>CM051834.1:109211232-109945882 GCA_028451465.1 Erethizon dorsatum | reverse complement strand
GAAACGGGTGGTCATCGACAACACGAACCCGGACGCCCCGAGCCGGGCCAGGTACCGGGGACCCCGGGGAGGCGGCCAGGAGGGCGGCAGGGGGCCTGGTGAGAGCCAGCAGCTCCCCGCCCCTCAGGTACATCCAGTGCGCCAGAGACGCGGGTGTCCCCTGCCGCTGCTTCCTCTTCACAGCCACTCTGGAGCAGGCGCGCCACAACAACCGGGTGAGCGCCCTCCCGCCGGCCCCGCCCCGCCCCGCCCGGCCCCGCCCCACGCCTCGGCCCCGCCCCGGCCCCGCCCCGACCACCCCGCCCCGCCGTCCCCGCAGTTCCGCGAGCTGACCGGCTCCTCTCACGCGCCTGTGTCCGACGTGGTCATGTTCAGCTACAGGTGAGGCCGCTGGCCGAGCAGGCGGGCGCTGGGCGGGCAGGGCCCGGCCTCGCCTCCCTCACTGCCTCTGCCTCCAGGAAGCAGTTCGAGGCCCCGGCGCTGGCGGAAGGTTTCTCGGAGATCTTGAAGATCCCATTCCGGCTGCGGCTGGAGCCGCCGCTGGAGCGGCTGTACCGCCAGTTCTACGAGGGCTGAGCCCCAGCCCTGTCTCCGTCCCCACCCCTGCAGGGCTGAGCCCCAGCCCTGTCTGTCTCCGTCCCCACCCCTGCCCCACAATAAACGCTGTTTTCTGCAAGCCTGGCCGCATCCTCTTGGGGCTGAGACTCGAGGCCCGAGCCAGGCTGGGCGAGGGGAGGGCTTTATTTATTCTGCGGATGGAGCCTTTAGGGACACGAGTAACAGAAAGCGGACCCCTGTCCAACTGTCCCACCTGGATCGGGGCCTGGACGCTTTAGACCAGACCCACGTTCACATCCAGGCCTGCGTTGTACCCTAACCACTTGGGCCCTGCAGAAGAGAGGCTGGCATCGCGGGGACTGCCAGCACCAAGTGGGCCCCTCCGGTGCCAACCGCCGCCACATGCCCCAACACAGCTTGGGTCCACGTGACTCCTATGGACAAATTCCCAGGACACAGGTTCCACGACACTGAGCTGGAACCCAGGGGATGATGCGGGCCTGGACTTGTGCACGTGGTGTGGCGGACGCAGTCCGGCTACGGAGGAAACCCACCCCAACCCGGCACCCGCCCCTTCTTACAGCAAGGGGACACCAGGAGCACTACCTGCAGGGCTACAGGGGACATCGCTCAATCTACAGTCCCGGTGTTGGTGAGACAGGCTTTTCGCCACCATTCTCTGCTCGTTACAGTGGGGGACAACCCAACCAGGTAGGCTGCCGCGCCACACTAAACTGCTTCCCCTTCCAGCCCAGCTGACAGGGATCCTGCCGCCTGGCCTCCCCTGGGAGCCTGCGGTGACACCTGTCCCAGGCCCTCCGGCTCCGCCTCCCCCACCACGTCACCCCTGTGCCAGAGCTGCCACCGGCGCAGCAGCTGGGCAGTAAGCAAAGGTGGCAGGCAGGTTGTGAAAAGGCTTTATTGGGGATCATGGGTGAGGAACGTCCCTGGAGACCTCAGGATGCTGTCCTCCACGTTGCTGGGCAGTTGCGGTCCCCAAAGGCCCCTGCTCAGAAGCATCCAACCTGGGAGCAGGGACACAGTGGGAGCGACACGGGACCAGAGCACAGGCCCCCACACCTGCTGCACCTAGCGGGCCCCCAGGGAACTGTGGGAAGGGCCCCTGCTGGGCCCAGACCTGTGGTGCTGCCCCAAGACCCCTATTCCTTGCCCATGGGAACTGCAGTGCCTCACTCTCTGGTCATCCCAAGTCCAGGGTCACCCTGCTTCCCGACACCCCTGGCAGGTCTAAGGGTCCATCTGCACTCAACAAGGTGGCTACTCACCAGTCTCCCCCGGGGGCCTCGTCTGTGATTCCTGGAGGGCCCAGCCTGGGGCTCTACCCCCCCATCTGCCGAGAAAGCCAGGGAAAGGCTCAGCACAGGGCAGGGGCAGTGGGCTCGGGGGCACCGGGGTGGGCCTCACCCCTCGCTGCTGCTGCTCCTGCTCCAGGTTCCGCTGCAGGACCTGCTGCTGGTTGGCTATGACATGCCGGATGCCGCTGACGAAGTTGCCCTGGTCGTGGGGGATGAGGCCGATGAAGATCTTCTTCTCAGAGGAGTAGAGCAGCATGAGCACGCGCACCTCGCACGCGGCCTTGTAGGAGAAGTGCACACAGCCGGCCTGGTGGGCGCAGGAGTGTCACGTGGGGGCCTCCACCCCCACCCCCACGGCTGCCGCCAGCCTGGTGTGGCCCCATCTGGAGGACATGGACACAGGCTGACAGCAATGGTGGCCCAGGACCAGCAGGCTTGCCAGAGTGGCCCAGGGACAGCCACCAGCTCCCACCCCAAGGCCCAAGGCCGGGATGCTGGCCAGCGGCACAGGCAGGAGGCTCTCAGCACAGTCCCTAGCTCCTCCTGCCAGGGGCAAGGAGGTGACACTGCTGGACATGGCGCCAATCCTGCCGGCATGAACATGGGTCTCACGGGCAGGCGTGGCACTTGAGAACAGTGACAGTGACACTGCTGACCAAGAGCTCCTGAAGATGGGCCTCGTGGATCCTGTACAAGGGCCACCCTCCCGCCTTACAGAGGGAAAACTGAGGCCAAAAGTGGGAGGAGCTTGAAGGCCCCCAGGACCAGAAGCCAAGGGCTGTGGAGCCAGGGTCCCAGGAAGAAATCGTTCCTGTGCCCCAGTGGGAAAGCCACACCCTCAGATGCACCCTCACGGTGTGACCTAGACTAACGCAAAGGGAGAACGGTGGCATCGGGACGTGTCTCCCAGTGCAGCGAGCAACAGGACACCAGGCAGACATCACCGGCAGAAGGCGCAGTAGCACCCAAGGCCAACCCTCCCCGTGTGGGTGGAGTACAAGACCGAGACTGGAGGGGTACTAGGTACTGCTAGGGGGTGGGGGGAGCCTTGGGGCCCGCACGGCCTGGAGCCTGGGAGAAGCCCAGGGCAGGCAGCATGAGCGAGGCGGCGGGGGGCCAGGTGCCCTGGGACTATGCAGCCCCACCGCACTGCACCAAAGCCCCTGTCTGGTTTCCCATCTGCACCATGGGGTCAGGATGGCCCTGAGCTTGGGAGCTGCCCAGATACAGCGCACCCCTCCCCCCCCGCCTGCCCCTCCAGATGGGCTGGTACTGGAGAAGCGGCAGCCTCCACCATCCCCCAGGGCCTGCCCCAGCCACCCAGCACCTCCCCGCGGCCACGCCACTCACAAAGCCATTGTCCATGATCCGGCACAGGCTCTTCAGCGTCTCCAGGTCCTTGGTGAAGTGGAACTGCACGAGGCGCGAGTTCCGGAACAGCGGCACCAGCGTGGTCTGCGGGGAGGCCAGCCAGCACTGTGGGCCCCCAGGTCTCCGCTCCTGCCCCGCAACGGCAGCCGGCAGCGGGCCGCGGCACCCCAGCTCCCAGACCATCATCGCGGACAGCTGCCCACCCTCTGCCACTCACCAGCAGCTGCTGCGGGATGAGCTGCATGTACAGCTTCCTCGGCCACTGCTCGGTCCTCCTGGGGGACAGAGGACGGCGTTAGGCGGGGGCCCTGCTGAGGCACGGCCACCAGCCCCAACCCAGCACTCACAGGATCTCCCCTTGGTTCACATAGACATGTGACGGCAGCCACCTCTTGGACCGACTGTTGGGCTCAGGCCTGGGCTTTGGGGGACAGGAAGAGAGGAAACCTCAGGGATGGGGGACGCCACAGGCCAGCAACCCACACACGCTGGTCCCAGGTCCCTAGGCTGCTGGGGGCTCACCTCCTGCCACTCCATCACTCCACTCCATGCCAGGAACTTGTTGTTGATGATCTGGACAGGGCCCGAGTGGACACCACCAGGTCCCACTGCCTGTGGGAGAAGCGGCAGGTGGGCCGGGTGCTGGGAGGGTCCCTGCCCACACCCCGCCCGCGTGCTGCTCTCCCTCTGTGTCCCGCTCCCCCAGACAAGTCCCCCCGCCAGCACCTCTCACATGAAGCCCACGCCTGCTCCTAGTAAGTGGCTGCCCTGTGCCAGATATCCCCACCCACACAGCGCTGCCGAGGATGCGCCGTAGGAACCAGCATGCCGGCTGCCGCCCAGTCCCCAGCCCACAGAGCCTCCCTGCTCCTCCAAGCCCTGAGAGCCCGGAGGGAACAGTCCTGCCACCACGCCATGCTCCCCCACAGCGAGCACGGGGCAGGCTGCGCCCGGCTGGCACACCTGCTTGCGGGTGGTGATGACCTGCCGGATGGCGTTGACGAAGCCGCTCTGGTCGTAGGGGATGAGGCCCATGAAGATCTTCTTCTTTGATGAGTAGAGCAGCATGAGCACGCGCACCTCGCAGGGGGAGATGTGGGGGAACAGCATGCAGCCCGCCTGCGGGAGGACCCGTGGTCAGCACCCCCGGAGGGAGGGCTCCCCACTTACACTAACCGACTGTCCCGCCTGGCACTGAGGCCGAGAGACCGCCCTCAAAGTCGAGACCATGGTCCAGGGCGCACGTGGTGATGCACGCCTGCAATCCCAGCACTTGGGAGGCCAGGACAGGAGGATCGCTATGAGTTCCAGACCAGCATGGGCTACATAGTGAGACACTGTCTCAAAAAGCCAAAAAATAAAACCAAAAAACAAGACTGTGGCCCTAATGAGGGGCGTGCAGCTGTGATGAGCACCTCAGCACCTCCCCACCCTGCAGGACCCAAGAGTTCCACCCCGCCCCACCCTGCCCCCGACACCAGCCCTGCCCAGCTAAGCCAGGGCCACATTTGCTGCCTGCACCTTTGGCCTGATGGTGGCACCCTGGCCTGGGTAGAACAGCTTCTCGGCCAGGCTACGGGATATGAACAAGCTCTGTCACCTCTTAGCTGTGTGGCCACCTGTTTTGGGACCCTGGTTTCCCCATCTGTAAAACGCGCAGAAAGCAGCGCACACAGTGCTACATGAATGCTCCCTAGGGATCTTTGGTGGGAAGCAGGCAAATGAAGGCCTGACAAGACACCCCCAAGGCATCTGGACAAAAGTGTGTCCCTGCCGCCCCACTGGACACCTCCTGACACTGCTTGGCGCTGCCACCACAACTTCTGGTCCTGGGGCCACCCACTCAGTCTGTCCTGGCCACACTGCACCCTGCAGATGACCCCAGGGGTCACCAGCCCTGGTGTGTCCAGGCCCCAAGGGGAGCAGGAGCCGCATGGATGTAGCGGTCTTGGCAGGCATGGCGTTCTTGGAGGGGGCAGCGGAATCTGGGAAAGGACCAATTATCCCAAAGGGGACCAGGGACTGGCCGTGAACTCAGAGCCAAGTCCTCTGGACACTGTGGGCCCGACCTTTCTCCCCTCAGGGGACCAGGGATGCTGCTGAGCCAGAGCCCAGAGGGGAGAGCATGGCCCAAGGGCTGGGTATCTACTTCCTGAGCCACCTTCATGCAAATCCCAACCCACAACTTCCCAGCCCACGTTTATTAAGCATTCACTACTGGCTAAAGTCCTGGGTGTCTTCTGTTTCTGTGTATGTGGTATTAGGGATTGGACCCAGGGCCTTTGCACTGAGCTACTTCCCTGTGTGACGGGGTATCACTGTTGTCACCCAGGCTGGGCTTGAATTTGAATCCTCCTGCCTCAGCTTCCTACAGTGTTAAGTTATACACTTAAAGTCACAGTTTCAAGCACTATTCGTACTCTGTCCTCCCAGGAACCCTACCAAGTAAGGCCTACTGGTAGCCCCATTTCACAGATGAGAAAACTGAACCCGGAACGAATTATTCTCCCCTCACTCCTTTCCTAGGTCACACCCCTTTCCCAGGGCCCTCCCCAGGGGTCACATGGTCAGTGTAGCTTTGCACAGATGCAGGGGCCTTGGGGCAGTGCAGCAGGCTGAATTCCTTTACCCTTGGCCTGCTGGGAATCCCTCAGAAGGATCCTGAGTTACAGACAGGGACTGAGACACCCACCATGCACACAACACACCCCAGCCCCAGCCCCAGCCCCCAGCCCAACTCACGAAGCCATTGCCCATGATGCGGCAGAGCCCCTTGAGTGAGTCGCAGTCTCTGTTGGTAAAGTGGAACTGTGCCAGCTGGGAGTTGCGAAACAGGGGGCCCAGCGTGGTCTGGGGGAAAGGGGACAGCTGGGTCACTGCAGGGCAAGGGGTGCTGGGGGGGGGGCGCGGGTAGGGTGAGCTGAGGCGGATCTCACCAGCAGCTGCTGCGGGATGAGCTGCATGATCAACTTCTGTGGCCACTGGTCCGTCTCCCTGCAGGGAGGAGCGGGTCAGGGGGCGCGGAGGCCGCCACCCCGCCACCCCGTCACGCAGGACACTCACAGGTTCTCGCCTTGGTTCACATAGGCCTGGCAGGGCAGGGTCCGCTTCAGCTTTGCCGTGGAGTCAGAGTAGGGTCTGCGCTTCTGTGGGCAGGGAGGGGCGTTACAGGCACAGCCTTGAAGCCAGGGACCCCAGCAGACCTGCTGCATACCCGCTCACCTCCTGCCACTCCAGGACGCCGCTCCAGGCCAGCAGCTTGTTGCTGAGCCGGTGCTCACTGACAGCCAGCCCCCCAAGGGAGAGCCCAGGCGAGGAAGGCCCAATGGGACCCAGTGCCCCGAAGACCCGGGCACCTTCCTACAGCAGAGAAGGGGGAGGAAACTGAGGCAGGGGACCTGCAGTGGGGGCTGTCCGCACACACTCCAGAGGGGATGTCCCAGCGTTCAGAGCCCCCTCTGCAGAATCCCTGGGCCCTGTCCAAACCCCTTGCCCCGGCAGTCAACTCCCTGCAGTGTCCTTTTCCTGCACCTCCCAGGACCCTCCCTCTCTGGCAACACTGTCCCATGGGTCCTGACAGTGGCCGCCTGTCCCACCCCTGTCCACTCCACCTGCGCCTGCAGGCTGGGACGCCTTTCCGACCTGTCAGGAGGCACCCACCTCCTCTGCGGCCTGATCGACTCCAGACCCAACTCAGATGCCAGTGCGGGAGTCTGCTGCACCGCACACAGACCAGTCCAGGCGGCGCGGTCTCGCACACTGGTGGCCCTGTCCCTCCAACACTAGGAACCCTTGTGGGGTGGCTCACTGAGCTCAACAGAAAAGTTCAAACTCCCACTCTGGCACGCGTCCTTGCTGACCCAGGGAGCCGCGAGAGCAGGCTCTGGGCTACCACGGTTCTCCTCACCACAGCCCTTTCCTCTCCTACTCAGCCCAAGCTCGCTCTGCAGAGCCAGTTTCTCCCTCACTCTTTAGTTTTACTTTTTCAAATAAACTTTGCCACTGCTTAAAAAAACAGAATAAAAGGCCAGGGATACAGCTCAGCGCCTGCCTGGCAAGCTCAAGGTCCTGAGTTCGATTGCCAGTACCAAAAAAAAAAAAAGGACTATCCAGAAGTAGGTGCGACCAGCTGCAGGGCCTTCACACCAACACACTAGCAAAACCCCAGAACAGCCAAGCAGTGAGGCCCAGCAGTTACAGATCCTACTCACAGGGCACAGCCCAAGCTAGCATGTTTAAACCAGAGCCACCCCAAAGTAAACAAGGCAAGGTTTTAGGAGAGCCTGGAAGCAAGAAGTACATGAAAAAAATCTCTCAGCAGTAGGTATCTCCAGACAGCAAGAGAAAATATGAGAGTAATTACCTTTAATCTTTTTTCTTAACCGTTAGTCTTATTTCTAGAGATTATTTCCTAATTTTCTTACAAAGCACACAGAGGTCTTCTGTCCAAGAATAATAAGTAGAAAAATGCTTATTTTGTGGGGGCTCAAGAACAAAAACTTGAATAAGCATGCTCTCCACCTGGACTGGGGACCCTATGCAAAAACATCTGGTGTGAGAAGTGTTCTCAGTGCCCAGGGCTGGGGGTGTCCAGACAGGTGCGGAGGCCCAGTTTGCAGCTGCACATCTGGAAGGCTCGGCGTCTGAGGAAATGCACCTAAGGCCACTTGTGCCATCCAAGACACAGAATTACACAGTACTGGGCCGGTGAGACGGCTCAGCGGCTTAAGCGCCTGCCTTGCAAGCGCGAAGGCCCGAGTTCGACTCCCGGATCCCACATACGAAAAAGGGGCCGGTGATATCGCTCAGCGGCACGGGTGCCTGTTGGCGCGCGAGGTCCTGAGGTCGTCCCCCCGGTACCCACAAAAAAAAAAAAAAAAAAAGAATTACACAGTACTTGGACCTGGGCTGTCTGGACTGCAAACCTGTTTTGGGACAATACACCCGCATGGCCACACGTGCATGCATTTACTGCCAGGCACATGGGCTAAAATTAAGACCAGGGCACCACAGGGTCCAACATAACTCCAGTGACAACGATTAAGCTCTGCTTGTCTGGGAGGGGATGTTGGATCACTTAGGACCAGAGGGATGTCTGGGTCAGGCGCCCCATAGGGCACATAAAACCAGAGGTACTGGCCCGAATATAACGTGCACCTGCAACAGGCTAAGAGCAGCCCCGAAGCAAATCTTGCCGAAGACAAGTGTGTGCAAAATTGTGCTGACCTGCTGCTTCCTGTACAGCGATGCACAATTAGTACTTGAAAAGAAGTTTAAAGCCTTCCGATGTGTGTTTAAGGACCAAGGAAGCCCTTTTGAACAATGGGATGGGAATGTTTAAGGCAAGGGAAAGGCAGTAGAGCGAGATAAGTTTCGGGGGTGCCCAGAGTCTGAGCACGTCTCAGATCGGCGGGAGTCCTGAGGCGTGAGCGGAGCTGCCTCAGCGTTCTGCCATGGGCAAGATGGGGGCAGCGGAATGAGGAAGCGAGCCTGGATACAAGCCCGGGGGAAAATCTCACATCTGGGCAAACGTGTGCACGATTGGAACCCGTGTGAAACGGCGCGACGTGCTTTCACTGCCGTAAGTAAATCTTTTTCAGATTTTCGAAAAGTATGTGCGTGTCTCAGGTCTAGAGATGCGTGCCCAGCCTAACGTACCTACAATCTGAACGTTTTATTGTAAGATCTGGGCTCAACGCACTCCATAAAGGGATCCCACATCTGGGCTTAAGTGCAAATTCTGGGTGCGCACGCCACAGGCACCGCTGGGGCACGGGAGAGAATGCCCCCGGGTGCAGCATCTGGTAGCGCTGTGTAAAACAAGGACCCACCCGCCGCTGTCCCCCAGCCCCCCTCCTCCATTTCCAGATTTCCAGACCAGAGAAGAAACCAACATTACATTTGAAAAAACCAGCCCGCGCGCCGGCCGTCTGTCCTCCCGCCCCCACCCCCAGTTTAAATCAGGCCACGGTGTCAGCAGTAATTCGAGCCCATCCCACCCCCGTACCCTAACCCCTCACAGCCCGGCACGAACGCATAACAAAGGGGAGAGCCTGGCGCGTACCACCGGGGGGCTCCTGGGGCAACCGGCTCCGACAAGACCACCCTTCGGGCCACTGCGGAGACCCCAGGTCGGAGGGGACGCGGACAAAGGCGTGAGCCGCGAGAGGGGCGGAGAGGGCGGGGCCGAGGAAGGCTCTGGAAGAAGGGCGGGGGGCTCACCATGGGCGGGGCCGAGCGGGCCCGGATCCGCGGCGGCTGCGGGCCACGGGGGCAGGCGGGCCAGGAGCGTGCGCGCAGGGCACGCAGCACCAGCGGCCTCGGGGGCCGGCCGCGACCTCCGAGGGGGCCCCCAGCGCCGGCGCGGTGCGGGGCGCGGCGCGGACGGACCATGGCGCGAGCGGGCCGGGGTCGCCGCGGGCCACTCGGGGGGTCTGCGGGCTCCACCGACAGAGGGGCGCGGGCGCGCGGCTTCGGGGGAGACGGGCTGAGCCGTACCAAGCGCGGGAGCCGCGCCGCCGGCGGGGTCGCGGCGGCCAAACCACTGCGCAGAGCGGGGGAGCCTGGCGCGTACCAACCGCGTCCGCGAGGGGGCGTGGCCGGAGCGTACCAAGGGGGCGAGGGCGCCTCTGGAAAAGGGGCGTGTGAGGGAGGAAGGGCAAGGGGAAGACACTGGGCCGCTCCTCAGCGGGGGTGGGGCTGCGAGGTCGGGCGACACGGAAACAACTTCGGGGGGCGTGATGAGAACGAAAGACCGCACCAAAATGGGTGAAACCAGGCGATACCAAGTCAGCTCCGAGACCTCACCAAAAGTCCCTGGGACGCGGAGCCGGGAGCTTACACCAAAACACGACCCATGAAAAAAGAAAACAGACCACCCACGAGAAAAGAGGGGTGGGCCCTCCAAGAGGCCCCAGTGCGTGGCTAGCATCACGCAGAACTTGAGGTTTGTAGGGGGTGACGTGGCTGTGGGTAGGGAACTACAGCCCCCAGCAGCCTTTGCGCGCCCCGGGCGGGGCTGGCTGTTCTGGGAGACCCCGCCCCCGTGTCATTGGTCACCGCCCCCAGCCCCGCCTGCGCCCCCTATTCCACTCGCAAGCGTCTGGCCTGTCAGGTCTCCCCAGAGTGGTTCGTTTATTCGCTGCGTCCGCTCAGCTAAAGTGACTGCGTAGTTATTTGTTAGGCGTGTAAGAGTTCTGTTTCTCAAATGTGATAACATCCAACCTTAATAAAATGTAAGAATCACTGCCTGCTTGGCACAATAACTATTCTTGTTAGCTTTTCTTTCTTTTTTTTGGTTTCAGGAATTGAACTCAGGACTTCGCGCTTAGCTAGGCAGGCGCTTTTGCCGCTGAGCTATATCCCCGGCCCCCAGCTTTTCTTTCTTAAAAATAAAAATCCTATTAGGGCTGGGAGTGTAGCTCGGAGGCAGAGCGCTTGCCTAGCCTTTGAGAGCCCCTGGGTTCCGTCCCGTACGTAATGCAGAACACACAAAAATCCCATTATTAGTACCTGTCCGCATTTGTGCTGGGCAGTGAGTATACTGCGATGATCAAATTACACCAGCTCCCTCACCAAGCCTGGGGCTGTACCACAGTTGGTGATAAGTGTTAATTAAAACAAATGCAAGTGGGCTGGTGACCAGGAGGAAAGTTTAGCAAGGAAAGTCAAGAAAGTGACCTTTGAGCAGCCTGCAATTCTAGAAAGGTTGGAAGAGCGTGCTAAAACGAAGGTAAGGCAAGAACCAAAGCCGGCAAGTGGGGAGGAACCAGGGGAGACTGGCGCAGAGAGGGGCAGGGAAGGAGGGCCCAAGGAGGAGAGCGCTGGCTCGGCCTGCGGAAGGGATCTGCGCTTCAGTCTCCGTGCTTGGGGAACACACACTGTCATTGACACTGTGAACAAATCATTCCCAGAGTGCACAGCACCACACACGGCCTCCGCGCAGCTGGGACCCAGAGTGCCCTCCTGAGAAGGCAGATAGATGGCAGGGTGAAGGACATGGGGACAGGGATGGCATGGAGACTCGGTTTACTCTTTAGGCTCCCTGGAACTCTTACTGTATGTGAATGTTGTCTGCTAAAGAGTTAACATTTTGAAGACAACTCTTTTTACAGGATCCCTCCGGCGACTGGGTAACAAGCGGAAGCAGGAGAACTGAGAGAAGACTGGCAGTGACACAGCCGAGAGCACAGATGGGACCACTGGAGGCCGCCTGGCTGCAGCGGTTGTGCTGGGGCTGCTCATTTTCACAGTGGTTTTCCAAGCTGGAGCACAAAGGACTTGTGCAGAGACAGCAGAGAGGGCGAGGAAGGGAGATGCCAACGGTTTTGCCTGTATAGGGGTTGCACTAACTGAATGAAAATGAGAGAATTGCCACTTTGGGGGGGGGTGTTCTGAGACTGGGTCTTGCTCTGTAATTCAGGCAGGCCTTAAACTCATTATGTAGCCCAGGCTAGCTTTGAACTCAGAAAATCCTCCTGCCTCAGCCTCCCAAGAGATGGTATTACAGGTGTGTGCCACCACACCTGGGAACACTGACTTCTTAGTGTTCTGCCTCCCAACGCCTTTAGAATTAATGAATCCAAACCCCTCACTATGGCCCTGGCTGCCTTTCCAGGTGATCTCACGATCTCTTCTCCCTTCCTGCTCTCTACCTAATTACAGCCTTCTCTTCCTCCGGACTCCATCTGCCACATGTGTGGGATGAATGTCCAGGATTTATATACATGGAGAGAAGTGTGTTAGGACACTCCAGGGCGAGCAAAATGGAAACTCACGTCAGAAGGCCAACAGCGACCCATGCATACCCATGTTTGTAGTAGCACAACTCACAGCAGCTAAATCTTGGAAGAGGCCTATATGTCAGTGATGGCAAACCTTTTAGAGCTTTCAATGATACAAACATCCCACTGTGGCACACCTGCCATAGGTTTTCCACCACAGCGACATGTCATCAGCAGATGAATGGATAAAGACAATGTGGTATTTACACACAATGGAGTACTACTGTGCCATAAAGAAGGATAAACTTACGTCATTTGTAGGGAAATGGATACACCTTGAGACCATAATGTTAAGTGAAATAAATCAGACACACAAGTGTGAATATCACATTTCTCTTATATGAGAAACCCAATGTAGAAATAAAGAGCAAAATAATAGATAATAGGAGACAGGCAGATAGATCTTTTGTGGGGCCGGTGAGATGGCTCAGCAGCATAAGCGCCTGCCTGGCAAGCGCGAGGGCCCGAGTTCGACTCCCGGAACGCACATACGAAAAAGGGGCCGGTGATATCGCTCAGTGGCATGGGCGCCTGCTGGTGTGCAAGGTCCTGAGGTCGACCCCCGGTACCCACCAAAAAAACAAAAACAGATAGATCTTTTGCAAATGACAAAAGGACCAAGAAATCTCTGGAGGGAAGGAGGGGAAGGAGATGTGAAAAGAATTAAGATGTGTTATGTATATGCACCAGTTCTCCATGAGTGTAATCACGTACCACAACTACATACTAATAAAAATAATTTTTTTAAAAAGGTGAAATGAAAATGTAGGGTGAAGTATCAGTCATACACAGGGAAGTTCCTTGAAGCCAGTGCCTCTCCTGTCTGCCAAGGTGAAAGCCACTCTTGTTTCATCTGTAAGTGCCGCTGCCTGGGCTGGCGGCCACCATCATGACTAAGCGGCTCCCATTTGCCAGGCTGCACACATCCTGAGAGGCAGGCACGTGTTCCCAAGCCTGTTTATGCCAGGTGCCCTCAATTTAATACCTTAAGCCACTACCACACTGATGGAACACTAACGCAAGAGAAGTGCTACATGCAAAGCGGGTCACCCGCGCTGGAAAGGAGGCAGGAGGTACCAGAAAAAAGCTGCCGAGTTAAGTGCAATCAAAGCCACTGCATATGTGTCAGTGAAAAGGCTCCTCAAAACCTAGGGGCTCAGCCCTCGGTTTGCTTCATAAGCGTCTTTGGGTTCCCAAGCACTTAAAACTTTAAAAAGTGAGGTCACTCGTCTGGTTTGTGGGTATGGTTTACAAAGAAAATGTATGCTGACTCAGAGGCCAATACTGAAAGAAAAGGTCTTGGTTCTGATAAACATGTGTAGTTGTGCTTCATTCAAGCATTTAAAGGATTAAAACTGCCTGGGGTGGAGGAGCACGCCTATAATTGAAGCACTTGGGAGGCTGAGGCAGAAGGCTCACTAAGTTCGAGGCCAGCCTGGGGTACATAGTGAGCTCAAGGCCAGCATGAACTACACAGTGAGACCCTGTCTCAAAAACATGAAAAACATGGGCCGGTGAGATGGCTCAGCGGCGTAAGCGCCTGCCTGGCAAGCGCAAGGGCCTGAGTTCAACTCCCGGAACCCACATACGAGAAAAGGGCCGCTGATATTGCTCAGCGGCACGGGCGCCTGCTGGCACGCGAGGTCCTGAGGTCGACCCCCGGTACCCACACACAAAAAAAAAAAACATGAAAAACAAAAAAAGTGTTATAATAGTCACTTGAGTTATCTGCTGTATATTGACCAACCCCACTATGGTTGAGTAGAGCCCGCAGTTACTTCTGGTCCATGAGAGTGAGATTATGTGAATTCAGCCTGCAACATCTAATTGTGGGGGGGGGGCAGCTGCTCTAAGCCTTCACTCTGTCGCTTGGCAACGTTCAAGGCCTCTCACCACGCTGACGCTCCAGACAGCATGAGAAATCCGCTCTGGCCGTTCCTAGCACTGCTGCTGAGGGTTGGTATGTATGTACTCAGGCCATCCTGGCAGCTTCACATCCTTTTCACTCCATCTCACTTACCCAGCACTTGTTTATTACTCAACTCTCAGTCTGATTGAGTTTATTAAAAGGATGAACTGGGCCAGGTGTGGTGGCACATGCCTGTGATCCCAGCATTATGGGAGGCTGAGGCAGGAGGATTACAAGTGCAAGCCCAGCCTGGGCAATTCATTGGGTGGCTTAGTGAGACTGTCTTAAATAAATAAACTTTTTTAAAGGGATCGGGGTGAGGATGTAGCTCGGTATGAGAGCCCTGAGCTCATCCCTAGTACTGGGGGCAGGGGGAACCCGGGCCTGCCCAGCACAAGCTCTACAAGCTCTTATATTCTGCCTTTGGCTCTCATCCTAACATGTGAGTTGGCCCCCGAGTTAGTCCAGAGGGAGCGTCCCGAGGCCACCCATGTCTAATTGATCCACACAGATATTCCAAGAGCCCAGCACAGCATGGTGACTGAAAACCTACCGCGGGGTCCACGGGGGTGCTCAGCACACCCATCACTGGGGGCCACCTAGGTCAGCTGTCATCTCACCGCCCCCTACATGTACAGCCCACCCAAAGCCAGTATGCAAGGGGCATCAGTTCCCCATCCTGGGAAAGCACCAGGAAAAGCACCTGCCTGAATCCCTGCCTCCAGCCCCAGGCACAGGTTTCAAGAACAAACCGATGGAAACCGAAGATGTTCCCCGCACTCCCTCGTTTCTAGCCTTCCAGGACACGCTGGCGCTGTCTGCAGCTGAGACGCATCTTCATCTTCGATGCAGTCTGACCCACTGAGTTTTGCTTCCCAGGGTGTTCCAGCCAGTGACAACAGCAGTAGCTGCTCCCAGCTATTGTCTCAAGGGACCTGCCCAAGGGCTCAGGGGTGCTGGATGCAGTTCCAAGGGGACCTTGTGTTCAGAGGGCGGCTTCCTCCCAAGATTTGTTCAACCAGTGCTGGCTCACTCTCAGGGGCACAGGGGAAACGGGTCCACCTGCGGTCTGGTTTCCTCGCTCTGGGCACGCGTAGCATGACTGGGCCGCGAAGTCTCTGCGGTTCATCTAACTGGACGTTACAGTCAGGAAGGCCCCACCGGCCAGAGACAGGAAATCTGGTGACTGGAAACATTTCTACCAATGTTTTGGATCCAAACCCAGGTTTCCCTGTGGGGATCCCCCTGCCCCATGGAGGCAGCACAGGCTGCTTCCGGCTTCTCATCTTCTCCCCTTTCAGCAGCTCCGGACACATCGATCACTCCCTCCTCAGAAAACCACTCCACTTCCAAGACACACTTGCCTGGTTCTCCTCCCGTCTTCCCGCTCCCTGCCCACCCCTCACTGGGGTCTTTCTCGGGGCTCTGCCCTTGTTCTGGGGTCTTCTCTTCCAGAACTCACAAACTGGCGGCCCGGCAGCCTCATGGGACCCATCAGCAGAGTTTGTTTGGTCCTCACAGTGTTTTGGGCGTTAATTTGAAGGCCAATAGGCGGGGCAAGCACGCTCCAAGTTCGCCACAGTCCCCATCGGGCCCTACCGTTTTACACCTGTCCGCTTCACGCATTTTCATCACCTGCCTGGTCCCTGAAGTCATCTGAGCATTCAGAAACCCCTGCTACACAGGCTGCCTGGGAAGTCTCCCCACCTTCCCCCTCCAGCTACCACCGGTGGCCCTAGTCCATCTCTCCTGTGCCTTAGCTTGTTGACAAGGCGGATCCCCAGCCCCCTGGGGGCCCCAGATGTGGCGTTAACAGTTGAGGACAGGGACAGAAACTCACTTGCCTCCAGGGGCCAGGCGGGCCATAGAAATGAGTGAACTAGTCAGGTATAAGAAAAGTCCACGGCCAGAAATATAATCAAATTGGATCTTTACTCAACTACGGTGAATGCATGGAACAGAATACAAACATGTAGGATACTGGAGTTTATATTTTAAATTCAAAATTGAAAAAATACAAATTGAAAAATAGAAATATTTAATTATTAAAATTTTTTTCTCTTTCATAACTCTTTTGCTCCTTTGAGTTGAGACGGGAAGGCTGACGACTTCCCCTCCACACCAAGACGTCAAGGTCAGGTCTTGGAGGGCAGGCAGGGCGGGTCGACCTCCACTCCTTCCTCGGGGAGTGAACTTCGCTCCATCCAGGTTCCTAACAGGAAACGGCAGGTGGTTCACACGAGCGTGGGTGCCCCAGACACAACATGCGGCACAACTACCAGACAGTCTGATCTCGCCAGCTTCCCGAAGAGCTGCCTCTAGGACCAGGGCCCTCCGCCCTGCGGTTCAACTCCTACTGAGGTCTGCAGTCACGGAGCGACAGCAACGCCAACCAACTACGGCAAACGGGACAGCGTTACTTCACTGTCACAAAAAGTGGGTGCAGGGAGTCTGGGGATTTGGCCTTTGAGCCCACCATCCAGGTGACTATGGGCCAGGCCACCTTTTCACTTCTGGAAACCAACTGCAGCCAGGGGAAAGGAGGAGTCAGATTACGCCTGGGGAGTGCATTCCTGTCTCTGCCAGCCCGGGCCACCACGACCATGCACTCAAGGGGCAGCTTGTGGCCGTCCCTGAGGACCTGCGCTCAGTGTTCAAAGCCTCTGGCCGCCTCCTCAGGGAACTGGCTTTTGGTTCAAGCCACTATCAACTTGCCCAGGGCTAACTCAAAGAAGCATAACATCGTGGGTGTCCACGGTGTGTCCCTTTGGCTTCTCAGATCCACTGAATGGAGGTGACAGGCCAGGACATGACTCCTCTGTCCCTGCCAAACACTGCTGCTTTGGATGGAGTCACGTGGATAAATCCCAGGACAGGTTACTGCAACTGTCTGTAGTTGTGCTATGAGTTCTGAGCAGTGTGTGTGAAACTTCGTTCTCAATACAGTCATTTATTTCCCAGCGCTGGGCCTCCTCGGCACGTCACAGACTTCTTCGGTCACACTGAAATTCTCAACACCACAAATAAATAAAGCTAACCGGTGGTAAGAGTTTATAAGCAGCGACAGAAAAGGCCACAACTGATACGACTCTTTCAGGCAACTGGATTTGTAAAGCCTCTGGTTTATCTTCAAATCACCCCGAGATGCAAATGCCCTTGGACTCATGGTCTGACGGCGTGTTTCTGTTCACGACACACCACTGCTCCTGGATGAGCTCGAGGTCCGCTGCAGGTTTGAACGCCCAGGTTGTTCTTTCTGCAGCTCTTCCTCCTCTGCACAGCGAGCCCTACTGACACTTGAGGCCCTTTTTCAGTTCGTTGAGGATGGCGTCCCGGGTCTGTTCTGTGTACTGGTCGTAGCTCTTGCTGTGCCTGGACTCGTAGTGGCGCTTCAAGTTGTACTCTTTCAACACAGACACGATTTTTTTGCATATTAGACACGTAGGCATGCTCTTCACTTCCACAAAGAAATAGTCTCGCTCCCATTTTTCTCGAAACACACGGCCCTCTCCTTCTCTCTTTCGTTTTGCCGCTTTTGGTAGAGACATGGGTACAAGAAAGATTTCACTTGTCTCTGAACGCTACCAAGGAGCAACCACAGTGCCAGCCCCGTGCCAAGGCGGTGGGGAAGTGGGAGGGGTGGTGGGGACTGTGGCGAACCGGAGAGCACACGCCCCACCAGAAGGGCAGCTCCAGGCCTCCAAGCCAGGCATAGGGCAGGCCCGGGAGCCGGATCTTCCAACTGGTCAAGAGGAGCCGAGACCGCAGTGCGCGTCTGTGTGTGCGTGAATTAACCCGATTTGTACAACTACCTCATAAGAGAAGAGGAGCACATAAGCTAACACAGGGAAGGCCAAACAAAACTCACCTGCAGAGTGGCCCGCGGGCCACCAAATTGCAACCTGTCTCCTGGGACGGGCCTGTGGCCCTGCATCCCCAGCCTGGAAAGCAGTGGTCCAGGCGTGGACCACGCTCTGAGTGACACTCACCTCCAGTCCCGCAACAGATACCTCGCGCTGCACCCAGGCCACTGCCTGCACCCTGTTGCCCACGGACGTCTCCAAGGACAACCTGTGGGGCCTGCACCTCACTGTCTCGACCCTATTCCCTGCAAGGTCTCCCCTCAGGGACGGCCACACTGTCCACAGCCCCAGAAAGGCCATCTCCAACAAGGGCCCAGAGCCTGCACTCTCTTACTGGGCACCTCATCTACTCCCGTGGCTTCAACCAAACATACACCGTCCCCTAAGGACACATCCTGAGCTCCAACATGGCACCTGTCACCTGGACATCCCTTGGGCCACTGGCACTCAGCATGTACCATCACCCAGACTGGCCCCCAGCTCATGGTCCTGTGGCCACGGGACAAGCCTTGAGCTGCCGGCCAGAACGGGGCGCCTGCGCAGCTCTCTGGCTCCAGCTGCCGGGCTCTGCCCCGTTCTCTCCTCAGGTGCCAGGTCCCTTTCTGCTCCTGGGTACCCAGTGCCTGACCCCACAAACTGTTTCTCTCGCCAGACTCCACACAGTCTGGCCAGATCTGACAGCCTTCCTGGGCTCCCTCGGTCCCGCTGCGGCCGGAGAGAGTGCTGATCCTGCCGCTACCTGCCTGACACCCGTCTGCCTCCCCGAGAACCAGCTGCACCACACGGCCTGACTCAACGTGAGGCCCAACGCCACCCAGCCCGGGGCCTCGGGAGTCTGCAGAAGCGAGTGCATGAGCAGAGATGACCAGGTGTCCTCCTGCCCAGTCCTGGGGGATGTCAGTGACGGGAGCCGGGCGTGTGTTAAAAGGAACTTTATTGGGTGCTGGGGGTTCAGATGAGATCCATGAGGATGTCGTCCTCCATGACGCTGGGCTGCAGGCCCGGCTGGGGGACCGGGCCCCGGGGACCCCCGCTCAGCAGCATCTGACCTGGGGGGCAGTGGGGAAGGACTGCATCTCCCAGTAGTCCCTGGGCCCATGGAGGGCCCTGGGCCTGCTTCTTCCCTCCGCTGGGAGCCTGCGGCACTCCATTTCTCAGGAAGCCCTGGGGTCCCATCAGAGGTGCCTACTGACCCCACTGGTTGCCAATAGTTTCCCATGAGCCTTTGGGAGCCCTTCCCCATACTAGTTCGCTGACCCCAGACTACATTTTCCAGCACTCCCAGGACATGTAGGAGAGGATCATGGGAAGAGTTATCGCCCTTCAGGTCTTTGATCCTGTGGGAGGTGCTTCCCAGTAGCCCACAGGGCCCCGGGGGCCTCAGGGAGTCCCCTTGGCCATGGCACTTTTGCCCAGCCGCCTGCCCGCTGCTGGAGCTCCCTTACCTGGCATTGGAGCCCGCGGGGGAAGCTGGGCGGGCCAGGACTGAGCGGGTGGCGGGTGCAGGAGCGGGGGCCCCAGCTGGGGCTGCCCCAAGCTCTGGTGAGGCGGGGGCAGCAGCGCAGGAGCCCCTGGTGGCTGGAGATGGTGGAGGGAGGCCTGGGGTGGGGGCACCCCAGCCTGGGGCTAGGGAAACACAGAGCAAGGCTCAGAGACCAAGGTGAAGCCCTGCCACACCCACCATCCTGCTGTTGCCTGAGGCTTCTCGGAAGGTCTCAGCCTGCGCTCTGAGGATCTCAGCAGAAGCCCCCATAAATGGGGGGGTTTGCTGGGAGCCTGGGGGGAATCCATCATACCCACTGACCAAAGCTGACCTCCCTCCCCCAGACAAAAGGATCAGAACCACTGGGGCCAGGACCCCGAGCTCCCAGCAGCTCTACCCCAAATCTCACCGGTGGTGGGTTGAGAAGCAGGCTCCGCAGCTGGGGATTGGCCCCAGGGTTCTGGGGCCGAAGGATGGGTCCAGGAGGGGGTGGGCCAGGGGCAGCTCCAGGAGGGCCTTGGGGGGCACCTGGGGGAGCCTGGGTGGTACCTGGGGCCTGGGGCTGCCCTGCAGCCCCAGATGCCCCCACAGTGCCCTGAGGCTGGGGCTGTGGGGGGCGGAGCTGAAGCTGCTGGGAAGAGAGATGGGGGTGAGGGAACAGGCAGAAGCCCACAACCCTCTGCCTCGGAGAACAGGAGAGTGACAGACAGACACCCTCTGCGGCTGTCCGCCTGTCCCTGTCCCACCCACCCTATCCTCACCAGATTTTGTGAGGGCCTTGCTTGGTCCTCCAAAATAGGGCCCAGGCCTGGGGGTGCCTGTTGTCCCCCCATCTGCATGGGGAGAGAGAGGCAGCTCAGTGATGGGAGGGGAGGGCATCCTGAGCCTGGCAGGGTGGGTGCCGGGGGACAGGGCTCACCCCACGCTGCTGCTCCAGCTTCTGCTGCTGGACCTGCTTGTGGTTGGTGATGACCTGCCGGATGCCATTGACGAAGCCGCTCTGGTCGTAGGGGATGAGGCCCATGAAGATCTTCTTCTTGGACGAGTAGAGCAGCATGAGCACGCGCACCTCGCAGGGGGCCGTGTGGGGGAAGTGCACGCAGCCCGCCTGCAGACGGACAGACAGAAGGGTGCCTCAGGTCCTCGCACCCTGGGGGTGGTTTCCATCCAAGAAGGTTCCAGAACCCCCCCCCAGGGATGGCGGGGTTTCTACTGTAGGAGGCCGAGAGCAGAGCTGCTTTGGGACTGCTCCAGAGACAAAAAGTGGGGCTCGGGAGTGACTCAGAGGCCCAAAGGGCAGGGCAAGACGGGCTCATGCTGACGGCTGAGGGACAGGGAAGAAAGCAAGGGCCCCGCACAGGGACAGTCTTCCACTCTGACTGGCACCACCACCCTGTGGGTCTTGTTTCCTTGGCCACCACAAGCCAGGGCTGCCCTGAAAGGCCACCTGGAGGGACGCCGCCTTGAGGGAGGGGCTCAGAAGCATGTGACTGACGGTAGTGGGGAGCCTGAGACCAAGCTGCGGCCGCACCTCTCACAACCCTCTCTGCCCAGTGCCTGCCCTGTGAACTGAGGAAGCAGCACCGACACCACATGGTCACTGTGACCAGAGGACAGGCGACACCCATCTGCCCTGCCCGAGGCTCCGCCCACAGGAAGTGCAGTGGATGCTGTGGTCACCTGCAGGCAGCCACGCATCACGCTTCGCAACAGGCCGGGGGACCTGACCTCGAGGCCTCTATTCTCTGAGCCTCAGTTTCCCGTCTGAGGCAGAGCTGCTAGCTGCCTACCCGGCACCCATGTGCCTGTGCCCCTGCGAGGAGCCCTGGCTGTTCAGGAAGTGACATGTCCAAGTCCCAGCGTGCAAATCACTGTGGCCCAGCAGGCCGGGCCCAGGTGCAGGACAGGTTCTGTTTCCTGAGGAATGGCAAGTTCATGGCGATGCCTCTTCCCTCACCTAGCTTCAGCACTGTGCACACGCTGCCCGCAGCCACAAGAACTGCCCTGTCCCATGAGGGAGAGACCAGGAGAACCAGAGACCCAGGCCAAGGCGTCTGGAGCCGCAAGACCTACACCAACAGCGGCCCCCTCTGGGTCCTGTTCCGTGTGCACAGGAGACACCCACCCTCCAGCTGGCTCCAGGAAGCTCTCTCAAGGATGCTCCCTCGGGGACACTCACTCTCAGAACCTGGCTGCTAAGCCGAGAAGATGAGAGCTGCGGCACAGGCCACGCACAGGAGCTGACTGACCTCCCAGCGGGGCCCCACACTGGCTTCCTGAGGACCATGGGCGTGGCTGCCGTGCGACAGCAGCCAGTGAGAGCCCCCGAGCCGGACCCACAGGACTGTGTGAGGTAACCTCTGTTTACGAGCCCAGTGCAGGGGTCTGTCTCCCGGAAAGGGCAGTGTCTGAGAGGACTCCTTGAGGTGGTCCCCGGGGTGTGGACAAAGACCACAGAGAGCACCAGGCGATGACATGGATGGCAGGGAGAGAGCCTGCGAGGCTGCAGCAGCACGGGGTAAGGACGGGGCAGTGCACATCCCCCTCTGGAGCTGATCCCGGCTTTCTGCCCCACAACCCTGGGAGCCTGAGTTTCTACTGTTCTGAGTCCCCAGTTTGCAGCGGTGCGCTGGGCAGCCCCAGGAATCTACCCTACCCCAGTGTCCCTATCAGAACCCATGGCTTCCTTCTAGCCGCTCCGGACACTCTACGGTCACACCGCTCTGGTACACACCACGGCCTGATGTGTATTATAGGGTAAAAGAGAGGTGCCCAGGCTCCTCAAGCCATCAACCCTCAAAGCAGCGCAGCAGCAAAGGCGCTGGGTTCCATCCCCACCCTCCCCAAAAAGCCTCCCTCGCCAGGCACCCCAGGGGCTCCGGTCAGAGCGAGGCAGCAGGCAGGACGGAGCCAGCGCCCACCCGCCCAGGACTCACGAAGCCGTTGCCCATGATGCGGTAGAGGCCTTTGAGGGACTCCAGGTCCTTGTTGGTGAAGTGGAACTGCACCATCCTTGAGTTCCGGAACAGAGGGCCCAAGGTGGTCTGTGGGGACACCGAGGTCACCGTGGGGGAGTGAGGAGGGGACAGAGAGGCAGGGAGGTCGGGGAGGTTGGATGGGGCCACTTAGGCTACGCACCAGCAGCTGCTGGGGGATGAGCTGCATGATCAGCTTCTGTGGCCACTGCTCCGTTTTCCTGGGGGCCACATGAGGACAGGTGTCAGGAGGGAGCAGACCCTGGCGCACCCTGCCCCCAAAGGCCACCTACAGGTTCTCTCCGTGATTCACGTAGACCTGACAGGGCAGGGACCGGGTCAGCTTGGTGTTGGCGTCCACCGAGGCAGGCTTGGGTTTCTGAGGGAGAAGGGGCCGAGCCACAGTGAGAAGCAGCCCAGCCTTGGCCTTGACTGCTCTGCCTCACCCTGGTCGCCCCCAAGCTCGAGATGCCCCTTCTTCACCAACACCAACCTCCTCTGGCCCTGAATCACAAAACCTACTGTCCCCCAGAGGCCACAACCATAGGAGCCACCATCTGGACCCCAAATCCTATGTTTTCCTAGATTCTTCACCTCAACACAACTTATTTTGCACTAAGCTATACCCCAGCTCTTTTTATTTTTTTCAGACAGGGTCTGGGCTAAGTCACTAAGTTGGGCTCCTCTGCCCTCGGGCTCCCAAGTGTTGGGATTACAGGAGTGACTGCTAAGCCTGCTAAACACAACTTTCAACCCCGCCTTGGTCCTGAGCCACAGATCCATGGTTTGGTGAGGCCCCGAGTTCCACCTGCCCAATGCAGCTGCGACCCACTCACCTCCTGCCACTCGAGCACCCCGCTCCAGGCCAGAAGCTTGTTGGAGACTGACTGCTGCCCACCGAGGGCTGGCGCCCCCAGCTGGGCCGGGGAAGGACCACTGACACCACCTGGGGCCACTGTGCCTGCCTGTGGAGGAGGAAGAGGAATGGGAGAGGCCTGAGCCCATGCGCCCCAAGCACCACTCGGCAGAGCCTGGGAGCATCAGTGCCCCAACACTGCAGGACACGAGGACCCGCAGGGCCGGAGATACCCGGATGCCCAGGTTCCCTGGATTCCTCTCACCCCTGGAGCCTTGCCCTCAAGATTCTGCCCCAACCCTCCCATCTCACGTGTGCTGTGAGTCCCAGAGGCCCCCCACAAGGCTGCCCCAACCTGGGAGGGCAAATGGCACTGCTCACTGTCCTCACCCCGCAGCCAGAGGGATGGACGCATGTACCCACCATGGAGGGTGCCCCAGGCTGTGCAGTGGGGGCCAGGCCCGGGCCAGGCACCACTGTGGAGACCAGGTTGGGCTGGGAGGCAGGAGGCGCCTTGGGGGCACCAGGAGGCCCTGGGGGTAATGTTGCGGGTGTGGCCTGGCTGAAGGGGGGTCCCACTCCTGAAGCAGCCTGCTGGAGAGGGTTGATGGGCGAGACTGTGGGAGAGACAGAGGGAACAAGTGGGGAGCCATGCAGAGAAAGGCCCCCATGCTCCTGGAACCCACCAGGCCACCACTTCACCCTGGGACTCACAGCGTGGGCCCAGCCCAGCCTTCTGGTTCTTGGCAGCCTCCACTGCATTCTGGGCCGCAACCTGAGCTGCACTCAGGTTCCCAGGGACCTGGAGATGGAGAGGGGCTGGGGTGCGCCAGGGTCCCCGGGCACAGGACCCTGCCGTCTCACACTCCTGCCTCCCGCACACCACAGGCTGATCCTCGCCACCCACGGTACCACAACCCCACGTCCCCTGAAGACTCCTTCACCCCACACGCCCCAGTGCTGTTAGGTCTCTGCCACAAGGTGACGACTCCCGCGAGGCCCAGGACTGCATCCCTTCCTGGCAATATCCATACCTGATACTGCGGCGGCACAGGGGGCAGGGACTGCTGGGGCGCAGCTGACAGTGTGGCACCCGAGGGTGGCGCGGGTGGCAGAGGCACCTGCTGCTTGGGCTGGAGGGGTCCCGGGGCTGAGCTGCCCCCAACTGAGACCAGGACAATGGCCAGGCACCCACAAGAAGAAGCAGAGGAGGAGAAAGGGAGGGAAATCCAGAATCCGGGTCAGAGGGATCAGGGAGACACCCGAGCCCTGCCCTGTCCCACCACGCCGCGCCCAGGCCTCACCGGGCAGCACCAGCCCGCGCACCAACACCATGTGCCTGGGGTCCTGGCTCACGTCCGCCGGTGGCTGCATCGGCTCCAGCATGGGGGGGGCCGCCTTTTCGAACAGAAGCCGCAGGGCGGGCAGCTTCCGAGGGGACACAATGGAGAAGTGGATCCCACGCTGCAGAAGAGGGACGGGTGTCAGCACAGGGCCCCTGTACTGGGCACTGCAGTGGGTTTCCAGGTCACCACCCCAACGATGAGATCAGGGATTAGGTCCCCAGGGACTCTGGCAACGGTTGTTTCGACCAACGTAAGGAAAAAGAGCTAGATACAGAATCCATGACTACTCAGGGGTCCAGGTCCCAGTTCTCCTCCTTCAGAGCCAGGGGTGCAGACCCCAGCTCCCTTTTAACTACACAGACCATGAGTGTAGGCTCCGGCCATCTCCTCCCCCAGACCCAGGGCTCAGGCCCAGCCTTCTCCCTCCCTGGCCCAGGCCAGGGGTCCTACCTCCCCGATCTCCTGCACAAGGCTCTCAGTCGTGTACCCCGAGTACGTGGTGCTCTCAACAGCAGGCAGCAGGTACGGCGGCGAGTTGCAGATGAGCAGGCAGACTCGGTGCGTCTGGCCACTGCTAGGGACGAGACAAGGCATGGAATGGACCCCAGCAGGGCCCCGAGAAGGGACCCAGGCCTAGCAGAGCTGAGGTTCACCCCTGCACCAGGAAGTCAAGAGCAATGCTCCACTTCACGACTGACAACACTGAGGGCTTTGGGGACTCTCTGTTAGTCACACAGCAGACAGGGTACGTGTGAGGTGGCACCAGGTGGCAGGCTACACTCACATCTGCTCACGCATCTTCTTGAAGTCATCAAAGAGCTGCAGTGCTGTGCTGAGGCCTTCTGCGATGAGGCTGCAGCTCTCACCCGCCGCCGCCCATGAACCTGGGGGAGGCCAGGCAGTGAACCCCGCTGCCATCCTCCGCCCGGCCACCCACGAAGAGCCTGCTTCCTTCCTGTCCCCCACCTGACAGCAGACAGTGCGCCTTGGGACACCGTCGAGTTCCCCTGCTCTATCCTGAGAGCAAGGATGGAAGACGCCAAGCCTAGGCCCCTGTGCTCTGTTCCAATCCTAGTGTGACTGCCACCTGGCCACCCTCCTGCCACCCCTTCCTCTCTAGGCTGTCCACACCATCTTTAAAGCTGCCCTGCCTCACCAGCCAAGGATGGGGGCCTCCTCTGCCCACCCACAGTGCTATAGCTTGAAATGTGCCCCCCTCCAAGAACAGGCTGAGGTCCTAACCTTCAGTACCTCACAGGGTGACCTCACTGGAAACAAAATCTCTACAAGAACATGAAAGTAAGTAAGCTGAGGCCACCAGGAGCCCCAAGCCAGTGAGACTGGTATCTGTGAAAGGGACAAGTTAGACACAGAGACGGATACATACAGAGGGAAGAGGATGGCACCTGTGAAGACTGGGTGACACTGCTGTAAGGTAGGGCACAGCTGGGGCCACCAGCAGATGACAGACACAAGGAAGGACCCTTCCCCTCAGGGTTTCAGAGGGAGCCTGGCCCTGCCGGCACCCTGACCTCGGGCCTCCAGCCTCAAAGCTGCAAGTCAGGAGAGCTCTGGCTCTCTAACCCAGCTCGCTGCAGCAGTGCAGGAATCTCGCAATCCATCAGTCAATCAATCAATCACACACACCCCCGCCCCGGGTTCCCCTGCCTCAGTCTGTCCTCAGGTGGGGGTGGCCCCGGGAAGGCTCTCCTCCAGCAGTTAGTGCCACCACTCTTCAGGCTGACTTTGCCAGAGGGGATGTGTGTGGAGACAGGTGGCCCCATCCCCCCGAACTGTGGTCTCAGCATCCATGTCTGCCCATGACCCCCATGGGCAGAAGTGGGGCTGGACTCCTCTCCTGTCCCCAGCCCCGTCCACCACACTCAGCGTGTGGGAGGCCTTGGGGAAACGTGCGCTAAACATGAAACGAAGCCACCCGCGCCCAGGGGTCCATGGGCAGCGGCTCTCTCAACACGCACAACTGGTGCTGGCCAGAGTCCACGGCCCCCCAGGGTCTAGGCCCCATGAAGGCAGAGTAAACCACGCCCTCGGCCCTCACCTGCGCCGTGTGGCCTGTGCCCTCTGCCCACAAGCCCTGCGACACATCTGACCCCCAGGCCTCTGTGTGCGTACTCCCTGGACCACAGCCCCATTCTGGCCTAGTCAGAAACCCAACTGATCTGTGTCACCAGCCCAACATGGCATTGTCCTCCTCCAAGAAGCGTGCCTGAATCACCATAGGTCACCCGACACCGCGGCTGCCTGCTTCCCACCTCCACCTGGCCTGTGCACCTGAGTGAGGGAGTCCATGTCACCTGAGCCCTCTCTACAGTGTACCCCTAGGGCACCGGTGCAGCCGCACATGGATGCACCGCAGTGGGAAGAGCTGAGGCGGCCGGGCCCTTGTCTCCCCGCCCGTGTCCCCAGGCTGACTCCCTTCTGGTTCCACTCGGCACTGCAGCTCACAGGCCTTAAACACTACTTCCCCTCTGGCTATTGGCCCCGGCCCTCCTCTCTCTCACTGGAAGACTGCTCCCCACAGGAACATTAAGGCCACAGAGGTAGGCAGACTCCACTGAATAAATCCACCCTACACCCAGCTTGCTGTCCAGCCTCCTACTAGAGGAGAAATCAAACCCCAACTTTCTCAGGCCTTTCTGACACTCAAGCCAATTGCCCTGCCTGAGCTGGGGTGATGAGCAATTGCTTTCTGCCTTCCTGCCTCTGCTCCTCTTTTTGTTTTGTTTTTCATTGTTTGTTTGTTTTGAGACCAAGTCTCGCTATGTAGTTTGGGTTTGCCTTGAACTCATGGCAATCCTCCTGCCTCAGCCTCCTGAATGCTGGGATTACAGGCGTGCACCGCCACGCCCAGTTTGGTGTTTCTTTTTGGGGTGGTGAAAATGTTTTGGAATGAGACAGAGGTGGTAGTTGTGCAACGTTGTGAACATAGTAAAGACTACCAAATTACACACTCATATTAAAATGATTACTTGGGTCGGGGATATAGCTCAGCGGCACAAGCGCCTGCCTGCCAAGCGCAAGGTCCTGAGTTCGATTCCCAGTACCAAAAATAAAATAATAAAATATTTTTGCCAGGCGTAGTGCCATGCATATGTAATCCCAGCACTCGGGATGTTGAGTCAGGAGGATCACCACAACTTCAAGGCCAGCCTGGGCTACACAGTGAGTTCAAGACCAGCCTGAACTAAGTAGTTAAGACTGTCTAAAAAAAGGGGAGAGGGGATAGTGTTGCATGCCTGTCATCCCAGCTACTCAGGAGGCTAAAGCAGGAGGGCCACAAGTTTGAGGCCAGCCTGAGTTTAGCAAGACTATCACAAAATATACTATAAATATAGAAAGGGCTGGGGATATAGCTCAGTGGTAGAGCACTTGTCTAGCCTGGGTTCAATCCCCAATACAGCAAATTAGAAAAAATAAAACGTAGGAGGAAAAATGGGACAGACTGCCCACCATGAGACCCTAAAGCTTGCTTTTTTCTTATTGGACTCAATTGTAAGTTATGCTACCAACTGCAAGAAAGACATATAACACACACTGTCAAACAGATGAGAAAAACCTGAAAATGAGGAAAACAAAAATATGTCCAGTTGCAAAACATGGCTTAAATTATCATCAAATGTATAAGTCTGTCTCTCTTATTTATTTATTTTGCAGTGCTGGGGATCAAACCCAGCCCTTGGGTTCACTAAGCAAACACACTACCATCAAGCTATGCCCCCAGCCCCATTCTTATTTTATGTTTAACTTTACCTGGAACTAAGACTCACTGTAACAGCTGAGAATACATACTTGCTCAGTGGCACAGCACTTGCCTAACATACATGAGGCCTAGGTTCAATCCCCTGCAGCTGAAGCACAAAAAAATTTAAAATAAAGGCCCCTGGGTGATGGTGGCAATGACTCTTAGTACATTTTTGGTAAGTCAGGGTCTCACTATGCAGTTCAGGATGGCTTTGAACCCACTACAAGCCCAGGCTGGCCTTGAACTCACAGCAATCCTTCTGCCTCAGCCTCCCGAGTGGTGGGATTATAGGCGTGTGTCATCACGCCCAGCAACTCTTAATACTTGTCTCGCCCTGGAACCTGTCCCCATCTGTCCTACCCATTACCACACTCTTGAGCCACCACACTGGAATGTCCCAGGACCTAACAGCAGCCAGTCCTGCCAAGGACTTCCTGTGTGCCATCCGGCACCCGCACAAACACAGAACCACATGGCTCAGACCTTGCCGGTCGCCTACTCACTGACAATTCCTTGATGTCACTTGTGCACAAACATAAAATTGAATGAATAAACGAACTGCCATAATGGTACAGGGGAAGAGACTCAGATCTATTTTCCTTCCACCTCTGTTCTTTCTGATTTGCTAGCTGTTAAGAAAGGAAATGCAAGCTGAAAGCAAGGACAGGTCAACAAAAAGCACACTGCACGCCTCCTTCCTTAAATTCGAAACCTCTCAGGAAAAGACAAGATTTCTCTCAGCGTGAACAAAGCCTGCTTGCCTGTAGTCCCTACTACAGACCGTGGAATGTCAGACACCTAATTCATACAGGTGCACAGGACTAGATCAGAACAGTAACCTTGGGAAACAATAAATAATGGCTGACAACGTTTATCACCTGATCTAGAAGATTCCACACTGAGAACACAGCTAGCTTTTGTGTGGTTCCAGGTATGGAACATTCTGAGTTACGGGGTGGGGTGGACACAGGATTAAAGTGATTGGATAGCAGCTCCCTTTTCCCACAGTGCTTGGAATTTCCCTTTTTTCTTTTTTTTTTTTTTTGAGACAAGGTCTCACTATGTAGTTCAGAATGGCCTTGAACTCACTGTGCAGCCCAGGCTGGCCTCAAACTCATTGCAATCCTCCTGCCTCAGCCTCCCAAGTGCTGGGATTATAGGCATGAGCCACCAGGCCCGGCTTCATTTTTTGTCATGCTGGGCATTGAACCCAGGGACACTACCACTGAGCTACAACCCCCAGCTCTTTTTATTATTTATTTTGGGACAGGATCTTACTAAGTCACTAAATTGTTCAAGGATATTCAAATTCTCAGTCCTCTGCCTCAACCTCCCACAATGCCAGGATTATAGGTGTACACCACCGTACTGGACTCCAGCAGAATTTTGTTGTTTTGTTTTGAGACAATCCCACTATGTAGTTCAAACTGACCTTGAACTGGCCTTCCATTCTGGGCACAGCAATGCTCCTGCCTCAGCCTCCAGAGTACTGGAATTACAAGGCCACAAGGCCTGGCAGAATTTTCTAAGAAAGGAGTTTAACTGCATTTCCTAACATTCAACATCCCCTGGAGGTTTGGCTTCTTGTTGATTATATTCCCTACAGGTTCCACTCATTTGTTTACCCAGCCAAGGTCTCCTAAGGCCTGTTGGGTCCTGCATCCCATTTGGAAGTGAACAGCAGGAGAATTTCCCAGGACCTGGACAGACACGGTCCAGAGGTGTGGGGCTGTGACACAGGAACACAGGAGTGCAAGAGAGAGCAAGTGGCTGCTTGCAAAACTCCAGGACGACTTCTCACATGGAAAGACATGTGAGTTGGAATCATAAAGGAAATGTTGGCGTTAACCAAAGTAACCACTCTGAAGGGCATTTGGGGCACTCACTCACTCAACACTCAACACAGTTTTCCTGAGGCCTCTTTTGTACCCAGCCCTACGCTGGTGCAAGGGGTGCTAGGAATTTGAGGGGAACCCGACTTGGATCTTGGGCCTCAAAGACCCCACTGAATGTTATTCCATTCTTATGACAATCTAAAAACCAGTGGATATCAAAGACAGTAAATTTTGTCCCCCAAGGGATATTTCATAATGCACTGAGACATTTCTGGTTGTCACACCTTTTGGAATATGGTACTGGCATTTAGTGGGTAGAAAAAGCTGGGCCTGGTGGCACATGCCCATAATCCAGGCTACTTTGGGAGACTGAGGCAGGAGGGCTACAAGTTTAAGGACAACTCTAGCAACTAAGCAAGACCTTGTCTCATAATGAAAAAAAAATAGAAAAGGCTAGGTATGTAGGAATGCGGCTCCGTGATAGTGTGTTAGCACTCTACCTAATATGGCAATCCCCAACATCGCAAAAAAAAAAAAAAAAAACAGAAATCTTAGAAGGGTCGGGAATGTAGCCCACAGGTAAAGCACTCAACTAGCATGTGAGGGGCCCTGCTTCAATTCCCAGCACCACAACACAACACACACTGCAGCAAGCTGGGCGTGGTGAAACCAGGGACCAGCCTGGGCAACACAGCAAGACCCCGTTCCGATCAACTAACAAAACACCAGGGAGCGTGAGAAGGAAACTTAGGTGTCAGTTTTCCATCGCGGGCTCTACACACACCCAGAACACAGCAAGCGCTCAGCACCCACACGCAGTCCATACGTGTAAAGGTGCGAGCAGCCACCGATCACGGCTGCTTTTTTTTTTTCCACCGCTGCTTTTTAACAAACCCTGACCGCAGCTGGACCCTGTGCAGCACGCAGCACAAACACCTGCGATTCTTCCCACAACACTGAGAGCCACACTTCCATCACTCATTTGCAAACCAGGAAACTGAGGCACAAACGTATGGGAAATGCTTGCAGGGCATTTCCTATGTGCCAGCCACAGCCTGAAATACAGTCCTCACCTCGTTTCACTGTCAAAACATCCCACCAGCTGGTGGTCGCCTGCCCCACGACAGTCCCCAACAATCCCACCTCCTGGTTTTCACACAGGGCACGGCCCCTCCCACCCAGAACAGGGCAGACTCCTATACCAAACAGCATGTAGCAGAAGTGATGGTACGTGACTTCCAACACGACATCACCAGTGAGCTCCGTGGCTTCCTCTCCATATCGGATCAGTCACTCAGGAAAGCCAATAGCCAGCAAGGAACTTTAGTCTCCAGCCAACAGGCAGAGGAGCAGAGATTCCTCCGGCCCCGCCCCGCCCGGCCCTGCCCAGCCCTCCATGATTGCAAGCGCACGGGAGATCATGAGCTGAACCATCCAGCTTCACCACTCCTGAATTAACTTGGGGTAACCTGTTGTACAGCAACGGACAACGTATTTTACACTACTAACATAGCCCGGCATGGTGGTGCACGGCTGTGATCCTATACTCAGGAGGCTGAGGTAAAATGGTCACCGTGAGTTCAAGGCCAGCCCTGGCTACATAGGAAACCCTGACTCAAAAATCAAAACAAAACGAAAAACACTACCAACAGCCCCACTGCAGGAAGGAAGTCCCTGTGTGCCAGGGACTCCTGGGTCTGCAAGTTCAGCTGGCGAACAGTTCGCCCTGAGCCCACGCTGCCTGACTTGAGGCTGCAGTATCAACTATCGAGCTCTGACCCAAACCACAGAGGGGTCTCTCCCTGCCTCAGCACCCCCCTCTGCATTCAGAGGTCAACTCCCCATCTGGAAAAAGAAGACGACAGGGCAGGAGGGGACAGAGAACGAGGAGCACATACAGAGCACAAAACCGCTGTTGGAGCTCAACCAAGTCTCTCCAACAGAAAGTTTTCTCCATTCCACAACCGGAGGGCGACACTGCTGAACACACAGAACCCGCCACAAGTGACTTAGGAACAAAACCACAATCGCCCTCCCAGTGTGAGGAAACGGCTCCCGCAGCTCAAGCCCAAGCCACCACTCTCACAGGCCCCCCAGGGTCCCCTGAGCTGCCGAAGTGTGGAGAAAAGCTCACTTAATGCCATCAAGCCAGGTGACAAACTCATAGGCGCTGCTGGTGGGAGCGTGACATTGTACGTAGGACTCCGGGGCGCAGTCCACTGTGTTGAAGACCACCAGGCTATACTGGGTACCCCCATACTAGGTGAGAAGACACAAGAAGTATTAATCGGGGATATGAACTTTTTCCTCTAGGAAAAAAAAAGGAGCTCCCCGTTTCCTGTTGGTTAAGCACCAGAAACTCCTCCCGGCTTCTTCCATCCTAAGGACCCACAATCCGGCCTGGGCCCCTCCCCCTCCCTCGGCCTGGGGCCCCGCCCCCGGCCCCACCCCCTCCCTCGGCCCCGGGGTCCGGCCCCGCCCCCTTCCCGGATCCGGGGTCCCGGCCCGCCCCCTCCCTCGGCCTGGGGCCCCGCCCCGCCCCCGGCCCCACCCCCTCCCTCGGCCCCGGGGTCCGGCCCCGCCCCCCTTCCCGGATCCGGGGTCCCGGCCCGCCCCCTCCCCCAGCCTCCGGGTCACAGACTCACGTCTCCTCCGAAGTCTGTCTCCGCAGGAGGCCCACCGTTGAAATACCTGCGAGGACGGAAGTGGAAAGGGGGGTCAGGCAGAGGCTGCGGACAACTAAACGCGGAGGGAGGGTGCCTCGCGGGACTGCACTCACTCGATGGCCGGGAGCAGGTAGTGCTTGCGCAGCCCCTCAAAGTAGGGCCCCAGGTTGGCTGTGCCCTCGATCACAAACACCACATCGGCCACCAAGCCTCCGGCCCGGGCCGGGCCCTCGGACCCGGGAACCATTACCCGAGTAGGAGCCGCCAGCGCCGCCACAGCCCCCTGGGAACGAGCGGAAGTGCGCCGGGCGTGCGCGCGCACCCGGGCCGGAGGTCTGTGGGGCGCCGCGGACGCGCGGGCGGCCATGTTTGTGCGGGGCACTAGGCGCCGTTTTCTGCTCTTTTCATTCTTTTTCCCTTCCACAGCGTGAATGCTCACGCAAGCCATAGTGAGCCCCTTCGAAGATCTCGTGGGAAATGCTGGATTATTGTAAAAACTGTCTAGAACAAAATAAATAGAAGGAAACCCGGCCGGCCGCCATCTTTGAGCGGGGCGCCTAGTGGACTCGGGCTCAAAGAGAGGGGGCGGGAGACGTGGTTGCTAGGCAATACGTACGCGGCCCTTGTTTTCCAACTGGGAGAGTAAAGTGCTCGTTCTGTTCTTTCTGGCGCGCGAGACTGGGGAAGGGACGTGTGGAGGAGCCAATCGCGTCGTCTGAAACCAGGTTACTACGCAACACTGCGCTCCACTCGGAAGAGTGCAGCTGTTTTTTCTCGTGAGGAAGGCTGCTGGGCAACACCTGATCGCTGTTTTCTGGGAGAGAAACCAGAAACTGGCCCTGAGGATAAATACATTGTAAAATCCTGAAAAATCGATAGGGATCAGCTACCACAAAGCCTCAAAACATAAAATCTTCATCAATTTGCCGGGCAAAGACCATATAAACAAGCAAACCAAAAAAAAGACCACATAAACCAAATTTAAAAATCTACAATAGCTGGGTGTGGTAGCGCACGCCTGTAATCCCAGCACTCAGGAGACTGAGGCAGAAGCATCTCGGTGAGTTCTAGGCCATTTTGAGCTACATAGTTTAAGGCCAGCCTGAACTGCCTAGTGAGATCTTGTCTCAAAACAAAAGTACAATAAATTGGAAAATGTTTGTAATTTATGTGTGGACAGAAATTTAGTGTGCAAAGCCGAGCGTGGTAGTGCACACCTATAATCCCAGCACTGGAGAGGCTCAGGCAGGAGCATGGCAGCGAGTTCAAGGCCAGTCGGGACTACATAGTTCAAAGCCAGCTCAGGGCCGGTGAGATGGCTCAGCGGCATAAGCGCCTGTCTGGCAAGCGCGAGGGCCCTAGTTCGACTCCCAGGACCCACATAGGAAAAAAAGGCCGGTGATATCGCTCAGCGGCACGGGCGCCTACTGGCGCGCGAGGTCCTGAGGTCGACCCCCCGGTACCCACAAAAAAAAAAAAAAAAGCCAGCCCAAACTACATAGCAAGTCCCTATCTCAAAAAGAAAAAAAAAAGACATCAAAAATTTAGAAATATAAAAGCACTTTTTTAAAAATAAAAACCGAGACACATACACAGAGTTTTGTTTGTTAACTTTTTAAAAACAGTATTGTCGGCGGGGGTTGTGGCACATGCCTGTAATCCCAGCACTAGGGAGGCTGAGGCTTGAGGATTGCCGCAAGTTCTAGGCCAGCCTAGGCTACATAGTGAGTTCAAGGCCAGCCTGGACTACAGAGGGAGACCCTGTCTTGAAAGAAAAAAAAAAATATGTATATATATTGTTGCTGGGCTTGGTGGTGCACACCTGTAATCCCGGTATTTGGGAGGTTGAGGGAGGAGGGTCGCTGTGAGTTTGAGGCCAGCCTGGGCTATATAGTGAGTTCAAAGCTACCCTGAACTACATAGTGAGACCCTGTCTAAAAAAAAATGTGTGCTGGGGATGTAGCTCAGTGGTAGAATGCTTACCGAGCAACGTGTAAGTCTCTCAGTCCATCTGATCCCCAGCCTTGCTAAAAATAATAATAGATAAAATAAATAGAGTGCTGTGAATGTTCCCAACACAAAGAAATAAGCAAGGTGATGGATATACCAATTATGCTGACCTGATTATTACACACTCTTCCCATGTTTTACTCCATCAGTATGTACAAATGTGTGTCAATTAAATATTTTAAATACTTTAAAATTTTTAAACGCCCAACATTTGAAAATTGATCATCTTCACCAGTTGACAAGTAGTAGCAGAAAGCCCAGTGAGCCTGGTGCAGTGATGCACACTTGTAATCCCAGCTACTCTAGAGGCTGAGGCAGGAGGATCCCAAGTCCAAAGCCAATCTGGACAAATTATCAAGACCCATCTCAAAATAAAAAAGAGCTGAGAATGTAGCGTAGTGGTAATGCAACCCAGGGTTCAATCCCTAGTACAGAAAAGGAGGAGAAAGAGAAGAAAGGAAAGAGAAAGTGCCCAACTGGAGTGGAGCATGTTATTATGTCTACTTCTACTGAATAGTGCCCTAACCTGCTGATTTCACCCAAACTTACCCCCATAGGCAATTATTCTTTCCAAAATTAGTTGGGGGGGCTGAGGATATAGCTCAGCAGCACAGCACCTGCCTGGCAAGCATGAGGTCCTGAGTTCGATTCCCAGTCCCCCGCCAAAAAAAAAAAATTAGTTGGAATGATGAAGACAAATTACACCACTGAGTTTTGTTTTTATTTTTATATCTGAGGTTTGAATCCAGAGTCTGGCACATAGTAGGCAAGTGCTGTACTAATTAGCTACATCCTCAACCCTTTTTATTTTGTTTTTTTTTTTTTTGGTACCAGGAATCGAACTCAGGACCTTGCGCTTGCGAGGCAGGTGCTGTGCCACTGAGCTATATCCCCGGCCCTCAACCTTTTAAAAAAAAAAAATTATTAGGATGTTTTGTTTGAGTTTTTTGTTTTGTTTTGTTTTGTTCTGAGACAAGATCTTACTATGTAATTCAGCCTGGACTTGAATTCACTATATAGCCCAGGCTGGCCTCACACTCATGGTGATTCTCCTGCCTCAGCCTCCTAAGAGCTAGGGATACAGGCATGTGCCATCACATCTGGGAACACTGACTTCTTAGCAGCAAAACTGGAAACTAGGAGATGGTAGAATAATATGTGCAGTTCTTTGAGAAAAATTAACTATCATCTAAAAGTTGTACAATAATGACAGTGAGACAAAGTCACTTTAGACAATATAAATATTGGAATTAAACTCCAAAAGATGTATTTAGGAAGTAGGAAAATTAAAAATTCTGCTTTTCCTGAGTTCGATTTCCAGTACCCCCCCAAAAAAAATTCTACTTCAAGAGGGATGATATATAAGAAGGAAAAAGGATGGCAAAATGAATTATAAACATATGTATAGGGCTGGTGAGATAGCTCAGTGGCATAAGCGCCTGCCTGGCAAGCGCAAGGTCCTGAGTTCAACTCCCGGAACCCACATAAAGGAAAAAAACGGCCGGTGATATCGCTCAGCGGCACAAGCGCTTGGTGGCAAGCGCAAGGTCCTGAGGTTGACTCCTGGTACCCACATTAAAAAACCAAAAAAAAAATGTATAATTATAAACATTACCTATGTAAAATAATACAAATATTCAAACTGGTTGTAGTAGCCCGGTCCTCAAAAAAACAAAAAAAAAGTATTGTTGCTCTGGGGGGATGAAGCAGGAGGATCACAAATTCAAACCCTTCACCCGAGAAAGTGACTTAGCAAGACCCTGTCTCCAAATAAAAAATACAAATGGCTGGGGATGTAACTCAGTGGGAACACCCTGAATTCAAGCTCTAGAACCAAAAAAAAAAAAAAAAAAAAAAAAGGAGAACAAAAAATATGAAAGAAGGCAGAAAGAGATCCAAATTTATGAATGATTAAAAATTCCTGGATCTAAACTGGGTGTGGTGGTGCATGCCTATAATCCCAGCACTCAGGAGGCTGAGGCAGGAGGATCTTGGAGAGTTTGAGGCCAGTTTGGTCTACATAGTGAATTTGAGGCCAGCTTTTTTTTTTTTTTTTTTTGTGGGTACTGGGGGTCAAACTCAGGACCTCGTGTGCCAGCAGGTGCCCGTGCCGCTGAGCGATATCACCGGCCCTTTTTTCATATGTGGGTACCAGGAGTAGAACTCAGGACCTTGCGCTTGCCAGGCAAGCGCTTATGCCACTGAGCTATCTCACCGGCCCGAGGCCAGCTTTTGATACTTGGATCTCAAAAAAACAAAAAACAAAACAAAAAAAGAAAAATGACAACCAAAAAAAAAAAATTCTGGACGTATGAGGAAAAATTTATATTTTACTTTAAAAATTATTTTTTGAAAAAAAGATTATTTTTGTATTTTTTTCCTCTAGAAGTGTGATGTAATTTAGTGTGCAGAGTAAACATCTCAGTTTTTTCTTATCAGCCATTAGTGATCAAATCAAGAATGAAAACAAAACATTTTAAATAAACAAGTGTTTTTACGCAGGTGTAGTGTTGCATGCCTTCCAGCTACTAGAGAGGCTGAGGCAGGAAGATCAAAAGTTCGATGCCAACCTGTTCAATTTAGCAAAAATAACTTGTTTTAAAGTAAAATTTTAGGGCCGGTGATATCGCTCAGCGGCATAGGCGCCTGCTGGCGCGCGAGGTCCTGAGATTGACCCCCGGTACCCACACAAAAAAAATAATAAAAAATAAAATAAAATAAAATTTTAAGGGCTGATGAGATGGCTCAGCGGCATAAGCGCCTGCCTGGCAAGCGCGAGGGCCCAAGTTCGACTCCCGGAACCCACATACGAAAAAGGGGCCGGTGATCTCGCTCAGCGGCACGGGCGCCTGCTGGCGCGTGAGGTCCTGAGGTCGACCCCCGGTACCCACAAAAAATATAATAATAAATAAAATTTTAAAAAGATTGGTGATGTAGCTTAGTGTTCCCTGAGTTCAGTCCCAAGAACCACAAGCAGGGGGTGTGTGTAGAAGGCTTTTTGTTTTTTAAATTATTTAAATTTTGTAAATATGCTTGGATAAATGAGAACAACTGTTCTCACACACACACAAAAAGAAACTAGCTACTCAGCTGCTAACTCAGTGAAGACTTACAGTATCACTTTCCACACAAGAAAGAACCCTGTATGTCAATACAGGACTGTTCAATTTGTTACATCTACAAAATTGATTACAAAGAGACATAAAATAGTGAAGTAGACTAACATTTTTTGATGAGAAAAAGAAACTGAAACGTTAGTGCAAGTATCTTACTTGTAAAAACGTTACGTATATTCTGTGCTAAATAGTCTTCGTTTTAGGGAGTTTGGAAAATATTTTCACATTTTACTGTATATGATAAAATATCGGGTATAAAGTCATTACAAAAATAATATAATTTTTATGATTCTGGAAAATAAAAGATTTTTTTCCCTCTTTTTCTAACAAAAATAACTATCTTATTTGGTGATTACTAGGCAACGGTCCCCAGGACAAACCACTGTCTAAAGTGAGGGTGGAAGTGGTAAGGAGAACGCTCGAACTTGGACGTGTGGGCCATTTCTGAGCAGAGCACAACCGTTTACACTTTCAGAGTGGAAGTATGAGTGAACGGCGGTTGCTAGGTTACGCCTTACACTGTTGTCATCTTTGGGGGTTTTTTTGGGTTTTTTTGTCGCCATCTTTGAATGGGGCACCCGTTTACCGGTATAAAAGGGAAAGCCTGACAGAACGTGGTTGCTAGGCAATGCCTTGGCACTGTCACCATCTTTGATTGGGGCACATTTTTTCCATCTAGAACGTAAATTATTATATCCTACCTGGTGGTCACTAAACAACGCATTGACACTATCACCATCTTCAAGCTAGTCTTCATTCTTCTCGTTAAACAAATGAAGTCAAACCATGTCAGCGAGAAACTATAAAGCTTAGCAGGAGCGATTACCCGCCATCTTTGTTAGGGGTACGGTGACTTCCGGCTGGGGCGGAAGTGAACTTAACGGGGTTTGAGGGTCTGTTTGGGTCGGATGAAGAAGGCGGGAATTTAGTCCCCTTTCAATTAGTGGCTCTGGAGAGCACACCGATCTACTGTGATGCGATTGCCAGTCAGCTCCCAGCCCGGCACTGATAGTACCTAAGGGGACACCGCGAGGAGTTGTCCAAATGGGAGAGGAGGGGACAGGGGGCACCGTGCATCTGCTGTGCCTCGCGGCCTCCAGCGGGGTCCCCCTGTTCTGCAGGAGCAGCCGAGGCGGTGCCCCAGCCCGTCAGCAGGTGGGGTTTAGACGTCTGGATCCAACGAGAAAGGGACTAGGGCGCTTGCATTCCAGGTCTGGAAGGGAGTAAGGGCAGGGAGGTTTCTGCTTTGATTTTAGAGATCCATGGGGCACACATCTAGCTGTGTCCGCTGGTTCCTCGCAGGGAGCTGCCAGGGGATATGGAGAGGGGCTGGGAGCTCTGATACTTGGATCTTGAGGAGGTAACGGGGTGCCCTTGTCTAATGCCCCCAACTCTTCTCCAGCTCCCGTTCTCTGTCATCGGCTCACTCAATGGAGTCCACATGTTCGGCCAGAATCTGGAGGTGCAACTGAGCTCTGCGAGGACGGAGGACACAACCGTGGTGTGGAAAAGCTTCCATGACAGGTCCCTAGGGGGAGCTTGGGGCAGGGACAGAGCCTGGGTGATAACCCCTGTTGAAGATGACCTGGAGGCCTTCCAGCTGTTCATTTGCCTCTGGGATCTTTGATAAGAGAGTGACCCTACTGACCCCTAATTTCTTCTGTAGGAGAGGCAGGCTAGGCTAGCAGAAGACACAGCTTAGATTCTGGGACCAAAGGGCAGATGCGGCTGTGCCCACCACCCTGTTTCCCACACCTGGACTCATTCTTCCTTCTCTCCTCTGTCCCCACAGCATCACCCTCATTGTTCTGTCATCAGAGGAGGGCACCTCGGAGCTGAGGCTGGAGCGACTGCTCCAGATGGTATTTGGGGCCATGGTGAGACCCCCTGGGACTCTTCATCGGTCTCCTCCCTTAGCACTCAGGAATCCTGATCTTCGGTCAGAGCACCCCTGCCCCCTGAGACCCAGCTTAGGTCCCATCCTCTGCTCTGTTAAAGCGAGTTGTCAAGGGCCCTGACTCTCCTACGTGGTTCTTCTAGGTTCTTCTTGTAGGACTTGAAGAACTGACGAATATCCGCAATATAGAAAGACTGAAGAAAGAGCTGAGGGTGAGGCTGCCGGACAGTGGGATGGGAAATCGGGATACTGAGGCACTGCCATTCGGGCACTTCCAGCATCCCCAGGAAGAACATGACCACATAATTCCCTGGGGGCAACCTGCTTGTCTCTCTCTGAAGGAGGCAGCAGATGTGGGGCCCTCCTGGGTCCTAGATTTCTCCGCTCTCCCTCTGACAGGCCAGTTATTGCCTCATCGACAGCTTCCTGGGGGACCCGGAGCTCATCGGGGACCTGACCCAGTGTGTGGACTGCGTGATTCCTCCAGAAGGGTCGCTCCTGCAGGTACTGGCAAGTCTGTACCCAGGACTCTGGCTCAGTCCTCATCCTTTTGCCCCCGGACCACTGTTCCAATCTCCTATCCTCTTGGTATCCAGTCTGGCCTCTCCTTAGTCCTAGAAGAATCCTCCCACACCCCAAGCTAGGCCTGCCCCTCTCCGCTGCTCAATCTTGTGGCTTCCACCTCCCTCAGGACAACCCACCAGCCCGCCAGCTCCCTGTTTTCAGGGCCTGTGGAATCTGGCACCCGCCAAGCTGTTGCTGAATCCACAGACTACCTGCCCTCCTGCCTCGTGGGCCTCACAAAGCCCAAGGGTTTTCCAGCTTCCCAACCCTGGAGCACGCTTCTCCTTCGCCTGGTGAATCCCCATCTACCTCTCCCTCAACACTGCTCTTGTCCGTTCACCTGGCACAGGCACTCCCAGCAGTGTGACTGCGCACCAGGGACTCGACCTCTCTGAGCTGCCTACTGGGCGCAGCACCCTTGTAATAAGCCGTAGTTGCTGCTGTTCCTGTTACTGTCTTCAGTATGTGCAGGTCAGGCTGGTGGTTTAATGACTGCACATGAAGGCAAAGGAACTCAGGCTGAGAGGGTGTGACACATGAGCCTGGCCGCTCAGTAAGCTCTGGGCTGCCCCTGGTCTCCTTCCCCTCCTCACCCACCTGGGGGTCACTGCCAACCCGTTCTTGTCTTCTCCCTGTCCGCTTGCCTTCCCAGGAAGCCCTGTCTGGGTTTGCTGAGGCCACAGGGACGGCTTTCGTCAGTTTGGTGGTGTCCGGCCGAGTGGTGGCTGCGACCGACGGATGGTGGCGGCTCGGGATGCCCGAGGCTGTGCTGCTCCCTTGGCTGGTGGGGTCCCTGCTGCCGCAGGCCGCTCGCGACTACCCGGTGTACCTACCGCACGGGAGCCCCACGGTGAGTGGGTGGGGCCTGCGGGGCCTGCCCGGGGGAGGCTTGGGTCCAGGTCGAGTCTCGAAGGGAAGGGGAGAGCCACGGCCAGCCCCACCCAGTGCCCTGCTTCAGGTCCCCCACAGGCTCCTGACCCTGACGCTGCTGCCCGGCCTGGAGCTGTGTCTGCTCTGCGGGCCGCGCCCTCCCCTCAGCCAGCTAGATACACAGGTGAATACAGCCGGCTCACTTCCCGCCAGATGACACCTCCACCCGCACGCGCCTGTCACTACCAGGCTTGCCGGCGTGCTTTTCCCGCAGGCGCCGCCCCTTCCCGCAGGCCCCGCCCCTTGGCTGCGCTCCAATCCCTTTCCCGCCAGCTCAGCCACTCCCCCACACGCGGTTTCCCTCGGACGCCTCTCTTCCTGTAGGCCCCGCCCCTCCTATTTGCCCCTGCCCTCCCATTGGTGCCTCACTGGCCCCGCCTTTCTGACCGCGCCCCGTTGACCACGCCCACAGCTTCTGGAGCGCTGGTGGCAGCCCCTGCTGAACCCGCTGCGGGCCTGCCTGCCGCTGGGGCCCCGAGCGCTGCCCGACGGCTTCCCCCTGCACACGGACATCCTCGGGTAGGGCTCGGGCGAGGAGTGGGTTGGCAGTCCTCACCCCTCTTCCCGGTCCCTGACACGCTTTGCTCCACAGGCTGCTGCTCCTGAACCTGGAACTGAAACGCTGCCTCTTCACCGTGCAACCCGTGGGGGATAAAGGTGACTGAGGACGCGGGCGGGAGGGGGGGGCTGTGGGCCAGGGGCTGCCCTCGACCCTGCCTTCTCCCCTGCAGAGCCTTCCCCGGAGCAGCGCCGGCGCCTCCTCCGCAACTTCTACACCCTGGTCACCACCACGCACGGATTCCCACCAGGTCAGTGGCAGGCACGGTGCCCCACTCATGCAGCGACACTTGAGTCCCAGATTGCACAAGGTGGGAGCAAGAGGTGGGGTTGGAGAAACAAGCAGGAGAACCCAGCAAAGCCAGGAGCACTGAGCATCGTCGCAGGCAGGCAGGCAGGCAGGCACCCCGCCGGCTCTGGAACCTCCTGTGTAATCCTAGCGGTAATAGTTAACGCCGAGGCCTCTTCTCTTGCCCCAGCTCTTACACATAAGGGCTCATTCGTCCTCCTGCTGAGGAGTCTCCTGTAACGCTGTCACTGCCACGCCACACAGCAGGAGACTGAGGCTTAGCTAGTGAAGGGCAGAGCCAGGATTTAGACCGTGGCGGCTGGGCTCCCGGCCCACGCAGGTTCTGCCCCACTACTCCTGAAAGCACAGCCTGGGGAGTGGGGTGTGGACTCTACAGACACCAAAGGACGGACCAGGAAGGCCCTATGAACAGCACACTGGTGAGGGCTACAACTCCTACCGAGCTGTGCGACCCTTGCCTATGTCAAGGTGGGGATGGGGTGTTGGGGTGGGGTCCTCAGGAGGGTCCCTCTGGCTCCTGTGGTGCAGCCTTGGGTCTGGCACATGGTGGTGTAATCTGGGTTGTTCAGAGCATGGCCTGGGCCACACAGGCTTTCCAGGAAAGTGAGGACCACGCTGGGTGGGGAAGAGGGTGAGAGTCTGAGGCCCCCGAAGCCTGTGCTGAGACCCCATGATTGAGAACTTAGGCCTAGAACAGGATGTAGCTTCCAGGGTGTAGCATCTTACTTGTCACAATCCTTTTTGTCCTTTCCCCAGAGCCGGGGCCACCAGAGAAGGTAGAGAATGCGGGCCACGGGGCTCAGCTGTCAAGAGCTTGCTACCTCGTGTTGGGCCCAGGCATGGGGTGGCAAGTAGTGGCCCTGCAGCTGGGGCCTCGGCAGCTGCTGCTGCTGCTGTCTCCTCAGAGCCCCACCCATGGGCTTCGCGCCCTGGCCACCCACACTCTGCATGCCCTCACCCCGTTCCTGTGACCACTGAGGAGCCAGCGGCAGACCCAGACACGAGGCTATTAGCGTCTCTCTGTTTATTCGCTCACAATAATACACAGCCCCTGGACGGGGAGGGGGCAAAAGGGGCTACAATGGGGTGGGGGGAGGGGAGGAGGCACCTACTTCCCTGGCCCCTCTCCCCTCTGTGCTTGGGGGTGACAGGGAGGGAGGAGGCCCCCCTTTATTCCCCCAGAATGTAAACAGCAGCAGATGAACAAAAATAAAAATACAAAAGGCTGGAGGAAGGTCCCAGGCATCCCCCACCCCTGGTGTCTTCCCTGTCACCAGTGGTGGTCCCCTCGCTGTCCCATCCACCAAAGCTGCCTCAGTCCTAGAAGTTGCCTGGGCAGGGTCCAGGGCTCAGAACTGCTGGGCCAGCAGCTCACACAGGTGACGGGACACAGGCTCCTTGCTGGTGCGCAGGGTCAGCCGGTACATCTGTGGGGGGGTGGGTATGGGGGGTGGGCAGGACTCGGGACAGGGCAGCCACCGGAGGGGGGATGCAGGGAAAGGAAGGACAGAGTAGAAGGGTGATGCAAGATAGAGAAAGTAAAGCATGAAAGATGTAAGAGAACAAGAAAGGTAGGAAGGACACAGACAAGGCAGAGAGTGACAGAATGAGGAAGGATGCACCAAGACAGAGGTGACAGGTGGGTCCGGGGTCCCTCCCTCAGCGCCTCTGCGGCAACACTCACCTGCGCCTGGGCGTTGGGCTCCAGCCGGAGCAGACAGCCCACCTGCAGGACTTTCGTCTGGATGATTCCAGCCCCCACAAAGTTCTCAGGGTTGGGGTCCACATTGTCCAGGAGGGCAGAGCCAAACCCCAAGAGCTGGAAAGGGGGGAAGTAGTTGCCAGAGTGCCTGGGTTCTGTCATCTCCTTTGGGCGGCATCCTAGTGCCCCAAACCCTTGCCCCACTTTACAGATGGGAAAGCAGGAACTCAGAGAAGCTAGGCAGCCACTGTCCTGTGAGCACTCCTTGCCCTCACCTTGGCTTTGGTGACTTCTGCATCCATGGGGTGGTTGGCTTTGAAGATTTTCTGTGCTTCCTGCAGAGGGCTGGAGGCAGGAAGGTGAAAGTCAGGGAAGTCCCCTGAAGTCCCTGTCCCTGCTCTCCCAGGCGCAGTGGTGGCCATGGTCACCCTTTCCCCACTCCTCACAGGCTCAGCTGCTTCCAACGCTGGAAGAAGTCCTGGGCTGCCATCTCTGTGGGCTGGAAGAACTTGTTGATGGTCACCGGGAGCTTCAGGGTGAGGGACTGGGGAGCACCACCGTACCTGGCAGGGAGGCGTAAGCTCTGTGAGGCCACACCCCTCACCCTAGAAGCCCTGCCCAACCACATGGCCTGTCCACTCACCGGAAGCGCACCGACAGCAGCGGAGGCATCAGAAAGTCCCTCAGACACTCGATGTTGAGCACCTGCTGCACCTGCGCCCCGCCGTCCACCTGCGCAGCCACACGCTTCGTCTGCACGGCCAGCTGTGCTCGCTGTGGTCAAGGAGTTTTGGCCGCTATTCGTAGATTTCCTGGCAACCCCAACCTGTGGGCCTTTGAAGGGCCCTGGCTGGCACCCCAGCATTAATCCTACAAAGTCCCTATTATGAAAATGTCGGGCCCACCTCAGTGCCTTATGTGGCCTTCCACTGTGATCTCAGAACTCCATTATTGGCTCTGGCCGTGGCCCCCAAGTCTTACAGCCTGGGTGACAGTAAGCTACTCAGCCTCTTAAAACCTCACCTGTACAATGGGCATGTGCACAGTGTCCTCAGGAGTCAATGAGGTAATCCAGTAGGTGGATGGCAAGTACTACATACAGATTGTAGCAGCTGGTGTCCCCACCTGCATCCATGGCTGCCTTTATGTCAACAACCCATCAGCAAGGACTGGGTCCCGCTTCCCACCCAACTGTGCCCTATGTCCCGCACACAGCTGCCTACTGGGACCTCTGGAAATGATGGATGGATGGATGATCCAACTGAGAAGGCCCTCAGGGGTTTGAGGCCCAGCCCACTCATCTCACAGGTGTGGAAACAGAAGGTGGGGGAGGCACTGACACTGCCAGTGACCTTCCCAGGCTTTTTAACTGCTCTCATCTTCACAACAGCCTAGGAGAAGGATTGGAGAGGAAATGTGACAGCCCGGGTCCCACAGAACAGTTTGGGTCAGCATCTAAACCCAGCTGTGGCTCCTGAGTGCAGATGGTTCTAGACTCTTGGGTGTGGAGCCCAGCACAGGACCAGGTCAGGGTATGAAAGGTGCCTGCCTCATGGACAAACTGAAGCCCAGGGCAGCGGGGTCTGGGAAATAATGCCTCCTCTATCACTTCATTGTCACCCCGTCCTAGGGGAGCCATGTGCCTACACTCTAAGAGGGCCGGAGCAGGGCCTGGTGCCTGGACCTCCCAGTGACCAGCAGGTCTGACCCGAGGGGGCAGGGCCAGGCCCAAGAGGATATGAGTCTGGAGGTCTCCAGGGTGGACGACAGTGGGTGAAAAGTTCTGGAACTGCACGGAGGTCTTGTTGCCATAGAAGAGATACATGCGTCCTGTGGGGGTGGGGAGGCAGGGCTTCATCAGAGTTCCTCTGTCCCCAGCCACCAGCCAAGCCAAGGGCTCCCTGTCATCAACCCTGTCCCCACAAGGCACCCAGCCACACCCAGGTTCTGCCGGAACTCTGATTTGACTCCAATCTGCAGCAGCTGATTCTCAAACAGGACCCCGTTGTTCTTGCACACGAACCTGATTGAGGTTGGTAGTGAGTCAGGCACCTGAGCTCTGGCCTGGGCTTCCCTCCTGTCCCAGTTCCCCTCACCCACCCCTCCCGGGACTCACTTATTCAGCAGTTCGTCAGCTTCCGGGATGGGAGGGCCGATGTCCTCAGGACCTGGGCTAGGGGCGAGGAAAGGAGTAAGATGGGAAGGGGCGGCAGTGCTGGAGGTAACCGGTATGGGACAAGCCCTAGGACAAAACCTCAGAATCCGTATACCCAGACTCCCCAAAGAACCTCAAGGAACCCTAGAATCAGACTGGTGATTGTCACTAACTTGAATGGGACCCTGTCTGGTGCCTCCTTCCCCATCAGAGAACCCCAAGTTCCACTTTCCTCAAATTCCTGCCATGGTTGAGCATCCGGAACCCCTCGCCAAGAGCTCCCAGTCCCCTAACCCTCCCTAGGAACACTGGAGTCTGCCCCCCACCCCCGAGGCCACCCCTTACTCAGCAGCTGGAGCTGGGTCAGCCAGCAAACCCATGGGGCTCTCAGGGGCAGGCGGCTCCAGCTCGCTGAGCCATCCAATCCCAGAGGAGACAAAGAAGACAGGCGTGGTAGGCAGCCAATCCCAGAGCAGACAGAGAAGACAGGCGTGGCAGGCAGCCAATCCCAAAGAGGCAGCGGGGGGGGGGGGAAGAGGACGAAGGAGAGAAGGAAGAGCAGGCTGAGAAACAGTGAAGGGAGAGACGACCAAGGGTGGCCAGGGAAGGCACCAGAGTCCAGAGTGGCCACAGGGGGCGACAGCCAGGGCTGGCAGAGGCATCAGGAACAGGAAGAGGAGCAAGTTGGGGTTGGGCAGGGGCCCGAAGTACCTGAGGAAGGCTTCCTCCGGGGTGGGCCCCAGGCTGGGCTGGGCAGCTGGACCATCGGAGAAGACATCCACCAAGAGGTTGCCTGCACCGGCAGGAGCCGAGGCTGCCGCTGGGGGCGGGGCTGCCCGCAGCCCCAGGAGGTCCGCCGAGGGCGAGGGAGTGGACTGCAGGAGATGGGGCGATGGTGAGACCGCGTGGCTGCCGGACCTCGCCCGGCCCAGGTGCAGTGCCCCAGGGCTCACCACGGTGCTGGGGGTGGGCTCGACACCCCCATTGATGTCATTGCTGCTGGCGTCTCTCCGGCCATCATCCAGGCCGCTGGCGGCCCCTGGGCCCTTCTTGCGTTTCAGCTTGGCCAGGATGGACGACTCGCGCTCGGGGAAGGGCGGCATCTCCTCCAGCACCGTGGCCTGCGGGTCGGGTGGGCTGGTCAGGGGAGGGGCACTAACGCTCTAGGGAGACAGAGGGTCCCGTGGGCAGGCGCAGGGCTCTGACCAGGACGTCGGTGCTGGCCACAGAGCTGAGGGTGAGGTACTCCACGGCACGCTGCTGCAGCTCCACGTCAGCGTTGCGCAGCTGGGAGCCAGCCCGCAGCACGCCCTGGATGGTGGCCTTGGTCTCGGGGAAGAGGTTGATGAACTTGATGTAGGTGGACAGCAGTAGGGCCCGTGTTGCTACACTGCACAGGTGGAACTTGGAATGCAGCAGGGAGAATTGCACTGGGGGGCTTCGGGGATGGGGAAGGGGTGAAGTCAGCAGGACCAGGCTGCCCCCGTGGAAACCCCCCAGGAAAGGTGCCTCCCCACTGGACCCTCCCCTGGCAACACACTGCCCAAGGGGCTGACCCTCCCTGAGACCCAGGACTGCGGCTGGGGTGACAGCCCAGATTTCCTAGGAACCCTGTCATTACCAGCCCTGGGTCCCTTGGAGGTTCTCCAGATCCCTTAGAAGCTCAGGTGTTCACCCTCAAGCCTGAGGCTCCCTCACCTGGAGCGGGGATCCCCAGCAATCAGGTTCCCAAACTCCCCAAGGATGTAGCCGCCGACTTTCACCATGTTCTCATGACAGGCTGGGGCCTGGAGGGCCTGGGGTGGGCGGGGTGGGCACAAGAGAGAGAGGGTCCTGCAAGGTCCTGCTTCGTGTTAACAAGTGGAACCCTCACAACTCTGCGAAGCGGGGGACTACAGATGGGAAGACTGAGGTACAGAGAGTGACTGGCTCTGGCTTATATAGGAAGTAAAATGGGGCAGCACTGGGCCCCCATTCCCAGGGGACAGGGAGTAGGAAACCAGCAAGACTCAGGGAGGGACCACTACACACAGGCACCCACACCGACGCTCTGTGGACTCTACATCAGTTCCCACACGTCCCCCGAAAGGCAAAGGCATGGAACTGAGGCCACGCTGGTGGAGAAGAAAAAGCAGGATGCTGGCCCGAGCTGGCAGGCCCCACAGCCAGTTGTTCTTGCCTGGCACCTGTCCCCCTAGAGGGGTCAAGGTGAAGGACGCTGACCTCAAAAACAGTCTTCGCAGCATAGCCCTGGACGTCATCTCGGTTGGTGACAATCTGCAGCACACGGTACCACACCTCCTCACTCACGTAGTCGCCCGCGATGCGGATGAGGTTGAGGATGGTGTCCACATACCAGCTGTAGTCCACGGCATACTTCTCCGCCAGGATGGCCACCTTCAGCACCTGTGGCGGGAGGAAGGTGCGAGCGTGTGTGCCACGGGAGTCCCTGTGCACTTACCTGGAGCTGGGCACACCACTGAGTTGAGGAGAGACCATGGGGTGCAGGCCCAGTCCTCCTCCCTCAGACCCCTGGGTCCAGACCCAGCCTCCTCCTGTCTCAGGGTCCAGGCCCGGCCTCTACCCTCAGACCTGGGGCTCCGGCCCCAAACCCCACAAGACTCACAATCTCCTCACGGATGGCGTAGTCGGCCGTCTCCAGGTACCGCAGCATCTCTGACACGATCTGCTTGGCGTTGCTCCGGTCACACATGGCGTAGAGGAGGTCTGCTGCCCGCTGCCGCACGCTGACGTCCCGCTCCGTCTGAAGGAGAACATGGCCGGGCTGGGTTCTAGGCCCCTTTATGGCACTGGGCTGGCCACCTGGAGGCACTGAGGCCTTGGCCACACCTTGAGGGCGTTGATGACGGTGTCGATGTGGGTCTTGACAGCCTCGTGCGAGAACTCGGAGCTGGCCAGCGTGCACATGCTCTCCAGCGCCAGGTAGCGCAGGTTGGTCTCGCGGTGCTGCAGGAACTGGCCCAGCTGGTTGCAGGCGCGTACCAGGAGGTTGGGCTCACTGCCATGCAGGGGGTAGAAGGGGACAGCAGGAGAGGCAGAGACAGGGCCCATGAGGGGATGCGGGACTCAGGTCCCAGTTGATACAGCCCACAGGCCCTAAGGATCCAGGTCTCAACTCCTGCCCACCTGGGCCGAGTCCTGACCCTCCGGGGGCCTCAGACACCTGAGCCAAATGAAGATATGCAGCAATTCTGCCTTAAGGCCCTAGCACCAACCTTATGGGGTAACTTTTTTTTTTTTCTGGAGGCACTGGGGATTGAACCCAGGGCCTTTGTGCTGAGGTGTATCCCCAGCCCTTTTTATTTTTTAAATTTTGAGACAGGGTCTTGCTAACTTTCCAACTTGCCCAGGCTAGGCTCGAACTCACGATCCTACCTCAGCCTCCCACAGTGCTGGAATTACGGACGTGTGCCACCATGCCTGGCAATGGGGAACGCTGCACACAGCCATTCTCTTCCTAACACTTCCATCCTCTTCCTGTCACCCTCCCTCCTCCCCCTCCCCCAGCCGCCCTGGTGGGCAGGGTGGGCACCTGTCGTAGTGGATGATGAGGCTGATGGTCTCAAAGAGGATGGCATTCTTGGCATTGGAGTGCTGCACCTTCTTGGACTTGGGTGGCTCCTGGGCCTTGTTGAGCACGGTCTCCAGGCATTCCACCAACCGCCCCTTCACAGCCGCGTCTTCTGGGGAAAAGGACGCCAGGCTGACTGCTCTGCCGGCTGGCCCTGCTGCAGCTCTCAACCCTTCCTGGACGCCACCCCTGTGAGCCTCAGTTTCCCCTCTGCAGCATGGATGTGCATTACATTTCCCACAGAGCAAAGCAATGCCTGAGCTGTCCTCAGAGACAGTCCCAAATCCTGGCCTTCCCAAGGACAGCTATGCAGAAAGCACAGCCCTCAGCCACCGGCCCAGACAACCACTGCATGTCACTCAGCGCCAGCTCCCTTCAGGGCCAGGTCAACAGTGAGAAAGCTCAACCGGTGTCCCCGGAGTGTCCCCAACACAGGGAAGGTAGACACTGGCCAGAAGCCCACAGCAACACAACCAGTGACATTCCCCACAATGGGACACACTAATTCACAGGACAGAGGAAGGAGCTAAAGGACACCCCAAGGAAGCAACTGGCAGATCTAGAATGGAGGGGGGCTGGGCATGGTGGCTGAGGCAGGAGGTTCGCTGCAAGTTTGAGGCCAGCCTGGACTACAAAGTGAGTTCAAGGCCAGCCTGAATTGCATAGTGAGACCCTGTCTCAAAAAAAACCAAAACCAAAACCAAAGAAAAAAAACCAATAGAATGGAGGGGGGGCACCACAAGACAAACCTCTCCTAGTTTCTTCAAAAAATGGGTCCATGGGGGTGTGGTTATTAAGAGTACAAGGGTCTGGCGTGGTGGCACATGCCTCTAATCCTAGCATTTGGAAGGCCAAGGCTGGAGGATCAACTTGAGTTCAAGACCAGCCTGTACTACATAGCGAGACCCTGTCTCAAAAAATAAAAAAACAGGCCGGTGAGATGGCTCAGCGGCTTAAGCGCCTGCCCGGCAAGCGCGAGGGCCCGAGTTCGACTCCCGGAACCCACATACGAAAAAGGGGCCGGTGATATCGCTCAGCAGCACGGGTGCCTGCTGGTGTGCGAGGTCCTGAGGTCGACCCCCCGGTACCCACAAAAATAAATAAATAAATAAATAAATAAATAAATAAAAATAAAAAAACAAGGAGTAAAGAAATACTGGTACAGCATGTGCTTAGGATGCATGTAACCTTGGGTTCAATCCCCAGCACTGCCAAAACAAAGGAGAGGGCCGGTGAGATGGCTCAGCGGCACGGGTGCCTGCTGACGCGCGAGGTCCTGAGGTCGACCCCCGGTACCCACAAAAAAAAAAAAAAAAAAAAAAAAGGGAGAAAAAGAACTCTCCAAGACAACTCAATTTATTGTGTGCTCCTGGACTGTCCATGGCATAGGTGACACATACACACATTTCTTTAGAGGAAGACAGCTGTGTTTTGGTTTACATATATATTGTTAAACCATTAAAATAACGCCATTCTGGCTATTATCAAGAAGTCAACTAATAACAAATGCTGGAGGGGCTGTGGGGAAAAAGGAACCCTTCTCCACTGTTGGTGGGGGTGTCGACTGGTGCAGCTACTGTGGAAGTCAGTGTGGAGATTCCTCAAAAAACTAGGGTTGGAGGTCCCATTTGACCCAGCTATTCCCCTTCTGGGTATCTTCCCAGAGGAATTAAAAACATCGTACCACAGTGATATATGTGCACCCATGTTTATAGCAGCACAATTTGTAATAGCCAGATCTTGGAAACAACCCAAATGCCCATCAACTGAGGAATGGATAAAAAAGATGTGGTATTTCTACACAATGGAGTACTACTCAGCCATAAAGAAAGACAAACTGGAAACTTTTATAGGTAAATGGATGCAACTCGAGAAAATACAAGCGAAATAAACCGGACGCACATTTGTAAACCTCGTATTGTCTCCCTAGTATGAAAATGCAATTTCACTGTGACTATTCCATTCCTTAGTCTTCTATTTTTACCTAGCTTTTACATGGCTTAATCTTATACTGAGTAATATTTTTCTCCAAAAGGTATTTGTACATTCTCTAATGCTTGAGTTTGTTAATACAGGAGAATGTTTACTTGTTGTCTTTAAAAAAAAAATTTAATTAATTAAAAAAAAAAAACAGTAAAAAAAAAAAAAAATAACGCCATTCTGAATGACTAGGTGCCGCAGTGGAGTTATTCTGAACTGTTTCAGGTATGATGATGGCACTGTGGTTTTAGTACAGTGTTCTAGGTCTTAAGAAATCTGTGCAGAAACATCAGGGCGGTTAGGATGTGTGCAATCTATTTGCAAAGCCTTCTTGGAAACAACACAGTGTTCACACTGCTGTCAAGTCTAGAGGTGCCTGGTGTTTGCTGTACCATTTCTTCAATCAGTCATTGTCCTGTGTCCCCACCCTGTACTAGGGATTAAACCTAGGGCCTTCACACTGAGTTACAGCCTCGGCATTTCTTTTTTTTTTTTTTGAGACAGGTTGTCACTAAATTGCCTAGGCTGGGCTTACACTTGCCACTCTCCTGCCTCAACCTCTCAGTGCATGGGATTACAGGGGTGTACCACTGTGCCCAGCTTTGTCACCTTGTCTTTATGTTTAAAAGTTTTCATAATAAAATGGGGAAAGCTAATGTCAGGGAATAAAGGGGTAGTTCTTCCAGATGAAAAGCGATGAGTGAGAAATAATTGAGTTTGATGCTTATGTCTTGATTAGATCTTACTCTGAGAACCACCTCTGAAAGATATTTTGGGGAATATTAAAGCCTATAGAGCCAGGCGTGGTGGCACACGCCTGTAATCCCCATACTTTGGGAGGCTGAGGCAGGAGGATCGCTGCAAATTTGAGGCCAATCTGGGCTACATAGTGAGTTCAAGGGCAGCCTGCACTACATAGTGAGACCCTGTCTCAAAAGATGAAGGGCCGGTGAGATGGCTCATCAGCGTAAGTGCCTGCCTGGCAAGCGCGAGGGCCTGAGTTTGACTCCTGGATCCCACATACGAAAAAAGGGCCGGTGATATCGCTCAGCAGCACGGACGCCTGCTGGCGCGCGAGGTCCTGAGGTTGACCCCCGGTACCCACAAAAAAAAAAAACAAAAGATGGAAAAAAAAAAAGTCTACAGAAAATAAAAACAAATCAGTTAAAAGTGTGATGATAGAATTGCTGTTGTGTGTGAAGATGCCCATAGTTTTAGAAGTGCGTGACGAAATATTTAAAGGTAAAACATGACACCTGTAATTTACTTGTAAATACTTTAGGAAAAAACTCTGAACGTCCATAGCAAGCAATATATGAAGCCTAGGTAATGAGATCTCTCTACTCGTCTACTTGTAACTTTGTAATACATTGCAAAAAAATTACTTAAAATAAACTGGAGAAAGGGGCTGGTGATATCGCTCAGCGGCACAAGCGCCTGCCTGGCAAGCGCGAGGTCCTGAGGTCGACTCCCGGTACCCACATAAAAAAAAAAAAAAAAACTGGAGATGGACCCCCAGCATCCATAAAAGACAATGATACAAGATTGGGGTTCCACTCCTGCCACCCCAGAGCAGTCCCTACCACGCTGAGGGTTGGAGAAGGCAAGACTTCCCAGGACACAGGATAAACTCATCACTGCTCTGCGAGCTGGGACGGGCCTTTGGTGTCACCCAAATTGTACACTCAGTTATGGCGACACATACGTGCACACACGTATGCAGGCACTGACAAGCACACCACATCACACCTGCAGACAGACAGGATACACACAGACGTGGATACACACACACCGAGTCACGCACACTGACAAACATGCACACGTGACATACAGAGACAGTCCCACATGCAAGACACTGACGTGCACAAAGCATGCACCCAGCCAGTCACATCTACACGCAGACTGGGCCAGTGAGATGGCACAGCGGTGTAAGCGCCTGCCTGGCAAGCACGAGGGCCCGAGTTCGACTCCCGGAACCCACATACGAAAAAAGGGCCGGTGATATCGCTCAGCGGCACGGGCGCCTGCTGGCGCGTGAGGTCCTGAGGTCGACCCCCCGGTACCCACACAAAAAAAAAAAATTCTACACGCAGACAGTCACACAGCCATGCACACACGCACGCCGGGCCACGAGACTTGGTGCCACACCGCAGCCTGGCCCCCCGCAGGTGCTGGGCGCAGAGCTGACTGGCAAGGAGACCGGTCACTCAGCGCAGGCCTCAGACACCGCTCAGGGTCTGCAGCAGGGGACGCCAGCGGAAGCCACTCCTCACTGCCTGTGCCCAGAAGGGCCGTGTCTCACCGCTGGGCCTCAGTTTCCCCCTCTGCATACCCTAGACCATCCCTCCCCGCCAGATGTTGGGCAGATGCAGACAGGGCCTGGACAGCACCAGCTGGAGCTCCATTACACACCACTGCTGCACACCTGCGGGGGTGTATGCCTGATGGGGTGGGGTGTGCCTGGCAGAGGAGGGGTGGCAACACCTGATGGGGGAGGCCGTACCTGGCGGGGGGTAGCACTGGAGCAGCCGCAGGAGCTTCACTGAGAGCCAGGGCGCGGGGACGAAGTAGTAGGTGTAGTCCTGGAGGTCGGTGGACGCTGAGGAGACGATCTGAGTGGAGGCAAGGATGAGTGCGGATCAGCCAGGAAGGGGGCCTGCCCTCCAGGAGGTGCTGGTTTTACGGAGCAGGGAAACTGAGGCTGGGATGGGGGGTAGGGCACATGGCCTGTGAGGGTGGGACAGCTGAGGCAGGCTGATCCTTCCAAGGTACACAGTGCCCACGGGAGAAGTTTCTGCTGAGTCCCCAGGCCCCACCCGTGAAAGCCACATCAGGCTGGTTCCCTGGAGACTATTCCCTCCCCCAACAGTGGAAGCCAGCAGGGGCAGGTCCTGAACCTGATAACCATCAGAAAGGAGGAAGATCAGGGAAAAGGCAGGAAATTGGTGAATGATCAAAAGATCACGTGACTGTTTTCCTCACGGAAAACTCCTACTCAACCCTGAAAACCCTTTTGCCAGGAAGCACTCCCACAATACTCTGTACCACCTCCACGATGGCGTGTGGCTCTGCTGGCACCGTCTGAGCCTCCCGCAGGGGCCTGGCACCCAGCAGTGCAGATGTGCGGTGAACGAACGAAACATGAATGGGCTGAGTGAACCGCTGTGTATTCTTTGTTGAGAATTCAGGCCTCTTCCTACTGGCCTACAGGCTGTGAGGTGCAACTGGGTCGTCCCTATGGGGCAGATGGCACTGTGGAGGCTCAGAGAGGTGGAGCCACTTGCTCAGGGCCACAGAGCCTGGCAGCAGCCAAGCCCGATGAGCCCAGCTCAGAGTCTCAGTTCGTGATCACCTGGCTGGGCTGGTCTTAGGGAGGGCGAGGGGACCAGAGAGATCAGAGGACACAGGGACCCCGACGCCGCCCCCTACAGCCAACATGGGGACCACACACACGCGGCTCAGGCGCGACACGGCCAGGGAGATGCAGGTCTTGAAGTCATCAGGGTTCTTTTTGCAGAGACACGTGATGAGGCTCACGGCAGCGGTGACCACGCCCTGCAGGAGAACGGGACAGGTGGGTCCCCAGGCTGAGGGAGACAGGCAGAGGCTCAGGAGCTGGCAGGGCGGCATGTGTGTGCAGGGTGCATCACTGTGTGTGTGTACTTGCGAATGTGCACGTTGCCCTCGCACGAGGGTCGTGTTCACATGTGCTGTGACTGAGCATGCCGTGTTTTAGGGGTGCGGTGAAGAGGCAACAGGGAATGGTGGCCAGCTCAGACCTGGGTGCTTGGGGTGCTCCAGGAGGGTCGCAACCTCTGGGTGAGGAGCCATGGGGGGTGAGACAGAGAGGGATTGGGAGCCTCAGGTGAGTGGCGCTTGGGTCTCTGCTGGTGGGGCGGGTGACGGGAGTGGTCAGGGGAATCTCTGGGTGTCAAGCACGGGCTGGGCTGGGGACGGGCATTAGGGTCCCTGGACAGGGTCCCTGGCAGGTGGGTGGTGTCAAGGATGGAGGGGGGTGGTTTTGACAGCTGGGTAAGTAATGAGGACTGGGGACCCAGACCGGAGTCTCTAGGTGCCCAGGTGGATGTCAGGGAAAAAATGGAGACCTGGTCATCCAAGGGGTCAGGACAGATATGAGGGACCTGAATACCTGGGGTTCAGGAGAGCAGAGGTGCGGATCTGGGCATCAGAGGTCAAGGGGACACAGACGGGGACCTGGACATTGGTGATCTGGCGGCAGGCGGGGCGAGGGCCTCACCATGTGCTGGTCATTGAGCAGGTGCACCACGCGTGCTGTCCACTCGCCCATGGGCACCAGGTCAGGCGAGGCCTTGTAGAGCCGCAGCAGGCACAGGGCTGCACTCTGCTTCACACTGTCCATGCTGTCCCTGGGGGACACAGTGGGAGGTGGGCATCAGCATGACGACGGCCCCAGGAGGGACAGGAAGCCAGGAGGGTGGGCATCCAACCTGGTGCTGCCCACGGATCCCACTGGGCATCAGGGACCTCACTGCCAGGTGGATGCGACCCACTGGCAGAGCTCGGCCAGGGCCAGCCAGGCCCCACCAGGCCCCATGCCCTCCTCCGGCCACCAGACCGGAGGGCCGCGGGCAGGACAGAGACGCAGTTCAGGAAGGGCTCTCTGCTAAGGCAATGGGTGACCAGAAACCTGAGTCACTTAATGAGCAGACTGAATGCTGTGCAACAGAAAGTCCCCAACAGAGGGAACAGATGGCACTGCACCCAAAGCGGGCCAGGCCCCTGTGCGTAGGGACCGACAGAGAGGCCCGGGGGCTGCAGCTGAGGCTGCCAAGGAGGGGACAGGGGTAAAGACAGGCCCACTGAGCTGCTTGCCGGGGTGCTCACCTGTAACCCCAGCACTCTGGGAGGCAGAGGCAGGAGAATTGCAAGTTCGAGTCCACTTAGGGAGACCCTGTCTCGAAATCAAAAATTTTAAAAAGGACTGGGGATGTAGCTCAATGTGAAGGCCCTGGCTTCAATCAATCCCCAGGACTACAAAAAAACAAAAAAGAAAACAAAACGAAAAAGAGGGTGGGACACAGGGCCAGATCCGCAGGGCCTTGCGGCCTCTGGTGAGGAATTTGCCTTCCCCAGCATAAACTGGGAGCCGCTGTGGGTGAGGAGCGGAGAGGCAACTGGACCTAACTCTGGTTTTCCGGCAGTTTCCCAGCAAGGAGCGAAGAGAAAGCTAAGGGCACGGGCACAGCCCTGGGTGGCACCTGTAGGGCCACAGGCCAGGCAGAGAGACCCTTCCCTGGGCGTGCAGGAGAAACATGACACAGCAACACAGTGGCTGTTTCCTGCCAGCCGCCCTGGAAAATAATTGTTGGTGTGGACCCCAGAAAAACCTACCCTGTGAGGCTGCAGCTGGGGTGACAGGGGACAGGCCCTCCGTGCCCTCTGAGAGGTGCCAGGGTTGCCTAGGGTGCAAGGTGGTGCAGAACCAGCAGCTCAGCCCACTTCCACCCTGGGGCGTCAGATTAAAAGGTGGACACGTGCTGAGGTGGTGAGCCTGCAGCCATCGTGGTTACTGCTCCCGCATCCGAGACCTCACTCGGGGAACTCTGATCCGAGCACTTCCGTGTGTCAAGTCCCAGAGCCCTCACAGGCGAGGAAGAAGGAAGGGCCACCCTTTAGGGCAGCTCAGGAACAGCTGCCCATCAGGACCCAACCCATCAGCACAGGAATGCACAGCCAGGTGGAAAGGACAAAAATGGGCATAAGGGCCGGGGATATAGCTCAGTGGCACAGCACCTGCCTGGCAAGCGCGAGGTCCCAAGTTCAATTCCTGGTACCAAAAAAAAAAAAAAAAAAAGGCATAAAAGCCACAGACTGGGCCAGTGAGATGGCTCAGCAGCGTAAGCTCCTGCCTGGCAAGCGCGAGGTCCTGAGTTCGACTCCCGGTACCCACATAAAGGAAAAAAAGGGCCAGTGATATTGCTCAGTGGCATAAGCGCCTGCTGGCAAGCGCGAGGTCCTGAGGTCAACTCCCGGTACCCATATATAAAAAAAAAAAAAAAAAAAAAAAGCCACAGACTTCTGCCAGATGTGGTGACGCACGCCTATAACTCCCAGCACTCGGGAGGCTGAGGCAGGAGGATCACCGTGAGTTTGAGGCCAGCCTGGGCTGCATAGTGAGTTCAAGGCCAGCCTGAACTAGAGGCCCTGTCTCAAAACCAAACCAAACCAAACCAAACCAAACCAAAACACCATGATCTCAGGTTAGGTGTGCCCCATCAAGCGACCCCCAGCCCCACATGGGTTGGGACTTCAGTGTGCACCACCATGCGTGGCTTGTGACCCTTTAGACTAAAGGTCAACTCGGGGGCTTGTGGCCTCCCCAGGCCAGGTCACATCCGGCTGACAGCCAGGCTCAGTGCTGCTCTGTCAGGCTGAGGTCACAGACAGGTAATTCTTCATAGAGTCCCCCAGGAGGGTTATTTCTAGGTCACTGTCATTTTGAAATGTGGCCTCTAGAGCCACTCCTCGGACAAGCTCTGCCTCTGCTCCCCAAGACTGCAGGATCCCCACACCAACACCCACCTGGCTACGGCCCTCTGCCCTCCCCAGGGTGCTAGGCTTCTCCTGCTGGGGCCTTCTCCTTATTTTCTAGCCAGCACAGGGCCCATTAGAGAACCTTTTCCTTCCCCATTTATCCAAGAGTGAGAATTGGGGGTTCAGTGAGAGCATCAGGCAGGTCCCTCATCCACCACAGTGCCAGAAACAAGCCCTACATCTGCCCACGCCAGGTGGGCTGAGCTTTCTAGAAGGCAAGGCCAAGCATGCCACTCACCCACTTAGAACGCACCACACACCTCCCATTTCAACAGACTTGGACCCAAACTCCCTACATCCCTGTCGTGTTCACCGTGCAGAGCGCGTGCCTGCCACAGGCCCTTTGCACTTGCTGGTCCTTCTCTGTAGGGTACGCTTTCTCCAACATCCCCCAGTGATTATCTTCTCCTCATCATGCCTGACTCCAACCGCACACCACCTGCTTACAGAGCTCTTCCCTGACCGCCGCAGTCTCATCAGCCTCCTCATCACCCTGAGTTGTTTTTGCTTGTTTTGTTCCATTCTGGAGATGGAACCCAGGGCCTTCACACTGAGCTGCATCCCCAGCCCCTTTTTCACTTTTCATTCGGAAGGGTCTCTCTAAGGGTCTAAGTCACTAAATTGCCCAATCTGGCCTTGAATTTGTGATCCTCCTGCCTCAGCCTTCCAGGGTGCTTGGATTACAGGTGCACCACCACGCCTGGCTTGTCACTGCTTTTATACTAGCTGATAAAGGTGTGTGTATGGGCGCACAGCACACAGGCTCTTCAGGGAGGCCACCTCATACCATCCCGTCTGCTCGTGAGAAGAGACAACTACGGGGCTGGCACGGGAACTGCTGGCATCCTCGGCCTAGCTTCAGCTCCACAGCCCGGCTGGGAGAACGTGGACAGGTGACACAACCTCTCTGGGCCTCAGACCTGGCTGGGCCTCATCTCCCCCGTCCTCTCTCCGTCCCCAGCCCCTCACCCGGCCACCAGGATGCGGGGGATGTCGGCAGCGAACGCCTCGCCCATCTCCCGGCTGCCCACGTTGGCGATGCAGTGCAGGGCCAGGCACATGAAGGTGGGGTTGCGGCTGGCCAGGTCGTTCTTGATGGCATTGTTGATGAGCCGGATCAGCTCCGAGTTTGAGTTCACCAGCACAGAGATGAACAGGTAGCCCTGGGGAGGGGACGACAATGGGTGGCTGGGAGCCTTGTGGCCAGGCGGCCCTAGACCTAACCCTCACACTCCAGCCTCCTCCCCCAGACCGGGGGGTCCCGGCCAAGCCCCCCGCAGACTCACTATCTGCTTCTCTGTGTACTTATTGGAGCTAAGCAGGTTCACAGCCTCCATGTGTCCAAAGTCAATGTCGTGGCCAAGCAGGAAGATGAAGAGCAGCTTGCACACATATTTTTTCTTGCTGTAGCCATCCAAGGCCTTGTCCCCTGGGCCAAGGAAGGACAGGGGAGCCCATGACGAGGACAGATCTCTAGACAAGATTCCCAGCCCGGCCGGCTCTCCTCCCTCGGCCCCCGAGGCCTGGGCCCTGCCCACCTTTGAACTTGGACCGGATGTTGGCCAGCTCCTTGTTGATTCTCTTGATCTCAGCCTCCTTGCTCTTACCTGGGGGAGGGGAGGGCCGAGGTTAGCTCCTGCCCTCATATCCTCCTTCTTCCCACAGTGGCCTCTCAGGGCTCTGGATGGCCCGCAGTAGGAAAGAGACAAGAAGACGGGCTCCCTGTCCCCTGGGGCCTCTCCCAGAAGGCATCACTGCCTCTGGCCCTTGACAGGCCCCGTCACTCACTCAGGTCCCCAAACAACCCAGCGGCCTCGACTTTCAGAGTGCGGCCCCACTGCCACCACCTCGTCCAGACCCTGGGCTCACCGACTCAGGTCCCTGCAGCAGTCGCCTCCCTGGTTCCCACACGCTGTCCTCTCTGATGTGTGCAGCCATGAGCCCCGTGACCTCCGTGCTCCGCCAGGAGTCGCCTCCCCTGGGATTGCCCCATCAACGGGGTCTTAGCTCCTGGCAGCTCTATCAAGAGGCCTTTCTTGCCCACTGTTTTTTTTTCCTTTTGTGATACTAAGCATCGAATCCAGACCCTTCACACCGAGCTACATCCCCAGCCTTTTTTATTTTTTTATTTTGAGACAAGATCTTTCTAAGTCACTAAATTGTCCAGGCTGGGCTTGAACCTGTGATCCTCCTGCCTCAGCCTCCCAGAGCGCTGGGATTCTGGGTGTGCACCATCACAGCAGGCTCCTGCTCACTCTGTTAAAGTAAATTCCTTACTATTTTGCTTTGAGCACTTACAAAACCAGCCCTCCCTAGGACACCTCCCACCACATAACTCCCTTATTTACCTGCGCTGCCTCTCCTGGGCTCCCACCCTACAGCCGAGCGGCTCCCGGAACAGTGTCCGGCGCCCAGCAGGCACCAAGTGCCTGGTCATCCAAAGGGCAGAGAGCTGTTCTGACCCACATTGTGCCACCCACATCCCCAACTGTGTGGCCTGGTTCTAAAGAGTCTTGGGTGCATTCAGTGAATGAATGAATGAATGAATGAATGAATGAGCAAGCACATATGCCACCCTCCTCTCCTGAAATCCTGCTCCCGGGAAGCTCCTGTAAGCCCCGCCTCAGAGACGGCCTCGCACTGATCAGCTCCTTCCAGTGCCACACGGCTCAGCAGCCACCGCTTGGGTGGCTCTGAGCACTGAACCATCGCTGCTTAAACTGAGCCAGGTTGTAGGAGGCAAGGACATTCAGGGTTAGGAAGAATGCAGAGCCCAGGCTCAGTGGCTCGTGCCTGTAAGCACTTTGGGAAGCCAAAGCGGGAAGATCACAAGTTTGAGTCCCACCTGGGCAGCCCAGTGAGACCCTGTCTCAAAATCAAAAGGGCTGGGGTGTAGCTCAGTGCTAAAGTGCTTGCTTAGCACGTGCAAGGCCCTGGGTTCGAGCCCCAGCAGTCCAGGAAGAAAGTGCCAACACTGATTCCATGTTGAAGTGAGTTAATTTGCAGCTGGGAGGGCTCTGGGGCCCAGCGATGCAGCTACTGCTCTGGCATGAGCTTTTTGTGGCTGTGTCTCCTCAGAGGCCATCTGATGCTAGTAATTTAATTACATTTCCTGAGGTCCCATGGGCCAAGCCCACAGGGTGACGCCGGGAGCCAGGGACCTGTGGCCTGGCAGGGGACAGCTGCTGCACCTGAACAGGGTATCCAGGACAGAGGCTAGAACGTCACCTGGGGCCACAGTGGAGGCGGCCAGAGGAGGGGACATATGAGAGGACTTTGAAAGAAGAGGAGGGTTCAGCGCAGTCCACCCAGGGCCAGGCTGGCACAGTGGCCACGACCACATGATCGCCCCAGTGGCGTGGCTGGAAGGGATTCTGTGTGGACCACAGGAAAACCAGCAACAGCCTCCGTAGGCAGAGCAGGGGCTGCCTAAGCCCACACAGAGGCACATTCAGACAGCAGTAAATTCCTCAACCAAGCCAGGCATGTTGGCACACACCTGTAATCTCAGCACTTAGGGGGCTGAGGCAGGAGGATCACTGCAAGTTTGAGGCCAGCCTGAACTATATGGCGAGATGGCATCTCAAAAAAAGAAAGGCCAGGAGCAAGGGGTGGGGTGTGTTGAATACCTGTAATCCCAGCACTCTGGGAGGCTGAGGCAGGAGGATCACAAATTCAAGCCCAACCTGGGCAGTATATGACTTAGCAAGACCCTGTCTCAAGGTAAAAAATTTAAAAGGGGCTGGGGATGTAGCTCAGTGTGAAGGCCCTCGCTTGGATTCACTCCCTAGTACCACACACAAAATGTTTATTCTGCTTAGTGTTGTGGCACAGGCCTGTAATCCCAGCATTCAGGAGGCTGAGGCAGGAAGACTGGAGGTTCAAGGCCAACCTGTGTCACACAGCAAGGTCAAGGTCAGACTGGACTACATAGTGAGACCTTGTCTCAGAAAACCCAAAATACATAACTAAAGAAGTATTCTTTGAATTGTACTGAAAGTAGATTTAAATACAAAAATAGGTTTATATGTGTATTCTTTTAACATTCTTTGTTTTTTTTTTGTTTTTTTGGTGGGTACCGGGGGTCGACCTCAGGACCTCGCATGCCAGCAGGCGTCCATGCTGCTGAGCGATATCACCGGCCCCTTTTTCGTATGTGGGTTCCGGGAGGCAAACTCGGGCCCTCGCGCTTGCCAGGCAGGCACTTATGCCGCTGAGCCATCTCACCGGCCCTGTTTTTCTGTTTTTGTTTTTTTTTTTAAGAATAAGTTAATTTTTATTTTATTTTTTCTGGGGGAAGAAGGGTACCGGGAATCGAACTCAGGACCTCATGCTTGCCAGGCAGGCGCTATGCCACTGAGGTAAATCCCTGGCCCAACACTCTTTAAAGAATATACATTTTTAAGATCTTTAGCTGCCCCCCAGTATCAACGGGGGATTGTTCCCCAGATACAAGCTCCCCGCACCGGCATGTCCTATAGGTAAGACAGCGCCATCCCGTCCCACAGGTGACCTGCGCACTCCCCTGCCAAAGCTAAGTGGCTGATGATACTTAATCCGGAGAATGCCGCAAACATAGTTGCGGCTCGGTGCTGTTTAGGGGATAAGGATGAGAAAAATGCCTGCACATGTTCAGTACAGACGTAATTTTTTTTCCAAATATTTTTGCTCTGCAGCTGGCTGAATCCACAGATGCCGCACCCACAAATACAGAGGGCCACTATATATACCCACATACACGGATATGTGCATATTTGTCTTTTAAATAGTCTTTAAATCACCCACATCCATTCCATACTGCCTTCTGTATGACTGATATACTTAGCCATGAAAGAGAAATCACAGAGAAAAGCACTAGGTCTCCAAAAGAGAAGACGTGGGCCCAGGTGTTGGTGGCACATGCCTATAATCCCAGCATTTGAGAGGCTGAGGCAGGAGGATCGCTGCGAATTCAAAGCAGCAGCCCAGGCACACAGGGCAGCGCATCAGGGCTCCTGAGGGTAACACATTAGAGGAAGGGCTGAGAGCAGTGGTGACAATGGGTAAGGCAAGGATGACTCTCCAGCATTCAGGGCCAGCCAGCAACAGGGAACGCGCTCACTGGCACAGGAGGCACGGTGACATGTCTGGGAGTTTTAGATGGATTCCCTCATTCACAAAGGGATTTCTTGGGTGGGTTTAGGAATGAGTCACGTCTGTGCTGCCTCAGGAGCCCCTGGATTGGAGGGAGGCAGACAGAGACAATGGTGCTTGGGAGAAGGGAATACTGAACAGTAGAGGCAGGAGCTGGACTCCCACCCAGGGAGGAAGGGTCCTGTACACAGAGCCTGCGATCCGAGGATCTGGAAATGAGGTCGAAATGGAGCTCACTGAGACAAGGGCGGTGTGGCCGCGCAGAGGGACCAGAGTGTGCAAAGGCCAGGGGACACAGAGGTCATCCGGAGCCCACAGAGTCAGGGCATCAAAGCGCTAGAGGCTGAGGAAAGGCAGTGGGGAGCAGTGGGGCCGACCACACGGCCTCTTCCGGGCTTCTGAGAGAGCTGAAGAACCACGGGACAAGCAGGTCCCTCTCTGGCCTGCGCCTGCCACTATGCTGGTGTGTAGAAGGCCACCACCTTGCTGCAGGCGAGATGGGCAGAGCCAGGGCCCTGCTTGGGCTTCTGCCTGGGCAGACGCTGCCTTCGGCAAGCATGGGAGCCATGGCATCCAGGTATTAGGGGGTTTGCACCCCAGAAACGGGGAAAGACCAGGCCCTGGCCAGCAGAGGCACAGCAGTGCCCAGCACACGTGACTGGCATAAAGCTCAGAGCACTGTGGGCCATCCCTGACCAAACAGAGAGCCCTGGCCACCACAGCGCTGCTGGACCCTGGAGATATGGCTGGCGCCATCAAGGGACAGCGTTTTTCGTTTTATCTTATTATTTATTTATTTATTATTTTGATACAGGGTCTCACTATGTAGTCCAGGCTGGCCTTGAACTCAGAGCAATCCTCCTGTCTCAGCCTCCTGAGTGCTGGGATTACAGGTGGGCACCACCACACTCAGTTTTTATTTTATTTATTTATTTATTTATTTATTTATTTATTTTTTTTTTTTTTTTTTGTGGGTACCGGGGGGTCGACCTCAGGACCTCGCGCGCCAGCAGGCGCCCGTGCCGCTGAGCGATATCACCGGCCCCTTTTTCGTATGTGGGTTCCGGGAGTCGAACTCGGGCCCTCGCGCTTGCAAGGCAGGCGCTTACGCCACTGAGCCATCTCACCGGCCCAGTTTTTATTTTATTGCTGTTGGGTTTTTTTTTTGAGATAGGGTCTCACTATGTAGGTCAGGCTAGCTTTTTGAACTCACTGTGTAGCCCAGGCTGGCATCAAACTAGGGGCAATCCTCCTGCTCAGCCTCCCGAGTGCAGGGATTATAGGTGTGTGCCATTTTTATTTTAATAAATTGAAATTTAAAAACTAATGCTTAGGGCCAGGGATACAGCTCAGTGGCACAAGCACCTGCCTGGCAAGTGCAAGGTCCTGAGTTTGATTCCCGTTACCAAACAAAACAAAACAAAACTAATGCTCAATTTGCTGACTGGAAAAGTATATGTTGAATCATTTTAGGATTTTTTCTTTTTGATACTGGAGATGGAACCCAGGGCCTTCATACTAAGCTATATCCCCACACCCTTTTAAAATTTATTTTAGCCAGGCATGGTGGTACACACCTGTAGTCCCAGCACTCAGGAGGTCGAGGCAGGAGGATTGCCACAAGTTCAAGGCCAGCCTGTACTACATAATGAGCTTGAGGCCAGCTTGAACTACATAGGGAGACTCTGCCTCAAAAATGCCAATGAAAATTTTTAATTTTAATTTTAATTTTTTTTTTTTTGAAACAGGGTCTCACTGAATCACAAAATTGCCCAGGCTGGGCTTGAACTTGTGATCCTTCTGCCTCAGCCTCCTAAGAATGCTGGGATTACAGATGTGAGTCACCAAGTCCAGTTGTATTTTAGGAAATCTTAAACCATAGCAGATGACTCTGATGAGAGCACAGCCTCCAATCGGAGACGCTCTGAGTATAAAACACAACTGGATTTCAAAGACTTGGAGAAGAGAATGAAGCGGTCATTAACAGATGTAAGGCTGGGGTGTAGCTCAGTAATAGCATCTTGCTTAGCAGGTCTGAACCCCCAAGATCCACCCCTGCCCCACAACATGAATACATAAATAAACGTCCATCCCATGCGGAAATTATTTTGGAGTAAATAAAACGTGTTAAAGTTAACTTTACTGGACTTTTGCTTTTTAAATGTGGCAAAAAAATTCAACCTTGCCAGGAGTGGTGGTGCACACCTCTAATCCCAGCTACATGGAGGCTACTGCAGGAAGGGTGAAAGTTCAAGGCCAGCCTGGGTAAATTTAGCAAGACACTGTCGCAAAATTAAAAGAAAGAAAAAAAAAAAAAAAAAAAACAGGCTAGTGATGTAAGGCAAAAGCACAGTGTTGGGCAAAACCCTGGATTCAATCCCTGGTTCTCCACCCTCCATAAAAAAGAAAAGAAAAGAACATTTTGAGACGGGGCCTTGCCATGTCATTCATGCTGGGCTTAAACTCATTATGTAGCTCGGCTAGCCTCGAACTTGCAGTGATCCTCCTGCCTCAGCCTACCTAGAGTTCTGTGATTATAGGCGTGTGCCACCAAAAAAAAAAAAGAAAAGAAAATTTAAACTTTACGGCACTTGGTTAGATGCTGTCCACATTATCAATGTCTTTGCCATCCCTGACAAAAATAAATTCTCCTTAAACAACAAAGCCCCTCTCTGTCCTTCACCTTCCAGGCCAGAGTCGAGGCCAGACCGTGTAGGGTGCTTGGCCAGCTGGTCTGCGACCTTCCCCTCCTGGCTGTGTCACCCAGGGCCTGAGGGCAGGGCTGTACACGGCTTCAGTCCTGGCAGCATCCCCAGCAGCCTGGCAAATGGGACGTGAACGTGGACCAAGGCCACCAGATGACACCCACAGGAAGGGGGTGGGGCTGGGCCAGATCTGTCCATCCAGTTCCTCCAAGCGGGTGCACCCCTAGGCGCACTGATGCTGGAACCCTGCCGAGGTGGCCTTCCGTCACCTTCCTGCTCTTCCCACGGTGGCCGGAGGAACCCTCCGGAGACTCAGGTCACATCTCATCTACAAACCCCTCCAGAGCTCCCAGCTGCTCAAGTAAAAATGAAGTCCTCACTGGTCCACGAGGGCCTGCACATCTGCCTGGGCTCCTCTCTGGCCGCGTGCCTGTCTTCCTTCTGGATGGCAGCAGCCATCTCCTCTGTCTCCTCTTCCTCCTCCTCCCAGTGCTTAAGCACAGTCTGGCCCCAGGGCCTTTGCACAGGCTGTGTGGTTGCAGAGTTAGACACGCCGGATTCACCTACAGCTCCATCCCTTGTTCTAACACCACCTTTCTGGTGAGGGACTCTGAACGGCCTAGGTGACAGTGCCATCCCAAATGCAGCCCCAGCCCTTCCTTGCTTTAATTTCCTCCCAACACCTCCTGGCACCTGTCTGGACACCTGATTTCTCTGACTGAACACCAGAGGCTGGAAGCTTTTGTGCACTGCTGTGGCCCCATCACCTAGAACACTCCAGATCATTCTTTTATTCGCTCAGCAAACACCTCTTGAGATCTCCCAAGGGCCAGGACCTACAGAGGGCACAGCTGGGGACCCAGGAAAGGATGAGATCAGGGCTGAGTTGCTGGGGCTAGGTAAATGTCACTGGCATGACAGGTCACTTTGGAACAGGACCCATTCTAGCAGAGGATCTCAGGTGCAAGGCTCTGGTCTGGCTCTGGCCTGGGCTGCAGGACCAGGGCCCCAGGCAGGCACGCGGCAGCCCCGCTGGGCAAAGGCGGCAGAGCAGTTGCTCCCAGATAAAAGGCTTCCACCACCCCACTCCAGGCAGGATAGCACCACGCCCTCAGGCAGGGCCAGGCCTCAACCTCTCCTGCTTCTTATCAGGAGAATTTGCCCTTCCTCACCCTCCTCTCAGAGCCGGCCTTCCACCCTTCCTGGAGCCCCACTGGGCCCCGAACCTGCCCGGCCATGGCCCCTCACCCTCCTTGAATGATCCCTCAGGCCTCGCACCAGCCTCACTAGGCCCAGCTCCTGCCCAGCTCCCACCACAAGCCCCACCTCTGTGTGACCCTGTAGCACCCAGCAGGAGCAATGCAGCAAAGGGCCCCTGGCCTGCCTCACTCCTCCACATCCTGCCTAAGCTCTGCCACAGATGGAACCCCATCTTCTCAAGTCTGCGGCCCTCTCCCTCTCTGGCCTTAGGGCAGCTGCAAATGTGCCCTACTTTCTAAAACACTGAGACAGAACTCACATACCATGCAATTCACCCCCTCCCTTTCCTTTTTTCCCAGGATTGGGGATGGAACTCAGGGCTGCACACTTAGCTACCTCCCTTGCCCCTCCCTTCCTTTTTTTAAAATTTTGATAGGGTCTTGCTAAGTCACTAAGTTGCTCAGGCTGGGCTTAAACTTGCAATCCTCCTGCCTCACCCTCCCAGAGTGCTAGGGTTAGAGGCATATGCCACCATGCCTAGCAGAATTCACCCCTTTCAAGTGCACAGTTCAGCAGCGCTTATGCATTTACAGTGTTGTGCAACCACCACTGTCTAACTCCAGGGCATTTCCTTCACTCTAAAAGCAACCCCACACTCACGAGCAACCACTCTCCATCCCCCGCCAGCAAGCAGGCCCCAATCACTTCCGTCTCCAGATCTGCCCATTCTGGACATTCCATCTACATGGAATCACACACTCCAGTCTTTGGCGGCTGGGTCTCTCCCGGGGCCGAGTGTTGTCTGGTCCCTCCATGCTGTCGCCCATGTCACTGCCCCCTCTCCTTTTTACAGCTGAATACTATTCCGCAGCAAGGACGCACTGCTCTGTGTATTTAACAGTTGGCGGCCACCTGGGTCGGTTCCACCTTCTGGCTTTCATGATTCATGCCACAATCACCGGCGCCCAAGCGTCTGCGCAGAGGACAGCTGCAGTCTGGACGTAGCACCTTCCCCAAAAGTCATGGGCACATCTGTCCTATATGCACTGCACTGCTCCTCCAGCCCCGTGTGGAAGGGAGGGTAAACTACTTCTGGTACCACAATCTGAGTCTCCCCCAGTCCTCCGGCCCTCCCTGTCTTCTCATCCTTCCCCAAGCCCCCATCACTGTCCCCAACCCCAGCACTTCTCAGCAAAGGGCCCCATCCACTCTCACCTGCAGGCCTGCAACACCCTTCTAATTTGTTCCCTGCTTCCACCCAGACCTCTCGAGTCTATTCTCATAGCAGCAGGAGGGATTATTTTAAAACATCAATCGGTCGCATCCCTCCTCTGCTCAAATCATGCAGCTCTCAGTTCACTCGACAAAGGCAGAAGGGCTCATCATGGCCCACAAAGCCCTGTCCCTTCCCGTCCTCTCTCCTTCTCCCTCACTCAGCTCCAGCCACACCAGTCTCCTTCCTCCTATTAGAACAAACTGACCTCAGGACCTCCCTGTCTGAACCCCTTTCCGCCAAAATCCACAGGCCTCCCGCCCTCAAGTGTCACCTCCACCTCCTCCACAAGGGACCTCCTCTCAATCCCGGTCCTTCTCCCCTTTCCTTCCTCCCTTTTTCTCCACAGCACCGGCCATCGTCTGACAGTGTATCATTTATTGCCTTCCCTGGGTTGTTTCCATCTCCCTCTGAGAATGGAGCTCCTAAGAACAGGGCTTCTTGTCATAGTTGTAGCCCTGGTGCCCAGAACATAGCCTCCTACACTGTGATCAAAAAGTGTTTGCCCCATGAATGAATGAATGAATGAATGGGTGAGTGAATCTCCAGAGGCAAGCAGCTGTTTTATTTTTTTGACATGGGGTCTCACTATGCAGTTCAGGCTGGCCTTGAACTCATGGCAGTCCTCCTGCCTCAGCCTATTGAGTGCTGTCATTAGAGACAAGTGCAACCACATGCACATATTGTTAGTGGCATTTTCAGGCCAGAAAGCTGAGCTTCAGAGAGGTTAAGTGACTCGCTGAGGGTCGCATTGCTGGTAGATATCAGAGGAAGGGCACAGCTACTTTCAACAGCCCCCACTCCCAGACCACAATCCCCATAACTTCTCCTCTTCCAACTGACACCCAACAGTTTCTACCCCTCCTGTTTGCTGAGCACCTACTACATGGAAGATCCTTCCATGGCTAGGAAACACTACAATAACCAGTGGGCACCAGCCAGAAGCTGCTCTTAGATTCAGCCAGATCGCGACAGCCAGGGTCGAGGTCGGGTCAGGCCCAGATGCGGGAAAGGTCCTGCTCACATAGGGCATCACAGCAAGCCCTCAGGAAAGTGCGATTAACAGTCCTTCCTGACAGATGAGGAAACTGAGAGGTGACATCCCTCGGTCAAGGTCACACATCAGTGGACGGCAGTCAGGTCTGGCTGACCCCAAAGCCCACGCGGATGCAGCCTCTGGAGGCCCCCAGCAGCTGCAGATACCCATGGCTGCTCCCAGAAGTTGGGCACTGACTTGCTGCCAGGCCTTCCATTGTCACGACAGCCCTTTCTGGTGGGGACCGCCTGCCCCGTCTTGCTGTGGGGCTAACATCCAGGCCTGTGGGGCTCCCTGACTCCTGATCTCCCTGTCAGATCAGGCTTCCCCCAACCCCCACTGTACAGATGTCCCCCCCAAAGCCCTAAGACCCTGAGCTCCTCCTTGGTCTGGGCGCTCCCCATGTGGTGCACCCGGAGAGCTCCCACGATGCAGCCTTGTCCTTTCCAGACCCTGGTTCCCCGGCAGGGCTCTCCTGACTCCACACCTGCACCCCTCTTCTGTGCACCCCGGGCCCTTTCTTTCCTCTCAGTAGCCCCTCGGGCCCACTGGCCACTGCCCTCCATGTCCCCTCAGGAACCCCCTACTCTGAAACCCCTTTATCTCTCACCAGGGTCCCTCTATAGTCCCCCCGCTTAGCATCTCTCCTCCTGAGCCCCCAGACTTTCTACCACTCCCAGTCCTCCTCAATGCCACTAGCGGGGAGCCTCTGCGACCTATCTGGCCCCTTCCCCTGTATGACACCCCCTCTCCCAGGGCCTCAAGCCCGGCCCCATTAGGCTGCCTGTGCTCCACTTCCTCCCGGCCCCCTCTGGCCTCTTCTCATCCCATCACTCCACCGGGCACCCCGCGCAAGCACTTCCTCCCATTTCTGTCCACATCAGGGTTCCCTCCACCCCCGTCGTGTGTACCATCCCTCAGCTTTCCTATCATTCCCAGGGGAGGCACAGATGCCGCATCCCGGGACCTCTCCAGCCTCCTCCCCTTTGGGACCCTCCGAACCCTTCTCACCGCCGTGTCGCCACCCCAGGAGGCACTCTGACACCTCAAGCCCCTGCATCTCCACCCTAAAGTTCCCCCCGGGGCTCCTCTACCCTCTCCCTCTTCGACGGCAAAGGCTTCCTAGCCCCCGGGTTCCTGTGACCCCCAAACCCCTCACTCCCACGGTTCCCCCTCCCCCGCGTCTCCTGTGTCCCCCCAACCGGGAGCTCACAGTTCCGGATGTCGGAGATGAACACGGCGAGCCCCCGCATCCCATCGCCCTTGGACACGGCCGGCATGATGGCGGTGGTGACGGCTCCAGGCCCGGCCGAAAAGGGCACAGCGCAGCGGAGGCTGGCAGGCAGGGACGCGGCGGAAAGGACCCCAGGCAGCGCCGAGGAGCGGAGCCGGCCGAGGGGGAGGGCTGGCTGGCGCGCGGGCGGGCTGGCAGGCCGTGGTACCGCCCTTAGCCCCGCCCCTCCGCCCCGCCGTCCGGGGCTCTCAGGCGTCCATTGGCCAGCCTTACCAGCGGTCAGACTCGGACTCACCCCCTCAACTCACCCTTTCATTGGTCACAAAGCAAAGACTCAACGTTATGATTGGTCCACTACCCACCTATTTCCGTTCGGAAGCGAGGCGAGGGGGCGTTGCCCAAGAGACTGGCGGCGTTCAATTACGCACCCTGGGACCGCCCTCTCCGCTCGGCCGAGTCCAACACTAATTGGACCTGGCTTCTTCTCCAAGATCCGAGGGAGGGACATGGAGAAAGGCGGGGGAACGGGCCTGGGGAGGCGGGACTAGAGTTGAATGTAGCCAATGGACGGGCAGATCGCCCTCTCAGGCCTCGTGGATTCGCCGGACTTGTCCTACTTCCGCCCTCGATTGGAGGTTGGGGGGCGGAGGGAGATGATCCGTAGAGGGAAGGGGGGGGGTGTCCCTCAGCTGGGCAGGGATAGGTGGAGCGACGCCTGCAATTCCCTGCTGCAGAAAAGGCGCTGGGCGGAACGAGAGAGCGTGAGGTGCCTACTGCGCATGCGTTTCTGTGTTCCCGTTCTCCTTCCTCCCCCACCGCTCTCGCGCTGGACTCCCTAAAACCTCTTCCAGGAAGCCTTCCCTTCCCCTCCCCCGCTTCCTTAACCGGCGTTTCGGGACTCGCCCGGAGCCCTAGAATCCCAGAGGAGAAACTAGTGCAAGGCTGGTCCCATTAAGCTGATGTTAAAACTGAGGTCCAGGGCCGGTGAGACAGCTCAGCGGCATAAGCGCCTGCCTGGCAAGCGCGAGGGCCCGAGTTCGACTCCCGGAACCCACATACGAAAAAGGCCGGTGATATCGCTCAGCGGCACGGGTGCCTGCTGGCGCGCGAGGTCCTGAGGTCGACCCCCGGTACCCACAAAAAAACCCAAAAAAAAAACAAAAAAAACTGAGGTCCAAAGAGGCTAAATTACTCCTCCAAACCCACACAGCTCTGAGGTATTGGAATCAGAATTTATATTTAGCCACTTTTCAATATACGTGGACTTTTTTTAAAATCCCTCAACCACACAATAGTTCGGGCAACCTCCATTATAGCGGACATTAAGTCAAAATTGATTCCGCCTGTAATCCCAGCACTCAGGAGGCTGAGGCAGGAGGATCGCTGCAAGTTCAAGGCCAGCCTGGACTACATGGCGAGACCCTGTCTCCAAAAAAAATTGATTCTCTCCTCCATCAGACTCGAAACCGCTGCTAGACAAGGTGGAACACGGGGCTGACAGGCTCCAATGCCCTTGGGAGGAAGGGGTGAATTTGCTTGGGCTCGGCCCCACCCCCTCCACCGCCAGCTCCTTGGAGACTGGAAGGGGAAGCCACCAGAACTCCAATGCCCGAGCTATTGAGAAATTTGGGTCAAAGGGAACTGGAAGAATCCATTTTTGCCACCTCAAGGAACCAAATTCCACCCCTCTACCCTTCTCTAATCAGAAGCCGAGTATTGGTGAAATGAGCCTGGGTGTGTATCCCGGGCACTGGGAGAGTCCACTGCGTCCTGGGGGGACTGCAGGAGGAGCGCCCACCTTTCAGAGTCTATGGACCCGTCCATCTGGGTGTCCAGGAAGGGGCTTCGGAAAGTCCATCCTGGATTCTAGGTGGACGAAGCTGGCTCAGCTGTTTCAGCGACAGGAAGAGTCCATTTCTAATATGAGGGGAGAGCGTCTGTCCCAAGCCCCTTACAAACCGAGCAAACACAGACACTAGTAACCTGGACTGAAGTCTTTCCTTAAGGGTACATGGAGCGTTCTAGGCCCTAGAAGAGTCCAGGAATTGGGGGTACTTTCCCCTGAGGGTAAGGTCTATAGGTGGAGTGGGGTTCGAACTTGCCCTTTTGGAGGGATGTGAAGGAGGAACCTCTTTTGAGTGTCCCAAGAAAAGGAAAAGTGTGTTTTCTGGGCTGGGCGTGGTGGCACACGACTGTAACCCCAGCGCTGAGGAGGCCGAGGCAGGAGGATGACTGTGAGTTTGAGGCCAGCCTGGGCTACAGAGAAAGACCCTGTCTCAAAAAAAAAAAAAAAAAAAAAAAGTAATGAATTAATAAAAAAAGTAAAACAAAGCAGGTGAATTTTGTTAGGTTTTGTACTACAGATGCCCCTACTTACAATGTGGTGATGTCCCAATCAAAATGCATGGAATACACGTGACCTACAGGACGTCAGAATGAACAACCCGTGCTGGCTAGAGTCCTGACAGTGTCTCATGGTGGCTGGGGCTGTGCCTGCACAGCATGGAGAGACAGCATCCCATGCCTGGGAAAAGATCCAAATTCAAACTTCCAAATACATTTTCTACTGAATGAGTATCACTTTCTCATCACAGTAAAGTCAGAAAATCATTAAGTCAAACCAGTATTATTATTTTTTTTTTTTTTGGTGGGTACCAGGGTCGACCTCAGGACCTCACGCACCAGCAGGCACCCGTGCCACTGAGCGATATCACCGGCCCTTTTTCCATATGTGGGTACCAGGAGTTGAACTCAGGACCTCACGCTTGCCAGGCAGGCGCTTACGCCGCTGAGCCATCTCATCGGCCCCTTATTTTTATTTTTGAGACAGGGTCTCTTCTTTGTAATTCAGACTGGCCTTGAACTCACTATGTAGCCCACCTGGCCTCCAACTCCCAGTGATCCTCCTGCCTCAGCCTTCCCAGTGCTGAGATTACAGACTTGCACCACCATGCCTGTCCTCAATAAATCAAACCATTAGAAGTTGAGGACCATCTGTACATTTAGTTGACTCAGAATACACAAATATTATCATTCCAGCAGACTTTACATTCCAGTTTCCCCTGGTGGTGTCCACTTACATCACATCTCAGCTTGGACTACCCTGCTGCAGGCGCACCCAGCCTCAGGCTTCTGACAGTGCCTGGGGGGACAGCAACTCTGCTGTCGGGCAGCATGGAATTAGAGGACCAGGTTTCTCTAAGGTCAGAGGCCAACGTGGGACTCAGGGTTGGTCTGACTGGGACTCCATAGTATCCCAAGGACCAGAAGGAACCACAACTGATGTCAAGCCTGAAGGAAAGCATGACTCACCCACAGTAACGTTTAAGACCATGCCAGGAAGAGACCACATTTAGAGAATCAGAGGAGCTTTGGGCACCCCGGGCGTGGTGGCACACACCTGCCATCCCAGCACTCAGGAGACCGAGGCAGGAGGATTGCTTTGAGTTCGAGGCCAGCCTGAACTACATAGTGAGACCTTGTTTCAAGAAAACCAAAAAGAAAAAAAAAAAATGTGGTTTGCACAAGTCCTTACTAGATTGTTTGAGACAGGGTCTCACTATATCACCTAATTACCCAGGCAGGGTTCGAACTCTCAATCCTCCTGCCTCAGCCTCTAGGGATTACAGGAGTGCAGTAACACTAGTGTTAAGACAGAATGTGGGGAGTCTCTCCAGGATATCATGGGGTGAATCACTAATAATTTCTAAGACTTTTTTTAAAGGACAAAGTAAACCGATGCTTCAGCACTGTTTGCAGAAGCCAGGAGGGTTGGAATAGCTTTGAGGACCATCAAGTTCTGCTTCTAATTCAGGTGCTGGGGTATCACTCCTCCCTTCTTGGAAAGCCAGCCTGCTCTCATAGGTACCTGCTTCCACCACCTACCATCCCTTCCTGCTACTTTCAAATCTTAGGTATTGCCAAAGGAAGCCATTCAGCCAGTCACCCCCACCCCCCTCAAACAGATACATGTACTCTGCAAGAAGAGGCTTCCTGCCAGGGGTATAGCTCAGTGGCACAGCGCCTGCCTGGCAAGCGCAAGGTCCTGAATTCGATTACCAGTACCAAAAAAAACCCAAAAGTGTCTTCCCTTTGACCTTGGTCCCTGGCCCTTATTCTGTGGCTAACTGCCATACCTACCCTTACCTATTGCACCAATGAGTATGATTCTAGGTTTTAAAGAGGGAATTTGAAGCAATAGGCAAATGGGGCTTGGATGAATTTGTCCTCCACACATCCTGCCTTCAGCCGCTGAGGTGATGAGTCCACTGCTCATGTGACCCTCCGCCTTTGTGGAGGTCAGCGTGTCTGTTTCATGAGGTTGTACAAACTTGACAAAAGTTAACACCTTGGGTTGTATTTGCTGCACTCTTGCACTCTCCAAATGGTCCCTTGAATATTTTTATTAACTTGTTATCCACATTTGTCTTTGATGTCTACATTATTTTTTTCTTCTGATGTCTTTTTTTATTTGGAAGATTACCTGCTGTTGGATTTAATAAATTTGTTCACGTGAAAAAAAAGTGATATGCAGACCCAGGCGTGGTGGCACACAACTGTGTTCCCAGCACTCAGGAGGCTGAGGCAGGAGGATCACAAGTTCAAGGCCAGGGCCGGTGAGATGGCTCAGCCGCATAAGTGCCTGCCTGGCAAGCGCGAGGTCCTGAGGTCGACCCCCGGTACCCACAAAAAAAAAAAAAAAAAAAAAAAGTTCAAGGCCAGCTTGGGCAGCTTAGCAGTTTAGTGAGACCTGTCTCAAACTTTTTTAAAAAATTTTTAAAAAGGGCTGGGGATGTAACTCAGTGCATAAGCACTGAGTTCAATTCCCAGTAATGCTAAATAAATAGGCAAAACTTTTTTGGAGACAAGATCTCTCTATGTAGTCCAGGCTGGCCTCAGACTCACAGTGATCTTCCTGCCTCAGCCTCCTGAGTGCTGGGATGGCAGGTGTGTGCCACCACACCCAGCTTGAGTTTAGTTGAGTACATGGTGAGAGACATAAGCCTAGATTCAATGTCCTGCATGTAGACAGCCAGCACCATTTATTAAAGAGCCTTTCTTTCCTCCCGTGTATCCTTTTGGCCCCTTTGCCAAAGATCACATAGCTGAATGTGCTTGGGTTGTTTCTGCATTTGTTCTGTTCCATTGATCCTCGTTCTGTTTTGTGCCGGTACCATGCTGTCTTTCATTACTGTAGCTTTGCAATAGAACTTGCGCTCCAATGCTGTGATGCCTCCCATTTCACTCTGGTTACCCAGGATTGCTTTCACTAGTCTGGGTCTCTTTGGGGTTCATATGAATTTTAGGATTGTTTTCTCTATTTCTTTTTTTTTTTTTTGGTGGGTACCGGGGGGTCGACCTCAGGACCTCGCACACCAGCAGGCACCCGTGCCGCTGAGCAATATCACCGGCCCCTTTTTTCGTATGTGGGTTCCGGGAGTCGAACTCGGGCCCTCGCGCTTGCCGGGCAGGCGCTTACGCCGCTGAGCTGTCTCACCGGCCCCTGTTTTCTCTATTTCTGTGAGGAATGCTGTTGGTATTTTGATTGGGATTGCATTAATCTGTATATCAACTTTGGAAGTATGCTCATTTTGACCCTGTTGATTCTGCCAATCTGGGAACAGGACATCATTCTGTTTTCTGATGTCCTCTTTGATTTCCTTTTTCAGAGTACTGTAGTTTTCATTGTAGAGCTCTTTCCTTAGTTAGGTTAATTCCGAAGTATTTAATTTTTCTTGGTGGTACTGTGGTCTTTTTTTCCTAATTTTTTTTTAGAAAGGGTCTCACTCTGTAGTCCAGGCTGGGCTTGAACTCACTACAAAGCCCAGGCTGACCTCAAACTCACAGCAATTCTCCTGCCTCAGCCTCCTGAGTGCTGGCATTACAGGCATGCATTGCCAAACTTGGCTCTATGCTGCCTTGTCTTCTCATCTTTCTTTCTTTTTCTTTCTTTCTTTTCTTTTTCTTTCTTTCTTTCTTTCTTTCTTTCTTTCTTTCTTTCTTTCTTTCTTTCTTTCTTTCTTCCTTTTTTGTTCTTCATGCATTCTGCTGAGGTTGGCAGGGTGATGACTGTGGCAAGCTTCATTGCTGGTGTGGAGATCTCTTTAGTTAATTTCTACTTTTCAGTGATGCCCTCTGGGCACGGATAACTATTTGCCTTTGCCTTCATCCCAGGATCCAAGCACCTCCGTTTACCTGGGTTGGGGCTGGCAGCATATCTGGCTCAGACCCCAGTTCTCCAGGTGTGGGCTGCATTATTGTCAATGACCCCAGGACAATCCAGGTAGAAGTGTCCCAAGGAAACCAATCACTAGCAACACTGTGTCGTCTTGGTTACAGTAATTAAATCAGCAACAGTTTGTCAAAGACAAACTGGGTATGGACAAACTCTAAGGACTCACAGTGTTCCACCCTTAACCACAGAAAAGAGATCCACAATTATAGTATGAAAATTAACGCAAAACAAATATTGACCTATCATTGACTTACAGTAAATACAGTGGTACTTCGGTTCATGAACACTTTTGTTTTTGTTTTTACTTCACGGGTACTTTATTCAAACATTTAAGAAGGAAATAGCTGGGCATGGTGGCACATGCCTGTAATCCCAGCATTTGGGAGGCTGAGGCAGGAGGATCACTACAAGTTTGAGGCCAGCCTGGGCTACATAGTGAGTTCAAGGCCAGCTTGGACTACACAGTGAGACCCTGTCTCAAAAAAAAAAAAAAAAAAAAAAAAAAAAGAAGAAGAAAAAGAAGAGGAAGAAAATAAACTAATCATATTAAATCTTTCACATACTAAAAAAGTTGAAACTCTTCCATATATATGTATAAAATTATTGGTTATTTTTTAACACTTGATTTTATTTGTTGATTTTAGATATATATAATGAGCACATTCATCATGGAGAATTTGTACTTGTACATAATATATCTTCATTCTTTTTCCCCAATCCCCTCCCCTCCCTTATGAACATTTTTGTTTGCAAACAATTTTGTTCACAACAGAAGCATTTGGGAAAATTTTGTTTTTGTTTGCAAACTCCACATGTGTGATAAACACAACTGGAGCCATCTTTCCCACACAAACGTGACCATCTTTTCCAAAATCATAGAACAAATTCAGTTTGTGAACTGAGGTACCACTGTATCTACCAAATGAAACAACTTTATCTCCACTAACAATAAAACGTTATCAACAGTAATAGCCTAGAGCTTTCTCTCTCCCTTCTCCTCCTCCTCCTCCTCCTTTCTTCCTTCCTCACTTCCATCAGCAGAGAGGGCTCCACCTGGCCTCAGTTTTCTGTAAAAAAAAAACAAAAAAAACAAAAAAAACAGTAATAGCCTAAAGTACTAGGTATCTAGAGAGATTCATAAAACTTAGGAAATGTAGAGGGAATGGGGAAGTGGGGAATGAGAAAAGTAAAATTTGAAAAACTGCTCAATGGGAGATGAAGAGAGAAAAGTGAGATGGGGATCCTATTGTGGAGTAAAAGGAAATTAATCATGTTAAAAAAAAAAAAAAAAACAGCTGCAGGAAGGAACAAGAAAAAGAAGAAAGTAAAATAGTGCAAGGCTAGTCGTGGTGGCACACACCTGTAATCCCAGGAGTCTGGAGGCTGAGGCAGGAGGATCGCCATGAGTTTGAGGCCAGCCTGGGCTACATAAGTAAGTTCAAGGCCAGGCTGCACTACATAGCAGACCCCGTCTCAAAAAACAAAACAGGGCCGGTGAGATGGCTCAGCGGCTTAAGCGCCTGCCCTGCAAGCGCGAGGGCCCAAGTTTGACTCCCGGAACCCACATACGAAAAAGGGGCCGGTGATATCGCTCAGCGGCACGGGCGCCTGCTGGCGTGCGAGGTCCTGAGGTCGACCCCCCGGTACCCAAAAAAAAAAAAAAAAAAAAAAACCAAAATGAAAAAACAGTGCAATATACAGGAAATGAAACATAAGAAGGCAGAGGGAAAAAAAAAAAAAACTAAAGAGAAAGAAAGACAAAAAAGGGAGAAAAACTCTCTCCTCAAAAAAAAAAAAAAAAGGGCCGGTGAGATGGCTCAGCAGCATAAGCGCCTGCCTGGCAAGCACGAGGGCCCAAGTTCAACTCCCGGAACCCACATACGAAAAAAGGGCCGGTGATATCGCTCAGCGGCACGGGCGCCTGCTGGCGCGCAAGGTCCTGAGGTCGACCCCCGGTACCCACAAAAAAAAAAAAAAAAAAAAAATGAAGGAAAAAGAAAAATAACAAAAATTGAAAAATTTAAAAAATTTGAGTCAAAGAAAAAAAAATCCCGTGTTTTTGATCTTTCCAGGATCTGCAGTCTTGGAATCCAGCCAGTTACAACCTGCTCTACCTGGCTTTAGCACCTTGGGTTTTAAGTGTACCCTGCACCAGAGCCCCTCTGTTCGTTCCCCCGAGACCGTGGTTCCGGTCCAAGCCAAGGTGTGTCCCTGCTCACGCCGGCAGACGGGAAAAGCCGTCAGCCTTCTGGTGTCTGCAGGGCGCAGACGTGGGGCAGGGTTCCAGTGGACTGTTGGGCTCAGTACCAACACTCGCAGGGGCTGGTTGGTCCCTTCTCTCCCTGGGTGCTACCCCATCCAGGACCAGCTTGGCTGATTTGTCCTCTCCTCTGCTGCCCCGTGCCAATGGGAAGCAAAATGTAGAGCCAGCTTGGAGTTGGTGGATGTGGGCTCTGGGTTTGAATGAGGCGTACAAAGTGTGAAACCAGAATCCTGGGCTGGAAGAGTCCACTGCGGCCCTTGGGGGAGGGCCTGGGCTGCCTCTCCCTGCCCCCTGCCCCCTGCTGGGGCCCAGTAGTTGAGTCCTTTGTGAGGTGGGCAGGAGCAGAGGGGACCCCGAGGTCAGTGTCAGAGTAGGTGCTGAGTCTCCCCGGGGGAGCAGCCCCCCAGCATGGCGAGCGTGGTCGTGAAGACCATCTGGCAGTCCAAGGAGTTCCATCAGGCTGGGGACACCCCCGCCAGGGTCGAGAGGAGGATCCAGCTGGGCCCCGAGGCTCCCGGGGGCACGACCGGCCCAGCCAAGGGGATCACAAAGAAAAAGAAGGCCGTGTCATTCCACGGGTGGGTCGGTCGCACCCTGTCACAATGGTCCTTGGGCCAGCACCGCGTCCTGCAGAGCCCAAGTGCCACATGGGTACTGGTGGGAGGGAGGCAGGAAGAGAGGAAGGAGAGAGGCTTGTGGGGCGGAGCCAGAGGCAGAGAGGACAGTGGTGGCCAGAGGGAGGGGGGACAGTCAGGAGACAACAGAAGTCACTGAAGGGCTGGGGGCAGGCACGAATCCAGCCCTGGCTCTCTGGGTTTGGCTACTGGGTTTATTTGCCCACCTGCCACCAAGAGTAGGAGAAGAGCCCTAGGCACAGAGAGACTCCCCTGTAGTCTAGCACTCTGGGAGGCTGAGGCAGGAGGGTCGCAAGTTTGAGCCCAGCCTGAGCAATTTAGCAGCTTAGCGGGACTCTGTCTCAAAATAAAAAATTTAAAAAGGGCTGGGAAAAAGGGCCGGTGAGATGGCTGGGCGGCATAAGTGCCTGCCTTGCAAGCGCGAGGGCCCAAGTTCGACTCCCAGAACCCACATACGAAAAAGGGGCCGGTGATATCGCTCAGTGGCACGGGCGCCTGCTGGCGCGCGAGGTCCTGAGGTCGAACCCCGGTACCCACAAAAAAAAAAAAAAAAAAAAAAGAGCTGGGAATGTAGCTCAGTAAGAAGACCTTGGGTTCAATCCCAGGTTCCAGAAGAGGAAAAACGAGTTTATTGACAATTTGGCCAAATTGGGGGGCAGCTGGTCCTCCTGTCCTCAAGGCACACACTGGGACGCTGTCTCCAGGTTGCAGGCGTGCAGCACCCAAGCCAGCAACCAGCCACACAGAGATCCAGCCAGGCCGCGACCCTGGGCTGGAAGCATTAAGTTCTCCTTGGCGCCAGGGCTCAGGTGCAATTTAAGCGCTCACCATGAGGAAGCTGGAGAAACAGGTCACCTCTCTAACACTTACCCCCTCCTTTTTGTTTTCTGGGGATAAGTTTTTGCTATGTAGTCCGAGCTGGCCTCAAACGCCAGATCCTCCTCCCTCAGCCTCCCGAGTGCTGGGCTTACAGGCGTGTGCCACCATGTCTAGCTCCAAAAATACTAATTTTTATTTATTTGTTATTTTATTTCTTTCTTTCTTACAGTACTGGGGATTGAACCCAGGCATACTCTACTACTTTGCTACATCCCCAGCTCTTTTTAAAGTTTGTTTTGAAACAGGATCTCATTAAGCTGCTAAGTCTCTAAATTGCCCAGACTGGGTTTGAACTCGTGATCCTCCTGCCTCAGCCTCCTATATGCTGGCATGACAGATGTGCCTATCATACCTGGCTCCAGCAATCGTAATTTTGTTTTTGTTTTTGCTTTTTGAGACGGGGTCTCACTGTGTAATTCAGGCTAGCATTGAACTCACTAAGTGGCCCAGGCTGGCCTCGAGCTCGCAGTGATCCTCCTGCCTCAGCCTCCTGAGTGCTAGGACCACAGTCGTGGCTATTATGCCCAGCTCTAGTAATCCTAATGTTTAAAGATCCATTTTAACCTCCCGGTTACAGGGAGACCAGTGAAGGCAGAAGAAAGCAGGAAGCGGGGACTGAAGAGGCAGAAGAAAGCAGGCAGCAGGGGCTGCAGAGAGAGAAGATAGCAGGCCTCGGGGAAGGCGAGAATGAAGAAAGTGGGCGGTGAGGCGCAGTCGCAGGGCGCGGGCTGCAAGGGGGAGGCCGGCGGGGCTGCGTCCTCCATTTGCGCTGTCGTCTCCCCAGCGTGGAGCCGCGGATGCCACATGAGCCCGTCCACTGGTGTCTCAACCTCAGACGGTCCTCGGGCTGCACCAACGTGTCCCTGCTGAACCTGGCCACCGCCGTGGAGCCCTCGGACTCCTTGGGGACCGACTCCATCACGGAAGACAGAAGCCAGCTGGCGCTGCCCGGGCCCCCTGCCGCCCCCGTGCCGCCCTGGGCTGCGGAAGACCCGGACATCAAGGAACTTCTGGTGAGCGGCTCTGGGGACAGCCGTCCGCAGGAGAGGCAGGGAGCTTGTGGATATGGAATGAGAAGGTTCAAAATGTGTCTGTGGGAGCCCAGCATGGTGGCGCACTCCTGTCGTGCCAGCGCTCTGGGAGGCTGAGGCAGGAGGGTCGCGTTGAGTTCAAGGCCAGCCTGGGCTACATAGTGAGACCCTGTTTCAAAGCAAAACAAAACAGCAGAGCCAAGCTGGTGGGGACTGGGGGTGGTGACATCCTGATGCCACTGTAGGGGTCACTGTGAGAATCCTGGAGAGAAGGTGTTGGCCCTCACCTACAGTGCTCAGGGAAGGTTGTCCACAGAGAGGAACAACTGGATCCTGAAGCCAAGGTGGCATCCCTGTGAGAAGATAGGGCAAGATGTCCTAGGTACCGGGAACAGCGTGTAGGAATGGACAGGGCTGAAGACAGCCCAGGAAAGAGGTGACTTCAGCCTGGTTCTTCAGCAGCAGTGCAGTTTATGAGGGAGGAGGATGGAGAAGGAGGGCACTGGCCACACAGGCTGAGAAAAGTGGGTATTCTCCTGGGGTAATGGGGAGCCAGTGCAGGTTCAGAAGAGAGGGAGGAGCAACTTGGTCTATCTCCCCATTTACTAAGCTCCTACTGTGTGCCAGGGGGCTGCATCTCTATGAGGGGTCACATTTTCCCTTCTTAGAAATTCTAGAAAGAACCTGGTATAATGACCAGTTTAAAGATGAAAACAGAAGCCAGGGGCAGTGGCACAAGCAGTAATCTCAGCACTCTGGGAGGCTGAGGCAGGAGGATCACCAAGAGTTTGAGGCCAGCCTGGGCTACATAGTGGGATCCTGTCTAAAGAAGAGAAAAGGAAGGGAAGGGAAAGGAGAGGAGAGGACAGGAGGGGAGGGGAGGGGAGGGAGGGGAGGGGAGGGGAGGAGAGGAGAAAAGGGTTGGGGATATAGTTCAATGTGAAGACCTTGGGTTCAATCCCAGTGTCACACAAACAAAAAATGTTGAGGTAATAAATATATGATCCGAAAGCTTAAGAGGAAGATCGGGAATCTGAGGAAGATGACTGCAGGGGATGTGAAATAGTCACAACATATTCCTGGAAGAGCAGGGAGCTACTGGCATGCCTGAGGCCATGCACATGCTCAGAACAGTTCTGAGAAGGGCCTAAGCTTTCACCTCTGACCTGGAACTTCTTGCAGAAGCAGGAAGTGAGGACCCAGGCAGAGCTGGAAATGGCCTGGCTGAGTGCACACAGTGTGCCTGCACACAGAGCCCCTCAGCAAAAGCAATAAGATTTTGCTGCTGTCCCATTAAATTCAGAAATCTCTCTCCAATCATTAGTTAACTACTAAGAGAACAGAATAAACTTCAGTGCCCAAATATGGCAAAGATGCCGGGCGTGGTGGCACACGCCTGTAATCCCAGCACTAAGGAGGCTGAGGCAGGAGGATTGCTGGGAGTTCAAGGCCAGCCTGGGCTACAGAGTGAGTTCAAAGCCAGCCTGAACTGCATAGTGAAACCCTGTCTCAAAAAGACAAAAAACAAAACAAAAAACAAAAAAACCATGACAAAGACACAGACTTTGCAGAATTAGTTCAGAAGAGTCTCAGACAAACAAACAACAACAACAACAAAACGCACTGGGCGTGGTGGCACACACCTGTAATCCCAGCACTTGGGAGGCTGAAGCAGGAGGATTGATGCGAGTTCCAGGCCAGCCTGGACTACATAGGGAGACCCTGTCTCAAAAAAAAAAGTCAAAGCCAGCCTGGAAAACTTAGTAAGACCCTGTCTCAAGATAAAAAATAAAATAAAATAAAATAAAATAAAATAAAATAAAAGGGTGAAGATATACCTCAGTGGTATAGCAACCCTGGGTTTGGCCCCTAGTACCTCAAAAAAAAAAAAAAAAAAAAAAGCCAATTCCTAAGGAAGATGTAACAATTATGAACATGTTAGAACCTAAGAGAACTTCAAAATAGGGAGTTCGGCCGGTGAGATGGCTCAGCGGCATAAGCGCCTGCCAGGCAAGCGCGAGGGCCCGAGTTCGACTCCCGGATCCCACATACGAAAACAGGGCCGGGGATATTGCTCAGTGGCACGGGCGCCTGCTGGCGCGCGAGGTCCTGAGGTCGACCCCCGGTACCCACAAAAAAAAAAAAAAAAAAAAGGGAGTTCAAGGCCAGCCTGAACTATGTAATGAGACTCCATCCCAAACCAAAAAAAAAAAAAACTGAAATTACTATGATCAGGAAGAAAAAGGGACATTACTACTTTATAGAAAAAAAAAGATGGCAAGGAATACTATGAACAATTGCATGCCAACAAATAAAATAATTTCAAACCATGTCTTGGTCCTGCACCAGTGCTGAGGAGACACGGAGATGCTCAGCTTGGGGCAGACGAGGGAGGAGCTCTACCCAGCTCCCTCTCCTCTCTCCCTGCACTTCCCTCAGCCTCCTCCCTGCCTCCAGTCTCTACCCTCACCCTCAAATGCCCTTTTTTGTGGTGGGAGAGGTTTGAGACAGAGTCTCGTTTTATAGCCCAGGCTGGCCTTGAATTCTTGGCAATCCTCCTGCCTCAGCCTCCCAGAGTGCTGGGATTACAGCCATGCATCACAATACCCAGCGTGTCTAGATGTTTTTTTGACAATCTTTACTTTCCCTGTCAGAAAAGCATCTAATAGTAAGCCAAATACTGAGTCAGACAAAAGAAACATATTCTCGTGTTGAGTCTTCAAGGATCTAAAATGCATATTACACCTCTTTGGAAATAAGGCTTTAGAAGAGCTTTAGCTCTGTTTTGCTTCTTCTGGTACAAGGAATGTGGGCTGCTGAGCAAGACCTGGGGCAGTGATGGTGAAACTTTTAGAGCTTTCAATGACAACGAACAGCCCGCTGTGGCACATATACTATAGGTTTGCCACCACTGGCCTAGGGTAACTTAAAACTCCACAGATCTTGCAGTTTTTATCAAGTCACTTTTATTTTTATTTATTTATTTATTTATTTATTTATTTAGTCTTTGTGAGACAGGGTCTCATTATGTAGTCCAGGCTGGCCTTGAACTCACTTTGTAGCCCGGGCTGGCCTCAAACTTGCAGTGATCCTCCTGCCTCAGCCTCCCGAGTGCTGGGATTATAGGTGTGAGCCACCACACCTGGCTCTCAAGTCACTTTTTTCTTGAATAAATACTCGTTGAGTTGCTACAAACCTTTGGTTAATTTCCAGGGTTGTGAAAAGTTGATTCTCATGGTTTTTTCATTGTTTTTATGGAGGTGTTATTTTGGAGTTTCTTACTGTGCCATTTTGTTTTCATCACCCACATACAATATTTCTTACCACACCTGGTCTCCAGAGCAATCACGCTAGAAATGTACTGTTCTCTCCATCTCACACTGGAAGAAACTTGTTCTTTCTCTTTGTGTATTACATTGGGAACTGTGAAAGAAACCAAAGTAACTAATGTAAGCAACATGGCTTATTTTTCACACAAAAGTCTCAACAGGAATAACAACGTTACTCTTCAAAAGCAGCAAGCTTCTGTGTTCCAGTTGCTCTCCGATTTCTAGGCTATTGTTCTCCCCGTCACCTTCCATCCATTAAGAAGAAAAGGGAGAGGAGCCATGCCTATTCTTCCAACACATCCTCCCGTGCAGCCAGACCTCTCACTCCCATTGGCTGGAATTGATCACATGGTAACATAGCCGCAAGGGAGCCTGGAAATCTAGCCCCTGGTTACACAGTCACGTGCCAAGCTAAAGTCTTGATAACTGTGGAAGCAGGGAGAATTCTGCCATATACATCCACTTGGAACCACAGGTTGGCAGGAGCCACAGAGCAGTTTATGGTGATATAAAGTAACGTTCAAGGGCTGGGGATATAGCTCAGCGGCACAGCACTTGCCTGGCAAGCACAAGGTCGTGAGTCCAATTCCTGGTACCAAAAAAAATAAAATAAAGTAACGATCAAGCCAGGAGTGATGGCATATGCCTGTAATCCCGGCAGTCTGGGAGGCTGAGGCAGGAGGATCACAAGGTTGAGCCCAGCCTGGGCAACTTAAGTCACTCAGGAAGACCCTGTCTCAAAATAAAAAATAAAAGAGCTGGGGCTATAGCTCACTGTGAAAGCCCTGGGTTCCATGCCCAGTAACACACACACACACACACACACACACACACACACGTGCAGGTAATGATGATCCGGGGCCACGTGGTGTCAGGGTTTAAAACAAAGTCTCTGACTTTAAATCCTGACAAGACCACCTAATGTGCCGTGTCCCGGGAGTACGAGGGATGTTCCCCTTCTTTTGCCCTACTTGCTAAATGGGCCAAATCACTGCAAGAGGTTTGGATGTGAGGAATAAACAGAAGCCGGATGTAGGCTTGGCTTGGAGGCTAAATGAGCGCGCTCATCCTGCAGGAGTATCATTCTCCAGCGCCCAGGGAGAATGTGCAGTTCATCTTTTTATGTCAACCGAAGGGCATTTATCTACGTTTTCCTGAGGCCACCCTTTGTCCCCTACATGTCCCCACCTCACCCCCTACTCCCTTCTGGGTCCCACTACTTATCTTCTTCCCACCGCACCATGAAGAAAATGGCTCCACCCCTAGGTCTGCCAAACAGTATCACTACGAACCACAGAGGTGCCACTGCTGGCCAAACCACACATCACTCCAGGGCAAAATCAAGGGGTAAACACAGCCCCCCAGTGCTGGAGTTTTTTGGGGGGCTGGCACTTGTCAACACACTCCACTGAACCAACTGTCTCCCCTTCTTCCCCAGAGTGGGGTCAACACTGGACTAGTCCATGCCAAAGATTCTATCATCAGCTTGAAGGAAAAGACCAGCCGGGTAAACCAGCACGTGCAGACCCTGCAGGTGTGAGGACCCCCTGTCCCCCCAACACCTCTTCCTCCACCTTGGCTAAATTCCCCTCTGGATAGAGCCTGCTTCCTGCTCAGTGTATCCATAGCCCCACTGGGGAGCTAAGGCTCAGAAGGGAAAGGGGCCCCCCAGGCCCAGGCCCCCTCCCCATGGCCTGTCCCTGCTCCAGAGCGAGTGTTCCCTGCTGAGCGAGAATCTAGAGAGAAGGCGGCAGGAGGCGGAGGAGCTGGAGGGGTATTGTAGCCAACTCAAGGTGAGCCGCGGGGGCAGGCGAGGGGTGCGGAAAAGGCCAGGGAGGGGTGCAGCAGGAGGGAGGAAGCGGAGGGAAGCTCCGGGCAGCCTTGTGGAAAAGAGAGGCTAAGGGTCTCGAGCCGGAGCTGGAACGGGAAGGCAGGGACCCCGCCCTTGTGTCCTGACCCAGGAGAACTGCAAGAAGGTGACCCGCTCCGTGGAAGATGCTGAAATCAAAACGAACGTCCTGAAGCAGAACTCGGCCCTGTTGGAGGTAAGGGGGGAATTTGAGGTACCGCGCCCCAATCTCGGGGTCTCTGGACTGCTCTGAGGGTGGAGGGGTTGCGGGAAAAAGAGGCTGGACGCCGTGACCCGCGCTCCCTCCCTGCCCAGGAAAAGCTGCGATACCTCCAGCAGCAACTGCAGGACGAGACGCCGCGGAGGCAGGAGGTCGAGATGCAGGCGCTGGAGCTGAAGCTGGAGGCCGGCCTCTCCCGCTCGGGCCTTCAGGGGAGTCCGGAAGAGGCCTCGAGGCTGCGCGGCACGGCCCCCAGCGGCTGCGGATCCGGGGCCCGCGCGGGGGAAGCACCCCACGCGAGCCAGCAGGAGCTGCAGAAGGTCTCGGCTGGCCTGGACGAGCTGAGGTGGGCGGGGCCGGGTGGAGCCTCGCTGGCTGAGGTGGGCGGGGCCTAGGAGGAGACCCTTTGGTGGAGGCGAAGTGCACCTAAGGGGTGGAGCCTCCAGGGCTGAAGTGAGCCTCGCCGGGCGTGGTCGTGCACGCCTGTAATCCCAGCACGCGGGAGACTGAGGCAGGAGGATCGCTGTGAGTTCGAGGCCAGCCTGGGCTATGTAGCGAGACCCTGCCTCAAAAAAAACAAAAAGAAAAAAAATTGAAAAAAATTGAAGTGAGCCTAGAAGGCACAGCTTTGGGGCTGGGGTGGGCGGGGCCTACGATGGAGGGTCGGGGAGCTGAAGTGAGTGGGGACTAAGGGTGGAGCCTGGAGGACCTGAAGTGGGCCGGGCCTGAGAGGAACCTTGAGGTGCGGTGGACCTAGGGGGTGGAGCTTCCAGTGACAGGAGTGGGCGGGGCTTAAGGTTCAGCCTTTCCAGATGAGGCGTGCGAACCCTAGGAGTGCAACTTTGAGGCTGAGGTGGGCGGGGTCTGGGCTGGAGCCTGGAGGAGCCGCGGTGGGCGGGGCCTATGCTAGATGGGCAGGGCCTAGATGTTGGAAAAAGAAGATACTGGGGTTGGGCCTCGTGGTAAGGTCTCGAAGAGCCCAGGAGGGAATGCTGTGGGGCAGTGACCTGACCGGGCAGCACTTCGAAGAAGTAATTTTTGAGTTTACGGCCGTTGGGCTGGAAGTCCACGGCTGGTGCAATTGAGGTGGTTGGGGCTTGCGAGAGAGCAGGGCCCAGAGGTGCCAGATTGAGTGGACAGGCCAGAGGAGAGCGGCACTCGGCGGTGTCTGCAGGCTGGGGGTAGCTGACAAGGAGAGGCAGAGTTCTGGAGGACGAGAGCGGATTTCCGCAGGTGAATGGCACAAGAGATTTGGGGGACAAGTTGTGTCTGGAGCCATGGACCTGGTCTCAGTGGGGTGGGGTCGATGGCAGCGTGACCACACCCAGTCCTCCACCCGTCTCCTCGTCTCTCTGCCCCTTCAGGAGGGAGGTGTCCTCGCTGACCGCACGGTGGCATCAAGAGGAGGGGGCGGTGCAGGAAGCCCTGCGGCTGCTCGGAGGCCTGGGCGGCAGGCTCGACGGCTTCCTGGGTCAGTGGGAGCGCGCGCAATGCGACCAGGCGCAGACGGCGCAGAGCCTGCAGGAGCTGCGCAGCCGGGCGGACCAGCTGTGCACCTTGTGAGGGCGGGGCCCGATGGATGGGGCGGAGCCAACGGGGGCGGGGCTGGAGGGAAAAGGGTGGGCCAATCAGCCTGGCCTGCTGCTTCTAGATCGTACACTGACGTGGAGAAGCGCCAATTAGACAGCAGGAAGGGGCGTGCCATAATAAGGCATGAGGGATGGGGACAGTTAGGAAAAGGACAAGGAGCGGGGACAAATGGAGTCAAGAAAAGCCGATTAGAGAACTGGAGGAAATCAGTCCAGATATTAAAATACAAACGGAGATGGGAGTGGTGGTACACGCCTAAAATCCCAGCACTCGGAAGGCTGAGGCAGGAGGATCGCCGTGAGTTCGAGGCTAGCCTGGGCTACATAGTGAGTTCGAATCCAGCCTGGAATACACGGCGAGACCCTGTCTCGAAAAATAAATAAATAAATAAATAAATAAACAAACAAACAAATGGAGAGGACAGTCAGAACAGAGAGAGGCCTAGCACGGTGGCACACGACTGTAATATCAGCACTCTGGGAGGCTGAGACAGGAGGATGACAAGTTCCAGCCCAGTCTGGAAATTTAACTACTTAGTGACACCCTATCTCAAAAAATAATAAAAATGAAGGGGGAGGGCTGGGGATGTAGCTCAGGCCGAAGGTCATGGGTTTAATCCCCAGTAAGAACAGAGAAAGGTCGGCAGTGCAGAATGTCGAAGATAGATGGAGGCGCAGTGCTGGGCTGGGTACAGGTGAAGCCTTGCCAGGGCCTTACAGCACCGCTACTCTCCTGCCTCAGGGTGGAGCGGTCAGCAATGACTCTGGCTTCCCTGAGGAGTGAGCTGGAGGGGCTGGGCCCAGTCAAACCGATTCTGGAAGAGCTGGTGCGGCAGTTTCAGAACTCTCAAAGGGGCCCTGACCACTCCATGAACCTGGATCGATCCCTCCAAGGCTCCTGTGGGCGCTGTGCCAGGTATGAGGGAGCGTTCTGGGTCACCCCGAGGACGGTGCATTGAAGGCGATGGGGTGTCGGCAAGGGAAGGCGAGTGTTTTGCGGGAGCCAGGGCAACCCCATGCGAGGAAGGACTAGCCGGGCCTGCTGCACTGTGGGAGCCACACTCTTCCCGCCCGCCAGGTGAGATGAGTGTCTCACGGACCTCGAGAGACTTGCTATATTTGGAGCGTTGTGCACCTCCAGTGCCTCTGGGGAAGGTGAGAATGTGGCAGGCGGTGTCGGGTGCTCAGGATGTTGCGCAGAAGGTGAGACGTTCAGGCGTTGGAGAATGCAGGGATACCGTGCTTAATCCACGTCAGGAGATCAAGTGTAACTTGTGCACTGTGGGAAATGTGATGTTTGGTTTGGTTTGGTTTGGTTTGGTTTGGTTTGGTTTGGTGGACTTCCCACTAAGCTACAGCCCAGATCTTTTTTTTTTTTTTTTTTTTTTTTTTGTGGGTACCGGGATCGACCTCAGGACCTCGCGCGCCAGCAGGCGCCCGTGCCTCTGAGCGATATCACCGGCCCCTTTTTTCGTATGTGGGTTCCGGGAGTCGAACTCGGGCCCTCGCGCTTGCCAGGCAGGCGCTTACGCCGCTGAGCCATCTCACCGGCCCCAGATCTTTTTTTTTATTTTAGATTTTGACACAGTGTCTCGCTAAGTTGCCCAGGCTGGGCTTGAACCTTTGATCCTCCTGCCTCAGCTTCCCATAGGGCTGGGATTACAAATGGGTGCCACCACGCACAGCTAAATGCTAGCTTTTGATGGCCTTTGGGAAACAAGGGCTATCTGGTGCCCTTTGGGAATAGGAACCAAAGAACACCTGAAGGGTGATGGGAAGATTGCAGGGGGTGCATAATGGACCAGGGCCAGGTGGAGGTTGGCAGGTGAGTGTGTGCATCTTGGGAATGGAGTTGGTACTCAGCCTCTTTCATCCGCTGACCTCCCTCCTCCAGCCAGGGACAGCAGTTGTCCACGGAGTCCCTGCAGCATCTGCTGGAGCGAGCACTGACCCCGCTAGTGGATGAGGTGAAGCAGAGAAGCCTGACCCCTCCTGCCTGTCCCAGCTGCCAGAGGCTACACAAGAAGATTCTGGTACCAGAGACCATGGGCTGTCACACGCTGTTTTACTCTTCCGGCAGGGCAGGGGTTGGGGAGCCTGGGGCACAAGGGGACTGCCCACATGTGGCAGGAAGGGCAGGGCTGGACTGAGCCGCAGGGATCGGGAGGACGTGGCTCTGAAGCATGGGGGGAAGTAAGCGGCGTGGTGGTTACTGAGTCAGAGGCCAATAATTCTGCAATCTTGGATGATATGCTTGGGCCCAAAGCATGATGGGACATTGGATCTGGTGCATTATGGGACATGGAGAGATACTATTCTTAAGGTTCATGGCACGTGGGCCCGATTTTTGTAGACGTCAGAGAAACAGTGCATTATTATGGGGCCATGGAGGCTAGACAGAGGGCCTGGCGACTGTGGGTCACAGTGGCTCCTGGATTTGAGAAATGGGTAGAGTGGCCAGCTCCTCCCAGGGCACTGTACAACAGACTGAAGCCCAGTGGCTGCTGGGACGTGAATCCTGCTGCATTATGGGACATGGAGATGCAATGTATTATAGGATGTTGGCCTTAGAGATGCTGGGATAGATGTGGTGGGTGAGACCGACAAGCAAGGAAGCATGGAACACAGATATGCCCAAATGAGAGGCTGAATACAGGGCTTGGTGCACTGTGGGATACAAAGAGAGCACTAAAGATTAGTTTTTTGAGAGATGCTGGTCTCAGGCAAGGAGATGTGTGGCCTTGTGAATGATGGAACACAGAGGTCATTGTGTGGGGGGCAATCACACATCACATACAGGACAGTTAATGGCACGAGGGGATAATACTTTAGAAATAATTTATTGCTTCCTGGGGTAGACACAGGATTAGCGCGTGATGAAATTTGGAAGGCCAGTGCATTATGGGAGGCCAGGGTCAGGCTCAGGCACAAGGCATGATGGGAAACTCTGGGGGGGATGCGGGCCCACGGGACCCTGCCCATTGCCCTCCGCGACCCAGCTCCCCCTCCACCCCCAGCCCAGTCCAGCAAGCCCAGCGGTGCCTACACTCCTCTCCCCAGGAGCTGGAGCGCCAGGCCTTGGCCAAACACGTCCGGGCAGAGGCCCTGAGCTCCACCCTTCGGCTGGCCCAAGACGAGGCCCTGCGGGCCAAGAATCTGCTGCTGACAGACAAGATGAAGCCGGAGTGAGGAAGGAGGCAGAGGGCATGGGAGGAGGGTGAGGTCTTGGGGTCAAGCCCTGGCCTCTCCTTCCACCCCCACCCCAGGTGCCAAGGCCCCTGGCCCTGACTCCCGTGTACTGTCACTGCAGGGAGAAGGTGGCCACTCTGGACTACCTCCACCTGAAGATGTGCTCCCTCCATGACCAGCTCAGCCACCTGCCACTTGAGGGCTCCACAGGGACAATGGGGGGAGGCGGTAGTGGAGGGGCTCCCCCAAAACGTGGGGGCCCAGCCTCTGAACAATAGATAGCCCCTCTTGCTCTCATGAAACCTGGCTCTTTATTGGCATCAACAGAGGGGGAGTGAGCAGGACCTGGTGGCGCACGCTTGTCACCCCAGCTACTCTGGAGAAGGGCAGCCTGGGCAGTTTAGTGAGACTCTGTCACAAAAAGAAAAAAAGAGGGGTGCTGGGGATATCACCAAGGGACAGAGCACTTCCCTAGCATGTGTGAGGCCTTGGGTTCCAACCACAGCACTACAATAAATAATAAATAAATAACCAAGCCTTAATAATAAGCAATCCCAGCACTTGGAGGCTGAGGCAGTAGGATCGCCTGAGTTTGAGGCCAGCCTGCAATGTGAGAACCAGGCCTCCCAGAAGGTGTCTGAGGCCTCCAAACTGAAGAACCAGAGGCTGGAGTCCAACAGGGAAGCTCAGGCTGGCATTGAATAGTTTGGCTCCTGCAGAGGGAGGAAGAGTTCAAGGGCTGTGGCTCCAGATCCCACAGCAGCTGCAGCAGTGAAGTGGAGAAGGAGACCCTGGAGAGGACGGGCATCCTGCAGATCTACTTCCGGAAGAACCAGGAAGAAATCCTGGACAGCCTCTTGTATGCGACATCCAGCCAGAAATCCGTGGAAATTACCCCACTGAGCTACATCTCCAGCCCTACCCACCCCACTCCCCTTTTTTGAGGGGGGGGGTCCTGATAAGTGGTTGAAGTTGCCCAGGCTGGGCTCAAGCTTGTGACCCTCCCGCCTCAGCCTCCCAGAGTGCTGGATTACAGCTGTGCACCACCAAACCTAGCTGCCCTCACTGAATTTGAATCTTTAACAAAGTTGATTTCTGTTCTCACAAAAGGCATTAGCTTGTTTCTGTATGTTATATAGGAGGTCCCTTCACTTTTTGGAGAGTAGCATATCTAGTTTTTTTGTACAAAGAGTACAGTACTTATCCAAAGATTTCATCTTTTTACCACATATTTGTTAGAAATTGAATGTTTTCTTTTAACTCAAGGCAACATGTATATCAATGTTGACTTTTTCTTAGATCTAGGAGGAAAAAAATTCTTTGAGGGGGAAAAAGGGATTAAAGGTCAAGGGCTTTATCTATGAAAAAGCACTGGACTGGGGATGTGGCTCAGTGGTAGAGTTCTTGCCTTGAGTCCACAAGGCTCTGGGTCTCCAGCACCACCACCAAAAAGAAAAGCGCACTCAACTATATAAAACAAATATTAACGGACATGAAAAAACAAGCACTAATACAATTGTATTGGGAGATCTCAATACCCCACTGTGCGGCATCCCACACAGCTCTCGATGTTCCCAGGGTGAGGACAGTGCATTTATTTATACACTTGGGAGGCTGAATATCACGTGAAACCTCTCCGCCTAATAGTTTATCCACGTGGCTTGCCTCAGGTGCACTGTGTTCTCGAGGCTGGCCTTGCTCCCACCCACACGTGCTCAATCTCCAGCTTCAGCCACTCGCCACACCGTCACAAATAAACAGATCAACTAGACAAAAAATCAAAGAAATATCAGAACTGAACCAAACTTTTGAACAAATGGACTTAGTAGATGTCTACAGAGTGTTCCATCCCTGCGACATCAGAATACACATTCTCAGCGGCACATGGGAAAATCTCCAAAATAGATCACATACTAGCTCGTAGAACAGCTTAAGTAAATGCAAAGGAACTGAAATTATCACATGCGTATTATCAGACCGTAGTGCAATAAAATTGGAAACCAATGGCAAAAAAACCATAAGGGGGCTGGTGAGATGGCTCAGCGGCGTAAGCGCCTGCCTGGCAAGTGCGAGGGCCCGAGTTCGACTCCCGGAACCCACATACGAAAAAGGGGCCGGGGATATCGCTCAGCGGCACGGGCGCCTGCTGGCACGCGAGGTCCTGAGGTCGACCCCCGGTACCCACAAAAAAATAATAATAATAAGGGCTTCCCAAACACATGGAAATTAAACAACAGCCTCCTGAACGACCAATGGGTCACAGATGAAACTTAAGAAGAAATTAGACAGTTTCTATAATTAAATAATAATGACAATATAATGCACCAGAACTTGTGGGACACAAAGCAGTCCTGTAAGGGAAATTTATAGCAGTGAATACCTATATCAGGAAAACAGAGCAAGCTCAAATAAACAACTTAATGTTGAACCTCAAACTTCTAGAAAAAGAAGAGCAGGCTAAGCCAAAAGCTCGTACAAGGGAGGAAATTATAAAGATCAGAGCAGAAATTAATGCAATGGAGACTAAAAAACAATACAAAGAACCAATGAATCAAAGAGTTGGTTCTTTGAAAGAGTAAATAAAATTGACAAATTGATATACATGTTGCCTTGAGTTAAAAGAAAACACTCATTCAATTTCTAACAAATATGTGGTAAAAAGATGAAATCTTTGGGTAAGTACTGTACTCTTTGTACAAAAAAACTAGATATGCTACTCTCCAAAAAGTGAAGGGACCTCCTATATAACATACAGAAATAAGTTAATGCCTTTTGTAAGAACAGAAATCAACTTTGTTAAAGATTCAAATTCAGTGAGGGCAGCTAGGTGTGGTGGCGCACAGCTGTAATCCAACATTCTGGGAGGCTGAGGCAGCCTTATCCAACCTTATCAAAAAAAGGAAAGAAAAGACTCAAATCCATGCAATTAGGAATGAAAAAAGTGAAATCACAATGGACCCTGCAGAAATCCAGAAGATCATCTATATCTACTTTGAGAACTTGTATTCTTTTTTTAAATTTTATTTCAAAGAGAAAAATACGGGGCCAGTGAGATGGCTCAGCGGCGTAGGCGCCTGCCAGGCAAGCGCGAGGACCCGAGTTCGACTCCCGGAACCCACATACGAAAAAGGGACCGGTGATATCGCTCAGCGGCACGGGCGCCTGCTGGCGCGCGAGGTCCTGAGATAGACCCCCGGTACCCACACACACACACACAAAAATAATAAATAACATTGCATATTGTTTTATTTAGTTACTCAGAGTACAAGATATAAGCATTAAATTGTCCAAACAATATTAGCACAAACCTTTCTTTTCAATGAACTAAGAGAAATTAGTAGTATAACTATCTATTTTTTTTTTTTTGTGGGTACCGGGGGGTCGACCTCAGGACCTCGCGCGCCAACAGGCACCCGTGCCGCTGAGCGATATCACCGGCCCCTTTTTCGTATGTGGGATCCGGGAGTCGAACTCGGGCCCTCGCGCTTGCAAGGCAGGCGCTTATGCCGCTGAGCCATCTCACCGGCCCATAGTAGTATAACTATCTTAACTACCTTGTATATACTTTTTCTTTCTTTCTTTTTTTTTTTTTTTTGCTTTTCCCTTCCTTCTTTTCTCCTTTCCCCCATCCCAGTTTCTCTTTCCTTTTGAACAATTTCTTCCCATTTCACAATATCTATTGTACATTTTGGATGTACTCTTACAGCTTCTCACACTAGGGGAAAAATTATATTCAAATAAGATGGAAAATGCAGAAGAAATGGACAGATTCCTAAATACATGTGAATTACCAAAGCTGAATCAAGAAGATATAAAAATACTAAATAAACTAATGTCAATCAGTGAAATTGAGGATGTAATAAAAAATCTACCAACAAAGAAAAGCCATGATAGATTCACTGTGGAATTCTACAAGAAATTTAGAAAAGACCTAATACCACTACTTCTCAAACTCTTTAATGAAATTGAAAGGGAAGAAATACTCCCAAATACATTCCTGGAAGCAAGCATTACCCTGATACCAAAACCAGAGAAGGATCCAACTAAGAAAGAGAACTACAGGCCAATCTCCCTAATGAACATAGATGCAAAACTCCTCAATAAGATACTGGCAAACAGAATGCAGCAAATCATCAAGAAGATTATACACCATGACCAAGATGGATTCATCCCGGGGATGCAGGGATGGTTCAACATATGTAAATCAATAAATATAATACGCCATAGTAACAGAGCCAAGCACAAAAATCATACGATCATCTCAATAAATGCAGAAAAAGGTTTTGACAAAGTCCAGCACCCATTCATGATAAAAACCCTACAGAAAATCGGAATAGATGGTTTTTGTCTCAACAGCCAACATTATACTAAATGGACAAAAACTGCAAGCTTTCACTTGAAAATCAGGATGTCCACTGTCACCACTCTTATTCAATATAGTTCTGGAAACTTTAGCCAGAGCAATTAGACAAGAAAAACAAAAGGAATAACGATAGGAAAAAAAAAAAGGAATGAATAATGATAGGAAAGGAAGAAGTTAAATTGTTATTATTTGTGGATGACATTATACTTTACATAGAAGAACCCAAAAACTCCACCAAAAGATTTCTATATTTAATAAGCAAATTCAGCAGCATAGCTGGATACAAAGTCAACATTCACAAATAAATAGCCTTCCTATACATGAATAACAAACTCACTGAGAAAGAAATTAGGGAAACATCTTTTATAATAGCATCCCCAAAAAATGAAATACCTAGGAATCAATGTAACGAAGGAAGTAAAAGACTTCTACATTGGAAACTACAGTATTCTGAAAAAGGAGATTGAAGAGGATATAAGAATATGGAAAGATATCCCTTTACTCTTGGGTAGGAAGAACCAATAGAGTGAAAATGGCCATACTTCCAAAATTGTTATACAGATTTAATGCAATTCCAATCAAAATTCCAACAGCATATCTCACAGAATTAGAGAAAACAATCCTAAAATTCATTTGGAACCAGAAGAGACCTAGAATAGCAAAAGCAATTCTGGACAAGAAAGGCAAGGCAGGGGGCATCATAATCCCCAACTTGAAATTATACTACAAAGCTACTGTGATAAAAATAGCAGGGTACTGGCAAAAAAAAAAAAAAAAAAAACAGACCCGAGGACCAATGGAACAGATTAGAAGATGCAGAAACAACTCCAGACATACTTAGCCACCTTTTCTTTGACGGTGCCAAACACATTCACTGGAAGAAAGATAGCCTCTTTAATAAATGGTGCTGGAAAAACTAGCTTTGCACATACTGAAGATTAAAATTGGACCCATATGGCTGCAGATGTAGCTCAGTGGTCCAGTTTTTGACTTGCATGCATAAAGCCTTGGGTTCAATCCCCAGCACCACCAAAAAATAAAATAAAATAAAATTAGATCCTTATCTTTCACCATGCACTAAACTAAAGTTGAAATTGGTCAAAGATCTAAATATTAAAATAGAAACATTAAATCGGCTGGAACAGAGACTAGGTAGAACTCTTGAAGATATTGGTGTAGGCAAAGACTTTATGAACAAAACCTCAATCACACAGGAAGTATCACAAAGAATCAACAACTGGGATCTCATCTTATTAAAAAGCTTTCGCACAGCAAGATAAACCACCAACAGAGTGAAGAGACAACCCACAGTGTGGGAAAAAATTGTTTGTCAGCTGTTCCTCAGATGAAGGATTGCTATTGAGAACATATAAAGAACTCAAAAAATCAGACCTCCCAAATTTAAGGACCCAATCCAAAAATGGGCACCTGAGATAAATATACTCTTCTCAGATGAAGAAGTACAAACAGTAAATAAATATATTAAAAAATGTTCAACATCATTGGTCATTCAAGAGATGCAAATTAAAACAATGCTGAGATTCCATCTCACCCCAGAAAGAATGGCTATCATCAAGAAATCAGGGCCAGGGATGTAGCTCAGTGACACAGTGCCTGCCTGGCAAGCGCAAGGCCCTGAGTTCGACTCCCAGTACCAAACAAACAAAAAAAAAAAGAAAGAGGGCCGGTGAGATGGCTCAGTGGCTTAAGCGCCTGCCTGGCAAGCTCAAGGGCCTGAGTTCAACTCCTGGATCCCACATATGAAAAAGGGGCTGGTGATATCGCTCAGTGGCACGGGCGCCTGCTGGCGCGCGAGGTCCTGAGGTCGACCCCCGGTACCCACAAAAAAAAAAAAAAGAAAGAAAAATCAACCAATAACAAATGCTGGTGGGGCTGTGGGGAAAAAGGAACCCTTCTCCACTGTTGGTAGGAATGCAGACTGGTGCAACCACTGTGGAAATCAGTGTGGAGATTCCTCAAAAAACTAGGACTTAGAGGTCCCTTTTGATGCAGGTATTTCCCTTCTTGGTATCTTCCAGAAAGAATTAAAAGCGTCATACCACAGCGATATATGCACTCCCATGTTTATGGCAGCACAGTTTGTAATAGCCAAATCTTGGAAACAGCCCAAATGCCCATCAACTGAGGAATGGATAAAGAAGATGTAGTTTTTTTATATAATGGAGTACTACTCTGCCATAAAGAAGGATAAGCTTGAGACATTCCTAGGTAAACGGATACACCTTGAGACCGTACTGTTTTTTTCTTTTTTTTGTGGGTACCAGGGGTCGACCTCAGGACCTCGCACGCCAGCAGGCGCCCGTGCCTCTGAGCGACATCACTGGCCCTTTTCTCGTATGTGGGTTCCGGGAGTTGAACTCGGGTCCTCGCGCTTGCCAGGCAGGCGCTTACACCACTGAGCTATCTCACCGGCCTGAGACCATACTGTTAAGTGAAATAAATTGGACACACATGTAAATACCTCATTGTTTCTCTGGTGTGAGAAACCGAAAGTGTAAATAAGGACCAAAATATATAATAGGTATTGTGAAAAAGGAAGAAAATGTTCAAATGGGGAGGGGAATAAGGGAAAGGGGAGGGGAAAGGAAAGAAGGGAAAAGTTTAAAAAAGTGAGAAAAGAAGGAAAAAATGGAAACAAAGCTTTTGTAATTGGGGAGGGGAGGAGGGGTTGAAGGGAGGGGAGGGGAATGGGAAAAAAAGAATCAAGTTATATCATGCACAGGTACAAATTCTCTATGATGAATGTGATCACTACGTATATCTAAAATGTACCAATAAAATCTGATTAAAAAAAATAGTTCAAGCCCTGCCTGGGCAATTTAGTGACTTAGTGAGATGCTGTCTCAGAATAAAAATGGGCTGAAGACATAGCTCAGTGTGAAGGCCTTGGCTTCAACATCCAGTACTGCAAAAAGAAGAGAGAGAGGAAAGAAAGAAAGAAAGAAAGAAAGAAAGAAAGAAAGAAAGAAAGAAAGAAAGAAAGAAAGAAAGAAAGAAAGAAAGGAAGGAAGGAAGGAAGGAAGGAAGGAAGGAAGGAAGAAAGAAAGAGAGAGAGAGAACAGGAAGAAAGAAGGAAAGAAAGGAAAGAAAGAAAAGCTAAAAAGAAGCAACCCTATGGATTGGGCAGGACAAAGAGAGAGAAGATGAGAGTTACTGAAATGAAATACACAGATGAGGGGCGCAGGGAGATGAACTCGAGACTCGGTGCTGGTATTACAGACAGCTGAGTTAAGTAAAACTACTCTAGGCTGTCAGATAGGGCTGGGCCCTCAAGAAAGTCAGGACAAAGATAAAAACTCCTTACAGCTGTGGCCTGAGGTGCATCTGTTGGAGGCCGGGCCTCAAGATAAAGACAAAAGACCAGGCCTGAGATAAATAGTAACAGCTGGTCTGATAAAGTCTCCGCAGACATCAGGCACCTCAGTGAGTGACCAGGCCCGTCAGCCCATCCCTTCCTGACGAATCTTTGTTCTTTCCGGGCACCCTGCTCTGGGACTTGCCTCCCCTTGGATGAACATCGCCTACGCAGCTACACTGACAATCTTCTTGGTTGATCACAGCTGTAACCCACATCGTACCTACGTGGTTGTGCTCTATAAAACTTCCCCTCAAAAGTGGGGTCCTCAGCACCCACTCGTGGCCCCTCCTGCCTCTTGGGAGCGGTATCTCCTCCCCTCAATAAATATTTCTTACTCTTAACCTCCGTTGTTCCTTAAAATTCATTCTTCGATTTTGGGAAACACAAACTCGGCGTATCAGACACCTAGCAGGTTGGGACTCATACCATTTCCCTTGTATCATATTCAGACATCCTGATATCATTTCCTATAGCACTGGGACTCTGACCTCAGAGGACCACCAGGGCCTGGAACCTTCTCAGACAGGGGTGCCGGCCCAGTGGTCTGGCATCTCTGCGGTGTGCAAGTTTGGAAAACCTAGGAGCTAAATTTAGTAGTGCCACAGGAAGGCCCTGCTCCAAGGGCCCAGGAAAAGATTTGCTGGTGGGAAAAGGAAGCCAAAAGGAAGTAAGCAGAAAACAAAATGAAAGTCCCTTTTCCTCCTCTGGGCAGCTGCAGTGCCCATGGTGCCCCCTATCGGCAGAGGTTAACAGTTGCTTGGAGATGTGGCTAAGGGATTTTATAAGGTCCCAGTCCCAGGTCCCCAAAGTCCATCATGAGAGAGTAGATTCGAAGCCAAGGGATAATAGCTTAATAACTGGCACACATAACGAGAGTGTGTGCCAAGGACTGGCCATGATGACTAATCCAATTCTGTACCCCTGAGGCCCAAATACATATTTTAAAGAGTACTTCAAAACTTTGAAAGACAAATTATTTTCCTGGTTAGCTCTTCTGAAAGTTGGTGTGAGTTCTGCTCCAATCTCGTTTTGCTTTTAATGCAAATTCAGTCAAAATCCCAAGGGTTCTTTTTTAAAGAATTTGACACAACTATTCTGAAGGTTGTCTAAAGTAATAAATAGATGAGTGAAACAAGATGTTTTTTCTTTATAGAAGTGTAATAAGAGAGATATAAAGCCAAGATATAAAAACATGAGGTAAACCAGTCATGGCAATGCATACCTGTAATCCTAGCACTCTGAGAAGCTGAGGCAAGAGGATGGAAAGTTCGAGCCCAGCCTGGGCTACATAGCAACTTAGCAAGACCCTGTCTCAAAATAAAAATAAAAAGGGCTGGGAAAATAGCTCAATCTCCAATACTACAAAATAAATAAAATATATTATAAGGTAACAGTAATTAGTATGGTCCTGAAAGAACAGAATACAAATACTTTATATATAAAAGGACTTGACAAATATGTCAGCATAAGGTAACTGGGAATAGTGAAATTATTCATAACAGACAGACATGTACAAAGAAAAGGTGAAGCCAGGGAGAAGACAGCCATCTACAAACCATTTGCCAATGGACACGTGGACGGCTTCCATCTTTTGTCCATTGTGAATGGTGCTGTTATGAACACAGGTGCACAAATATCTGTTTGTGTCCCTGCTTTCAAATCTTTGTATGTGTTAGTCGCCTTTCTGTTGCTGGGACAAAATTTCTGACGCACAACCTAAGGGATGGAGAATTCATTTTGGTTGAAGATATCAGAGGCTTCAGTTCATGGTTGGCTGGCACCAAGGGGGAAACATCATGGCGGAAGGGCCTGGTGGAGGAAACGTGCTCACCTCATGGCAGCCAGGAAGCAGAAAGTGAGAGAGTGAGGGCAGGAGATGAGTTGTACCTTTTTAATTTTTTTCTTCAAATTTTAAGGCAGGGTCTTGGTATATTAATAAGTTGCTCAGCCTGGCCTCCAATTTATGATCCTCTTGTGCTAACCTCACAGAGTGTTGAGATTACAGGTGGGCCCACCATGCCAGCCCAGCAAGTTATGCTCTTAAACTGCACACCTTGGGTGGCCTACTTCCTCCAACTGTGCCCCAACTCCTAGCAGCCTGTTCAGCTATGAACTCATCTGTGGGTCCCCTCATAATCCAATCACATCTCTAGGCCTCTCCTAGAACATTACTACCTTGGGGATTAAGCATAAGTCTTTAGGGGCACTTCGCATTTAGTGCATAATGGGGCACATAGCAAAAAGTGGAATTTGTGGATCAATGGCAATTCTATTTTTAATTTTTTTCTGGAAACTCGATACTCTTTTCCACGGTGACTGCACTATTTTACCTTTCCACCATAAGACTTGCAGGTTCCCCACATCCTTGCCAACACAATTTATTTTCCAGCTTTGGTGTTGTTGTTTTTTGTCTTTTTTAAAACAGGGTTTCACTATGCAGTTCAGGCTGGCCTCGAACTCACAGCGATCCTCCTGCCTCAGCCTCCCGAGTGCTGGGATTATAGGCGTGTGCCACCATGCCCAGCCGTTGATATTTTATAGTAACCATCCCAATTGTTGTGAGGCGGCATCTCATTGTGCTGTTTGTTTGGTTAGTTAGTTTGTTTGTTTTTTGAGACAGGGTCTCTCTGTGTATTTATTCCAGGCTGGACTTGAACTCATTATATGGCCCAGGCTGGCCTCAAACCTGCAGCAATCCTTCTGCCTCAGCCTCCTGAGTAACTGGAATTGCAAATGTGTGCCACCACGTGCAGTTTCACTGTACTTTGATTTGCATTTCCCTAGTGCCATGACCCGTGCAGCTCTCAAAGTTCCCGGGGGGTGGCGGGGGGAGGACGGCGAAAGAGGGTGGAGAAAATAAAGAAAAGAGACAAAAGCTGTGGTCAGGTGGAGCCCCCTCCCCCGATGGGAGGAAAGGAACTGCTCAACCAAAGCAATGCGTTTACTTATACATTTAGCAAGTTGGAGTCACATGACACCCCTTATCCTAGCAACCCATAGCTTGGAATGCCTTGGGGCTAGGTGTTTTCTGGGGTGGAGCACATTGTTTAAGTAGCCCACCTGGGCTGCTCTGTTCTCTGGCGGGCCCTTCTCACCAGTGGCGGGGGAGGTGGAGCAGGAGCGCACCTGTGATCAATTTCCAGCTTCAGCCGCTCCCTACACCCTAGTGCAAGCAATTGCCTTAGTTACTTTTCTCATTGCTGAGACAAAATACCCAACACTCGAGAGGAAAGGTTTATTTGACTCACAGTTTGAGGGCTTTCAGTCCGCAGTTGGCTGGCTCCAAGTCACGGTGGCATGGTAGAGGAGAAACAGTCCCTGGCAGAGCAGGCAGGAGGCAGCAAAGCAAGCCTGCCCTCTTTCTGTCCCTTTATATTCTATTTGGGCTACAAGTGTATCCATTGGTGCCACTTACACTCAGGGTGGGGTTTCCCTCTTCAATAGATCCATTCAGCCACACCCAGAACTATGCTAATCCAACTAGAGGACTGTTACAATACATCAGTTTGAACAAGAAACACAAGACTGATTGGATGAGCATAATTCCGGCTGCGTCTGAAGGGGTTTACTGAAAACAGAAGACTCACTCTGGGGGTGAGTGGCATCAACCAATAGGCTTGTCACCTGAGTGGAATAAAAGGGAAAGGAAGAAGGAAGGCTCGCTTCTGTTCCTTCGGGGAGCTCCAGTCTTCACCTTCCCCTTGCGCGGTCGTTCCATGGCTTCCGGCACAGACCCTTCAGCCTCCAGCACACTCAGGCTTCCTGATACAGACTCGCAGGGGACAGTACAGTGAGCTCCCGGCCTTTGATCTTTGACTGGGTCCTTGGCTCATCCAGTGCACAGACGGCCCTTTGGCATTGTTCCTCGCTGACTCTGGGAGCAGCTTATCTTGTAAATCCTTATATATCTCTATATCTTGCATTAAATCTGTTTCTCTAGTAAGCACTGACTGATACAGGGACTAATCCAGACACCACACCCCCTTAATCCGAGTTCACACACCCTAGATCCAGCCATCTCCAAAAAGGCCCACCTCTGAGCACACGAGGCTTTGGGGGGACATCTAGATACAAGCCATAACAGTGACATTGAGCTTCTTTATATGTGTTTATTAGAAAGTTCTACATCTTCTTTGGAGAAATATCTAAAAGCCCATTATTCATTTTTTAATTGGTTTGTGTTTTTTGTTGTGAAATTGTAGGAGTTCTTATAGTCTGGATATTAACATTTTATCTGATAGACAATCTGTAAATATTTTCTCCTATTCCATGTGCTGCCTTTCACTCCATTGATTGTGTCCCTTGATGTATGAAAGTGTCATTTTTGGGCCTGGGATATAACTCAGCAGCACAGCACCTGCCTGGCAAGCGCAAGGTCATGAGTTCAATTCCCAGTGCCAAAAAAAAAAAAGTATCATTTTTTTTGGCTGGGCATTGTGGTGCATGCCTGTGATCCCAGCACTCAGGAGGCTGAGCAGGAAGATCACTGTGAGCTCAAGGTCAGCCTGGGCTACATAGTGACTTCAAGGCCAGTGTAGACCACACCCAGCTTAGAAATGTCAATTTTTTGATGTAATTCAATTTATATATTTCTTCTTCTGTTGCCTGTGCTTTTAGTATCACGTGCAAAAATCTTTGCCAGATAGAATGTCATGAAGCTTTTCCAGTGTATTTCCTTTTTTTTTTTTTTTGTGGGTACCGGGGGTCGACCTCAGGGACTCGCGCGCCAGCAGGTGCCCGTGCCGCTGAGCGATATCACCGGCCCTTTTTTCGTATGTGGGTTCCAGGAGTCAAACTCAGGACCTTGCGCTTGCCAGGCAGGCACTTACACCACTGAGCCATCTCACCAGCCCCTCCAGTGTGTTTTCTTTTTAGACTTTTTATAGTTCATCTCTTACATTTGCATTTTTTACCTGTTTTTAGTTGATCTTTATATAAGGCATAAGGTAAAAGTCCAATTTTATTCTTTTCCATGTAGATATCCATTTTTTACATTTTCTGAAAAGACTGTTCTTTCCCCTAATTAATTGCTTTAGTGTCCTTGTCAAAAATCATTTGACCGGGCCGGTGAGATGGCTCAGCGGCATAAGCGCCTGCCTGGCAAGCCCAAGGTCCTGAGTTCGACTCCCAGAGCCCACATACGAAAAAAGGGCCGGTGATATTGCTCAGTGGCATGGGCACCTGCTGGGGCGCGAGGTCCTGAGTTCAACCCCCGGTACCCACACACAAAAAAGGAAAATCATTTGACCTAGGTCTGGGGATATAGCTCAGTGGCACAGTGCCTGCCTGGCAAGCACAAGGTCCTGAGTTCGATTCCTGGTACAAAAAAAAATCACTTAGGGCCGGTGAGATGGCTCAGCGGCGTAAGCGCCTGCCTTGCAAGCGCGAGGGCCCGAGTTCGACTCCCGGAACCCACATACGAAAAAGGGGCCGGTGATATCGCTCAGTGGCACGGGTGCCTGTTGGCGCGCGAGGTCCTGAGGTCGTCCCCCTGGTACCCACAAAAAAAAAAAAAAAAAAAAAAAAAAAATCACTTGACCTGCAGGGCGTGGTGGCGTATGCCTGTAATCCCAGCACTAGGGAGGTTGAGGCAGGAGGATTGCCATGAGTTCGAGGCCAACCTGGGCCATATAGTGAGTTCAAGGCCAGCCTGTACTACAGAGTGAGACCCTGTCTCAACACCCCCCCAAATCATTTGACCTTAGCTGGGTGTGGTGGTGCATACCTGTAATTCCAGCACTCTGGAGGCTGAGACAGAAGGATCAGAAATTCGAACTCAGCCTAAGCACCTGTTATAGTTCAGGTCTAAAATATCCCCCAAACTGTCACATTCAGAGGCACTACCTGGTCTAAAGGGGCGAATTACCTGGAGTGGGACTTGGAAGGGTGAATTCTTGTCCTCAGCTCCTCCTTTCTGTCTCTGTTCCCGGCTCCCATGGATTGAACAGTTTGCCTCTGCCATGCCCTTCAGCCATGCTGTTTCTGCTTTGGTTCCAGGTGACCATGGACTGAAACCTGAAACCATGAGCCAAAGTAAACCTCTCCCCCTTTAAATTGTGGGTGTTGGGTATTTTGTCCCATCTATAAGAAAGTAACTGACAGCAACTTAGTGAGAGAGAGAGAGAGAGAGGTGTCTGGGGTTGTGGCCTAGGTTTCAATGTGAAGGGCCTAGGTTTAAATCTCATTACTACAGCAACAACGACAAAAAACTGACCTCCTATGAAAGTTTTTTCTGGTCTCTGTGTCTATCCCATTGGTCAATATATTTGTCTTTAGTTGGGTGTGGTGGCACACAGCTGTAATTCCAGCACTTGGAAGCTGAGGCAAGAGGATTGCTGTGAGTTCAAGGCCAGCCTGGACTATATAGCAAAACCCTGTCTCAAAAAGAACAAGAATAAAAAATCTGTCTTTACACCAGTTCCACACTGTTTTGGTTAGTGAAGTTTTTTTTTTGTTTTTTTTTTTTTTTTAAATACAAGGTCTCACTGTGTAGCCCAGGCTAGCCTTGAACTCGTGGTGATCCTTCTGCCTGACAAGAAAGTACTGGGATTACAGCAGGCACCACCAAGCCTGGCTGGTGAGAGGGCTCTAAGCTGGAGGAAGGACTGAGCTCACCACGCACCGGGCTCAAACCGGAAAGGGCAGGAAACGCACTCCTCCAGAGCCTCAGGAGGGAGCGTAGCCCTGCTGACAGCTTGACTTTAGCCCGTGCGACCTGTGTCCTGACCTCCAGAACTGTAGGTAGATTAGTGTTGGCGAAGCTGCTGGCTGTGTGGGACTTTGGAAATGCAACCAACCTGACCCTAACCGCTGGGCTATTCGGAAGCGCATCTGTGTGGTTCCATGTCTGCCGTAAACACTATGGGATGCATTTCTTGAGAATGATTTTTTAACATAACCACCACGCCATTATCATGCCAAAGGATCAGCATAGTTTCTTAACCTCCTGCGCAGGTCCCAACATAGTCTTTGACGTTAAGGAAGGCTTATTGAATGAATACAGGAGCGTGTGGTCTTTCGTCTTATTTCTGCTCTGGTCTTGTGATTCTCTAATCTGCCAGAGTCCTCTCAAGAAATGCTGAGCACATCTCAAAAATAACTTTAAAGATTGTTTTTCATTTTGAAACAATTTTAGACTTAGAGAAAGTAGCCAGGTTGGCAACCCATTCGGGACCCCTCCTATCTCTCAGGAGATATTCCTATTCCCCATTCCTTTTCCTCAATAAATTTTCCTACTCTTAAAAAAAAAAAAAAGAAAAGAAAGAAAGTAGCCAAAGAAGTACTTGGGCCCTGGGTGGTGACCCTGTGTCCCTGTGGCTTCATCCACTGCCACAAATCTATCACACTTCGGGGAGTGTTCATGGGGGCGGCTGCAGAAGGGAGTTCCCCTGTACTTTCTGCATAATATTTCTGTAAGCTGAATGAAAATTTCTCTGAAAAAAAAAGTCTGGGACAGTCTGGGACACTGTGGGAGGCTGAGGCAGGAGAATGGCAAGTTTGAGCCCAGCCTGGGCAACTCAGTGACTTAGAAAAACCCTGTGTCAAAATAGTAAGAGAAGAGAGGAGCTGAGCCCTGCTAGAGTGGGAGCTGAATAGGCATTGGGGTCCCTTATCCCAAGTTGGGTTGCTACCGCTTCTGGGGCTGAAAGCAGAAAGGAGGATGGAAATGCAAGATCCAAAAATGAATGGAGCCCTCCCTGCAGGTGCTGAGGGCTACAGGTGGGAGCTTGAGGGCTTCCTGCCCAGCCATGGTCCAGCTCCTGAGAGGAAGCCAGTCCAGTTCATGGATTTTGAGGGGAAGACAGTGTTGGCAATGTCACTGTTCAACCTCAGCAACGCCATCATGGGCAGTGGCATCCTGGGGCTGGCTTGCGCTCTGGCCCACACAGGAGTCCTCTTCCTGGCCCTGGAGCTATGCCTCGCACTGTGTTCTTCCTGCTTCACCCACCTCCTGCTGACCTGCACCGGTGTTGTAGGCATCCGAGCCTATGAGCAGCTGGGACAGAGGGCATCCGGGCCTGTGGGGAGGGTAGTGGCGGCCACCATCATCTGTCTGTGCAGTGCTGGGGCCATGTCCAGTTACACGTTCGTCATCAAATCTGAACTCCCCCTGGTTATTGGTGCCTTCCTGAACAAAGAACCAGAGTGGGGCTGGCTCTTGAAAGGAATCCATCTGATCATACTTGTCAGCATGTTAATCATCCTGCCCCTGGCTCTCATGGTACACTTGGGCTGTCTGGGGTATACTAGCAGCCTCTCTCTGACCTGCATGTTATTTTTCCCCATTTCGGTCATGTATGAAAAAGTCCAGATTTGCTGCGGTCTAAACTGCAATGGGACAGCAATGGAGACTGTGTCCATGGGCCTCCCCAGCTTGGGCTCAACAACACCTGTGAGGCCCAGATGTTCACAGGTGACTCGCGGATGGCCCACACAGTGCCCATTATGGCCTTTGCCTTTGTCTGCCACCCTGCAGTGCTGCCCATCTACATGGAGTTGAGCTGGCCTCCCCCGTACAGGATGCAAACCGTGACCAGCATGGTCAGTGGGGCCGTGTTCTGCATGCATGGGCTCACGGCAACCTCTGGATACCTCACCTTCCACAGCAGCGTGAAGGAGACGCTGCACACGCACAGCCGGAAGGACCCGCTCATCTGCGTGCGCCTGGCGGTGCTACTTGCACTGACACTCGCTGTGCCCATCGTGCTGTTCCCTATCCGCCGGGCCCTGCAGCAGCTGCTCTTCCTGGTCAAGGCCTTCAGCTGCCCACAGCATGTGCTCATAGCCCTGCTCCTGCTGCTTTTGGTCAACGTCTTTGTCATCTGTGTGAAGACCATCCAGGATATCTTTGGGGTTATTGGGTCCACCTCCGCCCCAGCCTCATCTTCATCCTTCCCAGCATCTTGTACCTCTGCATTGTCCCCTCCGATGTGGAGCCCCTCTGCTCCTGGCCCAAGATCCAGACCCTGTGTTTTGGCATCCTGGGGGTCCTCTTCATGGCAATCAGTCTGGGCTTCATGTTTGCTAACTGGGCCACAGGCCACAGCCGCATGTGGGGATACTGACCTGGTCTTTCCTGCCCCACTTGGTCCCCACGCGCATGCGCACACGTATGTGGAGAGACTTAGGGCCACTCTCCTGGGTCCCTCCACCTGGGGTGTGGATGTGGCTGGTCCCCATAGATGTGACTGCCAAAGTGGGGGACAGCAGAAACTGCAGAGTGGCCCACTTTCCTCCTCCCCAGGGACGCTGAGCTTTGATCATGGTCCTACTCCCGGCCCCATGGGAGGAGGAGGAGGGGAGGCTAGGTCCTTGGAGGTGCTTGACCAGCCAGTCCTGTCTGCCACCCCTTTGCTGAAGCCATTTGTGAGGATGACCCTCGTGCTGGAGGGAAAGAATAAAGATGCAGAATCACACACACACACACACACACACACACAAAGGCTGGTTGTGGTGGCCCAGCCCTAGAACTCCAGAGTCGGGAGGCTGAGGCAGAAAGATTGCTGTGAGTTCCAGGCCAGCCTGGGCTACATAGTGAGCTCAAGGGCAACCTGGACTACATAGAGACCCTTCCCAAATAAATAAGTAAATAAATAAAATTTAAAAATTAAAAGGGCTCGGAATGCAGCTCAGGGTAAAGCCCCTAGTTTCAAACCCTAGCACTGTTAAGAAAAAAAAAAAAAAAAAACTCTAGGCCGGGGGTGTGACTCAGTGGCAGAGCACTTGCCAGCATGCCTGCCGCCCTAGCACCAAAAATGACAACAAAGGTCTATTTTTTCAAAGTAGAGCAGAGGCCCCATCTACCCTTCACCCAGCTGCTAATTTAACTCACTCCCTAATCCCAGCACAGTGCGCTGGTCCTGTGGAGGTGAGGAGTGCATTGATCTCCAGGGGTGTGGGAAGGGGGGGGCTCTTGCCACAAATAGGTCCCTGCAGTCTCTGCCCTGGCTGTCACATGGCCTCCTCCCAGTGTGCCCCTCGCCTCAGCTGGGCACCTGGGTGCACACTTGTAATCCAAGCCACCCGGGAGGCTGAGGTAGGAGGATCACAAATTTGAGCCCAACCTGGGCATTTCAGTGACACCCTGTCTGAAAATAAAAAAAGAAAGAGCAGGGGATGCAGCTCAGTGCGATTAAAAAAAAAAAAAAAATACATAAAACACGGAACAGCAGTCACCTTGGATTAAAGGCCCAGCCTAGTCCTGTATGAACACATTCTAATCACATCTGCAATGACCCTAGTTCCAAATAAGGTCACTCTCTGATGTACTGGTGGTTGGGATTTCGACATCTTTTCTGGGAAACACGATTTGACTCATAAGTGCCCCCAAAGATGCCCACGCCCTAATCCCTGTGACTGTGTTGGGCCACAGGTTAAAGGGATTTAGCAGGTGTGATTAAGGGGATTTAGCAGGTGTGATTAAGATTACGACCTTGAGATGGGAAGATGATTCTGGATTACCCATGTGAAACCAGTCTGATCTCCTAAATCTGCAAAAGTGTGGAGAGAGACATAGCAAAACAGGAGAGGCAATCCTCCTGCATCAGCCTCCCGAATGCTGGAATGACAAGAGTACTGGGATTACACTCATGCACCACCATGCCTGGCCAACTGTGTGTTTTAAACCCTAAATTTGTGGCGATTTCCCAGGGGGCACTGATCTAATGAAGCAGGAAGCCATTAGCCTAGGGAGGCTGGAATCCTTCCCTTTTTTTGAGACAGGGTCTCACCACGTAGTTCAGGCTGGCCTCAAACTCACTGTGATCCTCCTGCCTCAGCCTCCCAAGTGCTTGGATTATAGGCATGTGCCACCATGTCCGGGTTATGGACAAGTTTTGAAATCACCATGGAGTTGGTGTGTTGGCTGTGGAGGTTGGCTTATTTAGAATTTAGATGTTGTGTTTGGGGTGGGTTGTTATGCTTGCCTTGCGGGAAGCAATGGGGTTGTAGTGATTGGAATCATGCGTTGGGTGGCTGGAGCTGCCTGTTGTGTAGAAGGCATTCCATCCACAGCACCATAAAAAGTCTTGGTGGATTGATTTGGGGGCGCCAGTTGGGATGGCTGGATTGGTGTCCAGACTTTAGGTTTGTAGCTGGATCTGAGTTAACAATCGGTGCTGGTCCAGCAGGAACTGTAGGGTTGTTTGGAGCCGGGTTTTTAGACTATGGCTGAGGCTGGGATTGGAACTGGGAATCAATGGGACTCTTCTATCCAGCACCTCAATTCCCACTCCACCACCCCTTCAACGCAGAGCACAGTGGACACCACACACCCAGCTCGAACATCTTTATTGGCCCGGATGTGGGGCTGCAAACAGGCTGCTCCACCCTGCGCCCTCCGCCCTGCGGGAGACCAGCTCCCTACTGAAAGGGCTCAGAGTCGGCGGGTGTCTTGGGTGTCTCGAAATCCACAGTCTTACTGGAGAGAAATCCACACCTGTGCCCTGAGTCTTCTTCCCCTGACCCCCTGAACCGGCACTGCAGACGCTGTCCGGCCTGGAACAGGGAGGCCACGTCCAACAGCGCGTCCTCGATGTGCTGCCCCAGCCGGTGGGAGTCCTGGAAGCAGGAACCATCAAACCCAAGTGGGAGACCCCTGGGGCTGAGCAAAGATGGGCTGGGGGCTGGGCGTGGACCCCCAGGTCTGAGGGAGGAGGCCGGGATGAAGTCTTTCTCACCGTTTTTGTGCTTGATTTTTTGCTGGAGATGTGGAAGATGATCGCGTCATCCCCCATGAAGATGTAAGACACACCGTAACCATGGTCATCCGCCTGGAGTGAGCGAGAGTGAAGGAAAGCAATATCGCGCCCCCTTCCTCCGCCACCATACAGGAGCGCAGGCTCCCAGCCCCTTTTCCCTCAGGGTTCTGGGTCCGGGACCCCACTCCACTCACGGGCCCGAATCCGCCACCCGAGGAAACATAATCCGGGTAATTGTGGACGTCAAACAGGTGCATCTGCTGAATAGGGATCTGGCTGGTAGACAGTTGCCACTGTTCCGAATAAACCTGAGGCCAGGAAAGACAGACCCGCAGGTCCGAGCACCCTTCGCTCGGCTCCACTGTACGCATCCCTGGAGTTTTTCTGACCTCTGACTGCCGGTTTCCACTAGGTTGCTACCCCGCCTCCCCGGCCCCGCCCCACCCAGCCCCGCCCCGACCACGCCCTCCCGGGTGCGCTCCTCCGCCCCGCCCGGCCACGCCCCCAGGCCACGCCCCCTCCCGGTGCCCTCCTGCGCCCGACCCGCTTTGTCCCGGACCCGCTCCCTTTCCAACTTCACCCCCACTGCCTTCAAGTCCCTCCCTCCCGCAGTTCCTTCTCGAACCCCTTCCCTGCACCCCAACCTGGGTCAGGAAGGGCGACTGCATGTGGAGGAATCGCGACACGACGCAGAGCGCGAAGAGGTGGCGGTCGACCCCCTGGCCGCTGATGGCCGCCTTCAGCAGAGCCTGGTGCTTGTCCACCGCCGCGCGGAACAGGGTGAGGCACTGCGGGTCCTGGACGCCCGAGATCACAGGTCATGGAAAGACAGGGCCCGGGCTTACTGCTGGCCACCCGTGGCACCCCTTGCGCTAAGGCAGGGATTGCCCCCCCTTCACCCAGGGGAGACAGGCTCGGACAGCAGAGGCACTTTCCCCGGGTCACACACCAGGGCAGAACCAGGTGGGTCCCAGGTCTGTCCGAGACCCCGGAGCCCAAACTCCTTCCACTGAGGCAGAGGATCTCATGGGGACAGGGAGGGGGACAGAGGTGCCTGGGGCCCGGCCCCCTGAGCAGAGGTTCTAGGACCGTGACCAGAGGGGCAAATGGAGGTCACCAAGTGGTAGATAAGCCGTGAACTGCATTGTGGAGACACGGCTCTCTCTGAGTGCCCCCCAGTGTCCTGTGCGACCCCCGGAAAGCACAGAGCACATTATGCTGAGCTGTCTGTCTCCCCCGCCACGGGCTCCTGGAAGCTGGAGACCTGGTCTTGTTTGTCCCTTGTCCCTGGTGCCCCTCAGAGCTGGCCGTAAGTGTTTGCAAATGTTATTGGTGAACCCAAGGGACAGAAGCCTCGGTGGAGGCCACACCCACTGTCTTTTCCTTGTCCTCCATGGCTCTCACAAAGCTGCAGGCCTCCCTCGTGCAAGACCGCACTGTCTCCGTCCGGCCCTCCAGGAACAAGCGAGTCATGGCCGACTGGTAAGTCAGGCAGAACTGACCCCTGTCCTGGGGGACAAGGAGAGGAGGAGCCTGTCAGCTAGGTTCAGGAAATCTTCACAGACTCAACCCACCTTGTCCAGCCTCCAGCTGCCTCCTGCGCAGAAGCGAATGGAGAAATCAAGATGGTGGACCCACGTGGCAGTGACCAATTGGAGGCCCCCGAGGGGTGGAGGGCGCAGGTGTTGGGGCCCAGGGGGACTGCGGTACTGAGGGGGCTGGGAGGCGGGAACCCGACTGACCCGGAAGTGGGCCAGCTGCAGGGCCATCTGGATGAAGCCGTCCGAGGAGAGGTGGCAGTGTCTGATGAAGCTCTTGCCGAAGTGGGAGAAGGGAAAGACGTGGCAGTCGATGTTGCCAGATAAGGTCTTGGCTCCCCGCAGGGCGAGAGAGATGGATTGATGGATCTGCAGAGAAGGAGGGAGGGACAGCTGGGGTTACAGGTGGGGGTGGGGTCAGAGCTGGGAGAAAAGGCGGGAAGGGAGTTAGGGTGGAGGTGGAGTGTGGGAAGAAGGGGTGGAATGGACAGACCAGGGTCAAGACGGACAAAGATGGCAATGAAGATGGGAATGGGGTGGGGCTGGGCTAGGCTGGGGCTGGGAACGAGCTGGGGATGGGGATGGAGGTGGATCGACAGGGTCTTGGGAATGGGAAAGGGAATGGATGGACATGGGTTGGTAGGGTCTTGGGAACGGGGTTGGGAGTGGGGATGGAGATGAGACTCACAGCATCTGGGGAATGAGGTGGGAATGGAGACTGAGCTGAAGCCTGGGCAGGCGGGATTTAGGCAAGGCGAAGGTGTTGGGCGGTACGTGACTTTGGGATGGGGATGCAGCTGGCGTTGGGGAGGATGGATGGGCTGTGGGGCCAGGGTCAGAGCTGGGGTTGGGGCTGGAGGCTCTAAACGTTTTGGTTTGCTTTGGCTGTGGGGTTGGGCTGGGGGTTGCGGTTGACTCTGAGCTTGAACATGGCAATGGGGATGAGCTCAGAGTAGCACTGAGAAATCTGGGGCCCGGAGGGGAGGCCCGGATCCCGACCTCACCTGATCTGGAAGGTCCCACTGCAGCCGCTGGGGCTGGGGCAGCGCCGGGTCAGGGTGCCCCTTACAGTGGCCGTCTGCCGAGTAGCCCAGCTGGAAGCATTCTGTGGCCAATGTGAACTGCGGACAGAGGAGACAGGCAGAGCCCTCTGTCCCCCAGGCTGAGGGCCGTCACCAGCGGCCTCAGCTCAGGAAACCTTTTTTTTGTTTTTGTTTTTGTTTTTTGTCTTTTGAGACAGGGTTTCACTATGCAGTTCAGGCTGGCCTGGAGCTCACTTTGTAGCCCAGGCTGGTCTGGAACTTGCAACAATCCTCCTGCCTCAGCCTCCCACGTGCTGGGATTATAGGCATGCACCACCGTGCCCCTCTTTCTTTCTTTCTTTCTTTCTTTCTTTCTTTCTTTCTTTCTTTCTTTCTTTGGTTGGAGGACGCTGAGGGCGCCTCTGAGAATCAGAAACCCCTGGGGCTCACAGACAGGTCCTCAAGTTCATGTTCATTGAGAGCAGAGCTAATGTCCCGTCCAGCTGGTTACTGGTCCTGGGCTTCTTATGTCTTTTATTTGATTTGTTGTTATTGTTGTTGTGCTGGGGATCGAACCTGGGGCCCTGAGCATGGTAGGCAAAAGCTCTACCACCAAGCTGCATCCCCAGCCACTCAGCCTTTGCTCTTTTTTTCTTTTTTTCAGTACTTTTGATTGAACCCAGGACCTTCACATTGAGCTACATCCCCAGCCCTTTTTAAATTTTCTATTTTTAGAGTTGGGTGTGATGGCGCACACCTGTAATCTCAGCACGGGGGAGACTGAAGCAGGAGGATCACCATGAGTTCAAGGCCAGCCTGAACTATATATTGAGATCCTGTCTCAAAAAAAACAAAAACAAACAAAAAAAATTTTTTTTTTCTATTTTGAGAAAGGGTCTCCATAAATTGCCCAGGGTAGGGTAAAGCTTGCAGTCTTCCTGTTTCAGCCTCCTAGAGTGCTGGAATAACAGGCATGTACCACCATGCTCAGCTACATCTGTACCTTCAGAGTCAATATGCAGAGTTAATATGCTAGTACGAATGGTCAGAAGGATTTGAGGTCAGCCTGAATTGAATGTCACTTAAAAATATAATCAGGGGGCCAGTGAGATGGATCAGCGGTGTACGTGCCTGCCTGGCAAGCGCGAGGGCCCGAGTTTGACTCCTGGAACCCACATAACGAAAAAAGGGCCGGTGATATCGCTCAGCGGCATGGGCACCTGCTGGGACGCGAGGTCCTGAGGTCGACCCCCGGTACCCACACACACACAAAAAATATATATATATATAATCAGGGCTGGTGAGATAGCTCAGAGGCATAAGTGCCTGCCTGGCAAGTGCGAGGTCCTGAGTTCGACCCCCCAGTACCCACCCAAAAAAAAAAAAAAAAAAAAAAAAAAAAATATATATATATATATATATATATATATATATTCAGCCAGCTGGGCATGGTGGTGCATGCCTGTGATCCCAGCACTTGGGAAGCTGAGGCAGGAGGATCACTGTGAGTTCGAGGCCAGCCTGGGCTACACAGTGAGTTCAAGACCAGGCTGAACTACATAGTGAGACCCTGTCTCGTAAGACAAAAAAAAAAGGGGCCAGGGATATAGCTTAGTGGTATATCCTGCCTGGCAAGTGCGAGGGCCTGAGTTTGATTCCTGGTACCCCGCCAAAAATAAATAAATAAAAAAGCTCCAGGCTTGGGGCGCAGCTCAGCAGTAGAGCACTTGCCCAGCATGCATGAGGCCCTGGGTTCCATGCCTCACACTGCAAGAGAAGAAAAAGAAAAATCCCAACTCTTTCATTTGCGGGAGGGGGAAACAGAAGCTCAGGAGGGGAGTAACTTCGCCAAGTCACACAGCAAATGGAGCTGGAAGATGGTTTGTCTGCCTCCGTGTGTGGGGGCGGAAAGGCCTCGAGGAGCACCCTGGATTCGAATCCTCACTCTGCAACTCCTTGCTATGTGACTCTGGGAAAATCGCTTTCCTTCTCTGAGCCCCAGTTGCCCATTCATCATCCCAGTTCCAAGTGTTTGCTGAGCCCTTCTCTGGCTGTCTCTGAGCCCCAGTTTGCTGAGATCTTTGGAGGTGAGTTGGGGTCCCCGGCTGGGGGGCCCTACCTCCCACATGTGTCCTGAGATGGGGCAGTCAGCCCACGAGTGCTCCACGCTGAGGCCCAGCTTCCCATTGGAGAAGATGATCAGGGTGAAGGATTTGTCAAACCAGCTGTGGGGGACAGTTCAGCAGGGTCACCAAAGAGTTGGGGCGGGGAGAACTTGGTGTGAGCTGTGGGACTTGCAGGGCTGGGGGTGGTGGGGAATTGGCTGGAGTCTTGGGGGCCTGGCGTGGGGAACACTAGAAGCCTGGGGTCCCTAGTGGTGGCTCTGGAGGTTCTCACAGGCATGGCTAGGATTTGGGGATCTCCTAGCAGTTCAAGGCCTTTCAGGTGCCTGTAAGTGTGGGGGCCTTTCCTGGTCCTAGGAAGTCAGGGTAGTGCTGGGTGGGCATGGAGAAACTGTCTGTGCTCAGGCATGGTGGCCCATGTCTGTAATCCCAGCATTTTGAAGGCTGAGGCAGGAAGATTGCTGCAAGTTCATGGCCAGCCTGGGCTACATAGTGATTTCAAGGCCAGCCTGCACCACACAGCAAGACCCTGTCTTGAAGGAAAAAAAAACAAAAAAAACAAAAAAAAAAACCCTCTAAGGATTTCCAAGTGTGGGGGCCCCCAGTCTGGGGTCCTGGGTTTGGGGTGTCTGCAGGAAGATGTGGGGAGTCAGTGGTCCAAGTTCTGAGTCTGAGGTCTCTAGGTTTGAGGTTCTCTATCTAGGGGTCCAAGTTCGGGATTTGGTGGCCCACAGGTCTGGGGTCCCTGCAACTAGGGTGCTGAGTCTGGGTTACGGGTCCAGGCTCTGGCTCTGGGATCTAGAGACCGCAGGGTCTGGGGTCTCGTACAGTGCAGATAGGCGCCCCAGGTCTGGATCTGGGTCCGGTGCCGGTCCGCGTGGGACTCACCGGTCATGGCCACGGCCCGCCAGCAGGGCGTGGGCATAGGCGTCCAACGAGGCTGCGGGGTCCTCCCGGGTGAGCCCCGCAGGCTCAGGGTCCAGCGACACGAAGAACGCGGCCCCCTCCACGGCCTCCAGGGCGCGGGCGGCGCGGGTCTCGAGCGTCTGGCGCACCTGGGCCCACGAGCCCCTGCGGGAGCCACATCTGAGCCGGCCCGGCGCCCCCGGCCCCGCCGCCTCCGCCACCCGGGACACCCGCCTCTGACCCTCACCTGGGAGCAGCTGTCAGGGCCGCCAAGTGCTCCTCGTGGGGACAGGCGGGCGAGGGGTCGTCCAGGATGCGCTGAAACTGCTGCTCCAGGGCTCTCGGGGACAGCAAGCCGCTTGGCGAGTGGGTCCCCACGCGGAAGAACCGGCCCCGGTGGAGGACAGCCACATGCTGACTGTCGCGGAGGTGGCGGAGGTGGTCTAGGGGCCGGGTTGGCGGAAGCAGGAGGGCGGCACATCATAAGAATAAGGAAACCTCTGTTCTGTACTGGGAGCTGTGCTCAACACCCTGGCATCCCCACCCCTAGGTACCATTATTATCCAGTTAGTGTTTGATGTTTTCTGTTTCAGAGGGTTTTTTATTTTTTTGCGATAGGGTCTCTCTTGTAGTTCAGGATGGTCCTGAACTCTCTATGTAGTCCAGGCTGACTTCGAACTCATGGAGATCCTCCTGCCTCAGCTGCCCAAGTGCTGGGATATCTGGTATGTACCACACCTGGCTTATTATCCCATTTTTTTTAAACTTTTTTTTTTTTTTTTTGAGACAGAGTCTTGTCTTTTTTTTTTTTTTTTTTTTTTTTGGTACCAGGAATTCAACTCAGGACCTTGTGCTTGACAGGCAGACACTTGTGCCACTCACTGAGCTATATCATTGAGACAGGGTCTTGCTACGTAGTTCAGGCTGACCTTGAACTCACTATGTAGACACTGGCCTCAAACTCACAGTGATCCTCCTGCCTCAGCCTCCCAAGTCCAAGGATTACAGGAGTGGCACTACACCCAGTCCTGTTATCCAATTTGAAAGACAAGGACACTGAGGCTCCAAGAGGGTAGTAAATTGCCCAAGGCCACACAGGAAGGGCTTGAGCCCCAGTAGACCGGCTCCAGAGAACCCACCTCTGCTATCACAGTGCTGTGTCCCACAGTGGGGACGGGGAAGGGGTCTCACCTTTCTGCACCCCTGGGACCCGCGTGGTGTTGAATATTCTCTCGTACTGAGCAGAGCACAAGGGGCGCATTCCCATCAGCAGAGTCTGCGGGAGGCCGTGGGCCCATGAGCTGTCTTCAGGGACCCACATACAGGTCCCCACACACAGGGCCATGCCTCTGTCCCCAGCTCGCGAGGTGTCTTACCGGGGAGATCTCCTGGCACTTCAGCCGATGGCGGTACAGGAGCAGGGCGTGAACAGCGTTCCCAGCGCGAGCTGCCTGCAGCGGCGTGGGTGTGACATACAGGAAGTCCTGAGGACAGCAACATGCCTGAGTCCCTTAATGGGGGTCGTGGCCCCAAAAAAGGGCGGACATGGTGACTCCAGAGTGTGCTCTGGGATTCAAGACACTGGGTGGCAGTGCCCCATCTCCCGAGTGCCCGTCCCTGGCCTTGAGGTGTGGCAGCCCCAGCCCTCCCAGCTCCTCCCACCCTCACCATCAGGTAATAGTTGCTGTTCACCATCAGCGGGCTGCGTGAGCGCAGGTACACGAATTCTTCCCACCAGTCGCTGACCTGAGAGTGGGGCAGGAGACACTCAGGCTACCATCTTGAAGGGGTAGGACAGGGGGGCCACAAACTTTCCTGTGTCACACAGACAGGGTGGAGCTCAAGGAAGGAGGCTGCCATGATCAGTAACTAACAAAACCTAGAAGTCCATGGATTGGAGATCAGTTAACTAAACCATGTTACACTCAGGTCAGGGAATATTACACAGCTGGTAAAAAGACAAGATACATCCACGTTTGCTGACGCACAATGAGCATGGAGACACATTTTTCAGTGAAAAGGATTAGGCGCACAAGAAAATATGTGAAATGATCTTGCATGTGTATTACTGGAGATCAGACCTTCACTGAGCTACATCCCCGGCACTCCTCTACCTTTTGTATTTTGAGACAGATTTTTGTTTTGTTTCATTTGTTTTTTGTTTTTTGAGGCGGGGTCTCTCTATGTAGTTCAGGCTAGCCTTGAACTTACTATGTGATCCAGGCTGGCCTCAAACTCACATTGCTCCTCCTGCCTCAGCTTCCCCAGTGCTGGGATTACAGGCGTGCGCCACCCCACTTGGCTCTGAGGCAGCGTCTGGAGGTAGAAGGTAGAGCAAGCCGAGAGCCAGTAGCGCTGTCTGCCCACGCAGGGTGCTTAACCCTCAACGGTCTCGGCCACAGGGGTAAGAAATCATCTGCCCAGCCACAGCCCATTGAGCAGGCTGGTGTGGCGGGCAGAGAAGCCGGCTTCACTGGGGTCACAGGGAGCTCAGCACAGCAGCGCCCCCGCCGCCCCCGCGTGCCCGACCAACATGGCTGTGGTGCTCGCTGTTCTGCATCTTGCTTCTCAGCTTTTAGTGCCTGTAGCTGCTGAGCCCCAGGCCCCGTGGGCTTCTGGAATAGGAGCCGTCGGTGTGACTGGGACGGCCACATGGCCCGCCAGCTGCCTGCCCACTGTGGGCTGCTCCGACGCGTGGGTGACACCACGCCAGCCTCTGGGAGTCCTGCAGATTTAGGAAAACATCTGGAAGATGCACAAGGACTCTTCAAAGAGAGGGGACGGAACAGCGGTCCTGCAAGGTGCAGGGCCTGCAACTGCAGTGACATTCTGGAGTTCCCGGTAGGGAGGACACACACCGGGCCACCAGGGGCTCCTGGGAGTTCTGCAGCAGCCCTGGGCGGCAAATGTGAAGCAACCGCGGGCACTCCCAGGACTGGTGGGTGCTGGCGCATTTTCACACCCCTTGCTTGAGTTTACCAGCCCTCCGTACAGCTCAAAAGAAGCCACGCTGGGATCGGGAATATTAACCAGGCTCTACTGGCCCATGGGTTCATGGGTGCTGCGTGTCAATCAGAAATCAATCTTCAGGACAATAGCAAGCATGGGAAGCCACTGTAGAGGCTCTAAGGGCTGAGCAAAAAGCCTAAATAAACTCTCAGCCGAAGTGGTCCTATACATTAGAAGGGCCCGGCACTTGGGAGGCTGAGGCAGGAGGATCACTAAGAGTTTGAGGCCAGCCTGGACTGCATAGCAAGAACCCATCTCAAAAACCAAAAAGCAGCAACAGCCATGGAAACAAGGGCAGGAGCTGTCCGTGCTGCACGAACGGGGAGAGCCTGCAGTGTGCTAAACGGAACCCACCTGCTGCGCCTGGATAAATAACTCAAAAAGGTAGAAGCCAACCTCATGAAAATCAAATTAATACGAGTGTACAGAGACCTAAACAAAGGGCTTCGTGAAGAGTTACGGTTAAGGTCCCTTTTTAAAACACTCAAGAGTTGGACGTAGTCATTAATAGGGCTGCCTATACCAGTTCTTTTTATTTATTTATTTATTTATTTATTTATTTATTTATTGTTTAGCTTTTTGAAGCAACGCGTTGCTATGTAACCCAGGCTAGCCTTGAACACACAGTGATTCTTCTGCCTCAGCTTCCCGAGTGCTGGGATTTCTGATGTGTGCCACCACGCCTGGCTATACCACTTCTTACGTTAATTATTCTTGCTTCCACTTGTGGATCTGGCTTATTAACAAAGTTCTCCAAATCCTGTCTTCCAGACTTCAGGCAGTGTTCCGCCACAGACCTCCAAGCTTCCCGGGGAATCAATAGCTCCCAACCGACCCTGCAGTCTTCACGCCCCTCTAGATCAGTTAGGGTGAGGGTCCTGTGCTTCTCATGCAGGTGGGGGCTCCGTCCATACTCAGCCGATCGCCTCCTGCCCCAGGCATGCACAAAACCAAAAGTACATGGCCATGGGTCTGGCATGGTGTTGCATGCTCTAATCCCTGCATTTTGGAGGCTGAGGCACGAGGATCACTGAGAGTTCAAGGCCAGACCGGACTACATAGGAAGACCCTGTCTCAAAAACAAAGTACATTGGGCCGGTGAGATGGCTCAGCGGCACGGGCGCCTGCTGGCATGAGAGGTCCTGAGGTCGACACCCGGTACCCACAAAAACAAAAACAAAAACAAAAAAAATGACCCTGGCCTTTGTCCAGCCTTGTCCATTGCAGTTCTGACCCCCTCCTGTGGGATCTGGATGCCACAACACTTGCTCTAAAAACCTTGTATGGTCAAAATCTCCCCCTCCTGATGAGTGGCCTAAGTCAGGTACTGTGGTGGGGACTACTGTAATCCCCAACTCTGGACCTCCCTTGGGACCCTAAGAGACCTAATACCTGCCCTACCTGGCTGTGAGCTCCTCTCGCTGGGCCACACCCACTCTGTGGAGTGTACTTTCATCTTTAATAAATTTTACTCTGTCACTCCTTCTGCACATCCGGTCCAGTCCTTCTGGATAGTGAGAACGTGTGAAGGATCCTCCGAGACCCTCCAGCCAGCAGCAGTCTCGTAAGTTGCTAAATTCTCGAGGCTGGGCACAAAATTGCAATCCTCCTGTCTCAGGATCCCAGAGTGCTGGGATCGCAGGTGTGCACCACCATCCCCACCTCTGATTTTGAATTTTTTTTTTTTTTTTTTTGTGGGTACCGGGGGGGTCGACCTCAGGACCTCGCGTGCCAGCAGGCGCCCGTGCCACTGAGCGATATCACCGGCCCCTTTTTCGTATGTGGGTTCCGGGAGTCGAACTCGGGCCCTCACGCTTGCCGGGCAGGCGCTTAAGCCGCTGAGCCATCTCACCGGCCCTGATTTTGAATTTCTAAATACTACTGTAATGCAATGGACAGCCAAAATGTGGTCCATCCATGGAACAGTGTTATTTAACCATACAAAGGAAAAAAGAATTGTATCGTGGTGCTGGCCCTTGAGCCCAGGGCCTGTATTTGCTAAGCATGCCCTCTACCACTGAGCGACATCCCAGCAACCATTAAAGGAAACAAAATTCAAACTGGGTGTGTGGTGGATGCCTGTAGTCCCAGCACTGGGGAGGCTGAAGCAGGAGGATTGCCGTGAGTTTGAGGCCAGCCAGGGATACATAGTGAGTTCAAGACTAGCCTGAACTACATAGTGAGACACTCTCAAAACACAAAAATGAAATTCAGGAGCTGGGTATAATCATATATATTCATATAAGAGACTGACCACAGTTTCCTTATAGACGATGGAAAGAGAAAGGATTACAAGGAAATGGTTGGAGGGGACTTGAACGTTTCTAGATGTTTTCCTATTTCTATGTTACGAACCCTCATAGAATCTTTTTTTTTTTTTTTTTTTTTTTTTTTTTTTGTGGGTACCGGGGGGACGACCTCAGGACCTCGCGCGCCCGTGCCGCTGAGCGATATCACCGGCCCCTTTTTCGTATGTGGGATCCGGGAGTCGAACTCGGGCCCTCGCGCTTGCAAGGCAGGCGCTTATGCCGCTGAGCCATCTCACCGGCCCACCCTCATAGAATCTTTGAGAACATACACGTTTACATCTTCCTGTCTATGGCAGCCTACACTTCAATCTCAGAAAGTACTATATCTTCTAGAACAATCTAGAAGCTTCCAGCAAGTGCTAGAAAAGCTCGACCCTCGGAGGTGGTGGCTCCATGAGTCTCTGTATACACAAAGCTTACTCAAGCCCTACACGCGGAGAACGTGAGGCTGGCCAGTCCGGATATGGGTGAACCACTGACGCCCTCTGTGCCTCAGTTTTCAGAGGAGTCAGTTTCCCTGAGTTGAGTCAAGGGCCTAGCTCCTTAACTCATAATGGAAGCCCATTTGAGGAAGCCATCCTTGAGCAGGAAACGTCAGTTACACAGCACCTAGAACGCTGGTTGTAACTTCGGCGAGCTGGGCGTGGAGCTCAGTATTGGGGCATCTGGGGGGCACCTGGGGCAGGGCTCAGTTATTGGAACTTGGGGACTAAGCTTCTTTAACAGGTGCACGGGGCGGAGCTATGGAGCGCAGGGGCGGGGCCAGCTCCTCAGGCAGGGGGCGGGGCTCTTTTGTTGGCACTTCGGGGCTCCAATGGCGGCCAGGCCTGGGGCTGTGGGCGTGGCGCGGGGCGGGACTCACGTAGTTGGCCGCCCACCAGGACTTGAGCCGCAGGTACCACTGCAGCAGCGACGCCTGCAGCTTCAGGAACTCCTGCGCCAGCCCTGCGGTCAGGTCGAAGTCCTCGTCCGAGAGGACAGGTCGGACGGACTCCAGGTACTGCGGGAAGCAGGTGGAAGGGGGTCACCCCGCGCCCGCGCGCCCGCCTCCCACCTCCCGGGCCCGGCCCACCTTGAGCACGGTGTCCTGCACCGAGGGCACTGGCTGGCGCGGCAGGGCGCGCTGGTAGCTGAAGAGCATCAGGCGGCGGCCGGAGAAGATGCGAACCAGGGCCTGCGGGGACCACCGGGTCACAGTCACCGAGCCTCTCGCCGGGACAACTATAAAGCACCGGCGCGGGCGAGGGCGACCACAGAGGGAAGGGGACCACGACCTGAGAGGTGAACGGACCCACAGAGGGGACGGAGACCCGGAGAGAGGGGGACAGAGACCTAGAGAAAGGGCAGCAGAGACGCAGAGGGACATAAGTGTCCTGGTGGCACGGCCTGCGGCCCTCACTTACCAGCCAGGTCTTGGTGGCCGAGGACATGGCTCCGTGGGGCTCGAGCAGCCAGCCGTGGTAGGACAGAAGCAGCCTCAGGGCTATGTGAAGCGTGAAGATCAGGGCGCCCCACAAACACAAGGCAAACAGCGCAGCCGCCAGGAGGCCCCGGAGCCTGTGGTGCTGTTCCCCCCTGGGCGACAGAAAGAGAGTCTGGGCCTGAGCATGGTGTCACACGCCTGCAATCGCAGCATGCAGGAGACTGAGGCAGGGGGATCTCTCTGGGTTCAAGGCCAACCTGGGCTACATAGTGAGTTCGAAGGCAGCGTGCACTACCTGGGGACACCTGGGACCTGGTTTTCACACCTTTCCTAATGATAACGGCAACAGTAATAATGTAACCACTCTCAGTTAGTAATCCCCTGCCCTATGAATATTCCCCATTGATGATTTTGATTAATTCTTTCAAGAACCCTAAGAACCAATTATTATTTTCCCCACAAACGAAGGCTTTGACAACTGAGACTGGTGCCATCTCTCAAAAGATTACATAACTGGAGACTGGTAGCGCTCATACTTCTAGCCTGTTACCATCCTTCTTAACAAGAAGCACTGAGGATAGAAAACGGTAGAGAGAAGAGAGGAAGTCACCTCCTCTTTCCTGATGCCATACTTTTATTAATCTGACCGAAAGTAAGTTTCAGAGGGTACTTTTCTTTGGCAGACACACCACACTGATAGAGAAACTAAACTTAACTGGCAGGAGAAGGATTAAGAGGTTACTGGGCTAGGGGCCGGTGAGACGGCTCAGCGGCTTAAGCGCCTGCCTTGCAAGCGTGAAGGCCCGAGTTCGACTCCCGGAACCCACATACGAAAAAGGGGCCGGTGATATCGCTCAGCGGCACGGGCGCCTGTTGGTGCGCGAGGTCCTGAGGTCGTCCCCCCGGTACCCACAAAAAAAAAAAAAAAAAAGAGGTTACTGGGCTGACATGGGGGACCTCACCAGTCTGGCAGTAGCTCTTTAATCTTCTCCATCAGTCCCAGGGAAGGGTCCAGCTGGAGGAAGCAGGCAAGCTGGATGGCACTGAAGAGGAAGAGCCAGCTGAGGGGGCTGGCGGGGAGCACACCACTGAGAAGGTCCTTCTGTGGGCAGGAAAGGGCATCCATTCAGTCACAGGGTCCCCCCACTGAGTGCGACATTATTCCCACATAGTCACTGATACACCGGTGTGGGCTGGGCCCTGGGCCGGGTGCTGCAGATCCAGCAGGGCGGACAGACCTGGTCCTGCCCCAGCAGTCAACCCAGGAAGAGGGGGCGCTCCTGACAGATTTTTTTTTTTCCAGTTACTGGGGATGGAACCCAGGGCTTTCACAGTGAACCCAGGGCTTTCACAGTGAGTTATATCCCCAGTTGTTTTCTATTCTCTGTTTTGAGACAGGGTCTCACTAAGTTGCCTAGGCTGGTCTCAAACTTTTGATCCTCCTGCCTCCGCCTCCCAGAATACTGGGATGACAGGTGTGTGCCATCATGACTGGCTCAGGCACAATCCTGATGGGGTCAGGAGCCCAGAGGATCTGGATCAAGGGGCACCTTGTTTAGAAGCAGGAGAGGACAGGGAGAGGCGAGGCAGGTGCCATGAGAAGGGGCTGGGGACAGACAGCTCAGCAGCGGAGCATTAGCCTGGCATGTGTGAGGCCTGGGTTCTGCCCCCAGCACACAAGAAAAATGGGGGGGGCTAAGTTCTAGAAATTGGGAAGGCAGCCGGAATTGGCGGTGCATGCCTGTAACCGCAGCACTGGGGAGGCTGAGGCAGGAGGATCACTGTGAGTTGGAGACCAACCTGGGCTACACAGTGAGTTTAAGGCCAGCCTGAACTGCATACCAAGACCCTGCCTCAAAAAAAAAAAAAAAAAAAAAAAGGGCCGGTGAGATGGCTCAGCGGCTTAAGCGCCTGCGCTGCAAGCGGAAGGTCCCGAGTTCGACTCCCGGAACCCACATACGAAAAAGGGGCCGGTGATATCGCTCAGCGGCACGGGCGCCTTCTAGCGCCCGAGGTCCTGAGGTCGACCCCCCGGTACCCACAAAAAAAAAAAAAAAAAAAAAGACAAGAAAAATAAGTTGGGGAGGGAGCAGGAGTCACATGTGGACGGCTGGGGCAGCATGGCATTCAGAATGAGGGTAAAAGGTGAAGGGGGCACACATAGGTGAGGACCCCAGAAGGAGCCACGGAGAAATGCTGAAGGGGTCCTGGAAGGGGACAGCCAGATTCCCAGAGCAGGTGACAGTCAGTTATGAAGTGGCCTGAGGTATCCGGAAAGCAGGGGGCTGGATTCCCGGAAGGAAACCAAGCAGCAGTCCTCACCCATAAACGTGAGAGATGCCTTTTCCAGGACCGAAGCCCCGAGAGGTAGATGTCCTGCAGCACCGGGCCCCTGAGCTCCACGTCAGCGCCATCGGAGGACATGAAACTCACGGCCTGGTGCGCTTCTGCCATGTCACACGGGGGCCCTGGGAGGACAAGTCACACTCTAGGCCCAGCCTCCTCCCTCAGACCATCGGTTCCCACCCCAAGCCTCCTCTTCCCGAGGACTAGGGGTCCAGGGCCTCTCTCTCACCGACCCGGGAACATAGCACCCACTCCCCGCCTGCCTAAGCTCCCGAAGGGTCTTGAGGGTCCTGGTCAGAGACCCCGAGGTGTTGGGGAAGGGGCCTCATTTGGGAACCCCTGACGGATCACTCGCATGAACCCCGCTAGCTGCCGTGGGGAGAACGCAGTGCCCAGGGAGTGACCCTCACTCCCCGAAAGATCTCGAGCTTCGGGGTGGGTGAGGGAAACTGATGGACTGGGAGTTGTGCGTCTCCAGCAAACACATCGGAGACCCTTATGAAAGGAACACCTGCCGGACGTGGACCCTGCCCACCCCATTTCCGTTTCCCATCCCAAGATGGGGCTGAGTGGGTTCTATAAATTATTACGTCCTGGGGCGGTCCCTCCCCCGCCAGCTGGAGGGGGATGAGGGCGGGAGCGCCCTACTGCGCATGCCCCGCAGCAGGGATGCCGAGGCCGGGAGCTGCAGCGAGGAGGCCAAGTGATGGAGAAGCCGCCGGCCCGGCCCGACGGAGCCCCTCACCCCCAGCAGCCTGGCCAGCGGCCCGGTACTTACTCTAGGTCAGGCGTCTGCAGATCGGATACTGGGAACCAAGCCCACGTACACCCCTCTGCTCCCCGATTTTGAGCTCAGGACCCAAGTCTTTCGCTTGCATATGTCCAAGCCCAGTAGGACGAGTCCACCACCTGGTCGGCCGGCCCCCGTAGTTCTGGCCACCCCAGGCTCATCCGACACCGGAAGCCCGGATTTCTGTGGCGCGTGTGCCTAACCCGGTATTCAGCTCCTTGGCTTTATCTCCGCCCCTCCCCCTCACGGCCCTTGTCCCCACCCCTTTGGTACCCGGTATCCAATCCTCTTCCTCCTCTCGAGCCCCTCCCCGTCTCCGTCCACCGGTTGATGCACCCCCATTCGGGCCCCTCGTTCCTCCGAACCCCGCATCCTTACGCCCCGCGCTCTGCCCTGGGGCTCGTACTTTCTCTTCGGGGACCGAGGCTTGGCTGGGGGGCTCAGCCCAGCACGGGGACAGCGTGACGTCACGCGCGCGGGGCGCATCTCAGGCCTTCTGCCCCGGGAGCGAGGGGAGCTTGGGGTCCGGCTGACCCAGACCTCCGCGAAAGGCGCAGGGGCTGAGTTGGCCTGGAGGAGGCGCTGTGGGATGGGCCTCGAGTCAGGCAGCGAGAGGGACTTCCGAGAGGGCCAGACCAGGGAGACGGGGCAGTGTATGGGCACCGGGCCGGGTGGCCGGCATAAATCGGGCGCGGACAGGCAGACACGCGTGGGACTCGTTTTATTCCGCTGCGGACCTTAGTGTTCGGTCCCGCCCAGCACAGCGGGGAGAGGACGGGGAGACGTCTCCGGGGCGAAGGAAGGCGGTTGGGTCGGCGGCCCGGCACACGTTTGGGCATCCCGAGGCCCGGGCAGGGCAGGGCGGGGGCCGTAGCTGCGGGGGTCCCGGGGCTCGCGGGCGGCCTTCCCCGAGGGCTCCTTGGCGGGGAGCGCGCGCACCCAGGCCAGGCGGTGCGGCAGGAGGGGCGTCTGGCAGGTGCCCAGCGAGCAGCTGCGGCCGCGGCGCTGAGGAACCTGGGCCCGGGGCCGCCTGGGGAGGGAGCAGAAGAGAGGCCCCGCTTCAAGCAGCGCCCCCTGCAGGCATGGCACGCGCGCCCGGTGCCTCCTTCCCACCCCGGCCCGCTGCCGCCCGCCTTCCTCACCTGTTCGCCCAGTCCCGGATCCCCGGGGGCGGAAGCGGCGAGGAGCAACAGCAGGAGGACGTGGGCGGCCATCGCGGAGACGCTCGGGGTCGGGCACCGTGGGCGAAGCGGCCCTGCCCCTTGCCGGGTAGTCCCCAAGCTCCCACTTCCCAGAAAGGGGCAAGGTAGACCGAGGTCTAAAGTGGACACGGCTAGACCGCGCCAGAGGGACAGGCTTCAAACCCGGATCCCTGCCTCCGGCCCGACGCCACAGCCCTCACTGGGGTTTGGGTCACGCTGCCCGCTATGCCTGTGCGCAGGGCGGCCTCCGGGGAGAGAACTTTAAGCTTTCCGGAAGTGGGGCGGGCCGACCCCCGCAGGTGTGGACACAGTAAGGCTTCCAGGAAACCGTGAGGGCGGGGAGCGGCCTATCAGTGGGGGGACCCAGGAGTATCCGGCTAGAAATCCAGAGGGCAAGCGGCATCATGAGGCCAGGCACACAGGGCCAGGGAGCGAGGCCCTGTCGCCCGGCTCCACTGTGTGTGGCCAGGACCCTCGCCTTGGCACTCTGGGTCGCCCAGGTCAGTGGGCAGTGCTGTGGAGGACCAGCGACTCCACAGACAGGCCTGGGGCGACGGGCAGCGGCAGAACCTGGGGCTGCGGGACAGGTTAGCAAGGCTTCTGTGGTCAGCCCTGTAAGCGGTGGCTCCTCTGCCCTAAAGCAACAGTGACAGCCCAAGCCCACCTCAGGCTGGAGGATGGAGGGCACAGCCCCCACAAGGAACCCTATGGGGCCTGACTCCGCCTCCCCAGTTACAGCAGGTCAGGCCCTCCTCACTACCAGTCAGCCCCAGCCGGCCTTGGAGGGTTCTGGACAGGAAAAAACAGCCAGAGATAAAGTGTGATGCTGGCGGTGGGGAAGGCTTCTGGGAAACCTAAAGGCCAGCTGAGGTGGTGCTGGAAATCCGTCCCCCAACTCCAGCAGCTGGTTTGCACCCCTGTGTAGTGCCAGCGTGAGGGCACAGAACCTGAGAGAAATGTAAGGAGCCAGGCAAGGTGAAGCAAGCCTGTAATCCCAGCTCTCTGGGAGGCTGAGGCAGGAGGATCATGTTTGAGCCCGTTTGGGCAACTTCAGTGACTTAGCAAGACTGTCTCAAAATAAAAAATAAAGGTCCTGGGTTCAGGATCAATCCCCAATACTCCAAAAGAAAAAAAGATAAAGCTGGTGCAGACTCCCAAGACAACAGAGGGCAGAGACCCCAGAAAAATACCAAGGGAGAGGAGCCAGAGACAGAGGTAGGAGAGGGACAGAGATCAGCAGGCCCCAAGTCCCTTCCTCTCAGCTGTGTGGGCTGGCACCCAGCACCTGCAGAGAACCCCAAACCACTGCACAACCAGCAAGCCGAGCCAGGTCCCAGCTGAGGATTTATTGGCGTAAATGCAACCATATAAAAACATAAGTTATGAAAAACACAGTCACGATGTGCCCTCCCCATACCCCCAGCCCTGGCCCCTAAAACCCCCTTCTGTGGGAGGGAGGGAGAGGAAGGGGGACCCCAAACTGCCTAAGAATGCCGCAGGCCCTGGGCACCGCCTCAGCGCATCCGGTAGTCGGTGGAGCAGGAGAGCTCACACAGCTGGCCCTTGAAGTCCAAGTCGATGGTGAAGTCCAGGTCACGCTGCGAGCAAGAGGACAGGGTGAGGGGTGACAGGCGATGGGCAGTGCCCCAACAGTGCTCAGGTGCTTTCCTCCCAGGACCTGCGCTCAGCGCTCTGCCCATCACTACAGTAGTGACACTGGCTTCTGAGGAAAACCTCCCAGCCCCTCGTTCCTCCAGTGAGCTCGTCCCGCCCCAGCCAGCAGAGCACAGGTGTGTGGCCGGGCTGGGCAGAGCCACTCACAGGCCAGCGACTCCCCGCCCTCTGCCATGCCTGTCACTTTACTCGGGGTTCTCCCTGGGGCTGGAGAGTTGTGGGGGGCACCGCAGGATGTTCACCAGCACCCCGGCCTCCGCCCACTAGATGACAGGAGCCGTCTCCAGCAGGGACAACCGCAACTGTTTCCATGCAGTAGCAAGTGTCCTGGGGGGACGCAGTGACATGCCCGCTTTGAGCGTGGCTGTTGTACTGGTTCTTGTGGTCCTGACTGGAAAGCAGGTGGTCACAGGCTGCTGTCCCCCCACGGTCGTAGGTCCACACTGGTCACTGCCCTGTGTGTCAGCCTCCCGCCCAAGGCCCCCACGCGGACCCCACCAGAGGCAGCAACTCCACCGCCAAAGGGTGGCCATGCTGTGCCCACACGGCGGCCACACCTGTCCCGCCCAAGTCCCATCCTGCCTTCCCCCCTTCCTCTCGCCCCTCATCTGGGCTGAAGAGCCAGCAGCCTGACCCCAGCCCGCATCCCCGTCTCCCTGGTCTGGAGCGGGTCCCCGCGCCTCACGTTGTTCTTGGCGTTGGGCCGCATGCCAATGGTGCCGAAGATCTCCTCGCCCGTCTTCACCGTCAAGTAGTCCTCCATGTAGAACACTGTCTGCTTCCAGTGTGTGTATGGGGACTCGGGGCCTGGGGGACAGGCATGTCAGTCACTGCAGCCCCGGTGGTTGGCGTATACAGGTCCCTTGCCTGAAACTGGTAGGCTCTTCGATGGCAGAGGGCTCTCCGTGTCCCTCTTCCCACTCCTGTCACACACAAGCCTCCCGTCCCCCAGCCCCGCGCATGTCCTGGCGCCGCTCACTGGTGGAGAAGCCGGTCCGCTTGTGGCAGCGCGTGAACTCGATGTTGAAGTAGGCGACCAGCGCATGCACGTAGTCGTTCCGCTTCACTTGCAGGCAGAATGGGGAAGTAAAGGTCAGGTCTTCCACCTTGACAGTGTAGATGTCCACCTCCTGTGGGGCAGGGACAGGCCGTAAGCCCGTGCCAGCCCAGGCCACTGCCCTCAGGCCTGTGACCGCTGGCCTTTCCCACTGCTCTGCCCAAGCCGCCTGTGGCATGCCGCTCATCCTGCCCGTCCTGCTCCCCAACGGCCAGCTGGGTGACTAAGCACAAAACCGGGCTGCCAGGGGTCTCCTTGTCCTTTCTCTCCCCCACCCAAACCCCACGCAAGTTGTCCCCCCTCCCCACCCTTCATTTATTGCCATATTGGGCAGCTCACAGCAGCCACGGTCTGACCCCATGAACCTCACGTCCCCCGCCTCTGCCAACAGTACCCAGTGCCCGTGTCAGCTCTCCATGGCCAGAACCTCCCAGGCACCACGCCGGCTCACACGGTGGCACTCACAGCCCAAGCGGCAGCTCTGGCCTCAGGCACAACCTTAGTGCACAAGTCAGGCTCACAGGGCCCAGGTGTCCCCCCCGCTAGCCAGATGGCGGCCCAGCCCCGGACCTTTATGAGGCAGGCATTGGTGACCAGCTGCTTCGGGTCCACCACGTCCACCAGGGGCTCCTTGATGGCCACATCCTTGATGCAGGACATGTCGAAGCCGTACACATTCTCCCACCCTGTGTAGGAGGTGTGCAGGGTGAGTGGCAGCAGCCAGGGCCTGGGCCCCGGGTCACCCCAGCCCTCGGCCCCGCTCACAGTGGATCTTATAGTCTTTGTACTGCCGGTCCTCAATGGCTGTCACGTACAGCGTGGCCCGGTCTGGGAAGATGAGGCCGTCCGGTGCCTGCAGAGTTGGGTGAGGGCGTGAAGGGCGGTGCCGCAGCACTGCTGGCCCAACCTCACTGATCTGGCCTCTGCAGCCCTTGTGCCACTGTCACTTCCTGCCCAGACTCAGCCCTCATCCACGAGTCCATTCCCTACACAGCCAGCAGAAGGCGCAAGAGCACCCAGCCCACAGCCTGTCCTGAGGCTGAGGGGTCCTCAGAAGCCGCCTGCCACTCTCCTGCCCTCTTTGCCCAGCTCCTCCTCCACACACAGCGAGGGCACCCTCAAGAGCCCTGCAGCTTCAGCTTCTGCCCCTGCCCTGCCACAGTCTCCTCCTGAGCACTCAGGTGCTGTCACAGGATGCAGTCAGCCCCACCCTTCCCAACTCCCCTCTGGGGAGCACCCAGCATGACTTCCTGCTCTCCCTGGACGCCAAGGCCACCGCCACCGCCCGGCCTCACCAGCCACTTGTCCCGGGCATAGAGCACGGTGTTGAGCATGGACTCGTAGAAGAGGCAGTAGCCCATCCACTCGCTGATGATGATATCCACCTTCTCCACTGGCAGCTCCACCTCCTCCACCTTCCCCTTGATGATGGTCACCACTGTGGGCCGAGAGGGGCTGCCATCAGCCTGGGACCCTGCTGGGGCAGCCCTTGTCTTCCCAAATCAGGGCTGGGGCTGGCTTTGGACCCATTCTAAGGATCTATGAGCTGAAGCTGCATTCTCCTGGCTATTTTCAAATTTCCGCATCATTCTGGTCATTTTTTTCAAGGTCGGACAGAGCCCCAGCCCCCACGCCAGCTGGCCACTTCCCAGGCAGAAGCAGGAATGGTACCCAGCAGGGGTGGGGTGGGGTGAGCTTTACATTGCACCCCTGGGTTCCCCGCTCACAAGGCCCCAGCTTCGCCCCGACACCCTCCCTGCAAAAGATTCTGGGGCCTACGGGTTTGATGGAATAAGGAATGGCCTGGTCAGGCTTCAAGCTGGCCTCGCCGGGAACGGAGGATGCCCATTTGAAGCTAAGCGCTAGGCACTAACGGGTTCACTGTAAGTCTCTTTTTATTTTTTTGTGGGTACTGGGGGTCGACCTCAGGACCTCGCGCGCCAGCAGGCGCCCGTGCCACTGAGCGATATCACCGGCCCTTTTTTCATATGTGGGTTCTAGGAGTCGAACTCAGGCCCTCGCGCTTGCCAGGCAGGCGCTTATGCCGCTGAGCCATCTCACCGGCCCCTGCAAGTCTCTTTTATTTTATTTTATTTTTATTTATTTATTTATTTTTGTGGGTACCAGGGGGTCGACCTCAGGACCTCACGCGCCAACAGGCACCCGTGCCGCTGAGCGATATCACCGGCCCCTTTTTCGTATGTGGGATCCGGGAGTCGAACTCGGGCCCTCGTGCTTGCAAGGCAGGCGCTTACGCCGCTGAGCCATCTCACGGGCCCCTGCAAGTCTCTTTTAAAAAATGACAATCACTCAGCAACCAGAAGGCTCCACACCTGGATACCAAGCACTTCCCCACGTCCCTGCCCCCTCAGCTGAGCCAGCAGAACTGGAAGGTCACCTGCCCATGTCTACCCATGCATGAACCCATGGTTTTAACCCGAGGGATCTGCTGCTGTGAACGTCACACACACACTATGCTACGTGTGAAATTATAGTGTGCCAGGAGACATCACAATGCTGGGGCACGCAGGTGACAGCAGCTGACAGCAATGCCCTGGCATCCCGTTACACTAGGCCACCAGCAGGAGAGAAAGGGACGAGGCGAGTAGGGAACGCGTGCTGCCAGGCAGCGGTGGACGCGGCAGCCCTTCCAGCTGGGTGTGCGGGCAGCGCAGATCTTTCTGGATGGAGGCGCCGGGCAGACTCAGACTTGGGCAGCTGAGTAGCCAGGGGACACATCTCATGGAGGGCCCCCCGCAAATGGCCCCACGACTGTTTGCATGGGAGAAACTGGAGGTGCTAGGCTTGCAGCTTGGGCACTTGGGAGTCCCAGGAGAGCGCGGGGAGCAGCTGCCAAGTGGGCGCGGCTGTGGCTGGAATCCCCCACGCCATCCCCACAAACCCGACCTCTTCCTGGGCTCACCCACCGTGGTCTAACTTGTTGGCTTTGACGATCTTCACGGCATAATCAGAGATACTGGAACACTCGATCTGGGGGCGCGGGAAGAAGGTGGTGAGACCTCCCAGTCTCACCTGGGCCCCAGCCCCTCCATCCTGTCCCTGAGCCCCGCCAGGCCCCCTTTCTATCCCTCTGACCCAGACCGCCTGCACCCCCGAGACTCACCCCGATGACCTTCCGGGCCCCTGCCTTGGCAGCGAACATGCAGAGGATCCCCGTGCCCGAGCCCACGTCCAGCACCACTTTGTCCTTGAAGAGGTGACGGTTGTGGAACATGGAGTTGCGGTATGTGAGGGTCCGCACCTCGTCCTTCAGCATCTCCTGGGGGAAGGGGTGTGGAGCTGCCATGAGGGGTTCAGTCCCGACCTCCGTCCCACTCAGGGTGGGGCCGGGCCAGGCCTCAGCCCGAGTGGAGAAACCGTTTCTTTTCTGTGTCCCTCAGTGTCTTTCCTTGCAAAATCAAATGACTTGGGCCAAATTCTCATCTTGGCTGGGTTCTACCATTGCCACATGAACCCCTGTGTCCCATGTGCGTATGTATGGGGTGGTTTCCTTGTGGTGCTGGGGACTGAATCCAAGGCCTTCACAATGAACTACATCCCCAGCCCGTTTTAAATATTTTATTTTGAAGCCGAGCATGGTGGCGTACGCCTGTAATCCCAGCACTTGGGAAGCTGAGGCAGGAGGATCGCTGTGAGTTTGAGGCCAGCCTGGTCTACAAAGCAAGTTCAAGGCCAGTCTGAACTGCATAGTGAAACCCTGTCTCAAAAAGACAAGAAAGGGCTGGTGAGATGGCTCAGCGGCGTAAGCACCTGCCTGGCAAGTGCGAGGGCCTGAGTTCGACTCCCAGAACCCACATATGAAAAAAGGGCAGGTGATATCACTCAGCGGCACAGGCGCCTGCTGGTGCGTGAGGTCCTGAGGTCAACTCACGGTACCCACAAAAAAAAAAAAAAAAAAAAAAGACGAAAAAAATTTTTTTTTAAATTTTGAAACAGGATCTTACTAAGCCTCAGCCTCCCAGAGTAGAGACTATTGTTGTGTGCCAGCAAATCCCTGGCTTTAAAAAGTCCGCTATAACTTAAAATAAAATAAAATGTCCTCAGTCACTTAATGCTACTGAATTATACACTTAAAAGAAAATGATGGGCCGGTGAGATGGCTCAGCGGCATAAGCGCTTGCCTGGCAAGCGTGAGGGCCCGAGTTCGACTCCCGGAACCCACATACAGAAAAAGGGCCGGTGATATCGCTCAGTGGCACGGGCGCCTGCTGGCGTACGAGGTCCTGAGGTCAACCCCCGGTACCCATAAAAAAAAAAAGAAAATGGTAATTTTGTTGGCCATGATGACAGAAGGACCACAACTTTGAGTCCAGCCTGGACAGCTTAGCAAGACCTTGTCTCAAAATAAAGAATAAAAAAGGGCTGGGCATGTAGCTCAGTGTGAAAATTCTGAGTTTAATTCCCACCACTGAAAAACAAATAAAAATAAAGAAAGTAAAGTGGCTGGGCATGGTGGTCCACGTCTATAATCCCAGCACTCAGGAGGCTGAGGCAGGAGGATTGCTACGAGTTCAAAGTCAGCCTGGCTACATAGTGAGTTCAGGACCAGCCTGAACTATATAGTGAGACCCTGACTAAAAAAACAAAAAGAATTAAAAAATAAAAAAAAGAAAGAAAAGCATTTTACTACTTTTTTTTTTTTTTTTTTGTGGGTGCCGGGGGGTCGACCTCAGGACCTCGCACGCCAACAGGTACCCGTGCCGCTGAGCGATATCACCGGCCCCTTTTTCGTATGTGGGTTCCGGGAGTCGAACTCGGGTCATCGCGCTTGCAAGGCAGGCGCTTACACCGCTGAGCCATCTCACCAGCCCCCATTTTACTACTTTTGTGGGGCTGACTATGGAACTCAGGGACAGGTACATGCTGGGCCAGTGTTCCACCACTAAACTACACCACTCAGCCCACTACCTGAATTTTTTAAAATTTGCAGTACATGGCTGGGGATATAGCTCAAGTGGCACAGTGCCTACCTGGCAAGCACGAGGTCCTGAGTTCAATTTCCGGTCCCCCCAACAAAGCCAGTCTTACACACCTTTGACACATATACAATGTACTTTGCTTTGTGCTTCCTAGCAGTCCCCTCCACTGCTTTTCCTCTTGCTTCCGGACATCCTGGGCTCTGCCTGCAAGCTGTACTCCTGGAGTCCACCTCAGGACCTTGCGCTTGCCAGCAGGTGCTTGTGCCGCTGAGCGATATCACCAGCCCTTTTTTTTCCTTTATGTGGGTACCGGGAGTCGAACTCAGGACCTCACGCTTGCCAGGCAGACGCTTATGCTGCTGAGCTATCTCACCGGCCCCGAGCTGTACTCCTGTACACTATCGCACGAGCAGTAAGCACACAGCAGCACAACTGTCACAATGCCTGGCAGACACACAAGCTACTTCTGCGATTCGTTCACATCTACGAATGTTTGTAACTGGAGGTCTGTCTGAATCCGTGTAAGTTCAAAACGCCATGTTTGTTAAGTCGGGGACTCACCCTATCGGGAACTGAACAGAGGGCCTTCACATAAAGCTACACACACAGCCCTTTTTTATTCTGAGATAGGGTCTAAGTTGCCCAGGCTGGGCTCAAACTCACAATCCTGCCTCAGCCTCCCTAGCTGTGATGACAGGCATGTGCCGCCACTCCTGGCTCCCTACTTCCATTTTTAAAAAAGGCTTCGGAGGGAGCAAGGATTCCTTACAAGGCCACCCAAGCTGCATTCTGGGAACCTCAATCTAGAGTGCAAAAGCAGTCAGGACCAGAGCAGGTGAGGCACAGTCCCACCACCAGTCACTAGAGGGCGGCAGAGACCGACAGGCCTTGACCTCTGCGTGAGGTCTCAGGCACGCATGCGTGTTCTCACCCCAGCTTCAAGAGCCACAGAGTACCAGGCTAACCTCAGTCTCCAAGGCAACGTCTGACAGGAGACCTGCAGTGCGCAGGCGCAATAGTGGGGGGCGGGGGGGAGAGGGGCGGCCAGCTGCCAGGGGAGGAAGGGGCTTCCACCACTCTCCAACGTTGAACCCCCAGGATTCAAGGCCCTAGCAGCCTGCACTCACCTCGTGGATGCCGAAGTGGGCATAGGAGTCAAAGTAGTAGTCTTTGGATGTCATGTCCTCCGCATTGGGCTTCTCGCTGCTTTCCGCCTGGCCACAGGAAACCTAGCAGGGGTGGACAGGAGCAGGGGTCAAATCTGGGATCCCCATAGCCTATTGAACCTGCAGGTCCCTACTGTTTTCTCTAAAATAGTACAGAATCCCCTAAAATCACACCGAGGCAACGCTACAGCACCCGCCTGCCAGCTTCCTCCCCCAGGACCCCAAACCTAACAACCCCACTTTTGACTTCCAGGACCCACCCCAGAGCACCATCCAGGGGGTACCCCGATACCTCAGCCACGCCTACCATCTCTCCAGTCTCTCTGCCCCCGTCTCTAGCTCAGCCCACAGCTGGGGAGGGGAGGGGAAGGCAGAACTGGGGCAGACATAAGGGAAGGGCAAAGGGGGGCTGGAGGTGGAGTTAAGGAAGCAGCCACAGTATTGAGGGAGGCCAGAGGGGGCCATGAGCTTAGGGGGCTTTGCGCTGTGTTGGGGCATGGGGTAAACTCGGCTGAAGAAGAGGGATCGTGCTTAGACCTTTGGAAAGGGCCAGATGTATGGTGAGATATATTTATGTGGAGGTGGGGAGGGGGTCTCACAAAAGGATATTTACTTCTTCAAGAGGCGGCTGGAGGCTCATCCCATTAGCCAAGGTGGCTACAAAATTCTAGGAGAGAGTAACAGGGAGAAAGGATTAGCTACTGGGAGTGGCTGGGGTGGGCTGGGCCAGGGCTGGGCTCTGAGGCAGTGGGCTGCCTCGGTTTCGCTTCTCCTTGGGGGAGGCGTGGGGGCAGAGCGAGCAGGCCGAGAGGTTGGGCTGTTTAAGGAGGGGACGGGAGAGGTGCAGGGAGAAGTAGGGGGGTCTCCGATCCCAGCTGTGGCTGGAGAGATGGCATCCCGCCCCCATGCTGCCCCTCTCTGGCCAGGGAGTGGACCACACTCCTCCCCAACCCCAGCTGCAGGAACTGGGACCCGCCAGGCACATGAGCACCGCCAGCTGTCTCTCCCCCTCATCATCTAATCCCCCCAGATTAAGTGACACTCCCTGACACACACCCACATCCCGATGTCCGTGAATAGCTGGCAGGAGGGCCTGGCAGAGTGGGCACTGGGCACCTGTCACTTTTACAAACCTAGTCTCTCTAGCCTCTCATCTGAGCAGACTTCAGAAAAGAGGTGTGACACAGGGCACCCCCACCACGGCTAGTCCCCCAGTCCCTGGTGCCCGCCCTGGGTTCTGGAAGCCCAAACAAAGCCAGCTGCAAGCAACGTCCTTGTTACCCCCTCCTAGCAAGGCAGCGTTGGGGAGGATGGCCTGTGACCAGCCCCACTCAGGAACATGCCCCGGGGACAGAGCCCATGGCCTCCATTCACACAGACCTCCCCCGGCGCGAAGTCCCCAGATATGCCGCCAAGCTGGGCCAAGCTGGGCCAAGCTCTGGGGAGACGCTCCCCGAGCCCCACCTGCTCCTAGCCCAGGAAAGCCAAGGGAGGTGAATGGGGGGGTCGCTGTTCCCCAATGACATAAACGTATGTGGGAGCTGACCTTTCCCTCCCAAGAATGCTACAAGGTGAGAGGTGGAAGGACCTAGACCCCAGCGCATTGCGTCTCTTCAGATGTAACCAACTTGCTCGCCTTCAAGGGCCAACCCGGTGACCCACTGGACTCCAAGCCCCTCCTCCCTCTCCCAAGCCAGTGATGGTGGCTGCCGAGATTTACAGCTGAGGACCTTTTTTTTTTTTTTTTTTGATATCATGGATGCCATCACCAGACAACCCCAGCCCAAGAACTTGAAACATCCCTGAATACTCCTTACTGGACCTCCCTGCAAACTGTTTCTGGCATCCAGGCTTGGGACCCCCCCAGATCTTCAGGAAGGAGGGGTTTCCTCTCCCACCCTCAAGAATGCCAGGAGAGAGAAAGGGCTCGAGAGGAGGGGAAAGCCTGTAGTCCATACACACATTTAACCCAACACAACTCCCTTCCGGCAGATCTGCCCGCCCCACAGGGCTCCGAAGGGGAGGCGTCTTGGGACACGCCCCATGAAAAAGATGTCCCTCCCACACGCCAGAAATGGCCACCAGGGGGTGCACGGCGCCGGGTCGGGAAAGCTCTCCAGTCTAGATCCCCACCAGCACGCAAAGCGAGGTCACAGGGGCATGCCCCATCCCCCAGCTCCCGAAGCCCCAGGCCGGGGAGAATCTAGGACTGGAAAGTGAGAGGAAGGGGGCCTAGTCTCATTCTAGCCCAAAGCCACCGGCACAGAACCTGGACCGATGACCCAGCAGACGCCCCCAGGCCCAGGAAGGGCGATACCGAGGGTCCAGAAGCACTGGTCCCTCCCAAGAAAGTCCTAACACTGCGGAGAACCCCAAGTAAATCCCGCCCCGCAGTACGTGGCCCGCTCCCCAAGGAGGAGAGCTGGGGGCTCACGAGCGAGGGTCGCAGCCTCCCCCGCCTGGCGCCCCTCCCCCGCCAGGGGCGGGGCCTTTGTCCCGCACGTGGAGCCCGCAGGGCCCCCGAGATCGGCACACCCCCTCCCCACCCACCGCGCCGAGGCCACGTGGGGGCCCGGCCGGAAGCGCCCCCAGCACTGCTCCACGTGGGAGGGGGGCCGAAATCCGCGGCTCCGCAAGGTGCCGATGGCCCCTGAAAGCCAGGGACACCCCCCTCAAAGGATATCCCCGGATACGGTGCATGCGGCGCCCCCGTAGTGCGGCTAAGGGCCTTCAGCCCCAATTCGTAGACTCAGAGCCCCTTCCCCACGACGAAGGCATAAAACACCAACCCTAAGCCGCCCCCCGCCCCCAGCGGCGCTCCAGGCGCTCACCTCCATGATGCAGTTCGCGGCCTCAGCTGCCGCCATCTTCACCAGCACCTACTCCTCCTCCGGCCGCTGAGACCCCCCCCTTTCTCCTCACGCCCCCGGGACCGCCTTATAGCGGAGGGCCTACGGCCCGCCCACAGCGACCCGGCTAGAAGACCTCATTGGTACTGGAGGCGGCCCGTCTGAAAACAACGCCTACGAATTGGGTGGAGAAGACGCCCATCAAACATCAGGGGCCCAGCCTGGCGTTCAGAGCCCCGCCTCCCCAAGTGGACCGGGATGGGGAAACCCACCGGTCTATCTCAAAGAGTGCGTCAGATGATTGGGCAAAGTCAACCAGGAGCTCCCGCCCTTTTACCACCCCAGCACCACCCCAAAGCTTCCCGGCAGGCTCCGCGCTAAGTGTACGTCTTGAAACAGGGCTGTCTATCAGCAGATCGACCCGCCTCTTAGTCACTCCTATTGGTTTACCAAAAGATGACGTTCGAAGCCTTTGGCCCGCCCTCCCCAACCCGCTGGCTTCAAGAAGAACACGGCAATTGGCCCGTGAGGAGGGAAAAAGCTGGCCTTCAGGCACTGCGATTGGGCTAAACGAGCTGTCTGTCATTCATCGTCCACTCGGTGGAGTCTCCCAGACCGAGGGGAATCCAGGAGGAACAAGGGGGCTTGTGCCCCTTTACCAAGGGGGAAGAACCTAAGTAATGAGAGGCCGAGAGAGAGGGAGAGTTTGTCTGGGGTCCCGAAATAAGTCAGGAGTAGGAATACGACATCAACGCATTAAGCCCTCTAATGCATGGTTTCAAGTTTGTGAAACCCGTCGCCCCCTCTCACGCCGTTTGGCCCTTGCCAGGCCCCTCCCCGTGCCGGGAACACCCACCTCCCTTTGTCTGGGGAACTCCTCCTCCACGGCCTGCGGTCGCTTAGAAGACACCTCCTCCGGGAAGATTCCCTCGCTCTGCAGAAGTTACTGGTTGTATGAGGACCAAACCAGAGGCTTCTGTCCCGCTACCGTTCTCGCTCCAAACTTCTCTCCAATCCCCGGATGAGCCATCTCCATTGCTCTGGGCCGCTGCCCAGGCTGAACCTCCTGGCCTGCTTCCTCACTGGAAAACTAACACTGGAAGATTCGCAGTGTTTCCTTTTTTATTAGGTCCGGACGCCCCTCCGTACTGTCACTTCCTTCACAGCAGCGCTTCTTCCTGGGTCCCCAAATCGGGACAGCCCCACCTCCCACCCCGGCACCCGGAGGACCGTCGGGCCCTCCCTCCAGCTGCCTGTCAGTCTCCAACCCCGCCCGCTCCGCGGCTCGCTGCCGGCCCGGGGCTCCCCAGCATCCCCAGGACAAAGTCTCAGCCCCCAGCTTGGCTGCGTCCTCTCCACCAACTTTGGCTTCCAACACTTCCCAGTCACTGCTGGGCTCCGGATCCTGTCCTAGTTACCTGAGACCGCGACACACTCTCCCTTTTGTGCCATTACACAGGCCCTTTCCCTCCTCTTTAGAGGGGTCACTCGTCTTAGAGACGAGCTCCATAGGTGAGTGTGGTGGCCCATGCCGATAATCAGGGCCCTCTGGGAGACTGAGACAGGAGGATCTAGAGTTCGAGCCCAGCCTGGGCAATTTAGCCACTTAGTGAAATCCTATCTCAAAATATAAAATGAAAAGGGCTGGAGATGTAACCCAGTGCAAAGGCTCCGGGTTCAGTCCTCAGTACTGAAGAAAGAAAAAAGAAAACAAGTTCTTTTATCTATCGCCAATAAATGTAGCTCATACGGACTGAGAGCTCTCACTAGGTACTGGCGACCCTTAGTGAGTTTTAAATAAACTAATAGAAGCCGGCCATCGTGGCACATGCTAGTAATGCCAGCACTGGGAAGCTGAGGCAGGAGGACCGCTGAGTTCGAGGCCAGCCTGGGCTACACAGTGAGTTCAGGAACAACTTGAACTACATAGCGAAACCCTGTCTCAAGGTGTGGGGGCACACGCCTGTAATCCCAGCACTCAGAAGGCTGAGGAAGGAGAATCACTGCGAATTCAAGGCCAGCCTGGACTGCATAGTGAGACCCTGTCTCAAAAAACAAACCAGAACAAAAAAGACTATTTGCCAGGGGGCAGTAGCACACACCTATAATCACAGCACTCTGGAGGCTCAGACGGGAGGATTCCTGTAAATTCAAGGCCAGCCCGGACTACTACACACTGAAACATTGTCTCAAAAACAAACAACAACAAAAAAACCTGTCTCAAACACATCCAGCTGGCCCAGCACCCTACCAAGGTAGGCACTGTTATTACCTCCATTTTACGGATGAGCAAGTTTAAGGCAGAGAGAAGGGAAGTGACTTACTCAGTTACACATTTATTTATTTATGTACTAGGGATTGAACTCAGAGCCTCGTGCATGCTAGGCAAGCACTGTACCACTGATGCTACATCCCCAGCCCCTAGTTAAACACTTAGAACGTGGCTGAGCTCATCCCCTTCACCCCGGGGGATGAAACCCAAGGCCTTTGCCCAGAGCAATACAGCCCCAGCTCTTAGTTATTTTTAAACAGGATCTTGCTAAGCGGCTAAGTTGCCCAAGCTGGGCTGAAACCTTCGATCCTCCTTTCTCATTAAACCAACTCTTAACAAAGGTGTAATTAATCTACAAAATATGCACTCGATTCAGTTTGATGAGATACACACAACTGTGTAACCCCTGTCCTACTTACAGAATATATCAACCGCCCCAAAATTCATTCATGACGCCCCTCACCGAGCTTCGGAAACATCACTTTGTTTCCTGTTACTGTAGTTTACCTCCCTCTTGTTTAAAAAAAAATTTTTTTTTCAGTGCTGGGTATTGAACCAGGGGCAGTTAACCAGAACTAGATCTCCAGTCCTTTTTGAGACAGGGGTCACTTTTGACCCTCCCTCCTCAGCCTCTGGAGTACCTGGGATTACACACCGAGTCTAAATTTTCATATGAATGGATCATATAGTACGTGCTCAAACACCGGTGTTTTCTTTGTAGAGTACATATTTTTTAATTATTATTTTGAGACAGGATCTTGCTATATAGCCCAGGCTGGGCTTGGGCTCTTGAGGATCCTTCTGCCTCAGCCTCCCAAGTGCTAGGATTATAGGTGTGTGCCACCATATCTGTCTCTTTTCTCAATTTATTTATTTATTATTATTATTTTGAGACAGGGTCTTGCTATGTAGTTCAGGCTGGCTTTGAACTATGTAGCCCAGACTGGCCTTGAACTTGTGGCCTCCTGCCTCAGCCTCCTGAATGTGGGGATTACAGGGGTATGCTACCATGCCTGGTTTCTCCTCAATTTATAAACCAGAGATCTCAGAACAAATCTTTTTACTTTTTTTTATTATTATTATTTTTGTGTGTATGTGGGTACCGGGGGGTCGACCTCAGGACCTCGCATGCCAGTAGGCACCCGTGCCGCTGAGCGATATCACCGGCCCTTTTTTTTTTTTTTTTTTTTGTGGGTACCAGGGGGTCGACCTCAGGACCTCGTGCGCCAACAGGCACCCGTGCCACTGAGCGATATCACCGGCCCCTTTTTCATATGTGGGATCCGGGAGTCGAACTCGGGCCCTTGCGCTTGCAAGGCAGGCGCTTACGCCGCTGAGCCATCTCACCGGCCCACCGGCCCTTTTTTTGTATGTGGGTTCTGGGAGTCGAACTCGGGGCCCTCGTGCTTGCCAGGCAGGCGCGTATGCCACTGAGCCATCTCACTGGCCCTTTTTTTTCTTTTTGAGACCAGGTCTCACTATGTAGTTCAAAATGGTCCCAAATTCATTATGTAGCCCAGACTGGCCTTGAACTTGTAGCGATTCTCCTGCCTCAGCCTCCCCTACTTAGAATTTTAGAGCTGGTGGTAGAGCACTTGCCTAGTGAGGCCCTAGGTTCCATCCCTTGCACTGCAAGAGGAAAAAAAAAAAAAAACAAAAAACTTCAGTTCTCCAGAATAAATACTCTAAAAAGTCTTTAATATGTAAAGTTTTTAAACAAATTCTTTTTGGCAAATCAGATGGGCAGCCACCACCCCACAGCCCTGAGGAAGAAAAACTGGAAAGGCAAACGAAGAGGGCAGGGCTTGAGGTCCAGTCTTGTAGCAGCTTCTGAGGCCCGGCTCAGTCCAAGGGTAAGTTCAGGTCCACCGGGGACGCAGCCAGGATGCCCTCCTGGAAAGGACAGCGGCACAGCTGAGGGCAGGGAGGCGACCGCCATGCACGAGCAGACGCAGTGGGGGGGGGGGCGGTCAGGAGGAGATAGAGACCCAAAAGAGCGATGTGGCATCCTGGGACTGAATGATTAAGAGCAGAGGCTCAGTGGTAGTCGCAGGCCCTGCCTGAGGGACTGTCCCTCTCCCCCTCTCCGCCCTGGCAGGACAAGGACGGGGATGGAATCCCATGAGGCTGTGGCGGGATTTCAGCGGGGTTACGCTATTGAAATCCTTGGCCTGGCACCTCGTCTCACCTGACCTTGCCTGTTACCATTCTGTAAAAGCGGCCCATTGTACAAGCACGCGAGCTTCTTTGCTGTTCTTCGTGTGTGTGTGTGTGTACCGGGGGGTCGAACTCAGGACCTCGCGCTTGCCAGGCAGGCGCTTATGCCACTGAGCTATCTCACCGGCCCTTCTTTGCTGTTTGTTTTTTTTTTTTTTTGAGACAGTGTCTTGGTATGCAGTTCAGGCTGGCCTTGAACTACTTAGCCCAGGCTGACCTCAAACTTCCGGCTTGGCCTCCCGAGTGCTGGGACCCCAGCATGCGCCACCACACCCAACCGACTCCACACTTAATCTCCAGTCCCCTGGAGATGGGGCCGAGGTCCGAAGGGGATCTCCCTCTGGCGGGACAACTCCAGGCATCCCCCAAGCTCCCCTAGCCCGCTCCCCGTCTCTCCAGCCATCTACCCCTGCAGGGAGCTCAGAGGTGGCCCCCAGCGGCCCTCCAGGGTCCTTCCAGCCTGGCCACCAGCAAAACCCACTGTGTCCCTGCAGTCTTCCCCTGAGTGGCTACCAGAGGACGCCACAGAAACACGATCATCAGCTCAGGTCCCCACTGCTGAGTCCAAGCTCACAGTGACACAGGGTCTGGTCGCCCATCCTGCTGCCATCAATCGTCTCCTCCCTGTCGTTGTCCCTGCTCCAGCCCCACAAGCCTCCTCCAGAGAGCCGGGCCGGTCCTTACGGTGACCCATAAGGCAGGAGGCTGAGGCGGTGGCCATGGACGAGGGGAGACTGATGCTAGGGAGTTGGGGACAGCTGCAGGTCACCCAGCACCCTGGCGCACACATGGAGACTTGCACTGAAGGTACAGCCAGGGACAGAAGAAGCAACACTGCTCGGCCTTCAGAAGAGGAACTGGGGGAGGACAAGTCACAAGGAAGCAGAAAATAGGTGTGAAACTGTGCAGGAGTGTGAGGTTTCCAGTCCTTCCAGGCAGAAGCTCGGAGGGGAGGGTGTGGAGGGTCGTGGCTATGAACCCCGCCTGTTTTGCAGTACTAGGTATTGAACCCGGTTCTCTTGTATGGTAGGCAAGAGCTCTAGCACTGAGCTGTCTACCCCCCCATTTTTTTTTTATGTGGGTACCAGGAGTCGAACTCAGGACCTCGTGCTTGCCAGCAGGCGCTTGTGCCACTGAGCAATATCACCGGCCCTTTTTTTCCTCTATGTGGGTACGGGGAGTCAAACTCAGGAACTCGCACTTGCCAGGCAGGTGCTTATGCCACTGAGCCATATCACCAGCCCTACCCCCCCATTTTTTGTTTTGTTTCCCTTTTTCTTTACTTTTTTTGGGGGGAGGGGTAGGGTCTCCCTATGTAGTACAGGCTGGCCTCGAACTCGTGGCGACCCTCTTACCTCAGCCTCCTGAGTGCTGGGATCACAGGTGTGCGCCACTACACCCAGCTGTTTTGTTTTGGAGACAGGGTTACACTGTGTAGGTCAGGCTGGCTTTGAACTCAGGATCCTCCTGCCTGAACCTCCTCAGTGTTGGGATTACAGGTGTGCACCCTGCTCCAGCCCTTTTAAATTTTAAAATTTTGATTTTTTTTTTTTTTTTTGAGACAGAATCTCACTATGTAGTTTAGACTGCTCTTGAACTCGTTATGTAGCCCAGGCTGTCCTTGAACTCCTGGTGGTTCTCCTGCCTTGGTGTCCTGAGTGGCTGGGGTCACAGGTATGGGCCACAGGTATGGGCCACCCAATCGGTGGCCGAGGGCTGGGTGTAGATCAATGGTAGGGCACTTGTGTAGTATACCTGAGGCCCTGGGCTCAGTACCCAGCAGCGTAAATAAACAGCCAGGCATAGTGGTGCACACCTGGAATGCCAGCCCTTGGGAGGCTGAGGCAGGAGGATTACTGTGAGTTCAAGGCCAGCCTGAGCTACATAATGAGTTCAAGACAAGCCTGGACTACATAGTGAGACCCTGTCTCAAAACCAAACCAAACCATAAGTAAATAAGGGCCCAGGAAGCCTCTCTGTTATCCCAGGGCACCCCAGACAGAGAAGCAAGAAGGCAGGGGAGGGCACCCGGGGAAAGGCATTTGGGTGGGCAGTGCAGGGGAGGCAGGCAGTAACCAGGCAATCACACAGATGCCCAAACGTGCCAGGCAGTACCCGAGTACTTCCCACGGTGCTCCCGCCTACTTCCCACATGAACCCCTCACAGCAGTACAACCACTGTCCCACCTTACAGAGGAGGAAACTGCAGGGTCGGGAGAGCCCAGCCCACTCGGTGTCATGGCACCTGGTGTCTCCCAGTGGCTTTAGCTGGGCTCAGTGTCTGGACGAATCTCACAGTGCCCGGCGCCCAGCAAGGCTCAGTAACAGACTGAGTGAATGGCGGGGCTGGGAGTTGAGAGGTCTGCAAGGAGACTATGCCGCCCCCACCAACTCCATCACAGCACAGGTGGGTAAACTGAGGCCCAGAGAAGGTTTGGTGGCTCACCCAGCCCCCTTGGGCCTGGATCCAGGGTGTGAAGCTATGCACGTGCTCCACGCTGAGTCCAGCCAGGGTGCCCCCCAGCCGGGCCACGCGCCGGCTCAGCTCCATAGCCAGGGCCAGGCGGGCCAGGGGCTCCGGGGAAGGCGGCGGGGGCCCAGGGCATGGTAGCGAGGGGCTGGTGTGGCTCGGGCCAGGGCTGCCCTCCCGGGTGGAGAACAGCTCTACTAGGCGGGCGAAGGAGCCAGTGGACAGGCGGGCCAGCTTGCGGCGCAGGGCAGGGTCCAATGCCAGCTGTGGGATGGGAGGGGAAGAGGCAGGGCTGCCCTCAGTCAACCAGGGTGGGACAGCTAACACTAGCCACGCCCCATCCGTCCCATCAGTCTTGACTGCCCAGTCTCTGCCAAAAGGCCTCCCAAGGTGGCCTAGAACCTGCTAAGCCACACCCCCCAACTAATTCTTCACAGCCAGAGCCAAGTCCTACTTTTTTTTTTTGGTACCGGGAATCAAACTCAGGACCTTACGCTTGCCAGCCAGGTGCTTGTGCCACTGAGCTATATCCCTGACCCCCCCAAGTCCTACTTTAGCTGAGTTCTAGGATGCTAATCTTCTAGCCACGCCTGCTGCATTTAGGCAGTACTACCTTAAAACCAAAGAAAGCCACTCATTTAAAATATTACCCTGGCCATACTTCATCATTCAACCCTTCTTTGAAGGTCTGTCCCACTCTCCCCACCCGATCTTCCAAAGAAAATGCAGATCCACCTTCTAATCCCAGGCCCCGACCATCCCACCACTTCTGTCCTCACTAGGGCACGGAACAGGGGATCTGTCACCTTCTGGTTGATGATTTCTGCCTCCTCCTCCAGCAAGGCCACCAACCTCCGCAGCAAGGCTTCCTTTTCTGTGGGTGGGGGGCCCTGCAACTCTAGGGGCAGAAAAGAATTGGCCTGGGGACAGAGCCCCGCTCCCTTCCTCCTTCCCCAGGGTCTCTCTGTCCTCACCTGGGCTGGGCGGAGATCTCAGCTGCTCTTGGACCAGCTGTTCCAGCCGCTGGGCCACCAGGGCATAGAAGTCAGGAGTAGCTGGGCCTGGGGTGAAAACAGTCAATGTTACTTGGTCTCTCTGGGGTAAAAATGAAGCCCAGTGAGAAAACTTGATAAAAGATCTCCAAATTCTGTACCTTCCACTTCATTGTGTCCCCAAATTGAACTCAGAATGTCAGCACTGGACTGGACTTTGAAGATTATTCCATCCAAGGAAGGCGAACAAGGCATTCCTGCCTTACCACCCTCTCCCTCACGCATTTCAGACATCACCAATTGATCACAGCATTCATCTCTCCTGCTGCAAATTCCTTTTCCTGTGCTAGTACCCCCAGCAGCCATTACTAGTCTATCCTGTTTCACCTATGAGAGGAGACCTGTTGGTCACTCTTGATGAAGCCTGATGACCCGCTACCCCATTGCTATTCTGTTCCTGGAAAAACAGAGAAGCAGAGAAGACATAGGATTTTCCCTAATCATACAAACAAAAACCAGTTGTCCTTTCTCTATTGGAGATAACCGTTTCTACTAAATGGACACTTTTAAGGGGTATAAGGATGTATGGAAACAGAAATACCAACTAGACAGGGAGTAGCCTGGGCATGGTTGCACATGCCTGTAATCCCAGCACTTGGGAGGCTGAGGCAGAAGGATCTCTGTGAGCTACACAGCAAGACCCTGTTTTTTTTTTTTTTTTTTTTTTTTTGTGGGTACCAGGGGGACGACCTCAGGACCTCGCGCGCCAACAGGCACCCGTGCCACTGAGCGATATCACCGGCCCCTTTTTCGTATGTGGGTTCCGGGAGTCGAACTCGGGCCCTCGCGCTTGCAAGGCAGGCGCTTACGCCGCTGAGCCATCTCACCGGCCCTAGACCCTGTTTTTTAAAAAATGCCAAAAGCCCACCTCCCCACAGTTAGCTCACAGAACTGACAGAAATCTAACTGAGCTGGGACTGGGGGCAGAACGGTGAAGGCTGGTGCTAGAGACCCCACACAGCTACCCAGTAGCCAAGGAACCTTGAAATAGTATCTTATCTTGTCTGTGCTTTAGGAACCACGGGTCCTGGCCCTGCTGGAGATCTAGGGGGTCTCTTACCAGGTTCTGAGCCATAGCAGGGGCGGAGGGGCAGGGAGCAAGGCCGAGAGGACTCAGGAGGAACAGCTCCTCGGCCCAAGGGGCAGGGAAGACATCTTCGAAGGCGGCTCAGGAAGTCTGTTGGCTCCACTTGGGCAGGGCTCCTGGGGAGAGGACCTCAGAGAATGACCCCAGAGACCTCCTGCAAGCAGTCCCTTTCTCCTCCTGTGGAGGCCCCATCGTGGAATCCCAGGGAGACAGATATGAAGAGAGGAGACAGGCTGAGACCAGGAGCAAGCGTTAGAGAGGCCCTCAACCCAAATGTAGTCCTGGGGGAAGAGAGCAAGCCCTCCTACCTGGGTGGAGATGGAGTGAGGCACCCGGCAGCCTCACCCCGCCTCAGAAAGGCGGCTAGGACCCTCAGCGTGTCCTCCCGGAGCCCCAGCTCTTCCGAGCCTGCCATGGAGGCAGCTGTGAGAGAGGGCAGAGGGATGGTCTCAAGGTTCAGTGGGAAGCGGAGGTTTGCAGTCCAAACTCCTAGGCCCTGAATGGAAAGCAGACCAGGACTCAGCCCCCAGAAGAGTAGGGTGCTGAGTCTTCGGGGAGAGTCTTCGGGGTCTTGGGATTGAGACTCCTGGGTTCCCAGAGGGAGATTAGGGATGAGGACTGACTACTTTATTCTAGGAAAGTCTGGGGATCTAAGGAAGAAGATGGCCAGGGGCGTGGACTCCTGGATCTCCCAGGGAGAATGAGATTTGACTCCGACTCCTGGACTCTGCAGGAGCCAAAAGCCAAGCCACTTAAATCCTTAGAAGATCAGAAACTACCATTCCCAGTAGGCTTTGCGGCAAACATTCCCCTTGTTCCGTGCTTCTTCGCCGCTCAGCCTGCTGGGAAGTGTAGTTCCAACTATCTGGCTGGACTCGGGGACCCCGGGAGTTTGGAGTGGGAGAAGCGGGATTAGGGTGCCAGCTCCTGGATTCTGGACCCCTCCTCTTCCCTCCTCACCCCAGCCCTTGACAACACCCTACTCACCTCGTCCAGGGCCCCGCCGCAGCCGCCGTCCCTACCCCCGCCTCCACTCACGTTGTACAAACTTTTATTAGTTCAACTTTCCCGCGCCTGCGCACTACGGCAACTTGGTAACCGCCCCAAGGTGGAAAGGGCGGGGCGGGGTGCCGCCTAATTTGCATATGACGTTCCCAGCATGCCTGTGGCCGGAAGATCAAAAAAGGGCATGAAAGGGACGGCCTGGGTTCTTCGGACCTCCCCTTTGTCTTTTGAATTTTTACCCAAAGGATGGTAAAGTTGTTTTTAACCACAGAAAAATCGATAAAGAAAGCCCCAGTGCTCTATAGTTTAGCTGACAGGAAACGGGGTGCGCAGATTCGAGTTTGAGAGCTACCCGGAGCCCAAAAAGCGGGTGCAGCACAGTACCCCGCGCGCTCCGACGCTCCCAGGGTAGGTAACGCGGAAGAGCTGGGGAAAGCTGGTGGCATCCGGAACGAGGATCGAGGGAGAGGATGGGTCTGCACTGAAAGCGGCAGAGGAAGGCTGTGGAAACAAGGGAGCTACAATGGCTGGCGCTGGAGGTCGGCTATGGAAAAACTAGAGAGGCGGGAGGAAGGAGGAAGAGAGGAGCCATCTACACTGGGGGCTCCCGGGGGAGGGGGTGGGTGGTTTCTGCAAATAGGAAAAAGTCCCCTCTAGAATGCGGGGGCGTGTTTTTTTCCGGGGGCTGTTGTGGAGGGAGGGAATTGGGAAGGGGGATCGGTGGCATAATTGTAAGAGTCTACACTGGGAAAAGTACGGGAGTAGCAGCTGCGCTGAAATAACTAGGAAGGGAGGCCTTTCTGGAAGTGGGGTTACCTGCTTGGTGATGTGGGTGAGGGAGTGGTTTACACTAAGAAAGAAGGGTTTGAACTGGAGGAAGTGAGGGGCTAGAGTGGCTGCCGAATTCACTTGGGAAAGGAAGAGAGTCGACTTCGAATATGGAGAGTCCTCGCAGGATAGGAGCACGGCAGAGGTCCCCTGTTTGTACCCCAGGAAAACATAGGTGAAGGGCCTGCCCCGTAGCTGGGGAGAGGGAGGTCTCAGTGTGGGAGCTCCGGGCGAATGGGCCGAGAAGGCTGCCCGCGCCCAGGAAATGCACCGTGCGCGCAGGCCGGACCATGGGAACCCCAAAGCCGCGGATCTTGCCCTGGCTGGTGTCAAAGCTGGACCTGGGGCAGCTGGAGGGAGTGGCCTGGCTGGACGAGAGGCGCACGCGCTTCCGCATTCCTTGGAAGCACGGCCTGAGGCAGGATGCACAGGTGGAAGACTTCGGCATCTTCCAGGTGCGTGGGCCCCGGAGTACAGGGAGTACGGGAAACCGAGAACTCCGCACAGAGCAGAACGTCCAGTGGCAGAGCTGTTGCCTTACATATACAAGGCCCTGGGTTTGATCCTCAGCAACACACACACACCCACACGCACTCACCCACCCAACCTTGGAGGGGCGTGCTTCTGCTAACACTGATGGGTGGGGTTGGACCAGGAGGGGCGGGGCCCGCAGAATCGGCCTGAGGATGGCGGACTGGAATGGAACGGCCAGTTCCGGGATTACACCGGGAAAGTGGGGGCTCATTGTGGGCGGTGACCTCGTGGTAGAATTCTTGAAACATTGGAGATGGGGTGACTAACCACCACATTAGGCTATCTAGTGGTGGTAAACCGTTAAGAATGTGATGAGGTGGTGTTATCACAGGGTGTGCTGGAGCGGTGGTGGCTGAGTTAGACACCAAGTAGGGCCTAGAAAACTAGAGAGTCGGGCGTGGTGGCGCACGCCTGTAATCTCAGGGCTTGAGAGGCTGAGGCAGGAGGATTGCTGTGATTTCGAGGCCAGCCTGTAAAACATAGCAAGATCCTCTCAAAAAAAAAAAAAAGAAAGAAAGAAAAAGCTAGAGTTTAGAAAGCTGGAGGTGGGCAGGGATGAAGGTGCTTGAGGCGCAGAGACTCCAAGTATTTAGGGATAGGATCTTGCGGATTTGCTTCTTGGCATAGGAGGAGTTAGGACTGGAGGAAGCAGGATTAGGACCCCAGGGGCGCAGTCCACGCGGTCTTCCTCACTATCCTGTATCGATGTTGCCACAGGCCTGGGCTGAGGCCAGCGGTGCCTATATTCCCGGGAGGGATAAGCCCGACTTGCCAACCTGGAAGAGGAATTTCCGATCAGCCCTGAACCGGAAGGAAGTGTTGCGTTTAGCTGAGGACCGGAGCAAGGACCCTCACGACCCTCACAAGGTTTACGAGTTTGTGGACTCAGGTGTGCCAAAGCAGGGTTTTCCACGCAGGCTGGGATCTGGGAGGGGGTCTCTGGAATCATACTCTGCTCACGCCTTTTCTACAGAAGCCAGGGACTCTTCCCAGCTGGACGCCTCTCCGGAAACCGAGGGAGGCAATACTTCTGACACCCAGGTGAGGGCGCACCCAGCCCCTCTGCCCACTCCTGCCCTGTCCCCGGCCGCATTCAGGCCTCATCCTCTCCATTCCCTTCCCTCTAGCCTGTCACCCGCTTAACTCTGGCCAGGCCGATGAAATGTCTGGCTCTGTTTCCACCAGGAAGACATCTTGGAGCTGCTGAGTGACATGGCCTTGTGCCCACTGCCAGACGACAGGGCCCCAGAGCAGTGCCCTCAGCACTTGCTGAGCCCTAACTTGGACAACCCCATACCCTGTCCAAACCCAGGACCCTCTGAAAACCCACTGAAGCTGCTACTGGTGCCTGAGGAACGTGAGTGCCAGTTGGTGGGGGGTAGGGCCACAGCGAGCACAGTGGGCCCTCACCTGGTCTCTCTCGATCTCTTCCCCTTCACACTGCCACCACCGTTGCTGTTGCTGCCACTGCTGTTGCCACCGCCAGAGTGGGAGTTTGAGGTGACCGCTTTCTACCGGGGCCACCAGGTCTTCCAGCAGACCATCTTCTGCCCAGGGGGCCTGCGGCTGGTGGGCTCAGAAGCTGGGGACAGGATGCTGCCCGGGCAGCCAATAACACTGCCAGACCCTAGGGTGTCCCTGATAGACAAGGGGGTGACGGGCTATGTGAGGCGTGTGCTGAGCAGCCTGGGCGGGGGCCTGGCTCTGTGGCGGGCAGGGCAGCGGCTCTGTGCGCGGCGGCTGGGGCACTGCCATGCGTACTGGGCCTTAGGCGAGGAGCTTCTTCCTGACTGTGAGCACGGGCATAAAGGCGAGGTGCCCAAGGATGTGGACAGCTACGTGTTTGACTTGGGGCCCTTCGTGGCAGGTGAGTGCCCCGTGTGGGAAGCAGGGGGAGGCTGTGTGGGACTGAATTCAGACCCTGCCCGTCCACACATGGGTAGAGGACAAGCCTGCTCTCTCACAGGCAGTGACTGGCTCCTCTCCACCCCTGCGGGTGCGGGGAGCCACAGGCCCAGCATAATAGATCCCAGGGAACTGGGTGCCACTGTCATTGCCATTACTACAGCGGATGTCCAGTCTTTGGGAGGGGTGGGGATGTAGCTCAGCAGCACAGCACTTGCCCAGCAAGTACGAAGCCCTGGGTGCCATCTCCCGCACCCCCCAAAAAAAACAGCTAGCAGGAAAGAAAACCCTTAGGGCTTTGCTGGCCAGCAGAACTCTGCAGTGACACCAATGAGCTGGGTTGTGTTGTCCTGTATGGTACCCACCAGCTACACCAACTGGTGAGAGGCAGTGAGCCAAGTGCAACCGTGGAGTGAGTTTGAAATTTTATTTCATGTTAGTTACAATTTTTTTTCCCCAGACAGGGTCTCTCTATGTAGTTCAGGCTGGGCTTGAACTCACTGTGTTGCCCAGGCTGCCCTCAAACTTGTGGCAATCCCTCCTGCCTCAGCCTCTCAAGTGCTGGGATTATAGGCATGGGCCACTATACCCAGCTTAGTTACAATTTAAATTTAAATGGCCACATATGGCAACTGTCCACATACTGGACAGCACAGCCACAAAGAGTTAAAGAGCAGTAAACGCGAACCCCCTTCTAACTCTACTGAGCGTCCTTGGGGTGGGGTTCTCCTCCTCAGGGCCTGGTTCCCCTTTGAAAGATGGGGCTCTGGGTTCTGGGGTGAGAGAAGGGCAGTGGGAGCCAGGAAGGAGGAACACTTCAGGTTATAGCAGAATTCCAGGGACCTTCTTCAGACAGGCAGCCCCCCATGGTGGCAGAGGGCATTAGTTAGTGGAAATGGTGGGGTTACTATTTGAGTTGAAGGTATGGGGTGGGGAGGGGGGTCTTTCCTTCTCTGACTAGACTCCTGGACCCCCAGATCTGATTGCCTTCATGGAAGGAAGTGGATACTCGCCCCGCTACACTGTCTGGTTCTGCCTGGGGGAGTCATGGCCTCAGAACCAGCCGTGGGTCAAGAGGCTGGTGATGGTCAAGGTGCCTGCAGCCCTGGGCTCCTCAGGGTGGGAGGCCTAGTCTTGCAAAGGGAAGAGGTTGCAACAGGAACAACTCCCAGAAGCCCTTCGGAGACACTATAACTTCCAAGGGTCAGCTGTTACCAGTTCCTCATCCCCAGGAGCTTCCAGGTGTCCTTCACACCCTGGCCTCATCCGGGAGTCCGTTTGAACTCTCTAGGCCCTGGGGAAATTGGCAGATCTCCAGTCCTACCAGCCTTCCAGGAGTCTTGACCACAAACTGCCCAGCCCTGGGACTCTGGCTCCTGTGTTTATGGCGATGGGGGGAACTACAGTTCCCAGCAGCCCTGCTCCTCAGGGTTCATTCTGGGCTAGGCTGGGAGCTGATGGGAGTTGTAGTCCACTGCTCCTCCCCATGGTGGACAGTGGCTAGGTGTTTTCCCTGACTCATCTGGCCCCCTCCCTTCCTCAGGTGGTTCCCACTTGTCTCAAGGCCCTGTTAAACATGGCCCGGTCAGAGGGGGCCTCCTCACTAGAGAACACCGTGGACTTGCACATATCCAACAGCCAGCCCCTCTCCCTTACCTCCGAGCAGTATAAGGCCTACCTGCAGGACCTGGTTGAGGACATGGATTTCCAGGCCACCGGGGAGACCTGAGCCCTGGCCCTTCACTTGCATCAATAAAGCAGTCCCTGCTACACTTAGGGGTGTGTGTCTGGTGTTGGGTGTCCCCAGGCTGGCCCTGCTCACAGCTAGTTGCTGTTCCTGATGGGGTCTTGGTTCACCCATCTATGCAGCTGCCATAGCTCAGGTACCCAATGCATGAGGGCCAGCCACCACACGGGGCAGCTGACACTTGTTACCTGTTTCCCTCTCGCCAGGGACTTGGTAAGGTGACAGCCACCCATTTTACAGACTGTGACATAGAGACTGAGGCATAAGAGAGACCAAAGCCACAAGTAGCAGAAAACCTAGGTCGGAATCCTGGGCTGACTCGAGCTGCATTCCCCAAGGGAGGCGGAGGTGAATCCAGCCCACCGACTGTGATCTATAGGGCAAAGGTCCCTTCTTCCTGGGCCTGGGCCTCTGCCGCCCCCTGCAGCACGTGAGGCCTGCCCGTCCTGGTGATTGTGCCCCTACTTCCGGTGGGGCTGCACTTCTGGGTAAGAAGGGACCAACTATGTGGCCCTTGCTGTTCTATGCCTCAGTTTCCCTCTCAGTAGCTTAGATCACTGTAGCTTCACAGGGCTGCTTATAAGAACACAACAGGGGAGAGAGACCCTCCATTTGGGGGCAACTCTGAGGCAAACAAATAGCACCAGAGGCCTTAAGTGCAGAACACACTGATCGGGGAGCCTGGGGGTCCCTGCCTCCTGCCACCCCCACTTTCTATCAACAGCTGCTAACCACCAGGTACTATTCTACCTGCTCCACCGGCTGGGGTCCCCACCTGTTGGTGTGATCCCCCAACCACTGCATTAAGGAAACCGAGGCCCAAAGCCAGCAATGCAGTTGTCCCAAGGCAGTGTCCAACCTCACTTTAGGCCTTAACGTCACCCTCCGCAGTTCTTCCCCGAGTCTGTCCCTGAAGAAGAAGGGCTAAGATAATGGGGCTGGGGGTGGCATTTAATGAAGACTTTAATGAAACTGGAGTGAGGGACACGAACAGAGGAGAGGAGCGATGGGGACAGGCTTGGGGCCACGGGAGACGGGCAGGGGCTGGGCAGGGCAGGGGGCCCTCTTCCCCGCAGCGACCCTCCCCCAGTCATTCCACTGACGAGGGGGGCAGTGGGAAGGTGGAGCCATAAATACGTCCAGAATCTCAGAGGTGAAGGGAGGAAGGCGTGGCCAGGGTCTCAGAGAGGGGGCAGGGGCAGGCCCGGGCCGCCCTTGTCCGGGGGCCCCGGCTCCTTGGGTGGCCGGGGTGGTCCTGGGGGGTCCCCCGGCTTGCGGCCGTGCTTGCGGAAGTAGCGGTAGCGCTGGACATAGGCCCGCACCAGGTTGCTCACCTTCACTGGGTTGATCTCCCCACTTTTGCTGTGGCAGATCTGGGGAGCCAGGAGCACCCAAGTCACTACCACCACCCTGGACCACTGAGCACACCCGGGGCCCGGGGCCTGCTCTCCCAGCAAAGGCCAATGCCACCACTTGTTCCCCTTGACAATGGCCTCCCCTGTGCCAGCAGCACAGGCCCGGTGGCACTGGCGAAATCCTGTCCTCTGCCTCACCTCCCCCACTGCATACATCTGTGTGCACACACCGTGCACGTACCCCTCGTCCGTGCCCCCGCACCCCACCTTATGGACAGCCTTCCTCAGGATGTCCTTGTACTCCTCCTTGGTGATGTCCTTTTTCTGATAGTAGGGCTTGATGGCCAGCTTCACCTCCTCCACCGCCCGCTCCTGCGTGTGCAGCTTCTTCAGATACTGGGGAGGTGGTGACATGGCGAGAAGGAGACAGGACGTCACGAGAGCCTGTGGCACCACTGGGCCTACTCACCTCTGCCACCCAGCTTAGCCGCCACCCTTGGAAGTGGAGTCCTGCTTTGAGTCTGCCCTGTGCATCCCCTGCTATAGTCACCCCAGCCCACTAGACACCTCCAGGCCAAGACCTCGGACACATGTCCCCTGCCCTACCCTCACAGTCGAGTGGGGAGATAAACGTAAGCCCAGAAATCGTGCCTGTTTCTAACGACTTTACAGTGTCTGTGCTGACTGCAGCAGGAAACCATCACACGGCTCTGCAGCAGGCCCGTGGCGAGACCTGGTCTGGGTTTTCAAAGCCCCACCCTGGCTGCTGATGGACAGTGGGGCTGAAGAGCCCTTGGGAGGGGGAGCGCAGGTGGTGGCTGAGCTCAGTGGCCAGCAGGGGCACTGGAATCCTGCTCCACCACCATCATGGGCAACTGAACCTCTGTGGTTCATCTGAAAAATGTGACAGCACCCATGGGAGGACAGGCCACAGCCAGACACAGGTCAATCCAGGGGCACTCGATGGACAGGGAACTGCACGTGCCCTGCCTTACAAGTCCTTGCAAAAGCAGATGGGATGAGCCAGGTGTGGTGGCGCATGCCTGTAATCCCAGCACTCAGGAAGCTGAAGCAGGAAGGTCGTCACAAATTTGAGGCTATCCTGGGCTACACAGTGAGTTCAAGGCCAGCCTGAACTACATAATGAGACCCTGCCTCAAAAAGAAGAAAAAAAGCAGATGGGTCTCTTTAGAGCTCCAGAGTCAAGAGGAGAGCAGGCCCTCTGCAGGCACAAGGGACAGTCCCTCAGCATCTCCTGAACCAGGCGCACGTGCCTGTCTTGGAGCCGAAGAGTAACAGCAGCAGACAAGGTCATGGGAAAGCAGCCCACGGCAACCTTCCCCAGCAGCATCCCTCCAAGCTGAGGTCGAGCTGCTGGCCAGCCAAACAGGAAATGGGTTTCTAGACAAGCAGCCCCAAGAAAGGCATTGCTCCTGGATGCCCATCTCAGAGCGGCAGCGGGAGACACAGGCAGCGAACAGATTGGGCAGCGGGACCGAGGAGCCAGGACCTGCCTGCAGGGTCCCTACTGTGCCAGGCCTGCAGCACATGCTGTGGCCCTGTCTCCATGGCTCCCAAGGGGCATTCACGGGCTGCATCGGCTTCCCCTCTGGCACCCTCCGCGAGGCAGGTAAGGGTGGGCGACGCCATGCACTGGCTCTGCAGGAGCTGCTGTGTAGGAAAAAAGGCACCCAGCCCTGTCCCTGGAAGCTAGAAGGCAGCAAGGATAGAAGCCTAAGTCTGCAAGCGCCCAGCAGCCATTCTCCCTTTCTCCGGAAAGGTTCCTGCCTTTTCTTTTGAAAACCACCCTCTCCTACTTCCACACAGTGAGAGACAGGGAGAGAACAATGGGTAACTGAGGGGTGGACGAACATAGGTGTGTGTCTGGAGACGTGTACATGTACGTGTCTATAGCATTTTCTTTCAAACATACCAGGTGTGGTGGCACACACCTGTGATCCCAGCACTCAGGAGGCTGAGGCAGGAGCATCACTGTGAGTTCAAAGCCAGCCTGAGCTACATAGCGAGACCCTGTCTCAAAAAATATACTCAGGCGGGCCGGTGAGATGGCTCAGCGGCTTAAGCACCTGCCCGGCAAGCGCGAGGGCCCGAGTTCGACTCCCAGAACCCACATACGAAAAAGGGGCCGGTGATATCGCTCAGCAGCATGGGCGCCTGCTGGCACGCGAGGACCTGAGGTCGACCCCCGGTACCCACACGAAAAAAATATATATATATACTCAAACTTATCCTGCACTCTTTTCACATTCATCCATTCCAGTGGCAATTTCATTCCTTATGATGTAATGACTGACTAATCTACCTCTCCCAAGGCCAACTCACCTTGTCCGTGTCCCCACGTCCCTCGGAGCTACTGCTGCCCTCTCTCTTGTCAGATGCAGCAGCCAGCCCAGTGGGGGTGGGCGGGGTAGAGCCACAGCCCCCCAGAGGGAGGCTGCCAGGAAGCAGGTAGCTAGAAGGGCCAGGGGGCAAACCCAGAGAGGTGGGCACAGGAGCTGGGGTCACCCCCAGACTTGAAGGTGGCTTCCGGTGGCTGAGGAGCTGTAGGAAGAGGCGGTCAATGAGCAAGGGCAAGTGGAGGAGAACACGAACTTGCACCTCATGGTTCCTACCCACAGTCCCAGAGCAACAGCCTCTACTTCTGGCCGATACCTTACCCCAAGGCCTGCTGGGAGTTGTAGTTCTTCTAACCCAAAGCAATGGACAAAAGAAGGGATTATGGGGACTCTTCCCCATGGAAGCACACCTGGTTGGTGGCCTGGATCAGCTCCTGGGCCTTTGCTCGGCTGGCCAAATTGGCCTCTTCCATCTTGAAGAGAAGTGCAGTCACTACAGAAGGCAGAGAAGTGAGATCAGGAGGAGGTGACGAGAGGAAATGGCCCAGCCCCCTGCTGTCATCTCCCACTCTAGGTCCCAGCCAGGCCTTGGAGCCTCACACTCAGAACAGGATAAAGGGGCCAGGCCACTAACAGAATCACCTTGTCCCTTGAATGTTTTTTTTTTTTTTTTTTTTCCTGTGGGTACCGGGGGTCGACCTCAGGACCTCGCGCACCAGCAGGCACCCGTGCCGCTGAGCGATATCACCGGCCCCTTTTTCGTATGTGGGTTCCGGGAGTTGAACTCAGGACCTTGCACTTGCCAGGCAGGCGCTTATGCCGCTGAGCCATCTCACCGGCCCTCCCTTGAATGTTCTTAGGACTCAAGGTGTGTAATGGTGCCACAGGATGGAGAGATGACACCAGAGTCGCTGAGGGACAAGATGATGGCAGGACTTGGGACTCTGTTTCCCTTCCACCTGTGTTTAGTCTCAGCCTCTCCCCATTCCTGTGAGGTCTGACAGAAGCCATGGCATCCCCTAAGGGACAGAGCCCTGCTCCACCCACACTCTTTGCCCCTTTCCTCCTAGTCTAGCTCTCAGCAGATGGCAGCCCCATGTCACCGTGCTGGCTGCCAGCTGTCTGGACCCCTCGCTGCCTCTCCCGGCATACCCAGCCACCAAGAGGACTTGCAGGAGGCCCTGAGCGGACCACCCTGTCATTACATACTGCCCCCTCAGCGGACCCCCACTAGCACCGTCCCCATCCTCCCGATCCTGCCTCATCTGCACCCACTTCAGGGACACTCACAGGCCAGGACGCCACTGGTGGTACAGTCCACACCAGCCGGCAGGTTCCAGGGCATGGACGGGGGCAGTGTGGGCAGCTGGGAAACTCGGGTCGCCGGCCCGTCCTCTGCCCCCGAGTCTCCGGCTGTGGACCCCGCACTGGGGGCAGCGCTCGGGGCGGCTGGAGCTGTGCTGGTGGCTGTGGTGGTGGCAGGCTGCTGCTGCTCCTCCTCTTCCTCTTCCTCCTCCTCCTCCTCCTCTTCTGCCCCACCTCGGACCCCAGCTTCTTCAGCAGCCTCCTCGGGCAAGAAGGAGACCTCAGGGGTCTTGCAGCTACTGTCCACAGTCTGCGAGTCTGGGGTGAACGCCGGGGGCGGAGGGGCTGCCTTGGGGGGCGGGGTGCTAGGGGCCTTAGCCACCCGTTCCTCCCCAGACCAGGAAGTCTCCTCAGCCCCCTTGGCTCCTGCTGCCTGGCTGCAGCTATCCGCCTTGGACTTCTTCAGCAACACGGGGCCACCACTGCCCCCGCTGCTGCCCCCACTGCGGAGCTTTTTCCTGGTCTTGGATGGCTTGGTCTTTCCCTTGGTCCCCTTGGCTTTCTTGGCCCCAGCCTTGGCCTTGACCTTGGTCTTTTTGGGCTTGGTGCTGCCGGGTGCAGCTTTGGCCGCCTCGGCAGGAGCCCGTTCATCGGGCTTGAGGAAGGGGGAGCGGCTCTCTCGGTCGCGGCTGAACTTGACCCCAATGGAGCCCAGACCAGCAGAGGCAGAATCCTTGGCGGGGGTGGTGCTGCTGACGCCCTCTCGGATGAGCACAGCTACCTTGGACTGCAGCTTCACCTTCCGGGAGGAACAGGAGGACGACGAGGACGAGGAGCCTGAGCCACTGCTGACTGGTGGTTTTGGCGGTGGCCCTGAGGAAGGTGCCGACTCCTTGGGAGGCCGGGCCTTCTTGGATGACCTGTCCCTGTCCCTATCCCGGTCCCCCCCATCCAGGGCCTTCCTACGAGCGCCCTTCTCCCGGGAGGAGGAAGAGGAGGAGGCAGCCCCTGAGCGCCTGCGGTCCTTCTCGCTGCTCTTGCCCCCACGCTCCTCCCCACTCAGTCCCTCCGAGTCGTACAGGACCTCGCGCTTTGGTGAGGTGGCGGGCACCGGGGAGGGCCCTCGGGGATCCGACTTGTCAAGCCGGCCCACCGTGATGGTCCGCTTGATGGCAAAGAGATCGTGGTCCGTGAGGTCCTGTATGGAGGGTGGCACAGCGCCCCGGCGGCGGCTGTCCCGCTCCCCACCAGCAGAGGAACCCGAAGGCTGTTGTGTGGGCACCAGGGCCTTGTCGCCCGCGTCCCCTGATCGCTTCTCACCCCGGGACCGTGACCGCTTCTTCTTCTTCTTGCTGCTGCCACCATCCCGGTGTTTGCCGCGGTGCCGCTCACGCCTGGAGGATGACGATGATGAGGTGGCTGGGGGTGGGGAGGCTGAGCGCCGCCTCCGTCGCCGCTTCTCCCGGGACCTGGACCTGCGGCTGCTCCCGCGGCGGCGGTCGGAGCTGCGTGAGCGGTGGCGGGCAGAGCGGGAGCGGGAGCGGGAGCGGGAGCGGCGGCGGGCAGAGGACGTGGCGTGGGAGCCGGGCTTGTGGTCCCGGGAGCGGTGCTTCTTGGAGTCCCAGGGTGAGGCAGGGGCAGGAGGCACCGCCTGGGCGCCCAATGAGGACGAGGTGGCCTCCTTGGGCTCCCCTCCGCTGCGCTTGCGCTCCCGCCTCGACTTCTTGCGTGTGGGTGGTCCCGTGGCTGCGGCAGCCGTGGCTGTGGCAGGGACCGTGGCTGGGGACGGAGAGCGCTGGCGGTATCGCTCCCGCCGCTGCGTGAGGATCTTTCGGCGCAGGTCCAGGCCGCCCCAGCGAGTGTCAGCAGCGGGAGGCGCAGGGGCTGGGTCACCCAGGTCCACCTGCAGCGCACCCTCGCCATCCGACTCTGCGTGCAGCGACAAGAAGTCGTCGCCCTCTGGAGCCCGGGGTGCAGGGGGCTGTGGGAGGGGCTGTGCCACAGGGGCTGCCACTGAGGCAGGGGACGGCCGGGCAGCTCTGCCAGCGGCCCGAAACAGAGATACAGCCATCCGGGGCTCCTCCTCTGGCTGCACAATCTCGCCCTCCTCGATCTCCGAGTCAGGAGGTGGCAGCAGGGGTGGTGGGAGAGCAGCTCCACCAGCGGTGACCACCTCCACAGAGACCTTGCCTTCCCGACAGGCCTCCGCCTCAGTCCCCACCACGAAGACGCGCCGGCGAGTGGCCGCCTCAGCCCGGGTGGAGTCGGCCTGGGGCGGTGTTCCAGGGGCGGGCGCGGGCTGGGGGGGCTGGGGGTCCGGGCGTGGGCTCTCATCACCTGGGAAGTCCTGGCTCAGGCTGTTGTCATCATAGATGCCCGCCAGGGTCTCCGAGATGCGGCTGATGCTCTGCGACAGGCCTTCCTCCTCTTCCTCCTCCTCCTCTTCCTCCTCCTCCTCTTCCTCCTCTGGTGAGGGGGTCCCCGCTGAGGAGCTGGGGTTGGAGCCCGTGGGCTCAAAGGGGTCGTACTTTTGCTCCGGAGCAGGGGGTGGGGAATAGGCCTCGTCAGTGGGGTGGAAGGGGTCATAGATGTCAAATCGGGGGGCAGGTGGGGCTGGGGGAGCAGGGGGTGGAGGGGGTGGAGGAGGGGAAGGGGAGGATGAAGAGGGGGAAGGGGAGGGGGAGGAGGAGGCAGAGGAGGGCGCTGGGGGCGGGGCGGGGCCCCCATCTCCTGTGCCCAAGGTGAGGAGGTGGCGGGCACAGGTGGGTGGAGAAGAGTGAGACTGTGGAGAAACTGCAAAGGAACAGGGCAGACAGAGATGCGGTCAGGGCCACGCTCGACCCTCACTGTCCCCCAGTGGGGGGCCTCCCGTGACCAGGCACAGGGCCTGTGCTGTGTGTGCCATCGGGAGGGCCTGTGACCTGTTGTACACAGGAGGAGAGTGAGGCAGGGAGTAGTCAGGGGCGAGGCCAATGTGACCATAGCTTGCACCCCATGTCCAGACCCCAGGCCCCACAGACTGGCCCGAAGCCCAAGAATTGCCCCCACCAGGGGCAGCGATGTCACCACAGCAGAGAGGCTGGGGAGGAGAGCCCAGGTTTGGACTCAAGTCCACCTCTTGCAGCAGTTTCTCCCATTGTGCGCCGAGAAAAATTTAAGGCTGGGGGTAGGGGTGTGGTGTGTGTCCTGACCCCTCCCAGCTCGCCACTCTCTCGAGCCCACTCCCAAAGGGCCATGCCTGCTCAGCGACGGCAGGGACAGGGCCAGTCTTTGCATGTTACCTCCTTAGCTGGCTCCTAGGTCGGACCCCACTGCCCCAAGTACTACATTCTCAGTGCCAGTCGCACAAGTGGAGGCAGATGACTGAGGCCTCGCCAAGACGAGGAGCTGGGCAGGACTTGACCGTGCACCCGAGCACATGTGCCCCCCTTGACAAGGGCACCGGCATGCCCGGGCAAGCATGGTGGCAGGAGGCAGAGGGGCTCCCAAGGGCAGCTCCCAGAGCCACGCCCTGATCAGATCCCAGCTTCCGGCCCTCACCAGTAATGTGACCACAGGTAAATGGCTCCACCTATCTGCCTCAGTTTCCTCGCCTATAAAATGGGAGTTCATGCATTCGACACATTTTTACCAGTCGCCTGCTTTACATTAGGCTCTGTTATGGACACAGCAAAGTGGTAAGCAAAGGACAGCAGTCCCTGCCTTCAGGGAGCTCACGTGGAGGGAGGAGCACAGGGATGGCTATCAAGAGTCAAGTGTATGGGCTGTGAGCTGCTGAGAGCCCTGGAGAAGGAAGAAGGGAACAGTGACCATGACAACGATAAGTGTCACTGCAGGTGGGTGACACAGGGATTCAGGGAGCTTCAGTGAGCGGCTCGAGTCCGGCACCCGTGAGCACCTGGACAGTGCGCACCCGCTGCCCTCGCCGTCATTACCAACACCTGCAGCACGACTGGTCTACGGGCAGCAGGACGGCCCTTCCCAAATGGCTTCTGTGTAGATAGGATTATGGCACCTTTTCCTTTTCCTTAGGTCTTAATATTTTCCAAAGGAAAAAGACAACCATCTGGAATAAGAAAAGTACGGCCAGGGCTGAGCACAGTGGCACACACCTATAGTGCCTGCTACATGGGAGGCTGAGGCGGGAGGATGTTTTGAGCACAGGAATTGGAGGCCAGTCTGGGCAACATAATGAGACCTCATCTCAAATAAAATAAAGAAAAAAAATTGCTCAGTGGTAGAGCTCTGCCTAACATACACAGGCCTTGGGCCTGATCCCCAGCACTATGAAAACTAAATACATAATAAAAAATAGAATATAAGGGCCGGTGAGATGGCTCAGCGGCATAAGCGCCTGCCTGGCAAGCGTGAGGGCCCGAGTTCGACTCCCGGATCCCACATACAAAAAAAGGGGCTGGTGATATCGCTCAGCGGCACGGGCGCCTGCTGGCGCGCGAGGTCCTGAGGTCGACCCCCCGGTACCCACAAAAAAAAAAAAAATATATATATATATATATAGAATATAAGCCCAGAGTCACCTGAATATAACTACTAGGTTCCAGATACCACTACATTACTCTAAAGCCCCGGGCCAAAGCTGGTATTCATCCAGTTTCGTAAATAAAGTTTTACTGGAATATTGCCTGCACATTTGTTTACTTACGGCCTCTAAGTTTAAGAGAAGTTTCAAAACAATTCCGTGGGTGGGTCTAAGCACCACGTCTCCTGTAACCAATGGCTAAGTCGACTCACAGCTGTTCAAAATAAAGAGGCACAACCAGCTGTGGTGGCACACACCTATGATCCCAGCACTCAGGAGGCTGAGGCAGGAGAATTACCATGAGTTTGAGGCCAACCTGGGCTACACAGTGAGTTCAAGGCCAACCTGAACTACATAGTGAGATCCTCTTAAAAAATAAATAAAATAAAATAAAATAAAATAAAATAAAAAGTAAAATAAAATGGCACAAAGTAAGCCTGACCTGACACATGCAGGTGTGCAAGCCATGCTCTTCAAGGGAACTGGCAGTCAAGGCCGATGTAGCCACACCCGAGCCAAACAAACCTTCCTCTCCACTCCCCTTCCCAACCTGTATGTACACACAGAAGGTGATCTAAACTCATGGGAGTCCTGGGGATCAGCAGTATGTCTTGCTAAAAATGCAAATTCCCAGCCGGGTATGTTGGTGCACACCCGTAATCCCAGCCTTTTGGGAAGCTGAGGCAGGAGGACTGCAAGTTCGAGCCCAGCCTGAGCAACTTACCAAAACCCTGTCCCAAAATAATAAAATGTGGCTCAGTGCAAAGGCCCTGGGTTCAATCCCCAAGACCACACAACAGAAAGCTAACTCCAACCACTGCACCCCACACACCCTGCTGGGTGGGCCCAGTGAGCCACACGTTAGCAGGTAATTCGGACCCGAGCGCAGACTTGAGAACCACAGTGCCACGGACGTTACCGAGCACCCAGGGTATGGGAACAGATTCCTACTTGCACAATGCACATCAAAGCAATCAAGCGTGTGGGCTTCACACAAATGCTGTGGCTCGAGGCCCAGGGCCACCACTAGCACCTGGCTGCACAACCGCGAGCAAATGACTTCCACTGGCAGACTCCTCACTCCTCTGGAAGATGGAGACACTGGAGGTCCCCCTCCTGGGGACATGAATTCCCGCTGTAGTGACACTAACACAACCCTGGCCACCATGTGCTCACTAACCCTACATGGTCCTATCATGTCAGTTTTTATGTACATCTGCACACGCGGCTTTATAGCAACCTAATTACGAAAAAAAAAAAAATTGTCTAAACGATGCAATCACAACCACTATCATTACTGAAACGAGCCACCTCTCACACTGCTCCAAGGCCACTTGCCCAGCTCCACCAGCCCCACATACCCGTCTTGCCCGTCCTCCAGGCCCTGAGACGGGGCAGCAGGGTGGGCACAGGTAGAGGGATGGGATCCCTGTCCCCGATTCGGACCTCGGCCACCAGCTCCAGCATGTCCTCGCTTCTGCAAGGTAAAGGGGGATGGGTGAGACTGGGGGGGTGGCAGCTTTCCAGGCTGGGGAAGCCCCCACTCCAACCCCCCAGCTCCTCACTCGCCGGGCCGCAAGTCCAGGGGGCTGGGAACCCAGGTATCTGGGGGGTCCAGGACGCTCATCAGCCCTGCAAGGAAGCTGTCGGCGGCCAGGTCCAGCACCTGCGACAGACCAGCGAGGGTGCCGCGCTGTGAGGACGCATGAGTGACGCTTCCCCAGTCCTGATGCTCAGGAAGCTACACACTGAGCCCCCTGAGAAAACTCAGGGGTCCAAGCTCTTCCCTGCAGGATCCACAGCCTGGCTCAGACCCCCAACACAGTCCCTTCTCAGGCCGAGTTTGCTCCCCCGAGCCCCTCCTTCTCCAGACCCAGGGGCGCAGTCACCCAGCCTCTCTTACTCACAGTAGCTGTGTCTGCGCCCCCGGATTCCTGGGGATGGGGCTCTGACCGTGGGCTCCGGCACCGCCTCCATTGAAGGCCATGACACCGAGAGCCATCTGGAGAGAGAGATTTGCATGGGGGAATTGAAGACAGAGGACTAGATGTAGAGACCTTATGGGGGACAGGAAAGAGGGGCCTGGTCCACTGCTCCACACCCTGCCAGAACCACCCCGCCTCCTGACCCAGGCCCCATAGGCTTCCCCAGACCCCCTTATGGGCTTCGACTCTCATCCATTCATTCTATCTGCCCACAGGACGAAGTCCCTACACTTCAGCTCGGCATTCAAGGCCTGCTGTGACCCGGTCCCCACAGACCTCTCCTGCTTCTCCCAGGGGCCCCACCACCCTGTAAGCAGCCCCAATGAGTCCCATGCTGTCCCTGAGCCAGGCCCTGTGCCACAGCCCACTACTCCCTTGCCCAGCAGGCTTCTGCCCATCAGACAAGGCTAGTGTGTCCATGGAGAGCCAGGTCATCTGTCACCCCTCTAGGCAGCCGCCCACCAGCACTCTTCGCTCCAGGCTCGCTAGGCAGCCTCCTGCCCCCACAGCACCTCAGGCCATGGGGCTACAACTGTGTCTCTCTCTCCCCCGTATTGGACTGTGGGCCCCTTAAAGGCAGCCACGAGGTTGGACCATCTTTGGATCCCTGTGCCCACAGAAGGCACGAATGAGATGAGGGTGAGGAATGCCGAGAAGGAGCAAGGGGCTGAAAGAAGCACAACTCACCATACCTTTATCATTGGGCAGATCTGCCTGCAGGGAGCTTCCCACGGCCTGCTGAATGGCCCGCTGCGAGAACAGAGTAGAAAGAACCAAGAGTCAGGCGTCTCCTGCAAAAGAGCCTGCGCAACCTCTGCTCCTTGCGAGATGAGCATTCTGGACACCCCTGCAGCGGCCTCAGCCTCTTCCCCTGGGGCACAGGAGGCAGAGCCTGGAACGTGGACCCCAGCCCCTCCTCCTCCCTCAGCCCCAGGTGTCCAGCAGCCTCACCAGGATAAAGGCAGAAGGAGAGAGCGCTGGGTCTCTGTCAGGCGGCCCATCGCCCCGGTCCTCGCCCGACTCCTCTGTCTTCCCTCGAGACTCATCTTCTTCCTCCATGGTTACCTGGTTGGGGGGGACAGCTGGAGCAGAGGCCGGGGAGGGGACAGGAGCGGGTGGATGTACGAGAACTCCAGGGCCTTTGCCACTACCCAGCGGCACCCTCTTCAGCACCCCGTTTCACCCCAGGCCACCCTGTCCTTGGGCCAGTGTGGACCCACAGGGACCCGAGCAGTTCTCTGCCTCTGTCTGGATTTCGGCCACCTCCTCTGTCAAGGGGAGGCCTCCTCTGCTACCTATTTCAGCATCTTGCTCTCCAGTCCCCACTGCTCCCAACAGGCCTCACTCCTCTCCCTTATGGGATACGAACCCAACCTTGCGATGTTTTTACATTATGCTGTGATTTCAAAGCGTGTTCCACAGCCCCATAAACCCATGTTGGCCAAACTGAGGTATGTGCTAGCGTGCTGGATGGCATTTAATGCCAGGTACCACACAGCTGCATGGGGCATTAATCATCCTCGATGATAAGGAAGCAAAGAACTTTTCTTTATACGCACAAAAGATGGAAGCATGATAGAGTGCTCTGCAGAGCCCCTACGCCACTTTTAACACAAAAACACTAAATTTCAGAAAGACATGCTGTTGCCCAAACCCTGCGGGGGCTCCTGCCCATCACCTCGCTGTCTGTCCTGTGGATGTGTGACCACAACCTGGGTGATGCCACAGAAATTCTTAGGTTTGATCACCCAGTCAGGCAGTTGAAAGTGCATCCTGCAGAATGGTGGATGTCTGGATAAGGGCTTCAGAAATTAGCAATACTACAGGTTCAAGTTTCCACAACTGTCAAATTTGCTAGTAAGAAAAGAATACCTAATCTCAAAATTCCTCCAAAGCTTCAAAATCCCTAACCTACATTCAATGTGCTTCTCTGTAAATGGCAAAATCGTATCTATCTAGAGAATGGCCGTGAAACTTAAAAGCCACAAAGTTATTAACACATCAGAAGTGCTTGATACACATGAAAAGTCACTGTATTACTAATCCTTAATATTCTGGTTTCCCCTACATTTCTCTCCCCCACTTTCTCTGCTGCACATTAGCATAGAAAAGAGCTCGGCCCTGGTCTCTATCCTAGCACAGCTTTTCAAGCCTGCGTCCAAGCTGCCACATTCACAATCAGCCTCCCCGGTCTCTAAATCTTCTAATTCCCCACAGACACCGGCAGACCTATGCTGGGAAGTGTGTACCTAGCATAGTGACTGCTGAGTATCAGAAGCTTTATCAAGACCTGACACAACCTTGGGGAGCCCCAAACCCACTCCGGCATAGGAAGATGCCCTCAGCCCCTCAGCTTTTGTAGACACCAGGAGGCTCTGCTGACCCTGCCAGGTCCCTCTAGATCAGTGGTGCCCAAACTCCCAGGTCTGAGAGCAGTTTAGAGCTTCATAAATAGCTAGCTATAAAAAGTAAATAGAACGCAATCATAAATCCTTCACAGTGCTTCACGAGTTGTAAGGAGAAATATCAATTTCTGGGACTTGAGTATTGTTAAATACATATGTACTGGGCCTCAATCAAAAATGTATTTCTTACTAGTGATCAAGGTCAAAAGAGTTTGAAAAGCACAGCACTAGATGAGTCTAGAAGACCCTACAGACCCTCTCAGACTTGAGTGGGTTAATTCCCTCTCTAGTTCCAGGATGAGGCAGGATTTTAAAGCAATCTACATTTGAATTACTTTCTAGAGAACAAGTACATTTGAGCTAGGCAAAATTTCCAATGCTCTCTTTTTGTATTATTTTCCACACATTTATCTGGCCCCCAAAAGGATTCGAATTTGCTCCAAGCATCCTCATAGTCACAACAAATCCACCTAGATGGTTCCAGGTCCTTCTAACTACCCCCAGCCTCCTGTCACCCACATCGAACACTTCCCGGATCTTACAGACCTAACCACTGCTCTCGGTACATCACAATATTTGCTCCCCCCACCTTTGGTCGGCACATCTCATCCCTCTAGGTGGCCCTGAAAGACTTTCCAATCCTTGAAGAGTTCTTCCAGGCCCAAGAAACGGCTCCAGACCTATGCAGACCAGCGGCATCCACAGGCCAGCCCATGTAGGCACTTCCCAGCCCTCACAGACGTACCCCAGCACTCTTAGGTGGCTCTGCAGACACTCCTCGGTTCTTGCAGACCTCCTTCACCCCTGGGACACGGCTCAAGATCTCAAGATGGCCCCAAAATCCTCTAAACAGAGCCTAGCCTCCGGTCGACCCATAAAGACGATCCACAGCGCCTACTGACACGATCCAGGTCAGCTATGTGATGGAGGCCAGGCCCTGGGCTCAGTCCAGGACCTCTGGACGCCCCCAGTTCGCTCAGGGACGCCGCAGACGCCCCTGGCACCCACAGATGCGTTCCGGGGGCCTAAGAAGGCCCCCCGTTTGGAGCCAGACTTCACCCCCACTGCCGGGTCCGAGACTGGCCAGTTAAGCCCACCAGGCCCCCTGGCGTGTGGGGGGTACCCAGGGACAACTAGCGACCCGTCTCCGCCCCGCCCACCCCAACAGGCCCGAGCCCCGCGGCCCGGACCTCCGCCGCCATCTTACCCCGCCGCTCGGGCTGCGGCTCCAGCCCCGGCGCGGGGCGGGGCGGGATGGGGCGGGGCTCGCGAGCAGAGTAGTGGGGCGGAGCTAAAGTGCCGCCGAGCTTGCCGGGATTTCAAGTACCGAGCCCGGTGCACTGAAGGCTGGCAGGAAGGTGAACGGACTCAATTTCCCAGGAGTCAATGGGGCACACGGGGCGGGGTACTCGCAATGCACGCCGGGAGGCGTAGTCCGCGTACCGCCTCAGTCGCGCGGGGACAGCGAGGGAGTGAGAGGTTAAGTGGGCGGTGTTGCTGTAGCCCGCGGTGAAGTCCCACGATGCCTTGCGCGCGCGGGGAAAGGGCGGCGGAACAGGAATTGATGTAAAAAGGCGTTCAGCAGAACAGATGCAAGGGAATTGTAGTTCGGCGTAGTGAGTTGGACGGGCTAACCATTGCTCCGCCCACATTCTGGAGATCTCAGAATCCAGAGCCCCCGGTCCACTCTAAATTTAGAACGTGGGACCTGGACCTTGCAGCCTCCTCGTTCAAGACAGAGACGTGCCTCGTCCCTCGGACTCAAGAGTCTTAGTCCTCTTTCCTTGGATCGGGGTCGAGTCCTCAGGCCCCTCGTTCCTCGAACTATCCAGGTGTAAAGCTCACACCTTACATGTAATAAGGCCTCCCCCCACCCCGAGTCCTTCTTCCCCAGGACTCAGGGCCCCAAGTCTCCAACTTATTTTCTCCTAGGGGGCCAAGTATCTAAGCTCTCAGCTTCCTCCTTCAAACCCCAGAAATACTGGCCCCAGGCCCTTCATGACCCGGGCGTCCTGACTTGGGCAAACTGGCTCATGGATTAGGAATGCAGTGATCTCACGGCCCCTCCCTGCCCCGTTACTCTGCTGTCCCCCTCCAGGGCCCCATCTCCCCTCCCAGTCTGTCTGCCGTTTGGCTGGGACAGCGGGAACCGGAAGCCTGGGTCTTTTAGCGGGCGGAGACTCCGGCTTCTTGCTCAGACGCCCGGTTCGAGAGCTTGGCTACGACCCCAGGACGGAGGTGGAGCTTCTCCTCAAGACCCGGTCCTTCTTCAGAACGCCCTATATACGGCCGCTCCCAAGTCGGCAAGCCCCGCCTGCTAGAATAAGACTTCGAGCCTGGTCCTCGAAGAAGCTCTGTCGCAGGAACCCTTATTTGCATAGACCCACCCCGAAAGAGCTTCCCGCCCATCTGCCAAAAAGAATACGTGCTTATTAGCATAGGCCCCGCCCACGGACGGCCTGCGGGCTGAGAGCGCGTGGCGCGGCTCAGGGTGAGCACAGGTCTTTATTAACATAACCCCGCCCCACTCGGAATTCCCCTTCCCGCAAACTTCGTTCCCTACCCTTATTAGCATAGCTCCTCCCTTCCCCCCCCGGCCTTCCCCACTCCTTAAGTGTCTGAGACCCGAGTCCTTCTGGCAAGAGCTTATGATTATGCAGTAGCCTCATTAACGTAGCCCGCCTCTGGGTCCCGCCCGGTTCCCCCCAGGCGGTAGCAGAGGCGTCGGCAGCGGTGGCGACATGAGCAGCGGGGCGGCGTCCGGGACTGGGCGGGGGCGGCCCAGGGGCGGGGGGCCGGGACCCGGGGACCCCCCGCCCAGCGAGACACACAAGCTGGTGGTCGTGGGCGGCGGCGGCGTGGGCAAGAGCGCGCTGACCATCCAGTTCATCCAGGTAGAGTGCCCTCACGCGGGATGGTGTTCCCGGGACCCGGACCTGAGCCTTTGGGGGGGTCCCTGAGACTCCCAGTTCCCCTTGACCCATCACTGAGACCTTCCTATGAGGCCCTTTAATCTTCAAAGATCCCCTGATTTTGCGACGCTAAACTCTGGGAGGGCCTCCACCCCCTGCACGCGGGACCTTCGACGGAATACATCCTGAGACCCGGGGTCTCTCCGCAGTCCCCAGCTGACTTGGCCCGAGTGCCTTTTGGGAGCACCCTAAATACAGAACAGTCGTCCCATTCAGACCCTAAACGCTCCCAGGGGCCGCCAACCCCTCCACTCTGAGCCTTATCTCCAAATCCCAGCTCCCTTCCGGGACCCCCAGAGCCTCACCTGGCTAACAGCTGTGCCAGCACCTTTCTGATTCCCCAGTGGAAATTCTTAGCCCCTTCAGGCAGCCTCTTTCAGAATCTAGAAATTTTGCTCAGTCCTTGGCTGAGGATTTCCCCTCGAACCCGAGAGATTTCAAAAAGATCCTCCTCCTTGACCTTCAAGAAAACTCCAAGACCCCAAGATCTAGCGATCCCCCCAATCCTCCAGACTGTGATCCTCCCTCCCTTCCCACCCCGAAGGAAAACCAACCACTCCTCCATCCCGAGTTTTCCTCCCCTCCAGCTCCCTGAGCCCCTCTCAGAAACCCTGGGTAACCCCCAAATCATCTGCATGGAAGAAGCCTCCAGATTCTGCATACCCCTGGAAAGATCCACTCCTTGGGAATTTCCCAGAAATGCATCTTAGGGTCTCTAAGACTATTCTATGACAGCCTCCCAAGTGCCCCTGAGCCACCTCTGGGCTGATCCCCATCCTCACTGAGCTTTTCCAGATGTATTTGGAGGACCCCTGGTCCCAGCACCCTCCCTCCAGGGAAGGCCTCACCGAGCACCCAGCTAATGGTATGCAGCCTTCAGACCCCCAGCCCAAAGTCAATCCCCCTTCGCTGCCTACCCATCCTGGCGCAAGAAACCTCCAACCTGCCCCCCAGGAAAAGAGTCCCCAGCTAGAGAAACCCTAGACAAATGTGTGCCCCTAGAGTCATCGCCTGGACCACAGACCCCTCAGAACATGCCGGCAAGGAGCCCTGCCTGTGCAGAAGGAAGCCCCAGCCCTGGGCCCCTGACACCCAAGGACCAACCCAGAGCTGGCCCGAGGCCTGGCTGAAGGCAGTGGATTTGGCAGGAAGGGAGGGGCCGGGGCTGAGGGTGGGGCAGCCTCTTGCAGCTGGATTGGAACTGGGAGCTTCCCCTGGGAGGAGAAGCCGCTGAAGGCTGCCTAAAGGAGGAGGAGGGGAAGTGGAGGAGGAAAGAGAGAGGGAGGAGGCAGTGGAGGAAGGAAAGACAGAGCCAGCCAGATGCTTGGGACGATAGTGTCTCCCAATAACTGAGCGCTTACTACGTGCCCAGCGATATGTTAAATGTTTAGCAAGGCAAGGGGTTCCCTGGAATTTCACAACACTGGATGGGTGTGGTGCTATTATTATTTTCCAAATGAGAAAATTGAGGCTGACAGGAGAAGTGATTTCATTCAGTGTCACACAGCCAGGTTGTCATCATGATAAGGGAGATGTACTTTATCTGGAGAGCCTCAGAGAATGGACACTGGGGAAGGGGGACAGGTATGCAAAGAGAAGGGGACAGAGACCCAGAGAGGGGGAAATAGAGACAAAGAGTACAGGGAACCAACGAGTGGATCAGAGACTTCAAGAAGAGACCAAGAGCTGGGCATGGCAGTGCATGCCAGTAATCCTAGCATTTGGAAGGCTGAGGCCAGAGGATTACTGCTAGTTCAAGGCCAGCCTGGGCTACATAGTGAATTCAAGGTCAGCTGAACTACATAGTGAGACCCTGTCTCAAGAAAAAAAAAAAAGAGATGGGGGTACTAGAGATGGGGGGCCAAGGCAGCTGAGAGCTGGGGTTCAACTTCCAGTAACAGTGAGCTCTCCCCACCCCTCCAGTCCTACTTTGTGTCTGACTATGACCCCACCATTGAGGACTCCTACACAAAGATTTGCACTGTGGATGGCATCCCAGCCCGGCTGGACAGTGAGTGGCGGGAACAGGTCAGAGGGGGCTGAGGGCTTGCAGGTGTCCCTGTGGGGAGCCTGGCCCCAACGACACGCCTCTGTCTCCCTAGTCCTGGACACTGCGGGCCAGGAGGAGTTCGGGGCCATGCGGGAGCAGTACATGCGTGCAGGCCACGGCTTCCTGCTGGTGTTCGCCATTAACGACCGGCAGAGGTGAGGGGCGCAGCGAGTGGGGGCACCCAGCCCAGCGGCTGGCCAGCCCTCATGCCTGTGGCCTCTCTTACAGCTTCAACGAGGTGGGCAAGCTCTTCACACAGATCCTCCGAGTCAAGGACCGCGACGACTTCCCCATCGTGCTGGTTGGGAACAAGGCAGATCTGGAGACACAGCGGCAGGTTTGGGGTGGCCCCTGCCCTGGGAACTCCATCTCTGCCTCCATTCTGATGTACTTCCCCCCTCACCAGCATCCTGCCTGGCTCCTGCAGCCGCCTCACAACCTCCCATCTGCCCAGGGTGGCCCCACTCCTTCCCCGCACCTGATACCCAGCATGGATTTCTGCCCTCTTCTGTGCTCCTGCACACACAAAAGACATGATTTCCACACAGAACTCATCTTTTAGGCGAATCCTCCCTTGGGGATTTCCAGCCTCAGGGCTGCACTTGTCCTCTGCCAAGACAACATCCTTACTTCTAGGCTGCAGACTCATAGTTATCTAATACATCTAAGAGGCCATCCTAGCTTAGCATGGTGGTGCATGTGCCAGTAATCCCAGTATTTAGGGAGGCTGAGGCAGGAGGGTCACAAATTCAAGTCCAGCTGGGGCAAATTAGTGACTTAGGGAGACCCTGTATCAAATAGTTTTTATTTTCATTTTATTAGGGTGTTTTTGTTTTGTTTTGTTTTGTTTTAAAACAACGGGCTAAGAATGTAGCTTAGTGTGAAAACCCTGGGTTCCATCCCCATTACAAACAAGACAAAAAATTCCCGATTTCTTTTTTTTTGAGGGGGTCCTTTGAGACAGGGTCTTGCTGTACAGCTCAGGCTGGCCTCAAACTGGAGGCAATCCTCCTGCCTCAGCCTTCTGAGAGCTGGGATTCTCTCATTCCTTATTTATATGATGTCAACACCCTCAGCATCCCACAGGACCTTTCGGGAACTTTCCCTCTGGAGCCCCCACAGTGTTATCTCCTGCCTGTCTACTTCCCTGGCTGGGGTCACTCTTAGTGCAAGAACCTGACTCCTTCTCTGCCCTGCCTTGCCCCAGGTCCCCCGATCTGAAGCCTCCAACTTTGGCGCCTCCCACCACGTGGCCTACTTCGAGGCCTCGGCCAAACTGAGGCTCAATGTGGATGAGGCCTTTGAGCAGCTGGTGCGGGCTGTCCGGTGAGTCCCCTGCCCCTTGTCCTGTCCCTGCACCTCCAGCCCAGTGTCACCAGCCTCTTCCCACAGGAAGTACCAGGAACAAGAACTCCCTCCCAGCCCGCCCAGCGCCCCCAGGAAGAAGGACGGAGGCTGCCCCTGTGTCCTGCTGTAGCTGGGCCAGGGAAGTGCCAGCACAAGCTCGAGGGACCAGCTGCCTCGCACCCTGCCATGTGGCCTGAGGCCCCAGCTGAGCCTGTTTCCTCCTCTGAGTCTTCCACAACACACTACACCCTCACCCTGACTTGCTGGCCTCCTCCAGGCCGTTGCCACTGTGTGCCTTCTGCTAATGCCTCCTTTCCCCACCCATGCCCCTGGCGGGGTGAGGGGCTCCCAGGTCACTGCTGTACATAACCCCCCTCCCTCAGAAAAATAAACGTCACTGCCAACTTCAGGAAGTGCATTTTTGTTCTTGAGACAGGGTTTCCATATGTAGTTCAGGCAGTTAAGTCCTTAAACTCATTATGTAGCCAAGGCTGGCCTGAAACTCAGGACAATCCTCCTGCCTCAGCCTCCCAAGTGCTAGAATTACAGGTGTGCACCACCATGCCCGGCTCAGGAGGTGCTTTTTAAAAGAGAAACGCTGGATGAGCTTGGGGTACACACTCTAAAGGCTTACTCCGTCTAGAACTGTTGTAGCATCTAGAACCCATCCATCTCTTGGGTAGGGGCAGGGACATAAGCAGGCATCCAGATCCCCCACTGCCCTTCAACAGCGCAAGTCTGCCCTTCGCTATTTGGGTGGACATGTTGTTGGTGAAGCTTGACATCTGCAAGAACTTTTTTCTCCTCTACAAAGTTCTAGAACTGCATTGTTAATTTGGTGGCCAGAAGTTAACTCTGCTCCTCAGGGACACCAGCAACATTTTAAGAGTGTTAACAGTCACACATGGCCAGTGGCTGTCCTGCCAAGCAGGGTAAATCCATGGCATCCTAGCATTGCACAAATAGGGCACTGCACTATTGGACAGACAGGGACTGCCAACCCTGCCTGCCCCCTCCTGCCTCCAGTGTACTGAGCAAGGGCATTGGTTGGAGGCACTGGTTCAAGCAGAAAGGAGTTCAAGCAGCGTCTGGCAAGTTCTCAGTTCCTGAAAGTGCCTAATAGGGCTGGAATCTGAATCTAAATCCTGAATCTTTGGGGCATGCTGGCACATGCCTGTAATCCCAACACTCAGGAGGCTGAGGCAGGAGAATTACTGCAAGTTTGAGGCCAGCCTGGACTACATAGTGATTAAGAGCCAGCCTGGACTACAAAGTGAGACCCTGCCTCAAAAAAACAAGACAGCCAGGCATGTTGGCGCACACCTGTAATCCCAGCACTTGGGAGGCTGAGGCAGGATTGCTGAGTTCGAGGCCAGCCTGGGGTACAAAGTGAGTTCAAGGCCAGCCTGAACTGCATAGTGAAACCCTGTCTCAAAAAGACAAAACAATACAGAACAAAAATCCTGGATCAAATTTGGGGCTGAAAATTTGGGATAGGACATGGGGAGACTTCTGGCCATGCTGACCAAGGGCCAATGTCCTGGGAACCCTTGAATCTGCCATATAAAACAAACAAGAAATCAAAATCTTGCCTGTTTCCTACCCTGGAAGGCTGGATCCAGAACTGGAAATTACTAGCCACTCACCTCCCAATTCCATCTGATCAGCCACTCTGGTTTTTGGTTTTGTTCTTTTGTTGAGACAAGAGTCTCATTATGTAGCCCAGGTGATCCTCCTGCCTCAGCCTCCCAAGTGCAGGGACTATAGGCATACACCTGTGCCTGGTTGTGGTCAGCCCCACCCCCTCTGAAGCCTAACACCTGCTCAACACACCAGGCTGGAACCCTCACCCAAACTGTCCTCCTACCCCAGGGCTTAGGCCTCCAGTCTCCCTGTGAGAAGGTGATGGTAGGCTGGGAGAGGGCAGATAAGCTGCAGGCGGGCAGGGCAGTGCCCCAGGGCACAGGATTGATGACCAGGCGACTGTTCTGTCCTGCCCCAGAACCGTGAATGCTCCTCTGTGCTCCAGAGGAGAACACTGATTACCAAGCATCCCTTTCCGGCTTTCATTACCACAGAATCCTTGGCCTGTGTTCAGCCTTCCGCCCTGGGAATAAGGGTGGCTGCGGTGCATTGTGCTACGTTTGCTTTACCCGCCCAAGTAGGGGCCCAGCCCTGCAGCACACACAGGGACGATGTCCCCACCAGGTTGGAGACAAGGTCTGGCGCTTCCACCTGACCCTGGCTGGGGGCGCTGCGCTCACCGCAGGAAGAAGGGCTCCCAGGGCCCCTGCTGCACATGCGCCGTGCCAGCCAGGGTGGCCAGGTCTTTCCGGATTGTCCAGTGGAGTCAGGTTCTAGGTCGGGGACACCTGCCTTGTGCAGGCGCACAATGCACAGTGAGGTGACAAGTTCCTGCGTGCCCCAGAGAAAGGTACAGAAGCCCAAGAGACGACTGGCAGGACATTTTTGGAAGTCACAGCCACTGCCATCCCAAAGCTCATAAGACAGTGAGAGGGGTGGCGTGGCTTGGCTGGCACCTCCCTATGTACATGCTTGTGCCCGTGAGGACATCTGTGGGACTTCGCCCCTCCCATGGGCTCTGGCAGGCCTCAGGACTCTTAAATCTCTCCCAGTTTTGATGACCTTGTCTTTAGCCATCTTTTTGTTTTTTGGGGGACAGGGTCTGGCTCTGTAGTCCAGGCTGGCTCTGATCCTCCAGTGTTGCCTCCAAAGCACCGGAGTCACAGGTGAGTGCCACCACGCCAGGCCTGCATGGTTACTGTCACAGCCCATCTGAAATCCAGGCAGCTGGGGCCCAAAGGCCAACCAGGTTTTTCCTATTCTCATCCCCACCACAGACACTGAGGACACTGCCCACCTTCCATGCTGGACTCTTGACTTGGACAATGCCAATTCTGGCATCTTTGAGCCCAGAAATTGGAGGCTGTCACTCCCCACCAAGTGCTGCAACTGCACATGGGACAGTTGGAGGACACATTTCCGAACTCAGTGATTCTCCAGGAACTTCATGTCTATGGAGCCTTGCCATAGTTCTTAAATACCTCTCCATCCTCCACTCTGAATCTGGCACCTGTGGATCTGGACAACATTGAGGAGTATTGTAAGAGGATTTCCTCCCCAGGTGTGGTGGGCTGCACCTATAATCCTAGTATAGCCTCAGGGAGGCTGAGGCAAGAGATCGCTGCAAGTTCAAGGCCAGCCTGGGCTACATAGTGAGTCCCTGTCTCAAAAGACAAAAAAAATTTTTTTCCTCTACATCTCCCCAGGAACACTCATGCTTTATCCTCAGTCTAACCCTGGGTCTCTACCTTCCGACAGCACAGGCTTCTGGAATGAACATGGCCTATTCACTGCTGCATAGGCCAGGTTCCACAATACCGCCATCTCATCTCCAAATGTTAGACATTCTTTCTTCTTGTGGTAGTACACTGGGATGGAACCCAGGGCCTTTGCACTGAGCTACATTCCTGGACCATTTTTTATTTTGAAACGGGTTCTTGAGAACCTGGGCTGGGCTCAAACTAGTAACTTTCCTCAGTTTCCCAGAATGCTGAAATCACAGGTGTGCCCCACCACTTTTGGTTTTTTGAGACAGGGTCTTATTATGTAGCCCAGGCTGGCCTTGAACTCATAGTGATCCTCCTGCCTCAGCCTCCCAAATGGTGGGATTACAGGCATGTGCCACCACATCTGGCTTCCATAACCTGACTTTTCAAAATTCAATTTGCTTTTCTTTTTTGAGGTACTGGGGATGGAATTCAGGGATGCTCTACCACCAAGCAACATCCCAAGCCCTTTTTATTTTTTTTGTGGGTACAGGGGGTTGACCTCAGGACCTCGCGTGCCACCAGGCCCATGCCACTGAGTGATATCACCGGCCCTTTTTTCGTATGTGGGTTCCAGGAGTCGAACTCGGGCCCTCGCACTTGCCAGGCAGGCGTTTACGCTGCTGAGCCATCTCACCGGCCCCCGCCCTTTTTGAGACAGTGTCTTGCTAAATTGCCAAGGCTGACCTTAAACTTGCAATCCTCTTGCGTAGCTGGGATTACAGGCATGCACCACTGTACCCAACTTCAATGTGCTTTAACTCTGTCTCAAAACAAAAAATAAAAAAAAGGTCTGGGGATGTAGCTTGGTATGAAGTCCCTGGGTTCAATTAATTCCCAATACAAAGAAAAAAACGAAAGTTTTCCTTCGAGAAATGGAAATTAAGCTGGGTGTGGTGGCACGCACCTGTAATCCCAGTACGTGAAAGGCCAAGGCAGGAGGATTGCTGTGAGTTCGAGGCCAGCCTGGGTTACATAGTGAGTTCAAGGCCAGCCTGAACTACATAGCGAGACACTATCTCAAAAAAAAAAAAAAAAAAAAAAGAGAAAAGAAATAGAGGTTAATTTCCTTCTCCATGAATGTGAATTGAATTTAATGACTAGTAGCAAAGAGTGTAGCACAAGCATGGGTACATTGTAGCTGAGCTTTGGACCTGACATCTCATGGCTTCCTCCTTGGCCTCAGCCATGGTGTGAGGATGCCCAAGCAGCTCCATGCAGAGGTGCACAGGCAGGGGACTAAGGCCTCCACACCACAGCCTGAAGTCTAACGTGGCATCTTGACTCCTGCCCTCATGACAGATCCGAGGCCAGCACTGCTGAGCCCCAAACTCATCTTCAGAAACTGCAAGCTAAGCCAGACATAGTGGCACACACCTGGAATGCCAGCACTCAGGAGGCTGAGGCAGGAAGACTGCTTCAAGTTTCAGTGTAGCCTGGGCTACACAGAGTTCAAGGCCAGCCTGAACTACATAGCAGATCCTGTCTCAAGGTTAAAAAAAAAAGGCAACTGTAAGATAATCAGTGACTGTTGTTTGCAGTGAAGTTCTGAGACGTGGTGCTTAGACAGTCAACACACCTAGCTCACACGTGACCGCAGGCCACCTCCCTCCGGGGTTCTAGAAAAGCCCAGTCCCAGACACTCTGTCCCCATCTCCTGCCACCCCGCGCCGAAGGACAGAGGACTGCAGCCCACAGGTAAAGTGTTGCCGTTGGGTTTCGTTTGGCTGGTTGTGTACACAGTGTATACAAGGTGAATTGTAGAGACGCCCAAGAAAGAGCAGGAGACGAAGGGTACAGGGAGGGTGGGTGGGTGAGGGGCGCAGGACAGAGAGGGAGGCCGGGAAGGGGGACCGATTAAAAAATAGAACCACATCCAGACGACAAGGGGAGGGGGCTGAGGGAGGGGACCAGACAGACAAATCGCCGTAGAAAAGGAGTGGGACAGACAGAGGGAGGGGACCCTTCCCCCCTTGACCTCCCAACCCCTCAGCCCAGGTATGTACAATAAATAAGATTAAAAATAATTAACAAGATGCGTTTTCTCCTCCCACCCGACACCGAATGCCCCGGGGAAGGAATGGCCATTAGCAAAGATCTTGGCCTGGGGGCTTGGGGAGGGAGGGGGGTCCCCCAGCTCTCTAAAGCCACTCCACCCCCCTAAAACCATACATAGACTTTTCCTATACATTATGTACAAGGTGGGGGGGCTATGGCCGTGGAGGGGGGATGGGCAGGGGTGAGGGAAACCGTTACTAAATAGACATTTATACATATATATAAATAATTTCTCTGTACACCAAACAGCGGTGGAAGGGGGCAGGGAGAGAGGGCTTGGGAGAGGGGGTAGTCAAACTCTGAACCCTGCCCTGGGGGGCAGCATGGACACACCCTGACCAGTGACACCCCCTTCCCCCGAAATGAGGGAGCCCCGGGCTGAGCTCCAGAGGACACAGTTCTGTCCCAATTCTCCGATCAGGATCCCGGAGGAGGTGGCCCCAGGGATGGGGTCACCCGCAGCGGCTGTGGGCCTGGGCCTGGGCCAGCAGGTCGCTGAACGAGTCGAAGAGCTGCTCCAACCACGGCTGGTTCCGCATGCACTGCTGGACCACCTCCTCCTGGCCCAGGTCCTCGGCGCCGCCCTCGATGGCCAGGGTCTGCAGGGGTTAAACGGGGTGCTGGGGCCTGCAACCAGCCTCAGAAGCAGGGCAGCCAGGGACCAGCCTCCCAGGGCAGAAGGGATGGGAGCTGGACCCCCGGTCTGAGGGGGGAGGCTGAGCCTGGACTCCCGGTCTGAGGGAGGAGGCTGGATCTGGATTCCTGGGTCTTGAGCTCATTCATGGAGGGGGCGCCCCCAGGTGAGGGTGCCGTGTGGCTCACCTGGTCCCGGCAGCGCAGAAAGGTGTGGTATTTGTAGTGGTGGAGGGAATGGTAGAGCGTGTAGTAGCCCGACTTCTCTAGCTCCACCTTGAACTCCTGGGCAGAGGCGTAGAGACGCTCAGACCCTGGGCCTCCCAGGTTGCCCTGTTCCCCCAGCACCCCCCCACCCAGCGCCCACCTGGGCTCGCACTACGCTCCTCTTGAGCTTGCTCAGGGTCTTGCGGTTGTAGGGCTCCCCAGCTGGCCGCAGCCGCACAGCGCCCTCCTCAGGGGAGCCCTCCCCACTCTGCTCCACCTGGAGCTGTGGGAACGTGTGCAGGGCGTCCTGCAGGAAGCCAGGGGTCAGCGGGTGCTCCCCGGCCCCACCCAGCCCCACCCATCGCCTGGCATCAGGTGCCTCAGCTTCCCCCCAGGCTGCAGATCTGGAGACACTCAGGGGTTTGGCTCTCCTCAGAGGACAGAGAATCTTGAGCCAGGTGTGGTGACACATGCCTGTAAACCCACCAGTCAGGAAGCTGAGACAGGAGGATCACTATAAATATGAGGCCAGCTTAGGTACACAGTGAGTCTACCCCAGGATTCTCAGAGGCAGCCTAAAATCAAATGCCAGAATTCTAAGCACCAGCCAAAATTCCATCCTTGAAGCCTTGGAGGGCTGAGGCAGGAGGATGACCGTGAATTCAAGGCCAGCCTACATTACAGAGAGACCCTGTCTCAGAAAAACAAAAATAAATAAATAAATAAATAAATAAATAAATAAATAACTCTCTCTCCAAAATCTCAGTGCCAACCTAACATCCCAACTGTAATTCCAGGAGTCAGTTTATACTTATCCTAAAATCCTCAATGCCAATCAATCCCAGAATTCTAAAACCAGACTAACCTAGTGTGAGAAACTGAAAGAGTAAATAAGATGCAAAATCTATAATAGACATGGTAAAACAGGAAGAAATCGTTCAAAAGGAAAAATACTGTTTAGACAATTGAATGCTGATAACTTGTGTACCCTGAGTAACTAATTTAAAGATAACAATATGGAATGTAGTAACCATTGTTATCTCCTATTATGTTGTTTTGAAATTTTGTTCTATTCCTTTTTTCTCTTTATTTATTTATTTTTTTTGTGTGTGTGTGTGGGTACCGGGGGGGTCGACCTCAGGACCTCGCGTGCCAGTAGGCGCCCGTGCCGCTGAGCGATATCACTGGCCCTTTTTTCATATGTGGGTTCCGGGAGTCGAACTCGGGCCCTCGCGCTTGCTAGGCAGGCACTTGTGCCGCTGAGCCATCTCACTGGCCCTTTTTTTTTTCTCTTTAAAATTAAAAAAAAATTAAAAAAATAAAACCAGACCAACATCCTAGCCCATAAATCTCAGACCAATCCTAATACTTCATATAAGCAGCCTGCAACATGCTATATATGACTTAGTGATTTGTTTTGTTGTTTCTTTGAGACAGAATCTCATTATGTAGTCCAAGGTGGCCTGGAATTTGTGGTAATCTTCCTGGCTCAGCCTCTCAAGTGGTGGAATTACAGGCATGCACCACCATGCCTGGCTTGGACTTCTTATATTTCTTTACTCTATGATGGTAGGAAGTAGACACTGTACTTAGAATTTTTTTCATTTTTTCTCTTTTTTTTTTTTTCCAGTACTAGTGATTGAACCCAGGGCCTAAAGACTGAGCTACATCTCAGTCCATATATATATATTTTTTTTTTTTTTTCCCCCCCTTGACACAGGGTCTTGCTAAGTGGCTAAGCTGTCCAGGCTGGGGTCAAACTTACACTTCTCCTGCCTCAGGCTTCCAGGGTGCTAGGATCACAGGCATGTACCCCCGTTTGTATTTGAAATTTTGAATTTCAGTAGCTTCTCAGACTACCAATACGTGGTCACGATGCTGAGCAGCTCTCAGGCAACCCTGGGATTATAAGAGGAAACAACGAAGGTGTGCATGCCTATAATCCTAGCATTCTAGGAGGCCGAGGCAGGGGGATTGCAAATTTAAGCCCAGCCTGGGAAACCTAATGAAACCCTTCTCAAAATATAAAAATTACAAAGGGCTGGGGATGTTCCTCAGGGAGAAGGCTCTGGGTCCAGTCCCTAGTACTGCAAGATAAACAATAAAAGAGAATAGGGGACAACTGATACTACTGATTGTGCTGTGTTGCTTAGCTATGATATTTGGGTTTCAGGTGCATTAAATGTATTTGAACTATGGTATTTTCAGCTCACGATGGGGTTACTGAGACCTAACTGTACCCTAAGTAGGGGATTCTCAAGTCTAGCATGACTTCCTACCCAGAATCCATAGCAGCAGCCTGACAATCTCTGATTCTGCAGACCAGACTACATCCTTCAATTCTTCAGAAGCCACTTCTCCAAGTCACCTAACGCTGTATCCCAGAATTTTCAAAACCAACATTAACAGTTCATCATAGAATTCTCAGCACCAGCCTAGTATCCACCCCAGAATTCTCTGTCATCCTATCATCCCACCCGAAAGTCTAGGTGAAAGACCCTTACCCAGAATTCTCAGAACCACAGTAACACTCCACCCCGTTATTTTCTGAGTCAGACAAAGATCCCACCAGGCACCACCAAGCAGCTTAATATTCTATCCCAGAATGCTGAGCTCCAACTTAACATCACACCAAGAACTCTCAGACCCACCTTAAAATACATCCCAGAACTTCCAGTCACATTTACATCCTCTTAGCTATGATATTTGGGTTTCAGAATTCTCAAAGCCAGATGAACATTCTATCCCAGAATTCTGACCCACTCACCCTGATAACTTTCTTAATTTTTTTTTAATCCTAGGGATTGAACCCAGGATCTTTGCCCTGAGCTACATCCCCAGTCCTCTCTAGTTTTTTTTTTTTTTGTGGGTACCGGGGGTCAACCTCAGGACCTCGCACGCCAGCAGTCACCCATGCCGCTGAGTGATATCACCGGCCCCTTTTTTCGTATGTGGGTACCGGGAGTCGAACTCAGGACCTCACGCTTGCCAGGCAGGCGCTTATGCCGCTGAGCCATCTCACCAGCCCCATCTCTCTAGTTTTTGAGACAGGGTCTTGCTAAGTCACTAAATTGCCCAGACTGGGTTCAAACTCTCACTTGTCCTGCCTCAGCCTCCCAGAGGCCTGGGATTACAAGTGAGCACCACTAAGCACAGTGCCAGAGTAACACCCCAGCCAGGATCTTCAAAGCCAGGCAACACTACCCAGAAGCCTGTCCTTAAACGCTACGCCAGCACCCCAGGCCTCTCCAGAAGGGAAATTACACAGATAAATGACTTCACCCGAAGCCTGTAAGTCAGAGAGTGGCATCATGTAGATGGAGGAGTCATGGCAAGGCCGCCGCAGCATGAGTCTCGAGTGTACAGCCTTCTGTATCTTGTCTCCATTTATGTTCCATGACTGCTCTTCACCAAGCCTTGTCAAGAGCCCTGCCCCGCCCCCTGCAAGGCCTATAGCTCCTCTCCAGCTGACCTCAGAGCTGGGGCAAACTCTGGGACCCCTTGATCCTCAGTTTTTCTCCCAGCAGAGTTCAGGGAATCACAATGTCCCTTGAAGACTGCGTGTTCAGGGGACACCTACAGGTCACCTCCACATCTTAGCCCTGGGCCCCAGACACTCCCTGCCCGGGCCCACAAGCACCTGCAGGGCCGGGCTCAGCGACAGCCGCTTCAGGACTTTTTTCTTGTGCTCATTGAGGAGACCGTCAATTTTCCGCATAGGGGGGAGGTACAGCTCGTCTGGAAGACAGGAAGTGTCAGGGCTATACCTCCACAACGCAGGGGCCAGGGTCATCTCCCGCCTCACACCGGGGGTCTAGGCCCAGCCTCTTCCCTCAGACCCAGGGTCCGGGCTCAGGCCCCCTCTGCAGGTGCCAGCTCACCGTGCGTGTCCTCCAGGGCCTGGATCATGTCCGGATCAAGGGCCGTGCTCACCAGCATCTCCACGTAGCTCCGGTACATCTCCCGCATGGCCCGGGTCTTTAGCAGACGCCCTGGTACCGCCCGCTCTGGGGGAAGATGGGGCACAGATTTGTGATTCTTTCTTTCTCTTAGGCCACCTGCATGGCAAACACTACTGTCAACAGCAGGGTGAAAGAGAGAACTCCCCAGTCAGAAAGGGCCACGGCCTGTTCCGAGCAGGGAGCTCGGAGGAACACTTGGCTCAGCTTGGGCACCAGGAAGGCTCAGAAGAGGTCCCACCAGTGCCGAGCCTGAGAGAGGACAGAGAACACCTGGGCCGGTGAACTTTGTTTGCCCTGCTCAGTGTGGCATTAATTAAGCCTCCCGACAACCTTGAGAAAGAACTGCAGATTCCCATGGGCCCTCTGCTCCCTCAGAAAATTCCACCTGTCTCCACTCTACTGGATGTATTGTCAGACTCTGTACCTACGGAGAGTGGGGCCTTGAGCAAGTCCTGTCACCTCTCAAGCCTCAATTTCCTTGTCTTTCAAATGAGGATGAGCTGGGCCTGGTGGCACACGCCTGTTATCTCAGTACTCGGGAGGCTGAGGCAGGAGGATCAGAGTGAGTTCAAGACGAGGCTGCACTACATAGCAACACCCTGTCTCAGAAAACCAAAACTAAAATAAACAAAATAAAATGAGGCTAATTCTATAGCGCTTACCTCAGAGGGCTTAGGTAAAGCTGAACTCAGTCAATGCCTAAGATGATACGTGGCACGTGGTAGACATTCCGTACAAGTCTGCTGTCACCTTACTTTACGTATGTATAATGGGTATAATCTGCTGTCACTGTCACCACCAACCAGATGTCACTCTCAGGGCTGGAGACACAGCGTGTACCAGGCAGACGTGGGGCTCCCATCTGGTCCTGTTCCAGACAGGCACTCTTTAGGAGCTTCATCTGTGTGGCTCATTTAACAGGAGCGCTCGCTACGGCCCCGAGAGGTCAGGCTCCATCCTCTGGTCGCCCAGCAAGTCCCATAAAGCACCTCTCTCCAGGCCCAGGACTGAGGCTGGCCTGTTCCGTCTCAGCCCTCAGGAGCTGCCTGACAGCACCAAAGAGCACAGTGCCCTCGGACAGAGCCCGGGCACTGCTGCCGTGGCCCGGTGTCCTCACCTGGACACAGAGCAAATACCAATGTGGCCTCTTACGACTACTGTGAAAATACAGCAATTTAACCAGCATCAAGCAGCACCAACAAAACAGGCTGAGATTTTTTTGTACTCGGTCAGGGACTTTCACTGAGTTCCATTCTCAGCACTTTTTTTGAGATAGGGCCTCACTAAATTGGTCAGCCTGGGCTCAAACTTGAGATCCTCCTGCCTCAGCCTCCCAGAGTTCTGGGATTTAGCTTTTGTTCTTTACTTTTTTTCCCCCCCGTCTTGCTACATACATGCAGCCCTCCAGTGACAGGGCTTCTGAAGACCTGAATCCCTCGCCCATGCCTCCACTGCAGGCCCCAGATGTCCACATCACTGCGGCCTCACCGTCCTCGCTGGGAGCTCCAGGCGAGGAATCTGAGTCCGAGGAGCTGCCTGCCGGACCCCCACCTGATGAGGCATTGCCCACTGCCTCCTTCAACCACTTCTTCCTCTTCTTAGGGGGTGGCTCAGCCTTCACCTTGGGGGGCCGGGCCTTGGGCGGTCGGACGGTGGGGGGCTGGGCTGTGGTGAGGCTGCGTTCCGGCCGGGTCTGCCGCCCGCCTGTGACCCGCTCGCCCCGCGTCGGCCGCTCCCCTCGTATCACCCTCTCCTTTTCCTTTTCCTTCTCCATAGGCCGTGGTGGTGATGGCTTCTCAGAGGCCAGGGGCTCGGGAACAGCTGTCTCAGGCATCTGCTCCGAGGGCTTCTCTGATGGCGCCTTCTCAGGCAGCTCAGGCTTAGGCAGTGGCGCTGGGGCCTTGGGGGGAGGCGCAGATGCAGGGCCCTTGGCCTGCCCAGAGCGCCTGAGGGAGCAAGGAGAGGACGGCGGTCAGCAGCCCCTGGGAGACCCGCATCCTGCTGGGCCTGGCCTGCTCGGGCTCTGCACACAGAACAACTCCCCTGCCTCCTCCGCACAGGCCTGGCCCTGGCCCCGGCCCTGTCTCCACCCTTGGCTCTCCTTCCAGCCCCATGTGTATGGGACACGCCTGCCACTGGCCCTCTGTGTCCCCCCGTGTAGGTACCTCACAGGCACTGGGGGCCGGTGCCAGGGTTTCCGAGCGCAGACCCTCACGTAATCCTTCTTGTTGACGTTTTCCAGGAACTTGACATACAGGCGCTGGTAGCGATTTTTTGCATCCCCAAAATACCCCAAATACTATGGAGAGAAGGAGCCACACGATATAGTCTGTCACCCTCCCCACAGTATGCCACCTGGCCCTGGACTCCACGGCAGCCACCTGGAGCCTGCCAGAGCCTCAAGAGCCATTCCTGATGCATCTTTTTTTCTTTTATTTTTCTTCTTCTTCGTCTTTTTTTTTTTTTTTGCTTTTTGAGACAGGGTCTCATTATGTAATTCAGGCTGGCCTTAAACTAACTATGTAGCCCAGGCTAGCCTTGAACTCACAGCGATCCTCCTGCCTCTGCTTCCTGAGTGCTGAGATTACAGGTGTGCACCACCATACCCACCTTCCTGGTACATTTTAGAGCAAAGATGGGTCAGAGCCATGCACGAGGGACCCAGTTCCAGACCCTCCCTGGGGCCTACAAGTCCGCATGACCCTGCACAGGCTTACATTACTGGTGGCACAAAACTGTCGCTGGCCGTCCTTGATCTCAGGAGTGAACTTCTGCAGAAGGGCCTTCTGCACGCGCCAGATGGGCGGGGGCTCACGCCCCGTCTGCAGCGCCAGCTGAAGAAGAGGGCGAAGGGCCCACAAGGTCAGCCTCTGCTCCTGCCCTCGCACCCCCATTCCTGCCTCACCATCCCCACTAAGAAAAGGCAGAGCCGCCAACAAGCACCAACCACCCGTGACAAGCATCTTCTGGTGCCAAGACACTCGTAGACCAGGACCCAGCCTGAGCCCAGCCCTGTCCTCCCCCTGCTCCTGATCCGGGGCTGCACCTTTACGTGTCACAGTATAGAACTGCTTCCTGGTGACTTAAAGTGAGGATGCATCCTGAACACCCACCCACTACTCGTCAGATACAAATCCTTGCCGGGCACAGGGTTAAGCTGTGAGTGCGACTCCCAGCCAAGGTCTGTGTCTACGTGTCCCAGGCAAGTCCCTAAGCTGACACCTAAATGTCAATGCGATGGCATCAGGAGGCGGGGCCTTTGGAAGGCGACCAGGTCTAGAAGCCCCAGAAGCTCCCTTGCCCCCTGTACTCCATGGGGACACGGCAAGAAGGCTCCATACAGCAATCGGAAGCAGCCCTCATCAGACAATGAATTTCCTGGCACTATTTTTTTTTTTTTTTTTTGGCAGCACTGGGGATTAAATCCAGGGCCTTTGCACTGGGCTACCTCCACAGCCCTTTTCTATTTTTTTATTTTGAGACAGGGTCTTACTGTTAAGTCTCTAAATTGGAATTCCCAGGCTGGATCTGAACCTGAGATGCTCCTGCCTCGGCCTCACAGAGTGCTGGAATTACAGGTGTGTGCCACCACACCTGGCTTTGCTGGGATCTTGATCTTGGACTTCCAGCTCCCAAATTATGAGAAATAATGTCTGTTGTTCACAAGCCACTGGTGTTTTGGTATACCAGCCCAAAGAGACTAAGTTACTCACCAAGGTGTTCCTTCGTTACACAGGTGACGAGAAAGCCAGAGAAAAATCAGACACAGCCAGTCTGCAGCTTATGCCAAAAACAGACCGTGACATGTTCCTGAGGCCATTCCATGGCCATCCCTACGACATCAGGGGGAATGGGACGGAAAGGCTCCCCTTCTCTGCACATGGTGAGCCCCGAGGCTTCTGTGCTGCACAGCGGCACCAGGGACCCACACATGGGACTCAGATTCAGTATCCAACCCTCCACAGTGAAAGGGACAGCAGAGGGGCCCAACACGGCCACCAAAGGTAAGAGCACAAGTAATAAATGGGTTAATGCTAATTCCCTGGACACAGTGGAACCCACAGTGGTGGTGGTGGGGCCCTCAAATTCAATCTGATTCCAAGAACACTTCCAGGAACGAGTTCCTGGGAGGAACTCATCTTCTGTAAGCTACTGACAAGCACAAGTAAGTTAAGGAATAAGAACAAAGTAGGAAATGGCCCCACGCCCACAATGTGGCAATGTAGAGATGAATGAATGAAAGCAGTCTGCGTTCAAAGAATGCAGAGTCAAGTGATCAACAGGATTCAGAGGACAACTCCTACTGATTAGTCATGGCTGCCTTAGTTCTGCACTCAGCAGTAATGAGTGCTGGGATCTACTAGTGATGTCTGCCACAGGCACCACCTGGAACAAGGGGTCCATTCTCCAGCTAATGGCCATCTACTCTTGGTTTTGGGAAATTTGCTCTTATACCCTGAATTATTTTTGTGACTCTTGGATCAGCCAAGTCAGTGCAAAGAAGGGGTTATGATGACCTGCTGAAAATGAGGTCCATGGAGGGTCTCCGCCTAGCCAAGTGGTGGCGCACACCTAGAATTCCAGCACTCTGGAAGGCTGAGGCAGGAGGACTGGAAATCTGAGCCCAGCCCAGGCAACTTAGTGACTTAGCAAGACACTGTTTCAAAATAAAAAAATAAAGAAAGGGATGGAGATGTAGCTCAGTGTGTAGATCAGTGAAGGAAGGTCCTGGTTTCAATCCCCAGTACAGGAAAAAACAAAACAAAATCAGGTCTTAACTAAAGGCTCACAAAGGGGTGAGGCAGGGATGCAGGCAGGCTGACACCAGTTTTTTCTTTGAAGCCATCACGTGGTTCTCAGTCTTCCCAGTGACTTCAGAGGCCAGGCCAGAGGGCCAGAGGTGAGGTCCATTCCAGACCACATCCTGCCTGCTGTGAAACATCCTAGGCTCCGATTCAGACGCCTTAGCCTGGTACGGAGAGTCTCTGCCTCCTCCTGCACCCCACCCACAGCCATCCAGAACAAGTCCAGACTCTGATCCCTGGGCATCTGCACTTCTGGGGCCCCCAGCAGGGATGCCCCTTCCTTCTCAAGGTGACCATGATGCTGTCTCTTCAGTCCTCAAGAGCAGTCTTCCTCCTGGCGCCCACTCCCAGGCATCAGGCCCAATCCCTGGGGGTCATCTTTCCATTTCTCAATCAGGGCCAGCCAGTTCCCAAGCCCCGCCCTCCTCCTCCTATCAGGCATACTGTGGTCAAGCTCACTTCTACAGCCCTGCCCACAACCTCTGCACAAAGGAAGCCACAGCTGATTGGAGAAGAGCTAAAGAGAATTAGCCAATGGACAGGGAGGTCACTAACCCCAGCTTGGCCCCAAATGCTGAGCAGGACCAGATTCTCGCGGGGAACTTGAATGGTAATAAGCTAAAACAAGTGGCTTAAGCAGTGGGGTTTAAGCCAGCAGCTAGGAGCACACAGGCACAGTAATACCAAGAAAGCCAAGCTGAGGCAGGAGGACTGCTTGAGCCCACGAGTTCAAGGCCACCGTGGGCAACATAGCAAGACCCTGTCTCAAAAGAAAAAAAAAAAAAAGGAAAGAAAAGGAAAGCTAGCAGGTCCTGTTAATCAGGAGTCACTCGCAGGTCAGAGGTTATGGCAGTCTAAGCCTGGACAACTCCCACTCACCGCCCTGCCTCCCTGCCGACCTGGGCCCGGCATCACGGAGCCTAACATCTTCAACAGACCACATCTATGGGACCCCAGCATCGGAACTGCTACACCCCCAGCCTCAGCATGCGCAATACAACCACAGCCTTGCAACCCTGCATACCCCAAGCACGCCATGAGTCTCCTCACGCCAGGGCCTTTGCATAGGACGTCCCTGCTATTTGGATGTCCCGCACCTGCGCCCTTTCTAACCTGACATTCTAACGCATTCTCACAACAGCTCCAAGCACTGGGAGTTAATATCACCGTCCCATTTTACAGATGGGGATGCCCAAGTAGAGAGCAGACCAGTTCCATAATGTCCAATTCTTCCTTTTTGGTGTCGAACTCGCAAGAATCTCCTGCTTCAGCCTCCTGAGTGCTGGTATTAAGAGGTGTGCATCACTATGCCCAGTGACATGTTGAAATAGTTTATATATCTGGGTTAAATAAGATACATTCCTGCAGCAAATTCCAGAATCTTTTTATTTTTTTATAACGCGGATGCAAAAGTTTAAAATTACAATATAGGCCGGGTGTGGTGACACACACCTGTCATCCCAGCACTTGGGAGGCTGAGGCAGGAGGATCACTGTGAGTTGGACACCAGCCTAGGCTGCATAGTGAGTTCAAGGCCAGGCTGAACTACATAGCAAGACCCTGTCTCAAAAACAAAACAAACAAAAAAAAATTACAAGGTGGCAAGCGTGCACTCACACACACACATAGTTGTTTTGGAGCAAATAACAGCCTAAGACACTGGGGACGGAACCCGGGACTACGCATGCTAGGAAGAACTCTACCAATGAGCTACTATCAGCAGTTTTTATATTTTTAAAAGATTGTAAAAATGAAAAAAAGAAGAAATGAAAGGATACATGGTCCACATGGCATGAAAGCATGATTTGTCCTTTCACAAAAAATGTTTGCCAAGCCCTGTACTACAGACTAACACATGAGCACTTCAAGGAATAACAAAGCCGATGGACACAGGACCCTCTGCGCGAGTTCCCGTGACATCATCTGAAGGAGGCACTCGGTGTCCTCAGGAAGTTGTAACTTTTGGGAGATGAGACACCAGCCCAGCTCCACAGCGCGGAGATTGGATGCGGTCAGGTTAGCACCAAAGCTGGGCTTTATTTTTACTTTATTTATTTATTTATATTTTTGGCAGAACTGGGAATCGAATCCAGGGCTTCCCACTGAGCTACATCCCCAACCCTATCTATTTTTTATTTTAATTTTTTTTTTTTTTTTTTTTTTTGGGTACTGAGGTGGACCTCAGGACCTCCTGCGCCAGCAGGCGCCCGTGTTGCTGAGTGATATCACTGGCCCTTTTTTCGTATGTGGGTTCCAGGAGTCGAACTCGGGCCCTCGTGCTTGCCAGGCAGGCGCTTATGCCACTGAGCCATCTCACTGGCCCCCAAAACTTTATTTTTTATTTTGAGACAGCATCTCACCGAGTCATTAGGTTGCCCAGGCTGGGCTCGAACTCATGATCCTCCTGCCTCAGCCTCCCAGAGGGCTGGGATTACAGGTGTGTGTCATCAGGCTCAGCCAAAGCTGGGCTCTCAACCATGCCACCTGCCTGTCCCGCCTCTAGGCCTGGAACCAAGTCCCTGACATCCAGATCAGTAGCTCAGGATCGGGGGTGTGCCATACCATCACGCCTGTGCCAGTTGTATTTTAAGCACCAGAGTCCTCGCCTGGCCCCTTCCTCTACCCCAGGTCAGCTGGGAGGCAGTGTCAGATGCCTTGGCCCCCAGCCCAGCTTGGCGCCAGCCAGTGGTAGACTCCCTCTCTACATACGTGAACGTCCTCATCTGTAAAATGGGGACAGCTGACCAGGGCGTACCTGGCGCTCAGCCGGCTCTGGTACAGAGCATGTGCACTCCCAGGTCAAGAGGGCCGAGTACGGGCCTGGAACTGCAAAAGCCTAGGCAGCTACTTTACCTCCCTGAGCTTCAGGGTCTAACTATGTAGTCTAGGATGGCCTCGAACTTCCAGAGGTCCTCCCGCCTCAGCCTCCCAAGTACTAGGAGTACAGGTGTGTGTCACCACACCTGGCTCTCGATTTCCTTTTTTATCAACCAAGGACTGTAGTCCTATGAGAAAAGATGATCTTGGAGATGGTGGGCAGGGGGGACTGCCCAGTGCTGCGAGTATACTTAATATACTAATGGCACTTATGCCTGAATGGGACCGTGGTGGCTCAGCGTGCTCACAGTGGTTGATTTCCTGGTATGTGTGTTAGCGCCTGACAGACAAGAAAGATCAGCCAGGGGCCAGTGATATGGCCTGGCAAGCACGAGGTCCTGAATTTGACTCCCGGTACCCACATTAAAAAAAAAAAGAAAGGAAGATCAGTCAGGCCTGACTCCGAGCTCTCCAGGAGGCTGCAGCCGGGGATCACAAGTCTGAACCTGGCCTGGGCAGCCTGGCAGCAAGGGAGACAGAACTCCGTGCAAAGGGCCCTGGGTTCCAGTTCTGACTGCGCAGGGCCCCACACGGCTCCCTAGTAAGGAAGCAGTCACGCTGATCGCTGTTCTTTCTGCACCTTCCTCGCCTGCCCTGTCGATGGCCACATCAGCCTCGGACACTGTTACTAAAATGAGGTAACTTACAGAGGGCTGCACGGGGCAAGGATGTCCTTGGGGACACAGAACGGGGCGGGGACATCCGAGACTCAAGATGCTGTGAATGTCGGGCTGCTGGGCTGGCGGTGGGGTCATGGTGCTCACTTTAGCAGTTTGCTTTATAGTTTACTTATCTCTTATGAGTCGTCTTTTTTGGGGGATTTTGGAGACATAACCCAGGGCTTTGCCCATGGTAGACAACTACCTTACCACTGAATTACACCCTGAATCCTGCAAATATCCTTTTATTTTCCATACTGGGGATTGAGCTCAGGTCCTTTACACTGAGCTATGTCCCAGCCCTTATTTATTTATTTATTTATTTATTTATTTATTTATTATTTTTGAAGTAGGCTCTTGCTAAGTTGCTAAATTGTCCAGACTGGGCTCAAGCTCACAATCTTCCTGCCTCAGCCTCCCAGAGAGCTGGGATTACAGGCATGGGCCACCACACCTGGCTTCAAATGTTCTTTTTTTTTTTTTTTTTTTTTTTTGTGGGTACCGGGAGTCGACCTCAGGACCCCGCCACTGTGAGCAGGCGCTTATGCCGCTGAACCATCTCACTGGCCCCAAATGTTCTTTATGTGTTAAAACTGTGCTGGAAAGTTAATCCAGATGAAAGGATATGATGTCTGGGACTGAGAGCAGTAGTGGGAGACAGAAAGTAGCAAGTGGACTAGAAGTAGAACTGGCCATCTGGTGACGATGGTAGCTGAATACAGAACAGGTCTACACAGCTGCTAGTTCTACTGTCCTACTGTTCCCACACAAAATAGATTACATACAGTATAGAGAGGCTGGACACGGTGGCGCACACCTGTAGTCCTAGCACTTGGAAGGCTGAGGCAGGAGGATCACCACAAGTTCAAGGCCAGCCTGACTACATAGTGAGACCCTGTCTGAAAAAAAACAAAAAAAATTTAAAAATTAAAAATAGAAATTAAAAAATTTAAAAAAAATAGTATAGGGAAACATGTTAGGTTCACCGCACAAAATAAATTTAAGAAAAAATGCAAAGTTATTGTCCTTATAATTCACCCATTTCACAATCTCTTTGTCTGTATTTCAGAAGAACCAATGCTTGAGATTTAATTCTACAGGATAATGTACACTGAGGGCCAAACATGACCCTGTGTGTAAGTGACACACAGCCTATGGCAGTGACAACCGGGAGAACAGCCCAAGAATACTGGTGGCCCCATGAGGGTGACAGTGGCCTGCTGAGCCCCTGCTGTGCTTCATGCTGTGCCAAGCACTGCACCCACTGTCACCCCCCCCTTGCCCAGCACATGAACCCTCTGGTCCAGCTCCATGTGCCTAAGGAACCAAGAACAGCAGAGGTGGACACCTTCCTCCCCAGCAGGCCAGCGCCACTCTGCCACTGCACGGGCAAGCAGCCTGAGACAGTATGCAAATGACTGAGTGTGGCTGTCTGCCAATAAAACTTTATTCATAAAACTGGATTAGGCCCCAGTTTGCCAATCCCTGCTGTAGCAACCGGAAGTTCCAAACATGCAGGAATCATAAGTATTCAAGGTAGAGCCTGTTGCACCATGAGCATTGCAAACGACTGGCAGCTAAACGTCCAAGGTCCGCATGTGTGCGCTGACCGTGCTACATCGAAGCCTCATTCCCGCCACAGTAGCACCCATTATAAAGTAGCGTCCCCTGGCTGTCCCCTCTTATTGGAAGCTCCTTGCAACCAGGGCCTCATCTTTGTTCCTTATTGTGTACCCTGCAGTTGCAGCAGAGAATGTGCCATAAACCCAACTTTTTTTTTTTTTCTTTTTTTTCAGTGTTTTCAAACAGGGTCTTACTATGTAGCCCAGGCTGGCCTCAAACTCTTAGCAATTCTCCTGCCTCAGCCTCCCGAATGCTAGGATCATAGGTGTGCGACACATACCTGGCTCTGTAAACGTACCCCTTTGATCCTTTTGATAAATAATAGACACGTGTATGTGTCTAGGAGGCCCCCGTGGCTTCTACTACAGTGCACTGTCCCAAATGGCCACCTCTACCAACCCTATTAGACTGAAACCTGGGGGCAGCCATGGCAAGTCAGCATAAGCCATTACTGCCCCTGCAGCCCCCAGTGCAGGCCTGTCATCCAGCAGGCACTCAACAAACACTCACATGACCAAATCCACCAGACTTACCTTGAGGGACGGGATGTCCTCGGCACGGATGACAAATTCATCCCGCTCCCGGAAGATGCCCTCGCCACCACTCTCCCCGGCCTCCTCGTCAGTCTCCCCACACACGGCTGCTGTCTCTTGCTTTTTGGCCAGGTGCAAGGGCCGGGCATCGGGTGGCTCAGGGTCCTCCGGAGACGGGGCAGCAGGCTCCTCAGGAGGGGCGGCTGGTGGGGCAGCAGCAGGCGGGGGCGGAGAGGGCAGGGCCGGCGGAGGTGGAGGAGGTGGCGGCAGTGGTGGCTGTGGTGGAGGTGGTGAGCTGGCCACAGGGGCCACCAGTGGGGGTGGCGAGGGCAGGGCTGGTGGTGGTGGAGGGGGTGGTGGAGGCTGAGGCTGAGGCGTTGGGGCGGGAGGTGGGGAGGGTGGGGGCTTCTCCTCCAGCAGCGGGGGCTCTGGGAGACAGAGGGACATCAGGTCTGGGTCACTCCCCATCCCTGACCCCCTCCTCTTGCCCTCAAACACCTCTGCCTATGCCAACAGCCTCTCTGTCCCCAGTCAGCCCCCCAGCAGCCCACTACTACATTCAAGTCCCTCCAGGGGACCCTTCCCAGCTCTGGTAGCTACATGGAACCCCTAAAACCATGGTGCCATCCTTAAACCCCCTGGCCCCTTTTTGAGACAGGGTATGGCCATGTAGTTCACTTCAGGCTGGCCTTAAACTCAAATCAATCCTCCTGCCTCAGCCTCCCGAGTGCTGGATTATAGGCCTGTACCACCATGCCCAACTCCCTGATGTCCTTTCAAGTCCTGAGTCATCTCTGAGCCCTCAAAACCCTTGTCTGGCACTTAACCTATTACCCTGCTCCCCAGACCCCAACTGTCCCTGCGTGCCCATCTACCAATTCCCTTCTAGAGCTCTTTTTTTTTTTTAATTTTTAACATACCCAACCACTGAAATCTACCTGACTCCTTAGAACTGCTCCTTCCATGCCTGTAATCCCAGCACTTGGGAGGCTGAGGCAGGAGGACTGCTGCAAATTCAAGGCCAGCCTGGGCTACATAGCAAGATCCTGTCTCAAAAAACCAACAAAACAGACCTGCTCCTTCTCCAAGCATGTCCCCAGCCCTCCCTAGGCTCTGCCCTTCTCTCCAGCCACTGCTGACCTTGGCTCTCTACTTAGACCCGTGGCAGTTCCCATCTCTCCTGTCAGCTCTGTTCAGCGTCACCCCCTCGTCTCTCTGTGCCCCAAGACCCTCCAGAGCCCTCAAGCCCCTCCCTTCTTTACCTACCCCCCCAAATGCCCTCCTTAACTGCCTCCACTCCCATTAAAGCCCCTTCAATTCTCCCCAAAGCCTGCCTCAATACAGAACCCCAATGCCAGCGCTTAGGGAGGCTGAGGCAGGAGAATCAAAAGTTCAAGCCTAGCATGGGCAGTTTAGACTTTGTAGGCAACTGAGACCTTGTCTCCAAATAAAAACCCCAGCATCCACTAGGCCCAGCCTGGGCCCCCGCTGGTCCAGGTGACACCTCTGAGCCCATCAGAACAAGATGCAGCTTCTTTAAAACATGTTTGCCCTCATCAGGAAATTACCTTTGCAACTGTGCCTGGCTACATCAGCTACAAGGTGACTGCAACCCTGTACCTAAGTGACCCTAATAACCCGAATCCCCTACCTCGCCCCAGACCACCTTCTTGGAGCTCACCAGGCGCGCCACTGCTGTTGGCACTGGGGAGCCCTGGGAGAGGGGGTGGCCCCGTGACTGTTGCTGTAGGGGTCAAGGGTGGCCCCTCTGGGGTAGAAGTGTCCTTAGGCCCAGCGAGGGGTGGGTCATCCAGGGCAGAGATGGCTGATGAAATGCTCTCCTGCAGGTCCCGGTTCTTGGCCACGGAGTCCTCCTCATCCGAGGAGAAGGAGGGCAGCGTCTCGAGGTTCCGCTTTAGCTCCTCGTCCAGCCGCTTGCAGGGTGAAGGGCAGCCCAGCCCCAACCCCTCGCTCTCAGCGGCCTCCAGGGCGCCCCCCAGCCCAAAGGCGCCTGTGGGTGGTGGATGCGGCACTGCGGGAGCAGTGGGAGCCTGGGGCTGCAGGCCTCGGGCTGGCACGGAAGGTGGCACGCTCTTGGGTGGGCTGAGCGGTGGCGTCAGGCCCGCCTGGTACAGTGGCGGGTGGCGCTTGCCTGACTTGAGGAAGTCCAGGAAGGAGGCCATGAAGCCCGACTTCATCTCTGGCTGCTTCTCCTCCACCTCCTTGATCTTGGCCTCGATCTTCTCCCGCGTCAGGCTCGAGTCCAGGCTGTTGTGGTCCGGGCCAGATATGGTGTCACCTGCCGAGGCTCCCAGACCCTCGCCCGCCTTGGGCACAGACAGCTTGATCTAGGCATGGGGGAGTGGGGTGTCACGGCCTAGGAGCTCTGCCCTTCCTCTGCTCCCGGACCCGCAGTCCCGGCCTAGCCCCCGCCCCGGTTCCAGCATCTAGAATCTCACCCTCCAGAGCCTTCTCAAAAGGCTGAAAGACAGACGAGCCGTGACCTTTCTGCACTCTCTGGCTAGTTCAGTCCCCAGAGCCTGTGACCCAGCACAGGGTCCCTGCCTGCTCGTCCTTTGACATGCAGGACTTGGTGCCCAAGACCTAGGCCCTGCTAGACCCCAAGCTTCACGTCTCAGCTCCTACCTCCAAGCAGCCCCTGAAACCCCTCCTTCCCTTTTGTTCCACGAATATGACGACCCCACTCTCCCAAACCAACACTACTGTGACCCTAAGCCTCTCCTCTGCCGCAGTCAGGACGCCCAGCCCCAGCCCTTCTAGGACCCATCCCGCCTCACCTTCAGTGGCTTCAGGGGCTCCAACCGGGTGCCTCCCGCCTCTTCTGCCTTCCTGCCCCTGCCCCTGCCCCTGCCCCGGGGCTTCTTCAGTCCATCAGGAGTGGAGGCTGAGGCGGGCCCTGCAGTGGTGGGCACCTCCAGCGGGCGGATCCGTGGCCTGCCCCGTGGCCGGGGAGGACCATCACGCTTGGCCTTGGTGGGCTTTCGACCTCGGCGCCGGGGGCCATCAGGGCCTGGGTTGGGTGGGCAGAAGTCGATGTCACCCAGTGGTGAGAGGGCTGGCCGGGAGCGGCAGCTAGACACCAGGTCAGGCAGGCGCCGGGGGTTGAGGCGGATGTCAGCAGGGACGTCAGCTTTGTCCTCATCGGCCTCGAACTCGTACTCCTGGGCATACAGCTTCTTGGGAGTCTGGAAGGGTGGGTCGCGGCGCCGCAGCAGGTGGAAGGAGGATGTCTTAAGCAGCTTCTTTGGCTTGGTTGAGCAGAAGATGGGCGAGGTGAGGCCCCCTTTGGGCTCTGAGGCAGGTGGGGGAGGTGGTGGCGGAGGAGGTGGTGGTGGTGGTGCCGCCTGGTGTGGCCCGCTCTGGATCAGGCCCAGTGGCTCGGCATTGACCGTGGAGGGCAGCTCGGGGGGCTTGTTGGGGTCCAGGCCCAGGCCTGGTGTCTCAGGCCCGGCTCCAGACGCCCGACCCGGGCAGTAGGGCCCATAGGGGTCATAGGCAGGGGGGCCTGGAGGTGGCCCAACTGTCTTGGGATCCTCCTCGTCCTCAGGTGGCCCCGTCTTGCCATAGTCATCTGCTGCCCCTCCACCAAACATCTCCTCCATGGTAGGGAAGAAGCTGCGCTCCTCGTCCTGGAGCAATGAGTCAGGGAAGCAGATGGAGGTCAGCGGCACGAAGCGTGGGGCCTTGGTGCCCTGTGGGCTGGGGCTTTGGTAGGCACCGGCAGGATCTTTGCCCTCTGAGTTAGGTGGACCCACACTGGTGTCACCAGGCCCTGGGGGCAGTGGCTCCAGGGCCCCAAGCAATTCCTGCATGGCACCTGGAGGCTCCAAGCTGTCCTCTGGTCGCAGGCGGGGGCTGGGCGCCGCGGGCTCCAGACTGTGGCCACGGAGGTGGGCTTCGAGCTGGAGAGGCATGGGAGGTGGGGGCGGGGGCGGGGGTGGAGGCGGCTGGGGTGCCCCGTCACGGGTGGCTGGTTCAAGGAGGTGGACACTGACTTTGGGGGTGCTGGGAGAGGGGCTGGGGGCATGGCTGAGGACCGAGGGCAGTAACTGGGGTGGAGGTGGAGGCAGCACCATGGGGAGGTCAGGGCCTCCAGCCTCCAGCAGGAGCCCATGGGGGTTGGGCTGGGCAGGCTGGGCCGTGGGTGGGGGTGGTGGACTCTTCTGCAAGAAGGCCCCCAGCTCCTTGGCACCTGCCCCATAGTGGACAACAGAGGTGGCCAGTCCCTCGGGGGTCTCGCCGCCCCGCTCTGGCCCTTTCTTCTTCTCCTTCAGCCTCCCTAGGCCCAGCTCCAGGGCTGCAGTGGCACCCTCGTCCAGGCTGGCACTGGTGCGGATGACACTCTGCAGGTGGTACCTCTGGGGGTCTTCCTTGGCCAACTCATAAGGTGTGCCTGGTGGTCCCCCGGCCCCACCACTACCCCCAAGTCCCTTGGAGGCATCCGCTGCCCCCTCCTCGCCCACCAAGCCCTCTGCCCCTGAGGTCCGTGGGGGGCTGGGTGCCTGCAGGAGGTGCTGGATAAGGAACTCCTCATCCTCAGTGCGCTCGGCGGGGGGGCCACCAGGGCCTGCCAGCAGCTCAGAGCCATCCCCTTTGCCCTTGTAGCCACCTGCTCCGGCTGCATAGCTGCTGGCTCCAGGGGGTGTCAGGAACGGTGCTGAGGCTAAGACTGAGCTTAGGTATTTGCCGGGGGCGCCTGGGGAGCCCACTCCAGGTGGGCGGCCGGTGGCAGGTGGCGACTGGAGTGGGCGAATGATGTGAGAGGGGCTGGCCTCCCCACCACCTCCCAGGGAGCTGGGTCCCCAGCCGCCTCCATGGCCCGAGAGTGCTGGGGAATGCCCGGTGCTATAGCTGAGTGAGGGACTGGCCGTAGGCAGCCCCTGGGAGTGGGCAGCGGGTCCTGGGTATGGCTCACCCTGCACCCCATACAGCTGCCCCTGCAGTTGGTCGGGTGAGTAGCTCTGACATGTGGCTAGGCCAGGAGGCGGTGGGCCACTGGGGGGCTGTGGGGGGCCCCCTGAGTAGCTGGGGCCTTTGCTCAAGTCCTGTGCCTGACCCCCTCCAAAGCCCTGCCCATAGGCTTGGGGTCCCAAGAGCCCTTGGGGCTGACCAGGGGAATAAGCCTGGCCCCCAGCACCCCCAGCCCCAGAGGCCTTCCCCGTGGCATATGCTGCTGCTGGCCCCCCCAGGCTCTGGCATTTAGGTGTGGCAGTCGAGCGGGGTGGTGGGGGCCTGGTGGCACCCCCTGCAGTAGCTCCATAACCACCTTTGCCTGTCTTGTAACCAGGCGATTGAATGATGGGGCGGTAGCCTCCACCACCACCCCCAGCCCCGCCTCCCCCAGCCACCTCTGGGCCAGTAGCGCGGCCTGATGCTCCAGCAGTGGCTCCACTAGGACCAGCCTTGCTGGGTTCACCAGCACCTGGGGAGGGCTCGCCACCACCCAGGGGGCTGCAGGCTAAGTTGGCCCGGTGGCCCATGGAGGGGTAGCTGCCTCCACAGCTCAGGTAGTGCTGGAGGGCATGGGCTGGTGGTGGGGGTGGCGGGGGCTGGGCACTGGCTGGCCGCTGGTAGTGTTTAATGACAGTGTCCTGGCGGGGCAGGGCCCGCTCGGGTGGCGGCGGGCCTGGGGCAGCACCGGAGAAGTTGTAGAGCTGTGGGGAAGACTGTTCAGCGGCGGCAGCAGCAGCAGCGGCAGAAGAAGAAGCCAGCAGGTTGAACTGAGTTGGGAGGTGGCGGGGAGGTGGGGGCGGATCTGGGGGGCCAGGGCGGTAAGGGGGCGTCTGAGCTGGGCCAAGGCCTGTGGGTCCCAGGACGCCGCCCCCCGCCAGGCGCTCGAAGCCCAACGAGGAGGGCACCGTGGGTGCCTGTGAGGGCTTCAGGTGCAGCACGTCATGAGGGGACAGGAGCCCATTAGCGGGAGGGCTGAATGGGGGATCCTGGAGGCTGAGGGATGAGGGCACTGGGAAGGGGCGGCTGCCGAAGGAAGCTGGGTGCTGGTAAGCTGACAGGGCAGAGGAGGACGGGAAGGTGCTGGAACCCGGGAGGGCGCCCGAGATGAAGAGCTCCGTGGGGCCTGGAGTGTGCATGGCTGGGGATGATGGAGACGAGATCAGAGCTGCCCACGTGCCAGCCCCACCCTCGCCCTCCAGGGCAGGCACCGGGCTTACCTGTTTGCCAGGAAGGACTGCGGAACTGGGACAAGAGAGAGGAGGCGGAAGGGCCAGGTTGGGGGCCCCGGGACTCCAGGGCCGAGATGAGGTTCATGACGGAGGCGTCGGGCCCTGCTGAGCCCGCGTGGTGGAGGCCAGTGTCAAAGAGTCCAGAGAGGCCTGGCCAGGGACAGGGGACAGAGTTAGCTAGGTGAGGGGCAGGGCAGACTGACAGAAAAGGAAGAGCTCAAACCAAGCAGAATCAGAGAAAGGGGCTGCAGAGAACAGGAAGGGTCAATTCACAGAGGAGAAAACAGGCAGAACCAGGCCAAGACCAGGCCTAGCGGAGGGAAGGGAGATGACATGGTGAGACAAGATGGGGTGCGATCCATGCAAAAGAGCAGGGAGCCCAGATGGGAAATAGTACAAAAGAGCAGAAAAGGCCAGGGGTGGTGGAGTATGCCTGCCATCTGAGGATTTGGGAGGCTGAGGCAAGAAGATCGCCAGTTCAAGGTCAGCCTGGGAACTTTGCAAGTTCGAGACCAGCCTGGACTGCATAGTGAGGCTCTGTCTCAAAAATAAAATAAAATAAAATAAAAAAGTAGGGACAGAGTCCTCAATTAGGCTTTGGGGTGGGGGAGTAGGCCAGAGAATTTGGAAAATTCCAGCAAGGAAGGGAAAGGAGAGGATGGGGCAAACAGTCTCAGAAGGACCCTCCCGCAAGTCAAAAGGGTTAAACCAAGGTGAAGGACCCAGCAAAAAAAAAGTGGGAGGAAGACAGGGCAGAGGCCTATCAGGAGGTCTAGGAGTCAAACTGGACAGCACAGTCTCCTCATGGCTGCTACACCTGGGACTCAGGCTGTGTGTCAGGGTGGAAGGAAGGGAACCAATCAGAACGCACGAGAGGCTGGGCCAAAGGAGCCAAATAAGGTAGTGGGCAAATGTAACAAAAAAAGGGAGGGCCATATTGGAGCCAATAAGGAAGAAAGAGAATTAGGAAGAAAGAATTCAGAGGGCAAAGGAGCCAAGAGAATGGGACTAATTCGGAGGGAAAGCATTGCAGTGGCTGGAGAGAGCCCGAAAGGCCTGGAAGAGAAGGTGGGATTTGGGGCTGATGGGATGGGGCCAATTGAGCAAAAGGGGCGCGGCAGGGAAGCGGCTGACGAATCCGGCGTGAAATTAAGCTGCAACCAGCAACCAATCAGAGGAGACACAGTAAGAGGAGGGCCACGACACCGCGCACGGCCAATTAGGAGGGGCGGAACTTTCAGCAGCCAACCAGCTGCCGGGGAGGGAGGGCCGAGGCAAAACCGGGCGGGATGGGGGCCGTACCTGCCGGGTGGTGGTTGGTAGCATAGCTTTGCAGTGGGTGGGGGGCCGCGTAGGCCTGTCGGTGTAAGATGTCCGTCTCGGGGTGCGAGGTCCTGGAGCTGCCATAGACCAAGCTGGGAGCAAAGGGGAGATATCAGAATGTTCTCTCAAACTGCCCTCCGAGAGGGGAGCTCAGGAAATCCCCGAAGAGTTTGGGGGGCTTCCAGATGATTTAGGGGGTTATCCTAAGGAGACTTAGGCTCTTAAGGGGGAAATGACAAGGGAATGGGATGTCCAACGGCCACAGAAATGGCCCCCACTGCAGAGCCCCGGTAAATACAGCCCACTTAGTTTCACGTTTACAAACAGACATGCAACCAGAAACACACACAGCAGACGGTGCAAATCAATTCGGAGGAAGTGTCCTGAGTTGAAAATGCGAAAGGCGTGGTCCTCCTACCGTCCCTCCACCGCCCTACGTGGTGGTGACACAGACCGTGGGGCCCACCTCAGAGGTGCACAGGGGTACCCGTCGCTGGATCGGGACAGGCCCTGAACCTCAAGGGGCCATGCAAACCTAGTTCGGGGGCCGGAGGTAGACTGTTCGCCCTACAGGAGGGGGAGGGCGGAGGGCCGGGGAAAGTACCAGGCACAAGTGCGAACACGAATCCGGTCCATCCCCAGGGGCCGAGGCTCCCATGCATGGGCCCAAGCGAAGCCAGGTACGTGTGTACATGAGTATTCAATTGACCCGTGGGGAAGAAAAAAGGCTCAGAGCGAGGAGTTCCACACGAAAAATCCCGACATGCTGGGATGCCGGGTGGGGGGAGGGGCTCAGGGGCAGGTGAGGTGTGAGGGCGACACTGGTAAGGGGCAGATGCACAGGAGAACACGCCGCCAACCACGCAGGCACCGGGCCCAAGTTCATACCCCCACCCAGGAAATATCCGATTCTCCGCATGCAACGGCCCAAATCCATGGCCGAGACGCAAAGAGGGTACTCGCTCCTGGACATTAAATAGGTTGTCTTTGGGTGTGGGGGAGTTCAAGGGGGCGTGTCCCAGATGCCAGATCCCCCCATTACACACACCCCAAGCTTAAGAAGGGGGCGGGGCCCTGTGCCCACTCTGGGCGCGGAATTTCTTGGGGGGGCCCAGTGGCCCAGCCTCGCGCAATCCCGGAACAATAGGACCTGGGAGGGTGTGCGCGCCCCCCAGGTCTGCGTTCCAATTCTCCTTTCCTTCCATCTTTGCAAGAGCAAAACCAGAGGCGCTGGGGGGTAGGATTCAGCAAGCCGGAATCCAAGGATGCGGGGAAGTCCAGGCCTTGCTTAGCCAGTCCCTCCCACCTTCCCAAGGCCTTCCCGTCCGAAATTGTTTTCCACCCATATTTTCCCGCTGCATTTCTCCCTTTGCAAGCTGGAGCTGGCTTTGGCGGAGTTTGCAATTTGCAAACTGGGGCGGCGGCGTCGTTACAAACCGAAGAAGGCCGCTCCCTTGCAAGCCGGAGGGGAGTTTGCGATGCACGCGTCGCCGGGCTGGCCCGGCCCGGCCCGGCCCGGCCCATCCGGGCCCCCACGCCTTGGCCTCTTTCTCCAGGCCACCCTCAGCTCCTTACCTAGCTTTCGCTGACCTCTCGTAACTCCATCCCGCCCCGGCGCCGAGCGGGTCCCCGAAGCCGGCGCTGGGGTAGTTCCTGTCCATGAATTGGCCGCGATGGAAATTGGGGGGAGGGGGAGGGAGGGGGAAAGGAGGGGGCGCGCGCGCGCTCTCCTCCGCCGCCGCTCCCTCCGCTGCTTTTTTTCCCCCCTTTTCTCTTTTTTTTTTGCAGCCGCCGAAGGCCCGGGAAGGTCCGGGGTGGGGGGAGGGAGGGGGCAGGGGCAGAGGGGCGGGCAAGGGAGGGGTGTGCAGCTGCTGAGCCAAGAAGGGGGGAAGGGGGGTTCCCCCTGGAGGAGGGAAAGGGGGGAGGAGGGACCCCGCTGTCTCCGCCTTTGCCCCGGCGCTTGCAAGAAAGGGGGGCGCGCGCTCGGGAGGGGGCGTCCCGGGCGGCCCCGGTGTGGGTGCAGGCGCTGGGTGCTCGCTCTCTCGCCGCCGCTGCCGCCGCCTCCTCCTCCTCTGCGCTCACGGTGCAGCCATCTTTGCACAAGGCGGCTGGGGAGGGGGGAGGGGAAGGGGGGCGGGCGGCGGGGTGTCTGGCTGCGCTCCGCTTCCTCCCACAATCCCGTGCAAATGCAAAAAAAAAAGAGAGAGAGACTGCGACTGAGCTCTAGCAGAGCCTGGGGGTGTAGGGCACAGCACTTGTACAGAAAACCAGCTCTGCCGCGCGCAGACGCGCTCGAGAACGCGGTTCAGTTCATTCCATTTTTATTTATTTTTGCATTGTTTCGGCCTTTTGTGGGGGGGGTCCTTTCCAAAGGGTTTTTATCTAGAACAGCTCAACTCCGGTTCCCCGGGTGCAACCTGAGCACCTGCCCCCTCCAGTACACTTGCAAATACGCCCCCCACCCTTTCCCTGGGTTATGAAGCGCCCCTGTGCGCGCAAGAGGGCTAGAGGAAGACACGCGTGTGCACGGGCGGGGCCTCCCGCGTGTACGTGCCCGTAGCACCGGAGGACGATGGTCGAGTCACATCTGGCCACACGCAAGTCTGCTCCCTGGGCCTGAGCGCATACCTATCCTGAGGACCGGACTGGCCGGTGCCCCCCCAGTTGGGAGGGGGGCGCGCGAGGGGCAGGCACCCGGGCTCTGCAACACGTCGGTGCGTGTGTCCGTACGCTGCGGAAACATGTGTGCCAGGGTAGGCCTCGGGTGGGACGACCCCTGATCTCCCCCCACCCCCAGCTCAGCTCGAGACTTTAAGAGGCCTGGGGGCTTCCGGAATCCGTTGTGAATCGGGGGCACGGTTCGGGGAGCCCAGCTCCTCAGCAGCTCTTCACTGAGGCCTCCTGAGGCTACAAGGGGAGGAGCACAGTAGGGAGTCAAAGATCTGGCTGTGCCCCGCAACCAAGATTGGTGCCTCAGCCAATCCCGGACCTTCGGGGCACAAGCCCCACCCTTCTATAATGTAATACTCCACCCTCCCTACGCTGGGCCACGCCCCTGTAGACAATTGCACAGGGCCACGCCCCCTCACTTCAAGCCCTGCCCCTAGGTTATCCAAGTCCCGCCCCAGATCACGCCCCTCCCCCTTTGCCCCTACCCCCGGTAGCAGCTCCGCCCATACCTTGAGTAAGGGGGTGGCGGTGCGTCGTGCACCCCAGAGGCCGCCAGCGCCTGCTCGTAGGTCGGGAGGCCTGGGGGTCCGGGTGGAGGCAGGGGCGTCGGAGGGCTCAGAGGGCTGATGAGGCTGCTCCTGGAGACAGAAAAGTTTGGCTGCGATGGCGGGGGGCGGGGGGCGGGGGACGAGGGGGCGGGCCGTCAGGATAGAGATGGACAGTAGAGAGGATAGAAAGAAGGAGATAGACAAGGGTGGCAGGTCCTAGAGATGGAAGGGAAATAGACCAGACGAAAGGAGGGTCATCTTCAGCCTAGCCCTGCATGGCAGAAAAAGCGCCTGAAATAACAGGCAGGGTACATGGCAGGTAGCCACAGAAAGGAGTACAGGCCTGTAATCCCAGCGTTAGAGGAAGCCAAGGGGGGAGCATTGCTTCAAGTTAGAGGCCAGCCTGGGCTACAAGTAAGTTCAAAGTCGCATGGACAATATGTCAAGATCCTATTCAAAAAACAAAAGAGGAAGGAAAAAAAAAACACTTGAGCGTGGTGTTGTACACCTCCAATCCAGTATTCTGGGAGGCTGAGGCAGGAGAATCACAAGTTCAAGCCTACCATAGGCAATTTGGCAACTTAGTGAGACGCTGTCTCAAAATAAAAAGGGCTGGAGGGGCCGGTGAGATGGCTCAGCGGCGTAAGCGCCTGCCTGGCAAGCGCGAGGGCCCAAGTTCGACTCCCGGAACCCACATACGAAAAAAAGGGCTGGTGATATCGCTCAGCGGCACAGGCGCCTGCTGGCACGCGAGCTCCTGAGGTCGACCCCCGGTACCCACACACACAAAAAAAAGGGCTGGAGATGTCACTCAGTGTGAAGGCCCTGGGTTCAAACCCCAATACAAAAAAAAGGTCCCACAGAGAAAGCCTTTCATTCAGATCCACCAGATGACAGGCAGAGTAATGGAGAAGCAGCCCTGCCCTGCAGATAGGTAGGTAGACGCACACACAGTCAGATGACAGGTAGAACTCAGCAGACCCGTACAGACAGGGGCACGACAGGGAGAGACTACGTCACACTCAGTCTTTAGAGAAAACACAGACCCACTGTACTTTGACACTCAGACCCCTTTGAGACCCTGCCAGTGAGAGACACACCTAGACCACTCATGGCACACATAAACACATGCTGCTCCCCATCGCCATGGAAACTGACAGGCCACAGGCGGCTGTGGACCACAGGCTGCCCAGTAACAGCCTCACCACAGAAAGTATGCTGAGCAGTGTTCTCCCGGGCACCTGGACGCCCAAAGACAGGCAGGTAGCAAATGCTGCTAGAACTACTGCTGCTGGACAGACAGACAGATGCAGAGCCAGCCACTTGTAAGCTCACAGACTCACCCCCCACATGCCTGTCTCTTCCGAGCGTTCCTCGTGCCCTCTAACCCCCGATCCTCAGCCATACATCAAAACTTCCTCCCTCCCTGCCCCCTTACTCTTGGGCACTCAGCTGCTGGCTTGGGGTCTGGCGTCGCCGATAATGCAGATACCAGAAGGCTCCCAGGCCAGCCAACACGATGAGCAGGATGCCCGACGTCAGCCCCACAGCCAGGGCTGCTCCGTCCACTCGTCTCTGCCCTGTGGGGAAGGGGAGCTGCTATGTCATGGGCTGCCCGACCCTAGCATCCCACACACCCCCAGAGCTGGGGCTACTTCCTACTCCTGTCACCTCAGGCAATTCTAGCACATGAAGGGACTGTAATAACTTCACCTGGAACTAGGAAATAGGGGAGCTGTAGCCCCATGACAACATGGGCAGGCCCTCCGCTGACATGGGATGGCTCTAGTCCCTACTAGTCAGGGGTACAGCCTCTAAGTGATCTATCTACAAAGCTAGCACTTGACACACTGAAAGCAGGGTGGGGTGCTCAGGTGGCTGCTGGCTTCAAGAGGCCCCTAACCCAGGCCCGGTGGCGCGTGCCTGTAATCCCAGCATTGTTGGAGGCTGAGGCAGGTGGGTCACAAGTTCAAGTCCAGCCTGGGCAACTAGCACTTAGTGAGACCCTGTCTCAAAATACAAAAGGTTGGGGATGTAGGTCAGTGCATAAGACCGTGGGTTCAATCTTCAGGTCCACAAAAGTAAACAATGAGGCTCCTACACTGAGCATTGTCAGCTATAACCTGTAATAACAGGACATCCAGTTAACTGACGTCCAGATACACAACAATTATTTATTTATTTATTTATTTATTTATTTATTGGTACCGGAGATTGAATCCAAGGCCTTCATATTGGGCTATATCCCTAGCCTGTTTGTTTATTTATTTATTTATTTTTGAGAAAATACAACAATAAAGTCACTTATTTGTCCAGGCTAGGGTTGAACTTGTTATCCTCCTGCCTCAGCCTCCTAGAGTGCTGGGATTACAGCCATATGCCTAGCAACAAGAAATACACTTTAGCATAAGTCTATCCCTTGAAGTTTTTGGGCTATATCTATACTTTAAAATTTTTTCATTGGGCATCTGAAATTTAAATTTACCTGTGAGGGAGGGGACACAGAGGGAGCCAAGTTTCCAGTATTTTATCTGGCATCTCTACCTACTCTGGAATGCAACCCCTTCTACAGATTAGGCAACTGAGGGACCAGGCCTCAACTCTAATCTATAATCACAATCTACGGGAAGTCTTTGGGAAAAAATCACTTAACAATGGAGGAATCTAGGGACACACCCCCTCAAATAATTGTATGTCTAGAACTCAAGTGGGCCTGTTGATAAGATGCAGCCCCCTTTAGCATTCCAAGGACACATGGAGGGAGGACTTCAGGCTTTCCAGAACTTGCTACTGGGGATACTTTTTATCCCTGGGGATTGGGGATTGAACTCAGGGTCTTCCCACTGACCTATGTTCCCCATTCTTTTTTTATTTTTATTTTTTGGTTTGTTTTGAGACAGGGTCTTGCTAAGTTGCTAAATTACCCACAGGCTGGGCTCCAACTTGCCATCTTCCTGCCTCAGCCTCCCGGAGTGCTGGGATTATAGGCATGTGCCACCATGCCCAGTTCGGGGACATTATTTTTTGGCAATGAATGGAGAGTGTCCCTCAAACACTAAACCCTGGGGTTTTTACCCATTTTAGGAAAAACCTGCACTGAGGAGGCAAGTTGTCCCAATTCATGGACTGAAGAAGCCACTAGGCCTTGCTGGGCCTCTAGTGAAGGAACTGCCTGCCCTTAGCAACCAGGCTCCAGTGTGAAGACTCCAGCCCAGTCCTAGGGCCCTGTTGCTAAGGTGCAGCCACCCCTAGCAACCACACCATGAGGGGGTGGGACATCTGGTGCCCAGAGGGGGGTCCTCCAGTGGATAAGAAGCCTTGACTACTCCAACTAGGTGCAGTTGCTAGGGAGAAGGCCTCCTTAGCAACTAGGCTGCTGCAGCTGGGATGGGGTTGTGGGGGAGGGGACGACAGCCAGGTAGCGCTTGGGGCTTCCTCAGGCTGGCCTGGCCAGACCCCGTTGCTAAGGAGCAGCCCCCCTTAGCAACAAGGCTGCAGTCAAGATGAAGCCTCAGAATTCAGAGGAGGGGCTGGGGGTTGGCAAAGCAGCAGGAAGGACAGGACAGGTGAGGATGGCTAGGCTTCTGGCCCTGGCTCCATACTGGGGAGCAGCAACACCCCCAGCAAAAATATGCTCTGAAGGGGCTGGGGTCTGGACTCCTAAGAAGGACTCGGGTTGGCTCACCCCTCCGATGGGTCCTGAAGCTCTAACCCTCCCTCCATGGCACCGCTCCCTTGCTGGGAACTCAGGGCCTCCTCCAAATGCAAATGCAGGGTGGTGGGTTTGTCAGAGGGGGTTCTACTGTCAAGGGAGGGGACTCCTTAATGATCATCTTCAGAGAGCATGAATTGGGGGTCAGAAAGTCTTGTGGCTAATTTGGGGTGGGGAACATTGCTTCAGCCTCCGTGGGAACTGGCGATCATCACTGCACAGTGCAAGAGGGTGTGAGCCCCACTTACCTCCTTTGCCATTGTAGGGGTAGGTCTCCCAAAAGCGCTCCTTGAATGGCCAAAGGGGGAGAGAAGAAGAAAGGCAGCAATTCAATGGAAAGATTCACAGCCCCCCAAAAGCAGCCTACCCTGACCTCTGAGTCCCCAGGGAGGAAGGAGCTGAGGACCAAGGTCCCTTGCCCCTGCACCTGGAGAGGACAGAGGGTCCCAGGCTTTGGGGCCTCCCAGCCTTCACCGTGAGGGTGTTGTCCTCAAAGCACTCCCTGGCCTCTTCCCAGGAACACTGCTCCTCGTTGCATTCCCGCTCCAGGTTCCCCGGAGTGAACAGCTCCAGGTCCCAGTGATTGGCTCGAGGAACCCGCCTGTGGCCTGTCAGGAACCTCTGGGCCTCTGGGGGGCCAAGAAAGACTTCTGGGCCTAAAGACGTGAGGGCAGAAAATGAGAAGGGCCCTAGGCCTGGGGACAGAAGGGGATGGAGATCTAGGGGGTCCCCTGAGAGGAAGGTCTGGGGCCTGGACTCCTGGTCTGAAGGAGGAGGGCCCTGGACCCTTGAAGTGAAGGGGACATGGAGAGGGGACGTGGAAAGGCAGAGGCCAAGCCTCTGGCTGCCAGTTCCTCCCCACCAACCTACCTTGGTCTTGTTCTCCACTGAGGGAGGTGTCCAGACAGGTGGCCAACCCCATATAGAGCAGCAGCAGGGAAGGGTGGCCCCTCATATTTTGTGGACACCTGAAACCAGGTGCAGTGTAGGTGACTGGTGCCTTAGCCCCTGGGGAATAAGGCAAAGGGTCACTGCTTGGGCTCTGTGGTCACAAATGAAGATAAGAGCAGATGCTGCATCAACTCGTTGTCACTTTCCCAGCAGGTCTATTGTGCCCATTTTATAGATGAGGAAACTGAAGCCAAAGGAGGTAAAATAACTGGCCTATAGACACACAGTGTGCAAATATCTGAGCCAGGATTTGAGGGAAGGCAGTGTTTTCAGACAGGAGCATGAGAGCGTGATGTAGCTTTCTCTTCCTGTGCTCAGACGCAGCTCCCTTGATAGCTGGGATTCCTTCCACCGCCCTGGCGACTTCCACTTACGCCTCTCCCTGCCCATTCCTACATCCACCCACGGAGATCAAAAATCACAGGCAAAAAGGTCCTATATTTTTTGGATCTGAAACCATGAGGGGGCAGCAGCCCTGATCTCCTGGGACTGGGAACTCCAAACTTATGGGTCTTACAAGGGTGGGGGCCAGTACAGTAGGGTCCCCAAGCCATGTTCTGTCTCCAGGTACATGCCACTTACCTGGCCAGGTGTGTGAATACTGCTCTTCCTCTTTAATTGGGACCTCCTCGGCCAGCAGCAGCCAGCTGTGAGAGGGTAAGGGAGAGGGGAGGGGAGGGAGGAAGGGTCCTCAGCTCCGGTGGTAACCGAGCCAGATCCCGGTTTCTAGTAGTGGGGCGGGGCTTGCATTACCTTCCCTGGGCGGGACTCCGGTAAGGGACAAATCTTTTAAAGGGACCTTAGGTTCTAAGGGCCAAAGCTCCTTAGAGAAGCCAGGGTGTCCAGCACCGTGGGCCGTGGGGAGCTTAGGGGACTGGATTTACACTTCCTATTCCATCTTCCCTCCATCTCCCAGGCCTGTCCACCCCTGGGAGCTTGCCTGGCCAGCTAGGAAAATAAATGCCTGAGAATCTAATTACCTAGAAACTGGCAGAAACGGTATGTCTTGGTCCCTGCGATCCGGGACGTGCCTTAAAAAGTCCCTGATTCCTAAACAGTGACTTGAACGGCTCTGGATTTCGGTTTCTCTGTTGCTCTATCTGTAAAGTGGGAACAGAGGAGTTCTCACTTCTCAGCAATCCCTTAAGATGTAGTATGAAAAATAGATAATGTATTTGGAGCAGTAGGCATCCCAATCTCTGGCGTAAGTGGTTAGTTCTTAAACTTGAGTTTGGAAGGCTCAAAGCCTGGGAATGGAGCGGGAAATCTGCGCTGGGAAATGCCTAATACTGTACGTACTAAGTAATCTTTATATTCATGCCAGTTCCAATAACCGGAACCTTCTAATTGCCAACTCATGTTTCCGGAGGGAGGAAGAAAAGAAGAAAGGACTTACCAAGCCTAGCAAGGCACCTCGGCAACTAGGGGCAGCTTTATTTCCGGTCTCTACTGTCAGGAGGAAGGAGGTGGAGCGGAAGAGAAAAACAGCACTCCCTTCCGGTGTATTGGCACAGTTAAAGCGAAGAGGGAACGAGGGGTCGTCTGTGAGGTGAGTTCCACGAGGTGAAGGGGTGGTGTGGCTGAGGTCCAGTCCTGCGGGATAGAACTCTGGGGTCCCAAAGGGGACTGGGGGTAGATTTCGGATTCCCGGCTTCCTGTAAATCACTAATAGAGCTTTCCGGGCGCCCCAAGTTGGAGGGTGAACTACATCTCCCAGCATCCCCTGGAAGTAGCCAACGCTCCGTCAGTTCTTTGGGAGAGTAGTTCCGCGATGGAGGACGATGGGTCGGAGGTTCAGATGGAAAGGGGACAGGGAAACCTCCAGGGCCTAAGAATTGGTAGTTGAGGAAGCAGGACTCGTTTCTTGGCCTCAGTGTCCCAGACCGAGCTGAGGAGGGCGGGCGGGCAGTAGTGGGTGCAGGCGCCCTTTGACAACCCCTTTTCTCAGGGCTGGGGTAGGGTTTACCGCTTTCTTTTGTGGAGCTTTGGAGTCAGGCAGACTTTGGGTTTCATCCTGTTTGTGCTGCCATTTCAGTGTGAAGTTGGGCCTTGAAAGGTCCTGGAAGCAGTTTTAATGTTTTATTGTGAAAATGTTTAAGGTTACGTGAAAGGGTATATGCATCTCTGTTGCCCAGATTTGCCGCCCATGATGATTTTGGCCATACTTGCTGAATATATTTTTCAGTTTAAACTTGTCAAAGCATATCCTAGCCATCGTGACGATTCACCCCTAGTTCAGGATATGTGGGTAAAAACCAAGGACGTTTTCTTAGCACGATCCCACACTTCGCACATTATCACGGTAACCACTCACACATTACAAAAGCTACCGTCCTGCTAGAATGTGATCCACTACTTAGGCCATATTCAAATCCAGTGTCTCAGAAATGTCATGTGTGTTCGTGGTGCTGGGGATCAAATCCAGGGTTCATGCTAAGCAAGCGCTGTACCGCTGAGCTATATCCCCAGCCCAAAAATACTGCTGCTGTTGTTGTTGTTGTTTTAACTGTTGGTTTGTTTGAAACACGATCCAGTCAGGTGATAGCTATTATGCCTTTTAAGTCTTTCATAGAACAGCCCCCCCTTTACTCCACCTTGATGGTTTTTTTGGTGTAATGGATTCATTCATTGAAGAAATGTGGACCTGTTGTTCTGTTGGTCATCCTACCATCTAACGTGTCTTTTTGCTTCCTTTTTTGTTGTTGTTGTTTTTGTTTTTTGAGACAGAGTCTCATTATGTAGTTCAGGCTGGTCTTGAACTCACAGGGATCTTCCTGCCTCAGCATCCTGAGTGCCGGAATTACAGGTGTGCACCACCATGCCCGGCTAGGACTCTTAACTTTCAACCCTCCTGCCTCAGTCTCCCAGAGCGCTGGGTAAGGCGTGTGCCTGGCTTGGTTACCTTTGTTTTCTTTTTTTTTTTTTTATAATCAGCTTTATTAGGATATAAATCCTTTTTGTTGTTGTTGTTTTGAGAAGTGTCTCCCTACACAGGTCAGGCCAGCTTTGAACTCACTATGTAGCTGAGGCTGGCCTCTAACTCCCAGTGATCCTCCTGCCTCAGCCTCCTAACTGGTGGGTTTACAGGTATGCGCCACCATGCCCAGCAGGATGTGATTCCTATAACATGTAGTTCATTCACTTTGGTTTTGCTTTGTTCTGTTTTTTGAGACAGGGTCTCACTAAGTTTTGCAGGCTGGCCTTGAACTTGCTTATATAGCCCAGGCAGGGGTCAAACTCTGGTAATCCTCCTGCCTCAGCCTCCCGAGTGCTGGGATTACAGGCGTGTGCCACCACGCCTGGCTCAATTCATTCACTTAAAATTTATAATTCAATAATTTCTAGTATGTTCACATTTACGCAACCACCACCGCTGTTCCTTTGTTTGTTTGCAGTACTGGGGGTTAAAACAAGGACTTCAGACTAACCTACATCCCCATCCCTTTTCTACTTATTTATATATTCATTTATTTAGAGATAGGGTCTTACCAAGTTGCCATCACTCTTTTTTGTTTTTTTGAGATAGGCTCTTGCTGTGTAGCCCAGGCTGGCCTCAAACTCTCAGTGATCCTCCTGCCTCAGCCTCCTGAGTGCTCGGATTACAGGTGTGCACCACCATGCCTGGCATTGCCATCACTCTTTAAAATAAACTGGTACTATGTATGAATAGTCACTCCTCATTTCCTCCCAATCCCTCCCAGCCCCAGCCTTACACAGCTACTAATTTACCTTCTCTCTCTATGGATTTGCCTAATCTGCACAATTTCACTTAAATGCAGTCATACAATATGTGGTTTTGTGCACATGACGAGCAATTGGTAAGTGCTGTGCCGCTGAGCTCTCTCCCTCAACGATATGTGGTCTTTTGTGACTGTTTCTTTCATTTAACATACATTTTCGAGGTCCACCCATGTAGCATGTAGCAGTATTTTTTCTCTTTTTGTGGCTGAATAATGTTTCATTGTATAATCTAGGGCACATTTTGTTCCTCCATCCGTTGATGGATTTCTTGGATTGTTTCCTCTTTTCACTGTTATAAACAGTACCATTATCAAGCTGGGCATGGTGGCACACACCTATAATCCCAGCATTCAGGAGGCTGGAGCAAGAGGATCACCAAGAGTTTGAGGCTGGCCTGGGCTACATAGAGAGTTCCACACCACCCTGAACTACTAGCAAGACCTTGTTTCAATAAACAAAAAACCCAAAAGCAAATAGTACTGTTAATCAACATTTGTGTATAGTTTTTTGTCTTGTTTTGTCTTTGTTTTTCAGTTACTAGGAATTGAACCCAGTGGCCCTCTGCCACTGAGCTACATACCGAGCCCCCTCCTTTTTTTTGTTTTTTTGCGACAGGGTTTCGCTATGCAGTGTAGGCTGGCCTTGAACTCACTTTGTAGCCCAGGCTGGCCTCGAAAATGAATCGATCTTCCTGCCTCAGCCTCCCAAGTGCTGGGATTACGGGCGTGCGCCACCATGCCATCTAGCCCCTCTTTTTTACATTTTATTTTTAGGCAGTTACTTTCTAAGTTGTCATGGCTGAACTCAGACTTTCAATCCTGCCTCAGCCTGCCATGTAGCTGGGATTACAGCCGTGTGCTATGGTGCTTGGCTGTGTGTGCAAGTTTCTGCGTATACAATTCTAAGCAATTCTAAGAAGTAGAATTGCTGGGTCAAATGGTGACTACATTGAATCTTTTGAGGAACTGCCAGATGGTTCCAAAGTGGCGACATCACCTCACATTCTCACGAGCGATATGAGGATTCTAATTTTACCACATTCTTACCAACACTTATTATCATCTGTTGTATTGGTTTTACCAAAATATAGTTATCTTCATGGGGCATGAACTGGTATCTCATTGTGAGTTTATTTCTTTATTTCTTTATTTTTGGTACCGGGAATCGAACTCAGGACCTTGTGCTTGCCAGGCAGGCACTTGTGCTGTTGAGCTATATCCCCAGCCCGTGGGTTTATTTTTGAGACGGGGATTCACTATATAATTTAACCTAGTCTTGAATTCACTGTGTACACTGTATAGACCAGGCTGGCCTTGGACTCACAGTGATCCTCCTGCCTCAGCCTCCCAAGCACTGGGATTACAGGTGTGCACCACCATGCCCAGCTCATTGTAGTTTTTATTATAGTTCCTTAATGACAAGTGGTACTGAACATCTTTTCATATGCTTATTGGCTATTTGTATGTCTTCTTTTTTTTTTTTAATATGCGGGTACCGGAAGTCGAACTCAGGACCTCGCGCTTGCCAGGCAGGCACTTATGCCGCTGAGCTATATCACCGGCCCTCGTATGTCTTCTTTGGAGAAAAGTCTGTTCCAATCCTTTGCTCATTTTTAAACTGGATTGTTGTTTATTACTGAATTATGAATTTTTACATGTTGTAGATACAATTCCCTCATCCAGTATCTGACTGTTGTAGCTGCTACCTGTTTTTGTATTGCCTGCAGTACTGGGGATTGAACCCAGGGCCTTCATGATGAGCTACATCCCTAGACCCCCCTTTCTACTTTTTTTATTTTTGTGATTCTCACTAAGTTGCTGAATTGCCCAGGCTGGGCTCAAACTTGCAGTCCTCCTGCCTCAGCCTCCTAGAGTGCTGGGATTACAAAGAGTTTTGTTTGTTTGTTTTTAAACATTTTTAAGTAATAAATTTTGTGGCCTGTGATAATGGGTGATGCACAGCCATGCCTGTTTGTTTCCATTATGTCCAGGGCTGCTTTGACCCCACAAGGGCAGAGCCAATTGCCACTAATGGGGGCCATATGGCTTGCAAGGTTGAAAATAGTTATCATCCACCCCTTTATGTCAGTCCCTGCTGTGTCCCCTGACTTCCTAGTATGAGGAAATTAAATCTGAAGTCTTGATTACGCTGGGCTCAGCCCTGTGGGGTGACTCCCTCTGTGCTGCACCTTCTCCTCCAATCGCGCCTGGCTGGCCCATGTTCAAGGACAGCAGGATGGATTCAGGGCCTCAGGTGGCGTTAGGGACTGAATGTCAGTTTCTCCCCAGTTCGTATGTGGAGGCCCTGATCCCCAGCATGGCTGTATTTGGAGTGGGGCCTCTTTGGAAGGAATTAAGATTGAGTGAGGTCATAGGATCTCAGCTGATGGGGTTGGTGTCCTTAGAAGAGAGAGACTCTCAGGGCTGGGCATGGTGGCGCGCGCCTGTGATCCCAGCACTTGGGAGGCTGAGGCAGGAGGATTGTCAGGAGTTCGAGGCCAGCCTGAACCTCACAGTGAGTCCCTGTCTCAAACCCATTCCCCTAAAAAGAGAGGGCAGCTCCAGAGCCCAGCTGCCTGAGTTCCAGTCCCAGCCCTGCCACCTCCTAGTTGGGGGATTCAGGCACTTCATCCTGTAAAGTGGGGATGATGCTGACAAGAGCTGGCATTGAGGTGGCTCCCGCCCTGGCTGTCCCCTGTGAAGTGCTGGTGACAGCAGATGGCAATAGTTCTGTTTTCTATTTTGAAGTTGAGCCTAGCAAGCAGACAATACAGCAGGGTGGGTGCAAGCTCGGCTTCCGGAGTTACGAAATCCCAGCCCTGCCACCTGGCAGCCCTTCAGCCCTTGGCAGAGCTTCTCACACTTTTTGGTTTTAGGATCCAAAAACTCATGGGGGCCCCCAAAGGGCTTGGTTTATCTGAGGTACATCGATCAGTGTTGGCCATATTAGAAATTGAAACTGAGATATTAAAGGAAAAGTGGTTGGTGCAAGAATGTGCACCCTGACATGTACCCGTTTAAAACGTACAGTCCAGGGGCCGGTGAGATGGCTCAGCGGCATAAGCGCCTGCCTGGCAAGCGCAAGGGCCCGAGTTTGACTCCTGGAACCCACATATGAAAAAAGGGCCAGTGATATCGCTCAGCGGCACGGGCACCTGCTGGTGCGCGAGGTCCTGAGGTCGACCCCCAGTACCCACAAAAAAAAAAAAAAAAAAAATCTAAAACGTACAGTCCAGTGGGTTTCAGTCTCTTTACTGTGTTGTGTACCCATTGCCACTTTGTTCCAGAACATTACATCGCCCCCAAAATAAACCCTGTGGCCAGCAGCAGTCCCCGCTCACTCCTTGCCTGGTCCAGCCTTTGGCCACCACTGAACTGTTTTCTGTCTTTATGGCCCAGCCTGCCCTGCACTTCCTGCCAGTGAGATATACACAGCCTCTGGGCCTGCTTCCTTTCCCTCAGGTAGGAACACAGGTACCACACGCACCTTTTATTTTTATTTTATTTTATTTTATTTTATTTTATCTTGTAGTTCTTGGGATTGAACCCAGAGCCTTGGCACTGAGCTACATTCCCAGCCCTTTTTTAATTTTTCATTTTGAGATGGGATCTTGCTAAGTTACCCGGGCTGGGCTTGAACTTGTGATCTTCTTGCCTCAGCTTCCAGAGTGCTATGATTACAGGTGTGCACCATCATGCCCAATTTAAAAGTCACTTTTTTTGGGGGGGAGAAGGGGCAGGGTCTTGCTGTGCACCCCAGGCTGACCTCGAACTTGTGGCGATCCTCCTGCCTCAGCCTCCCAAGTGCTGGGATTGTAGGCATGTGCCACCACACCTGCCTAAAAGAGACCTTTCAGAAACCCAGGACAGGGGCTTGGTATGTAGTTCAGTGGCTGAGAGATTGCTCTGTGTGTGCAAAGCCCTGGGTTTGACCCCCAACAGAGAAAAAGCAAAAAACCCCATGGCCGAATGTACACACGTGGATCAGAACCATGAGATTTCACAGCCTCTGGAGAAGCCACCAGGCGCCCGTGGCGAAGAGCGAGGGCAAATGGTGTCCTAGCGTCCTGGGAAACATCCCGTGGATGCCCTGGAGCATCTCAGGGGCCCTGGGGTTCCTGGGCCTCACTGTGAGAACCACTGCCCTAGGCGTAGAGGTTCTGGGGTCGTGGGGGTGGAACAGTGGGTGACATCAGGGTCCCAGGCTTGACAAGCCATCAATCCAGTGTGGATCCCGCAGTCATTTTCATTAACCTGGCAACATTTAAAAATGCTCCCTCTAGCTATCCCCTCTCGGGGGACATTTCTCACCTTGCAGAGCTCCGGTCTTGGCCACAGACACTGGCTGCTGGCCTCTGGGAAAGCAGAGGTTTCCGATGCCAAATGCCACAGGGTCAGGGAAGTTGACAACTAAGAATAGAGTCGGGAATTTGTCCCTGAGGCCAGTGCAACCTTCCTCAGTGGCATGGTGGGGGCTGGGAGGGCTGGGGAGTGGGTGGCACTGGGGCTGGGGGCGGCAACAGGTGCCGATGCTTACTTCAAAGGCGTAGGGTGGGGGACTCGGGGGGGGGCTGTGGGTCAGGGGACCAGGAGTCAAGTTGGGGTGTGTCAAGGTCAGTTCTGCAAGCAATACCGTGACCATCTGGGGACAAGATGACAGCCAAAGGGCCGAAGGGGCCTTTCTGGGTAATGGGGGTGCTCTGTATGCCCCCTTGGAATCCCAGTGCTCTGGAGGCTGAGGCAGGAGGATCGCTACAAGTTTGAGGCCAGCCTGTGCTACGTAGTGAGTTCGAGGCCAGCCGCATAGGGAGACTTTGTCTCAAAAAAAAACAAAAATGAAAAAACGAAAAAAATTGGCTTCTGAGCAGAAGACACCAGTAGGGGGAGCGAGAGCTCTGTAGCGTAGAGGTTGCTTGTGGGTTTTGAACGTGAAAGACAAGTTTTTTGAAGTGGCCAGAAGAGGGCGATAACGAGAAAGCTGCTTTTTACCTTCCTGGCGCTCTTGGGGTGCTGGGCTCCCCAGCTTCTGGACTTTTTCTGGAGGCCCCTGTAGCCCAGCTCTGAGCACGCTCACATGTTGTCCTCACAGCGCTTTGGTCCAAAGATCTAGGCCCAGTGTTGATCCCCGTTTCTCACCAAGGGAGACTTGAGGCTCAAAAAAGGGAGTCATCAGCCCAAAGCTGGCAGAGGGTCCCGCAGCGGAATCCTCCACAAACTGATCCAGCAACCCCCACCTTGATTCATGTGTTTACTCCTGTGTTCCTGTCTCTCCTGACGTGTAGCTTTTTGTTTGAAGCTGCTAAAATGTCTCATTGTAGCCCACCTTCCTGTGCTTCCATCATCCCAACACCCTGGGAGGCCGAGGCAGGAGAATCACAAGTTCCAGCCCAGACTAGGCAATTTAGTGACTTAGCCAGACACTGTCTCAAAATTTAAAAATAAAAAAAGGCTACAGATGTGGCTCAGCGCGAGGGCCCTGGGTTCAGTCCCCAATACTCTGGCAAAAGATAAAAATGAAATGTTTTCGTTTTGTGCACTCACAGATTTCATTGAGATTGGTGTTAAGTTCTTGTTTCTGTGCCCACGCAGCTCGAGGTGGCTGAGCTCCACCAGGAGGCCAGTCCAGCTCACAGCTGCCTGGTCCCCGCGTTTACATTGCCTTCTCCCTGGGGAGGCGCTCAGTGGCCTGGCTGCCCCTCTAGACAGTGTCTGCCCCTCACCCCCCCATGCCAAGAGGTCGGATAGTGTCGCCCTGTGGTCTCCTCGTGCGCTTGCCGAGCTTTTGCATTCCTTCTGCTTCTTCCCGTCCTCGCTCACTTTTCTGTCTAGGAAGCTGTTTTCTTTCTTGTTGATTTGCAGCAGTTTCATGTACAGTGAGTTTTGCTATAAAGCTTGTTTTTTAAGATTTTTTTGTGGTGGTTTTTTTTTTTTTTTTTCCCCTTTATGTGGGTACCAGGAACCGAACTCAGGACCTCGAGCTTGCCAGGCAGATGCTTGTGCTGCTGAGCTGTATCACCAGCCCTTTTTTTTGTTTTTTTTTTTTGTTTTTTTTTTTTTTTGTGTGGGTACCGGGGGGTCGACCTCAGGACCTCGCGCGCCAACAGGCACCCGTGCCGCTGAGCGATATCACCGGCCCCTTTTTCGTATGTGGGATCCGGGAGTCGAACTCGGGCCCTCGCGCTTGCAAGGCAGGCGCTTACGCCGCTGAGCCATCTCACCGGCCCTTGTTTTTGTTTTTTGAGACAGGGTCTCAGTATGTAGTTCAGGCTGGCCTTGAACTCACAGCAATCCTCCTGCCTCAGCTTCCTGAGTGCTGGGATTACCGGCGTGCACCCCTGCGCCCCGCTTCCTGCATGTTTCCTTCAGCATCGCTGACAGAGTTTCTGGGTGCCATGCACACCCCATTTTCTCTGTAATCTCTGTGGTTCTCACTGTGAGTTCTGCAGTGGCTGTGATTTTAGGATGAAAGCCTTGCAGCAGGGCTGACTTGGGATGTCACAGGTGCCTGTCCCGGCCCCACATTCTCTAGAGCTTCCTGTGCAAGGTGCCTCACTGGCCTGGCCTGGCTCGGCTCAGAGGGGTAACGGGGAACCCTGTGCGCAGCGGGAGGACCGCAGCTCCCCAGCTCGGGGATGTGTCGGCCTCAGCTCTGCATGGACGCAAGGGCAGACTCTAAGGGTAAATCTACCTGCCTTCTGAACCAGAAGTTCCAATTTCAATAATTCATCTTAGGGCCGGGGCCCTAGCTCAGTGGAAAAGTGCTCTCCTGGTGTACACGAAGCCCTGGGTTCCACCCTCAGCAGCACAAAAAAGAAAAAGACAATTTATGCTAGCAGGCATGGTGGTACAGGCTTGTCATCCCAACAGTCTGGAAGGCTGAGGCAGAAAGATCACTAGTTCAAGCCCAGCCTTGGCAATTTAGTGACTTAGTGAGACCCTGTCTCAAAGTAAAACATAAAAAACGGGCTGGGACTGTAGCTCAGTGCCAAGGGCCTGGGTTCCATCCCCAGGACTGCAAAAGAACAACACAGAATTTATCCACGGCACCCTTGGACTCTCGTGCACTGACAGGACAAGGAAGGGCGCAGTGGGCTGGTGGGGCTCCCAGGCTGTCTCCCTGGAACCAGTACCCAGCGGCGCAGAGAGCGGAACTGCACGGCCCAATGTTGTGATTTGTGTCTAGATGTCCCCCCAAAGCCTCACACAGTCACGAGGGCGGGTTTCTCAAGTTTGCGACTGATTCGTGGTCCAATGCAGGGATTACGGCTGTGAGTGCTACACCGCCCTGGGGTGGGCGCCCTGCATACATTATAAGGGACAGAAAGTCTTCTCTTGTGCTCCCCGCTTTTTGCTCTTGCTGCTTTTTCTGTCTTCCGCCACCACGAACTGTTGCCCTCTGCCACACCACCCTGCCTTGGAGTCAGCCGAGATGGACTGAAACCTCCACAAACTGTGAGCTAAATAAACCTTTCCCTCCTTAATTTTGGGTGTTGGGTATTTTGCCTCAGCAACGAGAGAAAAGTAACCAAGACACCCAGTGGGTCGTCAGAGTAAACACACCCATGTCACCGGCACGCAGATTGCCGAAGAGCAGTTGCCCCCTCCCCGCCTCTGCTGCCCTCACAGGAAGCCTGGCTTCGAGGCTGTGGTGACTTTTGTGAGCTGTTGAACTCTATACACATGGAAACAGCTCCACCCATCAGGTGCTTGGTGTGACAACAGGGTGTTCTGTGTCGTTGCTAGGTATGCCCATTATGTGCCTGTGCCTGGGTGTGTTTATCTATTCCATGTGCATTTGGGGAGCATCCAGTCCGTTTTTGTTGTTTCGTTGAGATAGGATCTCGCTATGTAACCCAGGCTGGTCTTGAACTCGCAGCGATCCTCCAGCTTCGGCCTCCCGAGTGCTGGGATCGCAGGTGTGCGGCACCACGCCCGGTGTGCGTAGTTGCCAGTTTACCAGCCATTGGACAGTGTGCTCTAGTGCATGTCCTGAGGTGCTCAGAGGTCCCGTTCCGCAGGGATAGAGAGAGGGGAGGAATTGCCAGTCGTGGGCCTGGTGTGCATGCCAGTGCAGTGCACACCAGCGATTCATCTCCACGGCAGCTGTGCCAGGCCACTTATCTGAAGGCATACTCCCTGCAGGCTGTGCAAAACTCCACTGTCCACGTGTGACAGAATGAATGGAAGTAGAAAACAGTGTCTTAGTGTTGTGATGCCCTTAGTGTCGCCCTTCAGGGCTCCAGGGTCATTCTTGGAGGACCACCAGTCCAGCAGAACACTTGACTCAGACCTGGGGGTCAGTGCAGTTTGAATAAGAAAGGGCTGGGGATGTAGCTCATTGCAAAGGCCCTGGGGTCAGTTTCCCAATACTAAAAAAAAAAAAAGAGAGAGCGAGCACGGAGGGAAGTGCAATGGAAACACAAGCTCAAAGACCCAGACGTGAAGTGACTCCTGGGCTGGGGATGCGGGCTGGTGGCAGCGCGCTTCTCATCGCGGGAGGCCCAGGATCCCAACCCCAGAGCCGAGAAAATCCTGCCGTGAAGGCAGAGCTTTTCCTGCACTGTTCAAGTGGATAATGGTAGGTGTCAAATCAACTGCTGTTTAGATTCCACCAGCTACTTTTGAAACACAGCGTAACAGTGTTATTTTAGAAGGACAAGATTTACATTGTGCTGAAAAGTGTGCCCTTTGGGACTAAGCTTGGGAGGGGAGCTCTGGGTGGTAATTTAAAGACGGGTGAGGCAGCTGCATAACTGGACTGAGTCCTTTGGAGGACTCTGAAACCTTGCGGGCTGTGAGGCTGGCGTGGCCTGCAGCTAAATGTGATCACTAGGGAGACCTGGGGAAGCCTGCCCGGCCTCAGCAGGGAGTCCGAGCCAGGAGATCGCAAGTTCGAGCCCAGCCTGGACAACTTGGCCAGAGCTTGTCTCAAAAAGTAAAAAGGGCAGGGTGTGTGTCTCAGTGTGAAGACCCTGGGTTCGAGTCCCAAGACCACAAAAGAAAAAAAAAATCAAATGGCACAACTGCTGCCTAGTCTGCAACCCCCGCCCCCCCTGCAACTCTTTGTTTTGTTGTTAAAGGTTGTGTTTCAGAGCACATTCAGGAACCTCTCAAGGAGAGGCGAGTCCCAGAGGAGGAGCGCGGCGGCATCACACGACACGCTCTGGTCACCACAGCCTTTACCAACCTTTCCTCCCAGGATGACGCGGCACGGCAAGAACTGCACGGCGGGTGCCGTGTACACCTATCATGAGAAGAAGAAGGACACAGGTACTGGGCCATGTCGCACTGTGTCCCTGACGGAAACTGAGGCCTGGAGCACTGCAGGCACCTGAGCTTGCTCAGAGAAGCAGAACAGCCAACAGGCGTCAGCCATGAGCCCTCTACCAAGCTCTCCTTGGTGACGGGGCCTGAGTGTCACTTACTCTTTGGGAGTCAACAACTTCTGTAGGTCGTGTGGCTCTCGATTTATTGACTTATTGATCTATTTATGGGGGGGTTGAGACAGCATCTCGCTATGTAGTTCAGGCTGGCCTTAAACTCACTATGTAGCCCCATGTAGCCTTGAACCCACAGCAGTCCTCCTGCTTCAGCCTCTCCAGTGCTAAAATTACAGGCCTGTGCCACCTCCCTCTCTCTTGGCACTCGGAGAGGGCCCTGTCCATTACCACCCATCTCTGTCCCCAGCGGCCTCAGGCTATGGGACCCAGAACATCCGACTGAGCCGGGATGCAGTGAAGGACTTCGACTGCTGCTGCCTGTCTTTGCAGCCTTGCCACGACCCTGTCGTCACGTGAGGCCCTGGGGACAGGATAGAGGCCCGGGTGGAGGGGCTACGGGTGTGGGTCTGGCCAGGCGACCTCCATGTTCTCCTGTGACTCACAGGCATGCCCTGCCCCACTCTCATGCTGTGGGGAAGAGCATACCACATTCATAATGGGGTTTGGGCCTCTGGGGTCCTCGTCTGACCGTGATCCCAGTGGACATAGTACAGTGATCCTCCTGCCTCAGCCTCCGAAGTGCTGGGGTCACAGGCATGCCATCAGCCTAGTCAGGCATGTTTCTCATCCGCCTCTCCCTGCAGCCCAGATGGCTACCTGTACGAGCGTGAGGCCATCCTGGAGTACATTCTGCACCAGAAGAGGGAGATTGCCCGGCAAATGAAGGTGACAGGGACAAGGAGAGGGCATGGGTGGCCAAGGGCTGGACTCTGAGCTCCCAGCAGAGTTGCTCTGGACCCCATCACAGTTCCGTCCCCCAGGGCCTTTGCCCGTGCTGTTCCTCTGCCTGGTGCACGTTCCCCTCTTGCTCACCGCCTTTCAGCCCAGGTGTCCCTGGTTCTTACCTCCTGCTGGTTGCTACGGTCCACCCTGAGCACCTCTTCCGTCACAGCTGTGAGCCTGTGTGTGCTGTGTCACTTGTGACCGTGTCCCCCTAGACAGCAGGGCCCAGAGGCAGTGAGCACCCCCTGCCCTGGGAACTCTGTAGACTTGCCAAGTGGGCGCACCGAGTCCCCTTGGTCTCGGTGTTACCATCTGTAAGATGGGCTGGCGGGACAGGTTGGAGCATGCGTGGGGCAAGTGGGATTTGGGCTCCGAGGAGTCTCAGGCTGCTCTCCCCGGACAGACGCTTGGAAGACACAGGCCTCTTACCCTGTGTTTGAGGCTCACTGGGACTGAGCCTCCCGTTGGCTGCCTGGTTTTCCAGGGATCAGGAAATGTTTTATTTTACTTTATTTTTTGGGGTCCCGGAGATCCAACCCAGCGCCTGGCGTGTGCTAAACATTCTCTGCCACAGACCTACCCTCAGGCCCCCTTGTTGAGCTGTTGGCCCCAAGGCAGCGCCCCTGCAGGTCTGTCCTCAGCGCAAGTGCTCCTCACTGTGGTGACCACACCAGGGCCCTGCCACACTGTCACTGTCACCTCGCTGGGGGTGGCCCTGGGCAGTCTGGGAGCTGCAGCGCCACCCAGCACAGGCATCACTGTCAGCACCATGTGTGTCCCTGGGCCAGAAGAGGTGCTCTTTATCACACACACCACACAGCCACCAGGCGGCCTTCACAGTTTCCTGTGTACTGGTGGATTCTGAGCACTTTTCTTTTTCCAGTGCTGGAGACTGAACCCCTGGATTTTGCACTTAGCTACATCCGCAGCCCTTTTTCGTTTTCTGTTTTGAGACAGGGTCTCACTAACTTGGTGAGCTTCCCAGGCTGGGCTTGAACTTGAGATCCTCCTGCCTCAGCTTCCCAGAGTGGTGAGATCACAGTCCTGTGCCCCCCACAAGCACCTTTAAAACTCCTTGACCATGGTACATTCCTGTAGTCCCATTATCTCCGAGGCTGAGGCAGGACTGAGTATTTGAGGCCAGCCTGGGCTACAGAGTGAGACCCTATTTTTAAAAAATCTTTTTTCCTGGGGCTAACCTAGGGACTTTCCAAGCAGGCTACCATCCTGAGCCCATTTGGTGGAGAAACAGTCGGGAGGCCCATCACACACAGGCTGGGGAGTGCTACCCTGGGCCAGTCAGGCCTGTGCCAGAGCAGCAGCGCCTGAGCGGGCCTCAGTTTCCCCCGTGGTTTCCGCCCCGCAGGCCTATGAGAAGCAGCGTGGCGCGCGGCGCGAGGAGCAGAAGCAGCGGCAGCGGGCGGCGGCGCAGGACCAGGTGCGCGGCTTCCTGGAGAAGGAGGCGGCCATCGTGAGCCGCCCGCTCAACCCCTTCTCGGCCAAGGCAGCCGCTGGCCCTGGCGCCGGCCCAGGTGACAGCTCGTGTGGCCTGGGGCGGGGGACACAAGAGGGGATGACAGGGGCCCAGGCGCACAACAGCCTCTCCCCTCCGCCCGCAGATGACACCCAGCCCGGGCCCAGTGCGGGGGCCTCCGGTAAGGACAAGGAGGACAAGGCGCTGCCCAGCTTCTGGATCCCGTCACTGACGCCCGAGGCCAAAGCCACGAAGCTGGAGAAGCCGGTGAGTTCCGCGGTGGCCTTGTCCCCCTCCGCAGGCCCTGTCCCCCTCCCCCTGCACGGCCCCTGACCCTGCCTGTCGCCCACAGTCGCGCACCGTCACCTGCCCCATGTCCGGGAAGCCGCTGCGCATGGCGGACCTGACGCCTGTGCGCTTCACGCCGCTCGACGACTCCGTGGACCGCGTGGGGCTCATCACACGCAGCGAGCGCTACGTGTGCGCCGTGACGCGCGACAGCCTAAGCAACGCCACGCCGTGCGCTGTGCTGCGGCCGTCGTGAGTCACCTGGGCGGAGAGGCGACCGCGGGGATCCGAGGGAGCCGGGCCGGCGCGGGGGCTGTGGCTTCACGATCCGCGGCCCCTCTCACCCTTCCGCAGCGGGGCCGTGGTCACCCTCGAGTGTGTGGAGAAGCTGATTCGCAAGGACATGGTGGACCCCGTGAATGGGGACAAGCTCACGGAGCGCGACATCATCGTGCTGCAGCGGGTGAGCCTCGGGTCCCTGACCCCCTGCCCTCCACGACCCTAGTCCCACCCTTTCACTGTCCCAAACCCCTCCCACCAGGGCCCCACCCTCCGACCCGGACCCCGCCCCTCCATCCTAGGCCACGCCCCACCCACGCTAGTTTAGGATCCCCAGCTGCCAACTAGCCCTCTTGAGCCCGATCTGTCCCCATCTCCAGGGTGGCACCGGCTTCGCGGGCTCCGGGGTGAAGCTGCAGGCCGAGAAGTCACGGCCAGTAATGCAGGCCTAAGGGGGCGTGAGGCCAAATAAACTGCTGCTGCGCAGGCACTGGACTCATGGTGCCTTCATTTCCCGGGTGAGTGGGTGGCGCTGGATTCCTGCCCTGGAGTTTAAAAGAGCGGCTCAGGATATCCCGTTTCTCACATTCAGAGAAAACTCAGAACTGAATGCACACACCAGTAAAATCAGTCAGCATGAGCCGAGTGTACTGGGTGCACCTGGAATCCCAGCACTCTGGGAGGCTGAGGCAGGAGGATCGCAAGTTCCAACCCAGCCTGGGCAGTTTAGCTGCTTCAAACCCTGTCTCAAAATAAAAAGAGGTGGGTGTGACTTGGTGCAAAGGGCCTGGGTTCAATCCCCAGTGCTGCCTTGCCCCCTCCCCCCGAATTTTCTCAGGATGGTCCAAATTCAAAGTGAGCTGTGACTGCAAAAGGGCGCCATGTCGGAATCTAATGAACGCATGTTGGGGCATTTGGTCAGGGTCCCCTCACTTGTGCCAGGTTGGAAGCGTGTGTGGTTACAGAGGAAAATTTGAGAAAACACAGGAGGCAGAATTCTGTGAGGGAGCAAAGGCGCAGTGTAGAAAATGTGATCAGGACCCCGCCCTGCCTGCCCCGGCTGCAGGAGCAGAGGAGGAAACCTAGGGTGCAAAAGCCCAGAGGCAGCGAGGCCCTGCAGACTGAGGGAGGAAGGTGCAGGTGGCGCCCATGGGGAGCCCTGCACCCCTCAAAGCACTGTGGGCTTGGCTTGCTTGGCCTTTTGAATGGGGTCTCACTCTGTAGGCCTGGCTTTTTTCAGCTGTGTTGTATTCGTTGGCCTCAAACTTGCAATTCTGCCTCAGCCTCTTGAGTTGGGAGATTACAAGCATGCACCTGGTTTAAAGCTTTGTAGCTATGTTTTGCTTGTACTGGGGACTGGCCACAGGGCGGGGCTCCATCCCCAGCCCTTTTGTTCTGTTTTGTTTTTTCATTTGAGATGCGGTCTCCCAGAGTTGCCCAGGCTGGCCTCAAACTTGCAATTCTGCCTCAGCCTCCTGCACCTGACATTAAAGCTTGTATTCTGCATTACTGGGGATGGAGCCTAGTGCCTTGGCGCTGAGCTACTTCCCCAGCCCTTTTTTATTTTCATTTTTTATTTATTTATTTATTTTTTGTGGGTACCAAGGGTTGAACTCAGGACCTTGCGCTCCAGCAGGCGTCCGTGCCGCTGAGCGATATCACCGGCCCTTTTTTCGTATGTAGGTTCCGGGAGTCAAACTCAGGCCCTCGCGCTTGCCAGGTAGGCGCATACGCTGCTGAGCCATCTCACCGGTCCCACTTTTTATTTTTATTTTGAGATGGGCTCGCCAAGTTGCCCAGGCAGGGCTCAAACTTGGAATCCTCCTGCCTCAGCCTCCAAAGTGGCTGGATGACATGCACCTCCGTGCCCGACGTTGGAGGTGGTTTTTAGGTAGCCAGGCCTTCACTGAGCAGGCCCTGGGCGGTGGGGAAAGCTGCAATGCAGTCTCAGGAAGACAGAAACCCCCTGCCCCATCCGGGTATCCCGGGGCCAGGGCTCTGTGTTGGGCACGCGCTTCTTGGGGAGCAGGCTCCTCTTTCTGCTCCCATGAGGCCACCTCGCCCTGCGGCCCCACCACTCGGGGTCCAAACACCACTGGGGCCCTGAAGCCTCATGTGTAGTCTCTTCGTCCAGCCCACGACCTATGTCGCCCAGGCAGCAAGTGGCTGCGGGAGGGGTTTGGCAGGAGGGCAGGTGTGGGCCCCCGGCACCCTGGTGATCCCAGCCTGGGGTATGCCTCACAGATGCTTCCAGAAGCTTCCTAAGGCCCTTAAAGCCCTCAGACCCCTAGCCACCAGGGCCCAGCCCATGGTGCTGGGCTCAGTTGTTGCTGATGTTTAAGGAACCCAGCCTCACCAGGCATGATGGCGCGTGCCTATAATCCCAGCACTTGGGAGGCTGAGGCAGAATGATCGCTGTGAGTTCGAGACCAGCCTGGGGTACATAGCAAGACTCCGTCTCAAAAAAAAAGAACCCAGCCAGCAGGGTCATCCGTCTGGTCCCCTGGATTCCACAGTCCTGGGACGGGACCCGTCTCAGAGCAGGCCACCGCCACTGAGCCTCATAAGGTCACACTGGAGGGAATGGGGGACGCTCAGAACACCTGGAGGTGTCCTGCCCTGTCACCATCCTTTGGTCCCCAGGACCCCCCACTCCCCCCACAGCTTCTGGAGGACCCAGCAAGCCCCACCCATCAGTCACCTGAGAGCTTCATGTCCTCCCCTGTGCCTAACCAGCACCGACCCTGTCTCTCCCAGGACCCCCAGCCACCCTGAGTCCTTCAGGTTTCTGCTTCAATCCCCCAGGAACCTAGTCAACGAGCCACAGACCCCATACTCCTAATAAAAACTCGAAAAGCTTTCTCTTCTTTTTTTTCTTTTTGAGCTAGGGTCTCACTATGTAATTCAGGCTGGCCTCCAACTCACAGTGATCCTCCTGCCTCAGCCTCCTGAGTGCTGGGATTACAGGCAGGCACCATGCCAGGCAAGAGCCTTCCATCTTGCACCTGTGTTTCCCTGAGAAAGAACCTAAATCCCACGCTTAGATGGGTGGGGACAAGTGTGGCAAGGTCCCTGCCCCAAAAACCAGGTGTCTGCTCTACTGTTGTTTCCATGGTAACCAGGAGCCACCAGAGTGGGGCATGGCTTGAGCTATAGTGTGGAGAGGACAGGAGGGAAATGAGACCCAGGTAGAAATGGGGCAGCTGCCCAAGCTCGCCCTGGCAGAGCTAAAGTCATCATACCAAGATTAGAAGGGTAAAGGTTGGCTGCCAGGTGTGGCTCACAACTATAATCCCAGCGCTCGGAGGCTGAGGCAGGAGGATCACTGAGCTCAAGGCCAGATACATAGTGAGACCTTGTCTCAAAAACCAAACAAAAAGGTGGAAAGGTTTTTAAAATAGAGTTACTCTAGAAGGGCAAAACTGCAGAACCAGGGACATCTTTGGCCAGGGAAGAGGGAGGGATTCACTTCCTGGAAGTGGGAAGGAAGACAAAAATTGGAGCCAGGCACGGTGGTGCACACAGGGAAGCTGAGGCAGGAAGATCATTGTGAGTTGGAGGCCAGCCTGGACTACATAGAAAAATCCTGTCTCTCTCACACACATACACCTGCATGCATGAAAAAAGCTGGTACAGCTCTGTTCCCAATAACTAAAAAGCAGAAATGCCCCAATGTTTGTGATGGGTGGATGCATGAACAAGCTATGGTCTGTCCATCCCGGGGAATATTACCCAGCCATGGAAAGGAGTGCAGCACTGACGCACGCTGGATTGTGGATGGACTGAGTGAAAGAAGCCAGACACAGAAACCCAGGCACTGTATGATCTATAGAGTGATCCAGAATGGGCCGAGCCGGAGGGACAGGAAGTGGATGTGTGACTGCCGGGATGGAGAGGAAGGATGGGGGTGGCTGCTTAAAGGGTCCCGCTTTGCACTGAGGGTGGTGAAAACGGTCCATTAGTGGTGATGGATACATTACCTTTAAAAAACCCACTGAGAAGCCAGGGCTTGGTGGCTCATGCCTGTAATTCCAGCACTGGGGAGGCTGAGGCAGGAGGATCACCATGAATTGAAGGCCAGCCTATATTACACAGCAAGACCCTGTCTCAAAAAAAAAAATTTTTTTTTTTAATTAAGCCAGTGTGGTGGTACACCTGTAGTCCCTGCACTCAGGAGGCTGAGGCAGGAGAATCACAGCAAGTTCAAGGCCAGTGTGTGCTACACAGGGAGACCCTGTGTTTTGTTTTGTTTGGGTTTTTTGGGGGGTACCGGGAATCAAACTCAGGACCTTGTGCTTGCCAGGCAGGTGCTGTGCCACTGAGCTATATCCCCAGCCCAAGGCCCTGTGTTTAAAAAAAAAAAAATTAAGATCTCCAGGACGTGGCTCAGTGGAGAACATTCTGAGTTCAACTCCCAGTCCTGCAGGCAAAAAAGAAAAAAACCCACTGACACATGGAGGGGTTAATTTCATGTGATTCATATCTCAGCTTTTTTAAAAGTCAGCGTCCTCAGAGGCTGCAGTTGCTGCCGTCAGCCTGCAGCCTGGAGGTCCCGGCCTGTGGATGGGGAAGTTGCCCGGAAAACTAAAAACAGAAGGACCATTCACAGTTCCTTCCGGAAAGGGTCACTGAGGAGCTGGCGCTTCCTACCACGCTGAGTGGTGCTTGGAGCAGGACACAGCTTGGCCACGGCTTGTGGAGACGTCTTCCCTACATGCCTGCTCTGGCCAGAACCTCTCCTTGCATACCTACCCACATCCATGTTCAACAAACTAGCCAGAAGGCTGAGGCAGGAGGATTATAAATGGGGTTTATTTTGGTCTTTTTTTTTTTTTTTTTTTTTTTTTTTTCTTTTGAGACAGGGTCTTGTTATGTAGTCCAGGCTGAACTTGGACTCTCTGTAGCCCAGGCTGGCCTCGAACTTGCAGCGATCCTCCTGCCTCAGCCTCCCAAATGCTAGGCTCGCTGGTGTGTGCCACCACACCTGGCAAGTATCCCAAATTTGAGCTCAGCCTGTGCAACTTAGCGAAACCATCTCAAAATAAAAAAATGTAGAAGGTGAAGAAATGAAGACAAGAGACAGAAGGCTGGGATCAGGTGGAGCCCTCTCCTGAGGGGAGGAAAGGAACGGCTCAACCACCAACCACCGCAGGCATTTGTTTATACATTTGGCAGGTTGGTGTCACGTGACCCCTCTGCCTAGCAGCCCGTTGCTTGGTTTGCCTTGGGGCTTGGTGTTCTCTGGGCTGGCGCAGCTGGTTCTCACAGCTCTCGGGCGCTCTTTGTTCTCGGACCACCTGGCTTTAGCCCGGCGTGTATGATCGATCCAGCTCCAGCCGCTCCCCATAGATCCCCATGAGTTCCAGGTCACCCTGGGCTACATAGTGAGTTCAAAGTCAGCCTGGACTACATGGCGAGACCGAGGCTCAAAAAAAAAAAAAGTCTGGGGATACAGCCAGTGCAAAGACCCTAGCTCCCATCCCACCCCTGGAAAACAAAACTGACAACAAAAACAAACCAGAAAGTTCACAGCAGCTTCATTTACAACATTTCCAAGCTAGATGAACTCAAAAGTGTATCAGCCATAGAATGGATGAGTTGTGGGTCGTTCACTTTGGCGAATTTGCCGTGATCCTCCTGCCTCAGCCCTCAGCGTGCTGGGATTACAGGTGTTCGCCACCACAACTAGCGTGGCCCTCAGATTTTTTATTTTAATTTATTTTATTTTATTTATTTTTTTGAGACAGGGTCTTGCTACATAGTCCAGGCTGTCCTTAAACTCACTATGTAGCCCAGGCTGGCCTCAAACTCATGGCGATCCTCCTGCCTCAGACTCCTGAGTGCTGGAGCCCTCAGATTTAAAATTTGAAAATCTATGATTCTGACTCTGAAGAAAATGTGTAATGCTGAGAAATGAGAAGGCAAAAACAGTATTAGTCATCTTCTTTAATTGCTGTTCAAAAGAAGAAAAATAGACAAGTGGGGAGCCTCATGCCTCTAATCCCAGGGTCTCAGAAAGCTGAGGCAGGAGGATCCCAAGTTCCAGGAAAGCCTGGGAGACTGAGTGAGACCCTGTCTTGAAATAAAACACAAAAAAGGCTGAGCACAGTGGCACATGCCTGCAATCTCAGCACACAGGAGGCTGAGGCAGGAGGATTGCCATGAGTTCAAGGCCAGCATGGGCTACATAGTGAGTTCAAGGCCAGGGTGAACTACACAGCGAGACCCTGTATAAAAAAAAATTTTTTTTAGCTGGACATAGTGGCACATGTCTGTGATCCCAGCACTCAGGAGGCTGAGGCAGGAGGATCTCCATGAGTTCAGGGCCAGCCTGGACTACATAGTGTGTTCAAGCCCAGCCTGAATTACACAGCAAGAGTGTCTCAAAGGTCTGAGGGGGTAGCTTACTGGTAGAGTGCTTGACTAGCATGTGCAAAGCCCCAAATTCCATCCCCAGCATGGCAAAAACAAACAGGCAAACCCAGAGATTTAGAACGTGCCCTGACGCCCCGTCCAGCAGAGCCCACCTGCAGCCACTAGGGGGCAGAACGCTGCCATCATTAGGAGTGGGCTTTGGATTTAGATACAATGTCCCCAGCCGTTGGCCATGGTGAATGAACTCTGGATAAAATAGAAACAGCTGCCCAAAGGCCCTGGAAAGTGAATAAAAGCAGGCGGAAATTGGAGGGGACTGCATAACCAGAAAACGCAAAGGCACCAGGTGAGTTTCCCGCTTGTACCACATTTAGCCTGGGCAGGTTCCAGTCCACACCAGGGTTGGCAGCTGAAGTTCTCCCAGCTTGAAGGATGACACGGCAAAAAAGTGAGATTTGGGGAAAAAAGCGAAATGGGCACCCCAAATTTGTAAGCTTTGCTCAGATATCTAGCTGGCCCTGAACCACACCAGCTAAAGTGGGCATGGTGGCACATGCCTGTGATCACAGGAGGCTGAGGCAGGAGGGATTTAAAATTCAAACCCAGCCTGGGCAATTTAGATTTAGGGAGACCCTGTCTCAAAAAAGGGGGGGGTGGATTGGGGATGTAGTTTATGCAAAAACCCTTTCCAGTACTGGAATAAAAACAAAAAGAGGAAAAAAGAAACCCAGCTAAGGCTAAAAAAAAGTGAACTGAAATTTAGTCACAAATTTCACAGGAGAAACAAAAAGGGTTTTCGGTGGGTTTTGTTTTGTTTTTTGACATTGGGTCTGGCTATGTTTCCCAAACTGGCTTTGAACTCAGTGTATAGCCCAGGCTGACCTCAAACATGCAGTGATCCTCCTGCCTCAGCCTCCCAAGTGCTGGGATTACAGGAGTGTGCTACCACATTTGGCAAGAAACAAAATTTATGAGGTTGCAATTTTAGTTCAATTAAATTAATGGTTTGCTTAGGAAAAAAAATCAATACTCAGCTGGATGTGGTGGCGTATTAGGCCTGTAATCCCCATATTGGGGAGGCTGAGGCAGGAGGATTACAAATTCCAGGCCAGCCTGGGCTACAGCAAGTTTGAACCCAGCCTGAACCATATAGTGAGATGCTGTCTCAACACAAACAAGCGACTCTCAGCATTCTTCGGAGGCACATAACCGACTCCAGGGTTTCTTTGGGGTACTCAAGATACAATCTGAAATTACCTGCTGAAAGACATGGGGTGCTCCTGTAGTCCCAGCTACTCCAAAGGCTGAGGTAGGAGGATCGAAAATCAGAACCCAACTCAGGCAACTTAGCAAGAATGTCTCAAAATAAAGGGCAGGGGGCGCAGCTCAGGGCAGGTGGCCGAGTTCAGCCCCCCGGAGGCACGCACGCTCCTTTCACACTGGGAGCTACACCTCGCTGGGACGCAGCAGCCGGGCGCTGGGGACGCGGGACACTTGGTGCTGTAAACACACTGCTTCTCTCCACGCTGATCTTTGGGGTTCACAGTCTGCCTCTGGGTTATGTCTGTTATCTTTCCCAAGAGATAAAAGGGGAGGGGCCTGTGGGGCTTGAGTTCCAAGAAGGGGATTTTTTGTATTTTTACTTCCCCGTAAGTTTTGTTTTGTTTTGTTTTGTTTTGTTTTGGAGACAGAGTCTCACTATGTAGGCCAGGCTGGCTTGAACTCAAGGCGATCCTCCTGCCTCAGCCTCTGTGTGCCACCATGCCCAGCTACAATCAGTCCCTCCTGTTTCCACCCTGCTGCACAGTCCTGGCCTCCTGCTGCTGCTCCCCCACACCGGGCCACCCCTGCCCCAGTCCCCTTGAACCTGTTGCTGGCTCTGGCTAGAATGCTCTCCCTCTGCCCCCCACAGCTCCCGCTTCCCCTGCTCATTTTTCCAGGTGCTGCAGCCCTCACTCCCCTCCCTGCTGTGTCCCTTTGTCTCCCCTCTCCAGCAGCATCTTCTGCTGATGGTCTCTACTCCGCTGCCTGCCTGCCCCAAGGCCCGGCTTCCGGTTTGTGACTGGCCATCCAGCCTGCTGGGCTTATTTTTTCTGTCCAAGAACATCCCTACTTCCACCCCCGCCTCGTGCCACCTCTAAGGCTTATCCCCTCCTCCAGTCCCAGCCCCCACTCCTCCCCAGAGCATGCTGCTGCACCTGCAATCCTGTCACTCAGGAGGCTGAGGCAGGAGGAGCCCCATGAGTTTGAGGCCAGCCTGGGGTACAGTGAGGTCCTGTCTCAAAACAACACTAACAAAAAGACACACACAAAGGCCCCAGCTCTGGATTTTATTGTTGCCCCGGCAGAGGGGAGGCCCAGGACCAGCGTCGAGTTTCTGGGTCTCGGTGGTGATGGCTGAGACTTGGGGCACAGTCGGTGGGGGCTCCTGGGGACTGAACTGGGGTGCCAGTCCCGGTCTGGGCGGGAGACCCAGCAGTGAGGATGGTGTCGCTCACACTGGGGGCTCTGAGGGGCCCGGGGTGGGGAGGTCAGGGCCGGGTGCCCAGGGGAGGCTGAGCCAGGAGGGTCCCTGAGAGCTGGCCGCGAGCTGTGTCCGCTTGGTCACCCGGGGCTCAAAGCTCATCGTGGTGTCGTGTCAGGTCCTCGCCATAGTTGGTGGCCTGGCTGCCCACGAACATGTTCCAGTTCCCCAGGATCTCAGCCTTGCTCAGCCGCCCGTCCTGCGGGGGACAGGAGTCAGCGAGGACGTCGGGGAAAACAGGGACAATGGCGTCACTTGTGAGGACCCAGCCTGCACCGAGGATGTGACCACCGCCCAAGGGCTCTGTCCCCTCAAGGGTCTCCGTCTCCGTCCCCTCTGTCTCCGGGCCTCTGTCCCTGCCACACCTTGTCCGTATCGCTCTCGTGCAGCAGGTGATTTGCCTCCACCAGGGGCTGGTCCTGCGACGGCGGCAGCACCCAGTAGCCGACCTCGCTGCCATCCAGCCGCCCATCCTTGTTGAGGTCCCGGAAGTCCCGGAACTGCTGCCGCTCCGTCTGCACCCAGGCTGGCTCCTCCTCCCCCGGCTCTTCAGAGTACAAGTCCGCTGCAGGGGACACAGGGGACACACGGCTCAGGGGCAGCTCAGGGGTCACAGGACCTGAGACCCAGCCTGGGCTCTGATACCTCTTGGCCCGTGACCCTGGGCAACTCGCTTTCTTTCTTTTCTTATTTTTTTGAGCCAGGATCTCACTATGTAGCCCAGGCTGGCCTCAAACTCACAGAGACCCTCTTGCCTTGGCCTCCCCAGTGCGGGGATAAGAGACATGGGCCAACACACCTGGCTTCATGTTCCTTCTTTCACCTTAGTTTCTCCTTGTGTTTAAATGGAATGAAGAACAAAACCTGACTTCAGAATGCTTCTTGGGGTTCGTGTGAAATGGATCGGCTTCGTTGATTCAGGGATCGGTCCAGTCTGGTGGGTGGACATGCAAGTGACACTGATGACTGAGGAGGAAGGACTGGGTGGAGATGGCTGCGGCCCAGGAAGGAAGGGGAAGCACCGCAAACCTCCCCTCAGGTCCGCCCTACACCTTCTCCCCAGGACGCTTGACTCTTGCAAAAGCCCTGGCCCCGGGGTAGCCCCGGAAGTCAGGACAGCGCAACGAGTCTTTCTACACCAGGTACAGCCATGGAAATTAGGACAGAAGCTTCCTCCTCTGGGGACCAGGCCACAAGGCTGCCGCCGAGATGTCATCAAAGATGAGATAAGCCGTCAGGCATGGAGCTGCAGGCCTGTGGTCCTAGCACTCCGGAGGCTGAGGCAGGAGGATTGCTGCGAGTTCGAGGTCAGCCTGGGCTACATAGGAGACCCTGCCTCAAAAAGCCAAACCAAAGATGAGACACAAGCTGCGCACACAGCCCACTCCACAGCAGGCTCAGCACCTCTTCCGGTCTTTATTCGGATTGGTCCTGAGTCATCATTTCTTATAGGAAATGAGGGCGCGGGTGGATGAGAGTCCAGTCTGGTCTTTTAATTGTGGCAAAAGCACACATGATATGCCAGGGGTGATGCCGCATGCCTGTAATTCCAGTTCCTCGGGAGGCTGAGGCAGGACTGCAAGTTCCAACCCAGCCTGGGCAATCTAGCAACTTAGCAAGATACTGTCTTAAAAAAATCTAAAAAAGATCTGAGGATATAGTTCAGCAAAGGACCTGGGTTCAATCCACAGTGCTGGAAAAACAAAAAGGAGGGTAATCATTGTTGGGCTTTGGAGCTGGGCTCCAACTTGTGACCCTCCTGCCTCAGCCTCCCGAGTAGCTGTGATGACAGGCATGAGTCACTACACCCTGCTCCATAAATCCTTTTTCCGTGTGGCATTCGGCAGGTGCCAGATGGATCCAGGCGACACACAGAGTACACAGTGCCATCTCTGCTTCAGAGGCCGCTGCTCCTAGGGGCGACATCCACCCAGTGCCACACGTGCACGAGGCCGCACGGCTACCATCAGGCCTCACTCACCGATGTACTCCTCCACCTGCACGTAGCCATCCTTGTCCTTGTCCAGGTCCTCCAGGGTTTCCTGGGGAGAGAGTGTCAGGTGGGCTCAGTGCACTGGCTCTGAGGGGGCTTGGTTTTTTTGGGTCTCACTATGTAATCCAGGCTGGCCTTGAACTCGCAGCAATCCTCCTGTCTCAGCCTCCCAAATGCTGGGATTACAAATGTGTGCCACTACGCCCGGCTCTGTTCCCCAGTTTTACATTCAAATTCATTTAGTATGAAATGGTGCATACCTGTAATCCCAGCACTCGGGAGGCTGAGGCAGGAGGACTATCACAGTTCGAGGCCAGCCTGGGAGACATAGTGAGCTCAAGACAAACAAACAACAGCAGAGTGACCAAGGAATACTTCGCAGCCCGGGAAAGGGTGGGTGCCCTCCCCTGTGTGCGAGTTAGGCTCTAAGTTGGCCGGGAGCCAGGCCCACTGGGCTCCTTGGCAAGTGAAGGAGGTGAGGTGTTTTCTTCCTTTGTTTCCTTAATCATTAGCTGGAGATAAGATCCACATTCTGTGGCTGCAAACTTTGGCCCAAGGGATGGAGGCTGCGATAAGGGCTGAGATAACGAGATAAGAGCCCGGCCTGGACAAGGGCTGACCTCCGTTAGGGCTGGGAGAGACTAAGGGCTCGGAACAAATCCAGTGGAGAACATCCGACCGAGGACAGGCAGCCCCTTCCTCTGCACCCCTGCCCGGGCCGGCTTCCCGGAGGAGGGAAAGGGTGTTCCCCATGGAAATGGAGCCCAAGCCCCCACTGGGGCAGCTGCCGCCTTGGGCTTGGCCACTGCCACGCTTCGAGGTGTTTCTGTCTCTGAAAACCCAGCACTTTGCCATGATCCCTGCCCATGCCCTGAATCCCAGCACTCAGTAGGCTGAGGCAGGAGGATTGCAAGTTGCAGCCCAGCCTGGCTAACTTAGTGAGAGACCCAAAATAAAAAATAAAAACATAGGGCTGGGGCTGTAGGTGAGTGCAAAGCTGCTGATCCTAAGGGCCCTTCCATAGACCCTGAGCAGCTCTGAGAATGGAGACTTGAGGGAGGCTGCTGGGAGGACAAGGCTGGGGTGGGGGACAGGGAGGAGAGAGAGTTCTCTTCTTCATCCTTCAGACATTTAGTCATCCACATGGCACGTATTTGAGAAAGACATGAAGACTTGTAAAATACTTTGAAATTGTGAAAAGTTAAGCATGATGGAAATGAGTAAAAAATCCTTCCTTTTAGAGTAGAGTCTTCGCCAGGCATGCTGGCTCACATGTAATTCCAGCACTTGGGAGGCTGAGGCAGGAGGATTCAAGACCAACCTAGGCTATATAGTGAGTTCAAGGCCAGCCTGGACTACAGAGCAAGGACCCTGTCTCAAAACAAAATAAACAAACAAAAAAAATACCAGGTGACAGCCTAGCCCAGGAAGGCACTGGAAGGTGGGACCTTGTGTGGTTCGCTGGGTCCCTGAGGGCACAACAGGCACTCACAGCGATCACGATGTCCCGCATGTGTGGGAACTCCTCAGGGTGCAGGAAGGCTGTCAGCTCCTCCCTCGTGGCCAGTGAGTCCCCGTCCTGGTCAGCCACCCGGAAACGGCGCTCGTCCCGGGCTAGCATTTTCTTATAGGTCTCGGCATCCTCCACATCGTGGAATTCCTCCCCTGGGAGGGCAAAACCGGAGAGAGGTTCTCAGGGAGGGAGGGTCAGGCAAGAAGGGAAAGACAAATCCGCAGAGTTCAGGAGCATTAACATGTACCGGTGACTTCTATGTCATTTACACAGCCGGGCGTGGTAGCACAAGCCAGCTTGTGTGCCACCTGTAATCCCAGCACTCAGGAAGCTGAGGCAGGAGGATCACTGAGAGTTCCAGGGCAGCCTAGGACACATAGTGAGACCCTATCTCACAAAACCAATACGTAAATGTATTGTATAAATTTTTTGTTTGTTTTGGTACCAGGAATCGAACTCAGGACCTCACACTTACCAGGCAGGTGCTGTGCTGCTGAGCTATATCCCCGGCCCTATATAATTTATTGTATATTAAAAACTTATACAGGGGCCGGTGAGATGGCTCAGCGGCATAAGCGCCTGCCTTCCAAGCTCTAGGGCCCGAGTTTGACTCCCGGATCCCATACGAAAAAGGGGCTGGTGATATCGCTCAGCAGCACGGGCGCCTGTTGGCGCGCGAGGTCCTGAGGTCGATCCCCCGGTACCCACAAAAAAAAAAAAAAACTTATACAATAAGGGGCTGGGGATATAGCTCAGCGGCACAGCACCTGCCTGGCAAGCATGAGGTCCTGAGTTCAATTCCTGGTACCAAAACAAAACAAAAAAGAAACACAAAAAAGCCCAATATACTATATATTATTAGCTGCTTTTTTTGGGGGGGCAGTACTGAGGTTTGAACCCAGAGCCTTTGCACTGAGCTACACCCCCAGCCATTTTTGTTTGTTTGTTTGTTTGTTTTGATGCAGGGTCTCTCTATGCAGTTCAGGCTGGTCTTGAACTCACTATGTAGCCCAGGCTGGCCTTGAACTAGTGGTGACCTCCTGCCTCAGCCTCCTGAATGCTGGGATTATGGGTGTGCACCACCAAACCCAGATCCCAGCCAGTTTTTATTTTGAGACAGGGCTTTGCTAAATTAATGAGTTGACCAAGCTGGGCTCAAACTTGCAGCCTGCCTCAGGCTTCCAAAACGCTGGGACTGGGGCCACCCACTTGGGACCCCCTTCTGCCCATCTCAGACAAAAGCTTTCCTTCTCTCAATAAATACTTCCTACTATAAAAAAAAAAAAAAAATGCTGGGATTGCAGGCCTAAGCCACCACGCCTGCCTAGACTGCTAATTTATAGCAGGAACTTAATGTATTCTAAGATCTTTACATACAATATTGCATTTAATCCTCACAAAAAGTAAGAAAATTGGGTTCTTCCAGTTTTTTTACTTCCTGAATGAGAAAGTGACTCCTGGCAGAGGAAATAACAAGGACTTGGGCCAGGAACAGAACTCTAAGTGAGCACTGACCAGTTTGACCCCAAAGTGCCTGATGCAGAAAGCTATCCTGACTCAGCCTCCTCCAAAGGGAGGGAAGGACATATGAAGGGTGTAGAGGGTTGGGGAGATGGTGAGGTCCGGGACCCGCAGAAGAGCCATTGGGATCCACGGGTGGAGAGAACAGGGCAGTCCTGAGTGGGGCTTGGGCATCAGCTTTGGGGACACAAAGACCCCAAGGAGCCTGGGAAGCCGCTGGAGGAAAGGCTGGGGTGCAGAAGCGGGGGGGGGGGGAGGCAGACCATGGGGGTGTGCTGGGGCCAGGCACTGGGACAGGAGAAAACTGGGAGTCAGGGTTCAGGGTAAATGGCTTTGGGGTTCTCAGGGTGAGAGGTTAAAGGTCAAGGGTCAAGAGACGGGAGGTGGAAGGCAGGGGTTCAGGTCGGGAATCTGAAGTCCCCAGTCACCAGCCCACAGAGACTAGGATCTTAGAATGAAAACCAAGCCATTAGAAACTGGGGGTCTCCTAAGCCAGGCGCAGTGATGCACTCCTGTAATCTCAGTACTGTGGGAGGCTGAGGCAGGAGGATCGCCACAATTGCGAGGCTAGCCTGGACTACAAAGCCAACCCTGTCTCAACCCTTCCCCAAAAGGGGTCTCAGAACAATGAGGTCCTAAAAATGGGTGAGGGGACACAGGTAGGGGTTCTGGGTCAAAGGGTTAAGCGTCCTCAGGATGAAGGGGTCGGAAGGCCGGGATCGCAGTGTGTCATGGGAAGCAGGGTCAGGTCCCATGCGTACCGGCAGCGTAGTGACCGTAGGTGGCGTTGCGCAGCTCCTCCCAACCCACGCGCCCGTCGCGGTCCGTGTCGTATGTGTTCCAGGCCGCGCTCACCGAGTCCCGTATGTGGCGCTGCTGCGTGTGCGCGATCCATGCCCGAAGCTCAGCCAGCGACACCCAGCCGTCCCCATCACCAGCGAGGTCCATACGGTCCACGATCCGCCTGCCATAGGGCGGGGCAGCATCAGCCTCGGGCCCCGCCCAGAGCAAGAGCCACCCCCCCAGACAGTCCCCTCAGGGCTGGAAATTCAGTGTTCCAATCGGAGGGAGGGGCATAGGCCTGTAATCCCAGCACTCTGGGAGGCTGAGGCAGGAGGATGGCAAGTTCAAACCCAGCCAGAGCAATTTAGAGATTCAGCCAAAAAGAAAAATAAAGCTCAGGAATGGTGGCGCATTCCTGTAACCCTAGCAATTCGGGAGGCTGACGCAGGAGGATCGGAAACTCGAAATCTGCCTTTGGCACCTGAACCGTATCTATGTTCTTGAAATAACAAAATAAAAAGGGCCAGGGATGTAGCTTGCTGGTAGGGCGCCCCTGGTTTTGATCCCCAGTAGTGTAATAAATAAACAAATAAAATAAAAAATAAAGAGCTCGCGCCGGGTGTGGTGGCACACGCCTGTAATCCCAGCCCTTGAGAGGCTGAGGCAGGACGATCGCCGCTGGTTCAAGACCAGCCTGGGCTACATAGGGAGACTCTGTCTCAAACAAAACAAAACAAACAAAGACTGGTTAGGCAGCTCAGTGTGAATCCCCAGAACCCAAGGGAAGAACAACAAAAAAGCAGTCCTGGATTCGAGGCAGAGGGGGTACGTGTCAATCTCAGGACCACGCCTACCGAAGAGCCCCGCCCCTGATCTAGACCCCGCCCCCTTGCCGGGAAGACCCGGGACAAACCAGGGCCACGCCCTCCACTCCACCCCGCCGCCCAGCACGTGCACATGCGCGGACTCTCACGGACTGAGTTGGGTGGGGAGAGGCGCGGATCCCGAAGAGGGCTGAGGCCACGCCCCCGCCGTCTCCGCCCCGCCCCTTCTCGGCGCGGTCCTGCTCGGCCCCCGGCTGCAGCCGTGCCCGCCCCCCTCGGCCCGCGGGGCTCCCCTCCCTCTTCCCTGCCGCGCCCGCCGGGCAGCCGCGCACCCTCCCGGCTCCCTCTCCCCTGGCCAGGGTCCTGGTCCTCGACCCACCGCTGACATGGGCCGCGTGTGTTGCCCCGTCATCATCCCTCGCGCCCGGGGCCCAGTCCCAAGCCCCCCGCGGTCCCGCGAGTAGCGGCGAGTTCCAGCCGTGAGTAGGAGCGTTCGGCAAGCGACCTAACCTCTTTGTGCCGCTAACTTAACCCTCTTGTAAAATAGGGCTAAATAACTACCTGGGCCACAGGGACTTTGGAGACTGAATGTTAAGCCATTAAAGCACCTGAGCAAGTGCGGTCCTCTCCTAGCCTCCTCCCATCCCTCCTGCGCAGCTTCCTGAGCTCAGAGCCCTGGCCTGGCTCTCACCCCAGAGAAGCCAGAACCCGCCCGAGACCCAAAGGCCCGCGGGAGACGAAGTGCTCGCTCCCACCCTCTCCCCTCTGCTCTCTTCGTGAGCCTTAGGCACAGCAGCCCGGCCCTTGTCTTTGCACTTATTACTGACTTATTATTGACTAATTATTGTTTCTCTCACTACATATGAACCTCTTGAAGGCAAGGAGTTTTGTCTGATTTGTTCCCTGCCTCGACTTCACCCCGCAGAGCAGTGCCTGCATGCAGTAGGTGCTCAGCAAACACTCGCATGATGAACGGGCATCACTGGGGTGCGCTGGGGGGCAGGCTGGTGGTGAGACCCCATTCAGTGTAGCTCACCCTGCAGTGCAGAGCTCAGCCACCTTCCTGGCCTGACTGGGCTCCTTCCCCATAGAATCTCTTTTTCCCCATCATCCCGGCCAAGGAGACTGGAGACGCATTCACAGAGTGGGCAACGGAGGCTGGAGGGGAGGTGTCTGGGACTACAGAACTCAGTGACCTGGGGTAGAATCTGGACCTAGCGTTTGCAGCCATCAAAGGTCACTTTGAGGTCTCAATTCTTTTTTGTTTTTTTGAGACAGGGTCTTACTATATACTGCAGGCTGGCCTTGAATTCACTATGTGGCCCAGGCTGGCCTGGAACTTGCAACAGTCCTTTTGCCTCAGCCTCCCAAGCACTGGGATTCCAGGCGTGGCCACCACGCAGAGCACCCATCTCTTACCCGAGGCGGGCCTGGCTTTCCTCCGGGGTGAGCTGGTCGAATTCCTTGGCCACTTCCCGTCCTAGGAAGGCCTCGTGGTCGTACTGGAAGTTCCCGTGGGCGTCATCGTGTGGGGCGTCGCTCAGGGGGGCTGCCTGGTGCACCCTGGCCTGGCCGTGAGGACCCGCGTCCGGGGATGGCTTCCCCTGGGCCCCACGTAGCAGCGGCGGCAGAAGCAGCAGTAGGAGTGATTGACGCCACATCGTCGGTTCCTGGGGAGCGGGGTGGTCAGAGGTCAGGGGTCATGAGGAAAAGGGCAGGAATGGATCGGAAGCGGGGTAGCGGGGGTTACCTAGGACAAGACTGGGAGATGGACGGTGCCTGCAGAAAATTTCGGACTGTGGGTGGCGATGGGGAGGAGAAGGACAGGGTGTCCAGAGAGGGTCCCGATCTTCCGGGTCCCCAGGGGTCCCCGAGCAGACACAGGTGATCCCAGGGGAGACGTGGCGCGCGTCCCACGCAAAGCGCAGGGCGTGGTGATGGCCAGCAAGCGTACAGCAGGACCCCCAGCTCTCCCCCGGCCCGGTCCTGACCTTGCGATCGAGCTCCCTCCGTGATCGCCCCCCGCACACACATACCCTGTTACCCTGTTATCCAGCTTCTCTCCGCTCCGCACGTTCGGCTCCGAGTTCTACCAAAGATGCCCAATTTGGCGGCCATCCAGTCAGACCCCGCCCCAGCTGCTCAAATGCCACGCCCACCGACCAATGAGCGCGCGCGAGGGGCCCAGGGGCGGGGCCAATGAGCGGCGGGAGTGCCGCGAAAGGTCCGCGCCACGTCCACAAAAGAAGTTCGGGTGGGCGAAGGCGGAGTGACGCGGCCTGGGAGAACTACAACTCCCGGCAGGCATCGAAACGTCCTGCCCGACCACCTCCAGCGGCCCTTGAGCCAAAGGCTCATGGGAGAAGTATTTTTCCCCGGTTCTCTTTGGGGGGATGGTTTAAGGACGAGAACCAAAGGGTTGGAGAAGTCATTCCTTTCCCTCTGAGAGGGAGCAGCTCTTCTCTTCGGCTCCATCAAGGGTTCCGAACATACTCCAGCCAGGAGTTCCTTAGAATGCCTGCCACGGTGTGGGCATTCCGTAAATATTTGTGAAACTCATGAATGAAAAATAGATGAGTCAGTATAGAAAATTGGCAGATGCTAGAGCTGGGCATGGTGGCGCACACCTGTAATCCTAGCACTCAGGAGGCTGAAGCAGGAGAATCACCATGAGTTCGAGGCCAGCCTGGACTACACAGTGAGGCCCTGTCTCAAAAAAAAAAAAAAAAAAAAAAAAAAAAAAAAATTGGCAGATTCTCCAGTAGCCACCTGTCAGGCACAGGAGCGACCTGAATCAGCTCAGGGCTTGCACCACCCAGTCCCTCCACCCATTCGTTATCTCCCCGGCCTGCAAACCGAAAAGGATTGAGAACACACGGATTCGGGCCCAAACACGTGTTTATATGTGAGGTGGAAAGGGGCTGGAGATGTCGGGAGGGGACACTGAGGCAGAGGAGGACCCTGTGGGGACCTGGGGCCCAGCACTTGTTCTGGAGGCTCAGAGATCCAGGATTTCAGGGGTCTCACAGAAGAGACGAGACCACATTGGCCAGCAGCAGCCGAGCTGGGCCGTCAGGCGGTGCCGTTGGCATCTGGAGAGTCGGGTTCCTGGGGCACCCCAGGGCCAGGCAGCAGCGCCCCGACGTCGTCCCCACGGAGGGAGATCCAGGGTGCTGAGGAGAGAAGGCCGGGGGCGCCGGGACTGCGCACTGTGGACAGCTGCACGCGCGTCCATGCCTGCCTTCCTCCTCTGCCTGTCTGCCCCTCTGCTCCGTTCTCTGTCCCCACCCTCCCTGGTCCCTCTCTCCAGACCTCTGGCCCCCAGCTCTGTGTCCCCTCCGTTCTGGGCTCTGTCCTCTCCCGCCGAGGCTCCCCGCCCAGGGCCTCACCTGGCAGCCCGCTCCTCATCCTCCGCCACAGCAGAGCTCCTCCCGCGGCGGCGGCGGTGAGCAGCAGGAAGCCCAGGACGATCCCCACCACGGGTACTGAGGACTCGGCAGGCGACTCTGCGGCCAGAGAACGCCCGGAGATGTGACCAGCCCTCCACCCACACTGGAGGACGGGAAGTGGGGGTTCTGGTCCCGCCCAACCTCCGAGATCCCCAGGTGACACCCTGGGTTCGGGCAGAATGTCCCTGGGTTGGGTGTTGAGAACCAGCCATAGCACCCGGGTGTGCTGGTGCATGCCTGCCATCCTAGCACTTGGAGGCAAGAGGATTGCCACGAGTTCGAGGCCACCCTGGACTATACAGTGAGTCTCAGAAAAAAAAAAAAAGAAGGAACCAGAACCAGCCAAAGCCAGAATAGGTAGATCGGTCACCTTGACCAGGGACCTGCAGCAGCAGGTGGGTGGCTTCCAGCTCGAGGAGGAGGGGCAGGCACGGGGGCCCCGGAATAGCAAGGCACAAGGTGACCAATCTTGGTGGGGGCTGGTAGTGGCAGAAAGCAATAGTCAGACTCCCTGAAGAGTGGCGGCAGCAGCAGGAGGAAACAGGACCAGCCACGTGGCCGGCAGGTGCCGCAGGACAGAAGCAGCCAGATTCTGGGACACTGTCGTTAGCAGGCACAGACAGGGCCAGCCTGGGGAGGGGTTGCTGCAGCAGGGGACAGGGACACTCAAGGACTGGGACGTCTCCCTGGCTCACCCAGCTCCACAAACAGCGGCTGCGGCAGCCCCGCGTGCTGCACCAGGCAGCGGTAGTGGTGCTCGTCGCCGCGCTGCACCGTGAGCGATGACCATGCGTGGAAGGAGCCGTCTCCGTTGGGGCCAAAGCCGCCCTCCCCGGTGCCAGCTGCCAGCCCATTGCGGAGGAAGCGCAGCTGCAGCTCCGGGGGGTAGAAGGAGAAGGCGCTGCAGGTGAGCACGGAGAAGCCTGCACTGCCTGGCCTGGCCTTCAGGCGCATGGAGGGCGGCTCTGCGGGGACAGGGCATGGGCTGAGCCCAGGGCAGGCTGGGGCACCATGTGCCACCATCCTGTGCCCTGTACTGCGCGGAGCCTGGAGAATGTAGTGGTAAAAGGGGGAGGACCAGGTACAGTGGCTCATGCCTGTCATCCCAGCAGGATGGGAGGCTGAGGCAGGAGGATTCCCAGTTCAAAGCCAGCCAGGGCTATATATTGAGTTCAAGGCCAGCCTGAAACATAGCAGGACCCCTTCTCAACCACTACCCCCCCATAAATAAATAGCAAGCCTGGTGTGGTAACACTCGCCTGCAATCCTAGGAACTCAGGAGACTGAGGCAGGAAGACCTCAAGTTCAAGTCCTGCCTGGGCAACTTAGCAAGGCTATATCTCAAAATAAATCAACTTGCAGGAGGGTTGGGCTGCAGCACAGTGGCAGGGCACCAGCGCACTCAAGGCTCTGGCTTCAGTCCCAGTGCTTCCCCCAGAACCAGGGCAAAGGGATTTGAGCAGCTGCCAGGCAGGGCTGGGCGTTCCCCTGGGAGGCCCGAGGGTGGGGCTCGCAGCTCCCATCCTGGCAGCGGTGGAGCTGCAGGCTCAGCAGAAGAGCAGCAGTTCAGCATTTCTTGGGAAGTGGAGCCTGCAGCTGCCCTCCGGAGTGCCTGTGTGGCCTCAGTAGCTCCACTGCAGTCAGGGCCCGGAAGGGTGGCGCCTGGCCGTCGGCGTTTTCCTTTTCCTGTCCCTGCTGCTTTCCAGGAAGCACTGGCTCCGCTCTGTGCTGTGTTCACCGCCAATCACTTTTGATTTTTGAGACAGGGTCTTGCTACATAGCCTGGTTTGGCCCTGAATTGACAGAAATCCTCCTGCCTCAGCCTCCCGAGTGCTGGGACTACAGGTATGCACCACATGCCCGGCAGCCCGTATCACTTTTGTCTCCAGGGCACAGTATTTTTGATCTGGGCTAAATCCAAGCACAGAGAATCTGCCTGGTCTTTCTTTCTGGTTAACAATACACCAGGACCAAAAACATTAAAAAGAATTAGGTAGCTGGGTGAGGGGGCACAGACCTGTAATCCCAGCACTTGGGAGGCTGAGGCAGGAGGTTGAGTTTAAACCCAGCCTGGACACTTTATTGATTTAGCAAGACCCCGTCTCAAAATTTGAAAAGTAGAGGGGTTGGAGATTTAGCTCCGTGGTAGATCGCTTACCTAGCAAGCATGAGGCCCCGGGTTTGGTCCTCAGCACCAAAACAGTAAAAAACAAAACATAAATTTAAACAGTAGAAAAGGAGGCCAGGTGCAGTGGTGCATGCTTGTAATCTCAGCACTCCAGAAGCTGAGGCAGGAGAACTGCAGCAAGTTCGAGGCTAGTCTGGGCTACACAGTAACACCTTATCTCAATAAATAAATAAATAAATAAATAAGGTAGGGGGCAGGGATGTGGCTCAGTGCAGAAGGCCCTGGATTCAATCACCAGTTTAAAAAAAATGTTCTGAATAGTGGTTTCTGATTTAATGCAAATTTTAATGACTCTAACCCCCGCCCGCACATACATGCTCACTTACCGCAAGTTGTAGACAGGTCACAATACAGACTGCCAGGACGGGTCTCAGTGGGTCGGAGAGGCTTTACATTTATGTGCACAATTTTGTGGGTGTGTGTATTATCTGGGATCCATACCTTAGCTTTCACCAGATTCTCAAAGCCAGTTAAAACCCAGGAATAAATCAAAACTGGGTGTGGTGGCACACACCTGTGATCCCAGGACTGAGGAAGGCTGAGGCAGGAGTATCTTGAGTTTTGGGGCTTTTTTTTTTTTTTTTGTCTTTTTGAGACAGGGTTTCACTCTGCAGTTCAGGCTGGCCTTGAACACACTTTGTAGCCCAGGCTAGCCTCAAACTTGCAGCAATCCTCCTGCCTCATCCTCCCCAGCACTGGGATAATAGGCATGCACCACCATGCCCGGTTCTGGAGTATCTTGAGTTCGAGGCCAGCCTAGGCTACACAGAGAGTTCAAGGCCAGCCTGGACTACACAGCAAGACTCTGTCTCAAAAAACCAAAATTAATTAATTAAAGACTCACAAGTGAAAACAACAACAAAAACTAAATAAATAAAGAAGGGCAAAGGACTCGGATGGACATTTCCCCTGAGAAACCATACAGATGACCAGCAGGCATATTAAAGATATCTGAGTCACTTGTTGTCAGGGAGACGCAAATGAGAAGCTCCACTGTCAGATACAGCCTTATGCTGGAGAACAAAACTTGCTCTGTCGCGGCCCCGGCATCACACCTCGGGGTCTCTGTCCCCCGAGTTGAAATCAGGGTGTCCAAGAGCTACTGGCCGTGCGGACTGCGGCCTTATTGATGGTAGCCCAGGAGGGACACAGTCTTGGCCAGTGACAGGTGAAAGGGTAAGGAAATGAGTGGCCTCCACTATTCAGCCTTTAAATCAAGGAGCTGGGGGGTGGCGCACATGCCTTGATTCCGGCACTCAGGGAGGCTGAGGCAGGAGAACCACAAATTCCTGCTCAGCCTGGGCAACTCAGCAACTCAGTGAGCCCATGTCTCAAATAAAAAATGAAAAGGCTGGGGATGTAGCTAGCTCAAGGCAAAGGCCCTGGGTTCAATCTCCAGTACTGCAAGACATAAAAATGAAAAAACTGTCGTCAGCTATAACAAGGGTGAAGCCCTGAGGATGTTATGCTCAGGGAAAGAAGAGGATCACAGAAGGGCAAGTTCTACGCAGTTCCACTTGTAGGAGTTGTCTAAAGCACCAAATTCGAGGGAGAGAACATAGAATGGGGGTCATTACGCACTGCAGGATTGAGAAACGGAGTTGCTGCGTGGTGAGGATGCAGTTTCAGGCACCAAGATGCAAAAGCTCTAGAAATCTGCTGTATAAGGCTATGTGCCCAGTACTGTTTTTTTGTTTTTTCTGGTTTTTTTTTTTTTTTTTTTTTTTTGTGGGTACCAGGGGGTCGACCTCAGGACCTCGCGCGCCAACAGGCGCCCGTGCCGCTGAGCGATATCACCGGCCCCTTTTTCGTATGTGGGATCCGGGAGTCGAACTCGGGCCCTCGCGCTTGCAAGGCAGGCGCTTACGCCACTGAGCTATCTCACCGGCCCTTTTCTGGGTTTTTTTTGAGACAGGGTCTCACAGTGTAGCCTAGGCTGGCCTCGAACTCACGGAGATCCTCCTGCCTCAGCCTCCCAAGTGCTGGGATTACAGGCATGTGCCACCACGCCCAGCAAAAGTTCCAGTTTTTTAAACTGGGCAAAAAAACTAGAATAAATATTCCAAAAAAAAAATAACACCCATGCAGGTGGCCAATGTGTGCAGAATGTGAATGCGTCATCAGACAATGAAAAATGAAATCATAATGAGATCCCACTACATACTCGTCAGACCGGGTAACATGAAAGACGGGAAGTATCAATTTCTGGCAAGTCTGGAGCGACTGGAATTGTACACAGCTGCTGGGAGAAAACAGCACAAGCTACTAAAGCTGATCATATTACTTACTACCCTACGGCTCACTAATCCCATTCATACACATTTCCTAAGAATAAATGAGGGGCTGGGGATATGGCTCAGCAGCACAGTGCCTGCCTCCCAGGTGCAAGGTCCTGAGTTCAATTCCCAGTACCAAAAAAAGAATAAATGAAAATACAGATCCACAAACAGACACGTAAAGCTGGGAGTAATGGCACCTGCCTATAGTGCCAGGCACTTGGGAGGCTGAGGCAGGAGGATCGTTTGAGCCCTGAAGTTCATGGCCAGCCAGCCTGGGCAACATAGTGGCAGCCTGCCTCAAAAAAAAAAAAAAAAAAAAAAAAAAAGAATGGGAATATTCATAGGAAGCCAGGCATGGTGGTTCACCCCTCTAATCCCAGCACTCTCTGAGAGGCCGAGGCAGGAGGATTGATCACCCGGCCTGGCCAATTTAGCAGGACTCTGTCTCAAAATAAAAAAGAACAGTTCGTAATAGCTAAATCTTGGAAACAGCTCAAATCCCCTACAACTGATGAATGGATAAGGAAGATGTGGTTTTTATACAAGAGAGTACTACTCTGCCATAAAGAAGGATAAGCTTGAGACATTTCTGGGTAAATGGATGCACCTTGAGACCATACTCTTAATTGAAATAAATTGGACACACACGTGTAAATACCGCATTGTTTCTCTGGTGTGAGAAACTGAAAGTGTAAATGAGGACCAAAATGTATACTAGATAGTGGGAAATGCGAAGAAAATGTTCAAATGAGAAGGGGAACAAGGGAGGTGGGAGGGAAAGGAAGAAAGGGACAAGAAAAAAAAGAATGAGAAAAAAAGAAGCAAGATTTGTCATGTACAGCTACAAATTCCCTATGATGAACATTATTATGTACATCTAAAATGTACCAATAAATTTTTAAAAATGCAAAAAATAAAATAAATAAAAAAGGGTGGGGATGTAGCTCAATGTGAAGGCCCTGGGTTCAATCCCCAGCACCACAAAAAATAAAAAATAAAAAATAAAAAAGTGGCCCGAGCAACCCTGACAGGGCAGGTGGGGAAATACTTTGTCCAGACGGTCAGGGCGCACCCTGCGCCCCGCCACGGCCCAGGCTGAAGATAAAGCTCTGCCGGATCCGGCCAGGACAGGACCCCAAGAGCAGGGTCCCCTGCAGCGCGAATGGCAAGTGCAAAGGCCGGGAGGGCAGAGCTGGCGCTGGGAGGAGGGGAGAGAGAAGCCGGCCCAGCTGAGCTGGGCGCCCGGACCTGCAGACTCCGGAGCAGCCCTGGGGTTTATTCTCGGACTCACAGGAAGCCACTGGCAGCTCGAAGCAGGCACCGCGGGCAATGGCTGATTGGAAATGCACCTGACTGCCGTGATGCGCGTGGGGCAAGGTGCCAATGGGAGATCACAGCCAAGGGCACGAAGGACACAAGACCTCTAGGAGCCCAGGGAGGTGATGCCTGTAGTCCCAGCTTCGTGGGGAGGCTGAGGCAGGAGGATAGCTGAAGTCCTGGAGTTCCAGACTAGCCTGGGCAGACATCATCTCCAAAATAAAACAAACGATAGTGTGTGAGTTCATAAAAATACTTAGACAAAATAAAACACACAGATCCCTTCAGAGGTTGATAGCTGATGATTCAAGTTCTGGATAATTGCCCAGCGTGGTGGCCTGTGCCTGTAATCCCAGTGCTCGGGAGGCTGAGGCAGGAGGATAGCCACGAGTTCGAGGCCAGCCTGGGCTTCATAGTGAGAGACCTTGTTTGAAAAAAAAAAAAATTGAACCAGGGATACAGCTCAGCAGCACAAACACCTGCCTGGCAAGCACAAGGTCCTGAGTTCAATTTCCGGTACCAAAAAATAAAAAACAAAGCAAAACAAACAAAAAAATTGTTTTTTTAACCACAATCAAATCTAGAGAGATCAAGCCACTTTACAGAACAGAAAGACAGCCACATTCCACAACACAGACAAACCCATTCCACAAACCCAGCCCGGGCAAAATCCACTGGAGCAAGTAACTAGGAAAGAAAAGAGAGAGAGAGAGGGAAATAGAAGACATTCATAATCATAAAAATTAACTCAAGTCAAAGCATGGACCTAAAGATAAAACGCAAAACCCTCAGAGTCCTAGAGATAAACTGAAGATGTGGGTGACCTCGGGCTTGGTGGTGACAGTCCAGAGAGAGAGTGGAACTCGGACTTCATTAACTGTGCAGACTTCTGCTTCGTGAGAGATATTAAGAGGAGAAGCTCTACCAAGAAAGGAGGCTGCAAAACCATCTGACAAAGGACTGGATCCAAAACCCAAAGAGCTCTCAAAACAACAATAAGAAAAAGACACAGTCCTCCCAGCCCTTGGGAGGCTGAGGCAGGAGGATCGCTTCGAGTTCGAGGCCAGCCTGGGCTACACAGTAAGTTCAAGGCCAACCTCAACTACACAGTGAGACCCTGTCTCCAAAAACCAAACACAAAAACAAAACAAACCAAAGATAAAAGAAAAAAAAAAAAAAGGAAAGACACTGAAGACATGGCACATCTGAATGCAACATGCGGACCTTGGCAGATCCTGATTCAAACTTTAAAAAGCATTTACCATCAGGGAAGGCAAACAGGAACTGAGCATTCAAGACATTAACCTTAGCCTGACAGAGTGACCTGCTCGAGCTTTTTGTTTTCAGTACTGGGGACTGAACCTAGGGCCTTTGCACTGAGCTATGGCCCTGTCCTGCCTGACTTTCTCCTTTCTCTCCCTGTCTCTCCCTGTCTCTATTATTATTACTATTTTTTTTGTGTGTGTGTGGGTACCGGGGGTCGACCTCAGGACCTCGCGTGACAGCAGGCGCCCGTGCCACTGCGCGCTATCACCGGCCTTTTTTTCGTATGTGGGTTCCGGGAGTCGAACTTGGGCCCTCGCACTTGCCAGGCAGGCGCATACGCCGCTGAGCCATCTCACCAGCCCTATTATTATTATCTGAAGACAGGGTCTTGCTGTGCAATCCAGGCTGGCCTTGAATTATCAGCAATCCTCCTGCCTCAGCCTCTGGAGTGCTGGGGTTACAGGTGTGAGCCACCACACCCAACTCCCCAGAGCTTTTTTATTTTTTATTCTGAGACAGGGTCTCACTAAATTGCTAAATTGCCCAGGCTGGGCTTGAAATTCTGATCCTTCTGCCTCAGCCTCCCAAAGTGCTAGGATCATAGATGTGTGCCACCATGCCTAGGTAATGTTGATGTATTAATACAGGAAATAGTCTATGTGTGAAATTACCAAAGCTTAATCTGAGAAATCGGGAGAGGGTATAGGCGAATAAGAACCACTGTGGGTTGATAATTTTTTTTTTTTTTTTTTTTTTTGAGTCAGGGTCTCACTATGTAGTTCAGGCTGGCCTTAAACTCACAGCAATCCTCCTGCCTCAGCCTCCTAGGTGGTGGAATTACAGGCGTGCACCACCATGGCCAGTGTGTTAATAATTATTGAGTCACAGAAATGATATTAGCTGGGTGTATTTGTGCACGCCTGTAATCCCAGCACTTGGGAGGTTGAGGCAGGAGGATTGCTGTGAGTTCAAGGCCAGCCTGGACTACATAGTGAGACCCTGTTTCAAAAAAAAAAAAAAAAAAAAAAAAAAAAGTAGGGCCGGTGAGACGGCTCAGCGGCTTAAGCGCCTGTCTTGCAAGCGCGAAGGCCCGAGTTCGACTCCCGGAACCCACATACGAAAAAGGGGCCGGTGATATCGCTCAGCGGCACGGGTGCCTGTTGGCGCGTGAGGTCCTGAGGTCGTCCCCCCGGTACCCACAAAAAAAAAAAAAAAAAAAAAAAAAAAAAGTATTATCCTAATCCCTCTACTTAAATAAGCTTGAAAATTTCCATAATTAAAAAAGAAAAACCACCTGCCCGAGTCCCCCTCTCTTTTGTGGCACTTAGAGTGAATACGTGGGCCACCTGTGGACATCTCTCCAGCAGCAGAGGGGGAAGGGACACATGCACCCCTGTCTTTTTGCCCAGAACCCAGTGAGCCACCTGCGCTGAAGCACGGGGCTGCTGCACACGGCGGGGGGGGAGGGCTTCCTTGAGAGGTGACACCCAGGAAGGGCCCGAGGAATGAGGAGGGTGCCCAGGAGGGAGGCAGGAGGGGTTGTACACGCTCAGAGTGGGACAGTGCTTGCAGTGGAGCAGTCAGGTGTGTCCTGGGGCTGGAGCGCAGCTACTGGGCAGGTAGTGACTGCACTGGGTGGGGCCGAGGAGAACTTTAAGGCAAGGAGCTGGGACTTCGTCCTGGGGCACCCAGCAGCCAAGGACGGCCGGCAGCTCTAGGTAAACAGAGATGTCCAGGAATGTGCAGGGCTGTGCTAGGAGCACCTGAGGTGAGGGAGAAGGAGGATGGAGACAATGCAGCCTGCCTGTAACTCAGCACTGGGGAGGCTGAGGCAGGAGGATCACTGTGAGTTCAAGGGCAGCCTGGGCTCCATACTGAGTTCAAGGCCAGCCTGGATTACATAATGAGACTCTATCTCCAAAAATCAAACAAAGACCGAGAGCTGAGGGCGCTCACCCTTCCACTCCAGGTTCCCGCGGCCCCTCTCCAGGTGGTCCAGCAGCCGCTGCGGGCAGGAGCTGAGCAGGAAGGTCCTCTCCTTGCCCACCGCCTCGGCCTGCTTCTGCCACTGCTTACTGATGCTCAGGGCCTCGGGCCAGTCGCCCGTCCAGCTGCCGTTCTGGGGGTGGAACTCCATGAAGTCCTCGCCGTTCAGAGCAAACAGGGCGGTGGGCACGGAGGTGTTGTCGGGGCCGAGCTCACAGCCCAGCAGGCCCTGCAGGGTGTAGGGACCTGGGGTGCCCAGGACAGGGCAGAGGGTGAGGAACAAGGCTGGCATCCTCCCCCAGACCCGGGGTCCAGGCCTGGCCTCCTCCCCAAGACCCTGGTCCGGCCCCACCTTTTCCCTGCAGGGCTTTGAGAGCATCCAGAAAGAGGCTCTCCTTGTTCTGCAGGTCCATCGTCTCCTTCTCCCAGTACCAGGACACCTGGTTTTCCCAGACCCAGGCTCCGCAGGGCTCGGCCTCCCTGCGCAGGCTGCTGTAGCTCAGGTACTGCTGCGGCCCCAGCCAGCCCGACACCCAGAAGGCAGGCGAACCCGAGGCAGGCGATGACACGGCCGTGAGGTGGTACAAGAGGGACAGATGGTTCTCTGTGGGGACAAGTGGGGGTGGACACAGTCAGTGAGGTGGGGGACACATAGCCTGAGAGACAGGACTCCAGCCAGGGGAGAGGACTGACTTGAGAGGGGCACAGGGACGCAGAGAGGGACAGGGACAGAAAAGGGACAGGGACACAGAGAGGGACAGGGACACACAGAGAGGAAACAGGGACACAGAGAGGGACAGGGACACAGAGAGGGACAGGAACAGAGAGGGGACAGAGACATAGAGAGGAACAGGGACGCAGAGAGGGAGAGGGACACGCAGAGAGGGACAGGGACACAGAGAGGGACAAGGACAAAACAGAGAGGGGACAGAGACACAGAGAGGGCCAGGGACCCAGAGAGGGGACAGGGACACAGAGAGGGGACTGGTGGCTTCTGGACATGGCCGGGAGAGGAGAGTGCAGAAGAGCCGCCAGCCGGGCAGCTGGACTGGGGAAACTCAGAGCCACCTCCTCGGCCAGGTGGCCGTGCGGGTCCCCGCTGCCCGCTCCCCACCGCCACTCACCTGCACCCCAGATCTGAGGCAGGAACAGGAGCAGAAGACCGAGTGCCCAGGGCTGAGGCTGGGGCTCCCCCATGCTGAGGGCGACCTGGGGCGGGAGGGACACGTGACTTGACTCGGGGCCCCGCCCCGCCCCTTCCTCCGCTGGCCCAAGACACGGCCCAGGCCAGGGCGCGGGACCCCAGGTTTGGGGGTCCAGGTCAGGTTGACAACAGTGCCTTCCTGCTCAATGAACTTTCACCCCCTAATTTGATCCGGTTTGGTTAATTAATTACAGAACCTGGATAGGCCCAAATGCACTTCTTGGAGTTCTGCCCACCCTTCTCCTCCCTCAGACCCAGGAATCCAGGCCCGGCCTCCCACCCCAGACCCGGGGGTCCAGGCCCGGCCTCCTCCCCCAGACCTCCATCCAGTGTCCAGCGATCGTCCGGCGATCACTCACACGGCCGCGTCCTTCCCGCCCGCAGCCCCGGCGCTCCCGTGACTGGAGACCCCAGTTCCTCTCTCACATCCTGTAGGAGGCTGCTCCCGGACTCCCAGAACACGGGCCCACCCCCAGCCGCAGGGCACACCCCGGGCCTAGGCCCGGCCTTCCTGGGGCGTTTTCCCTGCCTGTGTTAGCCCTGGAGCCCTGCACTGCTCTTTGGCTGGGCTGAGTGCAGACGTCCAGGGTCCTAGGCTAAGTTTGCCAGGAGCTCCTGGGGCCACCCCTGACTCCCAGAGGGCCTCACTTCCGTGGCCTCACTTCTTGTTTTGTTTGTTTGGTTGTTTTTCAGACAGGGTCTCCCTACGTAGTGTAGGCTGACTTCAAATTCATGGCAAAGCTCCTGTCTCAGCCTCCCAAGTGCTGGGATTACAGGTGCACCACTACACCTGACTCCATTTACATATTCTGAGGTCCTGGACCAACGTCCCCAAGATCCTGGTATGGCAGATGGCCGGTGTGCGCCACTTTAAGACTCTCCCTGGCCTCAACCCGTGGGTCTCAGGGCCGTGCTCTCGCCCCGCACCCTCCAGCCCAAGCGGACGGGTGCTGCCAGGTCCGGATCCAGTGCAGGAGCCTGGTCCTGCAGGGCCACCGCAGGGCTTCTGCTGGTCTCTGATGGATGGGCTGGGACTCTGATGGTCTCGCCCCCACCCACCCCAAGCATACTGAGACCCGGCCGCCAGGATCCTGCTGAGCCCAGAGCCGGGTGGAACTGCTGCTGTGATTCATCCCTGGGTCACCTCGGGGTGCTCTCCCTGTGGTCAGCAAGTTCCCCTTCCTTCATGTCTGCCGATATGGGGTCCCCAGACCACTCCCGGGTTCTAGTATCAGGCCCTCCCCCCAGATCCTGCCCACTCGAAACCTCCCCAGGTGAGATGCACAGACAGCTGGGTAGGCGGATGGGTAGGGAGACAGCAAAACAGACAGGAAGGTAAACTGTGTGGCACAGGCCCTTAATCCCTGCACGCAGAGAGGCTGAGGCAGGAGGATCGAAAACTCCAGCCTTGTCTGAGCAATTTAGCGACTTAGTGAGACCCTGTCTCAAAATAAAAATAAAAAAGGCTGGGGATCTAGCTCAGTGGGAAGACCCTGGGTTCAACCCCCAGTACTGAAAAAAAAAAAAAAAAGACAGGTGGGTAGATGGGTAGGTGGGTAGGCAGGAGGACAAACAGGTGATTGTTAGGTAGAACAGACAGATGGATAGAAACAAGCCCCGAGTCAAAATAAACAAACAAGCCAGGTGTGGTGGCGCAGGCCCCTGACCCAGGGCTTAGGAGGCTGAGGAGCAGGATAGCAAGCTGCACACCAGCCTAGGGTACACAGCAAGTTGTGGGCTCAAAAAAACCAAACCAAACCAAAACAAAACAAAACAAAAAACCACAGTAAAAGGCCTTGAGGCTCCTTGGTAGGTGCCGGGAATCTCTGCTGGGTGCCGTGGGGCCTGCAGCGGGTGCCCACGGCTGTGAGGACGCCCTAGGCTTTCACTTGGGCTCCCCAGACCCTCTCATGCATGATCCGCAGGGTCTCCTGAAAAATGGCCAAGTCGGACCCCTTGTGTAATTGCAAGGCGACTCAAGCAGAGCCTCGCACCAGACGCCGATCCCTTCTGATCGCCCCCAGCCACCATGGAGCTGGCCCGGAAGCTGGCGGGTGCCGGTGTCCTCTGCGCGGTGAGCGCCCAGGGCAGCTCTGAACTTGCACCCGACTCTGCACCTGCACGCAGCGCCACCCCGTGGCCAGCGGAGGCCATCACACCCGAGCAGAAACCCAAGTCCAAACTCCTCCGGGCCCACCTCTCTGAGCCCTGGTTTGTTTTTGGTACTGGGGATGGAACCCCTGCGTCTTCACACTGAGTTATAGCCCCAGTCCTTTTTTAAGTTTCTTTTTTTTTTTTGAGAGGGTCTTCTTTATAGCTCAGGCTGGCCTTGAACTCATTATGTTGCTCAGGTTGACCTCAAACTTGTGGCCATCCTCCTTCCTCAGCCTCTGGAGTGCTGGATCATAGGCATGCATCACCACCTGGCCTCTGGCTTCTTTACCTGAAAAATGGGGACAATAATTGTACCTGTCTCATTAGAGAAGATTTGGGGAGCCAAGGCTTGGCCAGGGGCATGGGGCACCTAGTAAGGGTGTCAGGAGTGGCACCTGTTCCCCTCAGCGCCCTCCCTACCAGGCCAGGCGGCTGTTAAGGTCCCCACAGGGCCTTCTGGGTGGCTGGCTCTCTGGGAGAGCCTTGCTGGCTCCTGTGTCCACCCCCTGGTGCTGGTGCAAGGACTGAAGGCAGTAATGAAGAGCCCTGAGCTCGCTGAGGATGCCCTAAAACGTGTCTCTGGAATGGTCTGCTGTCCTACCACGGGGCTCTGAAGTCTGTACCCAGCTGGAAACAATGGAAACACCCCGGAAATAATCGGTGGGTGGTTATAAGATGTAACAGAGGCCTGGGGTTGTAGCTCAGTGGTAGAGCCCTTGCCCAGCATGCATGAGGCTCTGGGTTCCATCCCCAGCACTACAAAATAATAATAAGTAGTAATAGGCCTGGGACCTACACCAGGGCTCAGCAATGCTGAAACTTGCTGCAGGGCTGCTCCAACACACACAGACTCGGTCCTCCTGAACTGTCTACAGACTCCGGGAAAAAGTCAAATGAGCGCGGGTGCTGCTACCCAAATAGTATACTTTATTTGGAGAATAAAACTATCTGTACTGAACTGAAGGTGTATAGGCTTTTTTCCCCCATCTCTATTCTCTAAACAGTAAACAGTGTAATGTAACAAATATTCACACAGCATTTACCTTGTCTTGGGTGCTACAAGCCATCTAGAGAGGAGGTTATATGAGAACGCTGTATATCTTTTTTTTGTATATCTTTTTATTTTTGAGACAGGGTCTCACTACATAGTTCAGGTTGGCTTTAAGCTATGTAGCTCGGACTGGCCTTGAACTCTTGGCAAACCTCCTGCTTCAGCCTCCCAAGTGCTGGGACTACAGGCATACGCCACTACACCTGACCTACTTTGTTTATTTTGTTCAGAGAGGCTCTCACTATGCAGTCCAGGCTGGGCTTGAACTCACTGCTATCCTCCTACCTCAGCCTCTGGAGTGCTGGGATTATAAGGGTGCACCACACCCTGCTGCACCATTTTATGTAAGGGACTTGGCGGGGCAGCTGTAACATAACCTGAGTGTGGCACCCGCGTCAACACCTACAGGGCCCCTTACATGGCCCCAAGGGCTGCTATTATGATAGCCCACAGAGGGCCGCAGCCAGCCCTGCTGGCCAGCCTGGCCATCACGTGACACTGCATGGCCTACTGCCCTAGGTCTGGGGCCGTGGTACATAGGACAAAACCCCAACCTGCCCTGCTCCAGGTATGACTGCAAACCCAGGACCCTGCTGCTGCCCGGAGACAGGCATGGTGGTGCAGGCCCCTCTTCCCAGCATCCTGGGAGGCTGAGACAAGAGGATCACAACTGAGCAACTTAACCCAGATCATGTCCCAAATAAAAAAAAAGGGAGGGGATGTAGCTAAGTAACAAGGCTCTGAGTTTGATCCCCAGCACTGCAAGAACACAACCCTACCCAGAGCTATTTTCCCCATGAAATGGCAATGGACCTTAACAGACTTGCCACAGAACATTCCACAAGCACGCTAAAATAGACTCAACATCCGGGCACTTCACCAGGGCTAGTTCTAATAAACCCAGGAGCCAAGCACAGTGGTGGGTGCCCCTCATCCCAACACTTGGGAGGCTGAGGCATGAGGATCGGTATGAGTTTGAGGCCAGCCTGGGTTACACAGCAAGACCTTGTCTCAAAAAAGCAACCCCCCCAACACAACAACCAAACGAAAAACCAAACAAGCCAGAATTCCACAACCATGTAACAACTCTGGGGCTACCTGCCAAAGACCCTGAGTCTGCCCAACGGCCCGCAGGCCAGGTGTATGACCCACGGAGCCTTTGCGTGACCATAGGCTCCGGGCTCTGACACAGCAGGGGTTCGGGTCCTCCCTGGGGCAGGAGGCGAGAACCAGTGTGCAGACTCCGAAGCGGAGGCTGAGGTGGCGCCTATCCCAGGCCATGCGGCCAGTGAGCGCCGTGGAATCCGCCACTCCGTCCACCGCAGCTCACCAGCCTGGCCCGCGCGCGAAGGCTGGGACGCTCGTGCCCTGGCCCGCATTCCCCGGCAGAAGGGACAGGCGCCGCGGCCCAGGGCAACTGCAGCAGTGTCGGTGTGCACGATCATCAGGCAGGAAGGAAATGGGTTCCACCTGAGTGGACGGAGTGATAAAGCCGCGAGGGGTGATGGGGGCTGGAGATTTGCCAGGTGGAAATAGGTTGGTGAAGATTTAAAGACAAGCCACTGAGGGAGCGAGGGAGGTCGATGAACCTGGATGAAGCCTGGGTGGTGGCACCTGCCTGTAACTCTAGTACTCTGGGAGGCTGAGACAGGAGGATTTCAAATTTGAGTCCAGCCTGGGCAACTTAGCACCTTAGTAAGGCAATGTCTCAAATTAAATTTTTAAAAAGGGCTGGAGGTGGAGGTGTAGCTCAGTGCAAAGGCCCTGGGTTCAATCCCTAGCCCTGAAAGGAAAGGAAGCTGGAAAGCTGGCGGAGCGTCGGGGCAGCGGGAGCAGCCAGGAGTCGGGGTTGGAGCCGGAGCCAGGCAGTGCGGCAGAGGGGAGGGCAGAGGGGCCGCAGCAGGATCGAGGCGTCGCAGCTCCTTTGCAAGGGCTGTGGACGGCTCCCCGTGGTCTGCGGCAGGCAGCCGGGGCTCGTGTGTGCCCAGGAACCGAGGTGCTGGGCGGCGAAGGAGACGCCCCAACGTCGCTGGGAGGAAACCGGGGTGCGGGCTGTTGTTGTAAACAGCGCCCCACCCTGAACGGAAGCACCTGCGGCCTCCGGGCCGCACCTCTCGGCGCCCCCTCCCTGTGCTGTGTCCCCCGTGTCCCGGGCTGGCTCCCCATCTCTGGAGGGCTCCGCCCACCCTCCCTGCCCCCCTCGGTGCGGGCCACTTCCTCTGCAGCAGCCCCCGCCCTCGGCCGGGTAAAAGGCAGCGCCGGCCGCGGGCTGCGCCTTCCTGGCAGCCGCTCCTCTCCTCAGGGCCCTGTCTCCCAACCCTTGTACCAGTGCTGCGCCTCAGACGCTGGTACGGGCCTGGGGGGCAGGGACCCGGGGACTCCAACACCGGCAGGCCCCCGGCGAAGACGACGGGGGACCCAAGCATCTCGCTGCCCTCGGGCAGCCTGGACTCCCCTGTCAGGTGCGAGTCCTTCCCTCTTCCTGATCTTTTTTTGTGTGTGTGTGGGTTCCGGGGGTCGAACTCAGGACCTCGCGCGCCAGCAGGCGCCTGTGCCGCTGAGCGGTATCACCGGCCCCCTGCTCTTATTTTTGACAGCCTCTTGCTACACAGTTCAGACTGCCTTCAAGCTCGCGACGTTCCTCCTGTCTCAGCCTCTCCAGTACTGGGATTATATCTGTCCTTCCTGAACGTTTCTGAGCATCTGCTCTGCCGAGTCCTCACCTGTGTATCTGTGGGGTGCAGCAGGTCCACCTCTCCAAAGCTTCTGCAGTCCCCTCTGGCCCTCCCCATCTACAGCAGATACTCTGGGGCTGCCAGAGTTGCTAGACTTTCCACTTCTACCATCCTGACCCTGTCCCCACCTCTGGGCCAACTGAGGACCCCACTTCTTCAAGAGCTAGGTTCCAAGTCAGGTGAGATGGCATACACCTGTAATCCCAGCACTCTGGGATGCTGAGGCAGGAGGATCATGAGTTCAAGCCCAGGATGAGCAGCTCAGCAAGATCCTATCTCAAAAAGGGGTAGGTGGGAAGAAAGGGTGGGGATGTTGCTCAGCGAGTTCAGTTGCGGGGGTGCTGGGATCTAGCTGTTCCTCACCAGGGCTCTTCCAGGCTACCTGTCCTAGAGGCCGGTCCCCTAGGGCTGGCCTAGCCTAGCCTGCACAGCCCCTGGATTAACCCCCAGTTCGGCAAACACAAACCCCAAACCCCTCTGGTCTTGAGGCAGCTGGTGCCAGTGAGTGGAAGTTTCCAGAGCCTGAGGCCTGAGACACACCACTTACTAGACACCGGGTGGGGGGCTGCCCCACCCAGGTGCTTGTGTGGGGGGCTCAGGGCCCCTCTCTTAGCTGCTGGGGAAGCATGAGGCCCAGGTAAAGCCCAGAAGTAGGGGACCCTGCTACTAGAGCCACAGCACAGGGCACCTCACCCTCACTTCCTCCCCAGAGACTGGAGGGCGGGGGACAGGCAGCACCAGGTAGCGGGGTTCAGACACCAAGAGAAAGTGACAAGGACCAAAAAAGGAGCTGGGGAGACAGCAGGTGGCACAGCCATGCCACCTCATCCACCACCCGGAGCCTCGCGGTGACAGATCCAAGCCTGGTCCGTGAGAGCCAAGATAACTTTATTTCCTTTGGGGGGTGGCCAGGTGAGGTCAGAACTTCTGGAACTGCTTCTTGGTGCCAGCGGCCTTAGTGACCTTAAGCACGTTGAAGCGCACTGTCTTGCTCAGGGGCCTGCACTCGCCCACCGTGACGATGTCGCCGATCTGGACGTCCCTGTGGAGGCAGGCGGGGCAGGCCCTCAGGAGAGGTCACCCGCACACCCTGGCTGAGGGCAGCCCCCAAAGGAGCCTGGGGACTACACTGCCCCTCTCTGCGCATGCAACTGCCCACCCTGTTCCCAAGCTACTCTCTTGCAAGGCGTTTAATCCTAACATGCAAAACAGCAGTAATAAACCTGATGCCAGACCTCCGCCTAGCCACACTATGCCAGGGCTCGTCAGCGCTGTCACCCACCTGGGCACCCACTGTGCTCACCTGAAGCAGGGGGACAGGTGCACGGACATGTTCTTGTGGCGCTTCTCAAAACGATTGTATTTGCGGATGTAGTGGAGATAGTCGCGGCGGATGACAATTGTCCTCTGCATCTTCATCTTGGTCACCACACCTGGGGGGTGGGACAGTAGATCATGGGTCACTCGGGCCTTGTTGGAAGGGGGGTCACAGGTAGCCCAGGGCATGGTGGGAATCTGAAGCAGCAGAACATGGGTCCCCAAACCCTGTTTCTGGCATCAGTGTTGCCAACCAGCTTTCTCGGCAGGGCCCATGGCGGGCTTCTGAAGACCATCGTGAGAACAGACATCATCTGCCAGGGCCCGAGCCCCCTTCGTCCAGTAATTCAGGTATCCAGTCCCTCACTCACCAGACAGGATCCGCCCTCGGATGGAGACGTTACCAGTAAATGGGCATTTCTTATCAATATAGGTGCCCTCGATGGCCTGAAGGGATAAAAAGCAGTGGAGAAGTGAACATTGGGCAGTTTCTGAACAGAACTGGGGGTATGGCCTCAGGGACACAAACTACAATTCCCAGCAGCCCCAGCGGCAGACACTGCGATGTGGTCGGGGCAACTCCGCTCCCACACGTGCAGTCACCGGGCAGTCTCATTTTCTTCTGAGGCTCCTTCATCACCTCTTTGGGGGTCTTGAAGCCCAGACCGATGTTCTTGTAATACCGAGGGAGCTTCTCCTTGCCAGTTTCTCCCAGCAGGACCCTCTTCTTGTTTTGGAAGATAGTCGGCTGCTTCTGGTAGGCGCGCTCTGTCTACAGGGACGGAGAAGGAAGCTGGTGAGCTTGCACAGGCCAAGACCTGGGGCTAGAAGTGATTTTCCCGGAGCCCCCCACATCCACCCTCTACAGCATTAGTCCCCATATACCGCCCCTAGAGGCCCAGCGCCCCAGAACCACCCTGTGCCACAGCCGCTCCAGATTTACCTGTAATCCACAGGTGGCTCTAAATCTAACCCAGGACTGGTCAATTCGTGTGCTCTAGCACACCTCCCCGCTACCTGAATTCACCTCTTAGGACTCATCCACAGAATTAAACCTTAAGGCTAAAGACCCAAGACATCACCTTCCAACTCTTAAATTTTAAGAGTTTCACTCCGAAAACGCTTCCATTAACGTACGAGCTCACAGGCTTCAGGAAGTATTAATCTGCGTTAAAACAAATGCACGCTGCCGTCGCCCCCGTTAGTGTCTAGCAGATGGGAGACGCCCGGAATAAACTCCAAACGGGGGGCGGTGTCCTGCCTTCCCGGACGCTGCCGGGAAGCCGGGGGCGGGACGCGCACCCTCGGCCCCAGCTCCGAGCACCCACCTGAATGTCCGCCATCTTCCCAGCCGGCTGAAAAAAAGAGAGTGACGGCGGCGTGCGGGTTTCCTTATCGACTGTGCAGGGGCTAGGCAGGAAGTGACGAAAGGAGGCGGGCCCACGGCTGTGGGCGGTGCTTTGGGCGCGAGTTTGATCGATAGGTGATACTAACCAACCACGCGATTCAGGAACTACACGGACGCAGCCATAATGGTGAAGAATTGAGGAGCGGGAAGAGGTGCACACTATCTCGCGAGATTTCCATCTAGCGCTGCCGCCTGAGAGCGCTGTTAGAATGGGAGGGCGTGGCTTATGTTATCGCGAGACTTGTAGGGAGGTCGCCATGTTTTTGCGGGGCGTACGATCGCGTGGGCTTTGGAGACCGCGTGGTGGTGTACGTTTAGGCTTCGAACCCGCGGAGATGGTGGCGGCCATGTTCCTCTGGGATAGACACAAGGGTCCTTGGAGCACTACAGTGCCGCCATTGTTGCGAGGGGCGGGGTCTGCCCCCAAGATTTCAGAAGCTTTATGAAAGTTGCTCTTCACGTGTCCCGCTTCACCCCTAGCCTGTGATGGGGGGCGGGATTCAAAGGGTGTTTTTCTATGTACAAGGCGATAACAGAACCTTTCGCGAGGGTGGAAATGCTCTGTGCCTCTGCAGTCCAACACGCTAGCCGTCGGTACTTGAAATGTGGCTTTTGCCACTGAGCAGCTTAATTTTACTAGCTTTAAATTAAATAGGCGCACGTGGCTAATGGGTACCGCGTTGAAGGACACAGATCTGTACTTACTCTCGCAGTACTGGGAACTGAATCCAGGGCCCTCACACTGGGCCACATCTCCACCCCACCCTTTTTTTGAAACATGGTCTTGGTGAATTGCGCCACGTTGGTCTCCAATTTGATCTTTTGTTTCGTGTCTTTTTAAATGGATCCTACTTTTGTGTTAGATTGTGCTGTTTAATATAGAACTTTGTGCTATATTATCTCTTAACCTCTAGCTGGGCTCTCTGGTTCTGGCAGAGAAACCATCCGTTTACTGAAAGCACCGGGCTACTGTGGTTATCTCTGCACTTTGGAAAGGTTTCTAAGCTCGACAGTTCCTGTGGGAAAACGCTGGGCATCCTGTGCCCGAGCTGTGTTGCAGAATACACCTTATCTGTGAAAGGCAGTCGGGGTCATGCGGATGGGGCCTGACCGGTGACTCAGGTAACTAACGGTCCCGAGTTGACTTAGGGGGGGATTCATGCAAACTCCACACATCCACGGGTGGTTCAACGAACATCCCCCATTCTAGCATCAAGACCTTGGAGCCAGGTAGGCAGTAGGAAGCCGCTTAAAACTGGCAATCCCATGCCGGGCTTGGTGGTGCAAGCCTGTAATCCCAGCACTTGGGAGGCTGAGGCTGGAGGATCACCCCGAGTTCAAGGCCAGCTTGGGCTACATAGTGAGCTCAAGGCCAGCCTGAACTGCAAAGTGGGACCGTCTCAAAACACACTGTGGCAATCCCATACTTTGCAGCTGAGATAGCTTTGCCCAACTGGAATAGAGCAGCCACCACAGGCCCTGTGTTGAGGTACAAGTTACACTGGAAAAGGGCACATGAAAGATGCCCACAGCAGCTTTTTAAAGGCAGATTATGCTCATTTATGGAAAGATACTGCCTGTTTAAACCCCGTCCCTTGTGAAGGGCCCATGTTCTCTGGGCTTGCCTCCACAGCACACATGCAAGGACGCCACATTTCTTTAAAAATAATTTATTTGTTTCTGGTGACAAAGAGGGAAGGGCAAGGGCCACGGCTGCAATCCCTTAGCTGTGCACCTCTAGACCTGGCACACAGTAGCAGGTGCCTCCTCCCATCCTGACAGCTGCAGAGTATGGCATTGGGCCACATGGGCGGGGGGGGGGCAGGACCGCCCCAACAGTGTCTTTCAACACTACAAGCAAAGTGACCAGTGGTACTATCACTTTTCTAAGGCGCTCCTGAAGGAGCAGGCTAGAAATTCCATCTGTACAAGACTTAAAGTTGTTTGAGTACCCTCATGGGAAGAACTTGAAGGATAGACTTAAGGTGCCTTCTTCCTCCCCAGCTCTCTGGGCCCCAGGGTGCCTGTGGCACCTGGACAGCTGCCCCTGGGTCCCCCACATCCCAGGGTGGCGGTGGAGGAAGGGCAGGCCAGGCCAAGCGTGAGGCAGAAACAGTCTTTATTGGGCTCAGACCAGGAGTCCGTGGGTCTTGAGGACCTCTGTGAACTTGCTGATTTTCTTCTCCACGTTCTTTTCAGCCTGTTTCCGTAGCCTCTGTGGGGACAAGGACAGCTGGTGGTTAATGGCTCCCCTGGGCTGCAAACTGTCAGCTGGGCAGTGCAGCTGTGAGAAGCCCTGCCCTCACCATGATCTGCTTCTTCTTCCGGTAATGGATCTTGGCCTTCTCCTTCCTCTTCTCCTCCAGGGTGGCTGTCACCGCCTGGTACTTCCAACCAACCTCATGAGCCAGGCGGCCCAGGTAGGCGAACTGTGAGGGAAAGAAACTGTGAGGACACGCGGGCAAGGTGGTGCAGGCCCACAGCCCCAGCACTCACGGGCGGAGGAAGCAGGGGCGCAACTTAGTGAAGACGGCCTCAGCGTAAGGCCCTGGGTTCAGCCCCCACTACTGCTCCCCAAATGGAGGGACACATAACCCCTCCCAGAGCATCTAGCTCTGCCCAGCCTGTAAGACACCACACCCACCACGTGTTCAATCCCCCCACTCCTGGCATCAGCTGAGCCTTTGGCATTATCGGCACTGCCCGCAGTGGCATCCGCAGACCATCGTGAGAAAAAGCCATCATCTGCCAGTCTTGGGGACCCTGAGTTCACCCCGCCAGGAGGCCCCCAACCCCTAGACCCAGTGTAACCTACAACTCACCTTCCTTGTTGGCTTTAGGCGCACAACCTTGAGGGCAGCAGGAACCACCATCCTCTTTTTCTGTGAGGAGAAAGAGGGGCTCAGAGGACTTGGGTGGGGACACAGGGGACAGAGGCTGCTGGGGCAGGCGTCTCAGCCAGTGTTCTTTTCACGAGGCTCAAACAATGTAGGTAATTGTGCAACATCACAGACGCCAGACAAAGATAGGTGCTGGGGGCAGGCCTGGCTCACCTTGTCATAGGGAGGCGGGATCCCATCAAACACCTTGAGGCGGTCCAGGGCGGCCTGGCCTCGCTTGGTCTTGTGGGGCAGCATCCCTGGGGGCAGAGGGGTGTAGTAGGCTCCTCAGAGGGGCTCACAGGACGACCACCACCCCTCCAGGGCCAGCTCAGTGGCCTCAGATGGTAGTGCATGTGGAGTCTTCTCATGGTCGGAAAACTCGAACATGAGTGGGAGATATCCTCATCAGCGGCCACCAGCCACCAGCCCCACCACCCTGCCACCCCACCCTCCGTCTGCCTCACCTCGCACAGTCCGCCAGAAGATGCGGCTGGGGGCCCGGAAGTGGTAGGGGCCGCGAGATGGGTTGGTGTTCATCCGCTTGCGGAGGAAGGCCAAGTACTTTACTGGGGGGAAAGCACAGGACACCTGCCTGGTCTGTCAGACCTGACAGCCCCCAGAGGACCTCAGAGCCCCATGGTCTTCCTTGCTTTCAGAGCAAGAAGCAGCCTCAGCCCCCGTGGGGAGACCCTTTCTACCAGTTATCCAGGGCTCTTACACTTGTTTCTGTAGAAGTTGCCAGAAATGTTGATGCCCTCGCAGCGTACAACCACCACCTTGCGGCCTAGTGGGAAGAAACTGAGATAGTCAAGGACAGCAAGGGGACATCCTGTGAACAGTGGTCTGTGAGGCACAAGAGCAGCGGGCCAGCCTCCTGCTCAAGTCACACAGCAGCAACTGGCACTCATCCTGAATCACTTCTGAGCTGGGGTCCCCAACCCAGGAGGGTCCCCAGCTGGCAGGTCTCAGAGCGGTGCATGGGGTTGATCTCATGGTCGTGAGACTCAAACGAAAGATGGTGATTGTTGCTCATCACTGACCTCCAGAAGAAGCTAAAGGCAGGGAGAAGTGGGCAGAAAGACTTACCCAGCAGTACCTGCTTGGCCACAATGGCCGCCAAGCGGCCCAGGAGATGGCCTCGGCCATCCAGCACCAGGACCTGTAGAAGACAACACGAGAGGTGTTAGGAGAGTGACAGCCAGACTCTCCCAAGTCAGACCGCATCCCGGCTTACCCAGGTGACAGTCCTGTCAGACCCCAACGGTCCCTTACAGCTAGAGAAACTCCCACCAAGCAAAGGGTGACCCAGTGTCAGTGAGCTGAGATACCAATAACTCAAGGCTCAGGTGCTTGAAAGGCAAGAATAGTGCAAGGATGATAGGATTTGACCCAACTGTAAACACCGTCCCCAGTCATCTAGCTATAAAAACTATAGTGAGCTGTGTCACAGATCAGTCTTTCTTCTGCTGTACAAAATGTAGAATTTTTTTTTTTTTTTTTTGGTACTGGGAATCAAACTCAGGACCTCGTGCTTGCCAGGCAGGCACTGTGCCGCTGAGCTACATCCCCGGCCCCAAAACGTAGTTTTTACCAAAATCTTTTTCTGGTTTCTTCAGACAGGGTCTCACTATGTTGCCCAAGTCAGCTCACACCTGGGCTCAAATTCCTCCCGCCTGTTTCCTCAGTAGCTGGACTACAGATGAACCTTACCATGCCCAGCACTCCTACGAATTCCATAACTACCAAGACAGCTTCAGGTGGGATAAAGTCAGGAAGACCAGTCCAAAGCCCAAGCTGCTTCTAGGTCCTGTGGAAAACTGTAGACTGATCCTCAGCAGCCTCACCAAAACAGAAGTTCTCATTGTAACCCCTTAACGTATATTGTAACATTAGTAACGTAACAGTATATAATATGGTCACTTTATGATTACTCGAGCAGTGCAGAAAGGTACAAAATCTAAAGCCAGACTTCCTGACAAGGCATTGGCTAAAAATCTTTCCATGGTCCCATTTCGTCACCTGTAAAAATGATGCTGGCACCTGCCTCAGGAATATGCAAGAAACGATCTCTAACAAACCACAGGAAACACGTGCTGGTAGCTCTGCCACTCATCTACGTCTGCCTGGCTGAGACTGTGGGCTCCCCAGACAACAAGGCGAAATCTAGAGCAACTCACAAGGAAAACCTTCCCAGAGCCGTCCTCGCCCTCGGTACACAGATGTTCCACAGCGAGACAGGGAGCTGAAAGCTCAGCATTTGCTGTTTCCCAGCGGCCCCAGGCTGGTTTTATGTCCCAGCCCCGGAATATTTATCGCAGCCCTTTGATTCAGGAGGAAATGCGCCTTCAAGGCATCCACCCACCCCATGATGAGGGCAAAAGAGCCACCCACTCGAGCACACCCAGTAGACAACAGCTTCCTCGACCCACTGCAGAAGAGTTTGAAATTAAAATACCAGACACTGCAAGGAACCCTGATTAGCGCTCCCACATTAAGCTGAAACGGTTGCGTCCATTTTGGCCTATTCTCGGCGCCACGACGCACTTTTGCGTGTGGGCATCGCAGGGGTTACACGGGATAACAGTTCGTTCTGCCAGGACCCGACCTGCAGGGCCGACAACAAGCAAGATCTAGTTGTAAAAAGCACTAACCCTTCCTGTGTGGCACTCCCACCGTTACCTTTCACCTCGGAAAGGAATACGACGCCGCAATTTTAAGTCCGCCTTGAACCTAAACACAGCAACGGTTCCGCCTAAGCCCACGTTACAAATTTCCCTCATGTCAGGCAGTCCCACTTTGCTTAAGTGTCACCCATTAATTTCATAACACAGACAGGAGAGAAAAGAGCACCCAACTCCGTCCCCGCCCAGATCCCACACGATCCCATGCCCCTCCAACCCACAGAGAGCCGAACCTGCCCCTCCGCCATCTTCAGCAGCCGCCTGGGAAAGAAGGAAATGTTGGCGCAGGGTTTCTTATCCTTTGCTTCAGGGGCGGAGGAAGTGACGCAACCTGGGCGGTGCGGACACCCTTCTGTCTTTTGATTGGCCAAGGTGCTTCGCGCGTGCGTAGAGACCACCCACTAGAAGGCGGGCCGTTCTCTGATTGTCCAATCCGAAGAGCAGACCTGGGCGGCCATGGCTGTGCGGGGCGAGAGATCACGTGGGTCATGAGGCGGCTCTGCTGGGGCGGGGCCGTCCAGCCTTGGCTGCCATATTTATGAGGGGTCGCTACTCCACTCCTTTTGGTCTGTCCGCCATGTTTTTGAGGGAAAGTCTCATAACTCCCTCTAGCGACTGAAGGCTGCAAGATACATGGTGGCGCGCACGGGGCGAGGCGACCTGCTTGGCCCGCCTCAGACTCGGCTTGGAGGTCCGGATTCCCTGGGTTCATTGAACCCTGGATAAATCCCATAGCCTTGGCTGGGCCCCCGTCCGCAGCTGTTAAACAGGCGGAGGAGGTCGCTTTCGTGAAGTCTGGGAGCAGATTTAGGGGCAACTCCCAGAGGCCTGGTTGCAACATCTATGGAGGCTTTGCTACTAAGAGCACCTCGCTTTCTAGACTCTTTGGCTTTGTTTGAGAGGAGGTCTTGCTGTGTAGTCCAGGCTGGCCTCAAACTCACTGCGATCCTCCTGCCTCAGCCTCCTGAGTGCTGAGATTACAGGCGTGCACCACCACGCCTGGCCAGCATTCTGTCTCCTATTTGGGATGCCCTCCCTGCCCTACGCCCTCGCCCCTCTAAAATATGGCTGGTCACAACCCTATGCCCTTTGACTCAGGAGTCCTTTCCTCCAGAGCTTCCCCATGCTGCCTCCTTAAGGGCCTGGGAGCCCAACCCTTGGCTCTCAGGTCACAGATCCTCATCTTCTCCCTCAAAGACCCGGATCCCTCCCAGGCGTGGTGGGACACGCCTGTGATCCCAGCTCTCAGGAGGGAGGCTGAGGCAGGAGGATCGCCTGAAGCCAGCCTGGGCTAAATATTGAATTCACACCCAGCCAGAACTGCACATCGTGGCCGTGTCTCAAAACAAAACAAAAACAAGAAACCCAAAGGAAAAACAAAAACAAAAAACTGATCCTATGCCAGACCAGGCGGGTTTTCCTTCAGATTTGGGTTCTGGCATTGCCCAGCGCCGGCCCTGGGTGCCAGGAGTCCACAGAAAATAGAACTGAAGCCCGGTGTGGTGGCGCACCCCTGTAATCTCACTTCAGAGGCTGAGACAGGGGGATCGCAAGTTCAAGGCTAGCCTGGGCTATGTCACATGACCCTGCCTCAAACAAAAAGAAGAAAAGAAAGAAAGAAGGAAACACGAACTGAAGGAAACACTACGTTATAACTGAAAAACCAAAGGTGAAATAGCACCATCCATGCCCTGTCCCTTCCACAGACAGGCCAGCCAGAGCTGGTAGAAAAGAACGATTTATGTACAGGTTTCTGAGGACAAGGGCTTTGTACAGCGAGGGGTGAGCGGGGCCGGGGCTGCGTCCTGGCGTCGCCTCCATCCTGGGAAGAGAGCCAGAGTGGCAGCAGTGATGAGGGCGGCAGCAGCCTGCGGCCAACTTCCGCTGTGCCCGGCGCGTCCTCTGGCAGGTGACTCCTCTAGCTGGGCCCATGTCCTCCTCTGTGAACAGGATGACAAATGCGTCGGCCTCACTGGGCCGTTTGGAGGTCAGCAGAGGAGGACAGGGAGAGCGCTCTCTGCTAGGGTGCCTGCCCAGTGACGTCTGCTGCAGAGTTGTTCACCTGCTAGCAGGGAAGCCCCCACCATGGGTGAATCCTGAGCCCTTGAAATGCGGCCAGTGCCACTGATGAGCTGAGTTTTTAATTTCACCTAATTCTAACTAATTTTGCTGGGCGTGATGGTGCATGCCTGTAATCCCAGCACTTACTTGGGAGGCTGAGGCAGGAGGATTGGTAAGTGTTCAAGGCCAGCCTGAACCACACAGCAAGACCATTTCTCAAAAATAATAATAATACATATTTATTGATATTTCTGATAAAAACCTGTTTTTTTCCTACGAGGCTGAGGCTGGAGTTTGAGGCCAGCCTCGACTACATAGTGAGACCTGTCTCAAAACAAAAAATGTTATTTGAAGCGGGATGTGGTGGCACAGGCCTGTAATCCCAGCATTCAGCAGGGTGAGGCAGGAGGATCTCAGCAAGTTTGAGCCCAGCATGGAATAGTGAGACCCCGTCTCCCAGGGTGGGGGTGGGGAATGTGCCGTTTGGGGCTGGGAAAGTAGCTCTGTGGCAGAGCACTTGCCTGGCACATGTGAGGCCCTGGTAATAAAAAAAAGTAAAACGAAACAAGACAGCCTGGTGTCAAATAATCGTCCCTTACAAATTGTGTGGCTTTTGGTAAATGATTTGCCTCTCTGTGCCTTGGCTTCTGACTGTGGAGTGGGGGTGACGATGATGCCACTTTTTTTTTTTTTTGGTGGGTACCAGGGGTCGAACTCAGGACCTTGTGCGCCAGCAGGCGCCCGTGCTGCTGAGCGATATCACTGGCCCTTTTTTCATATGTGGGTACCGGGAGTCGAACTCAGGACCTCGCGCTTGCCAGGCAGGCGCTTATGCCACTGAGCCATCTCACTGGCCTGATGACGCCACTTTTCAATGAAGTGATTATCCTTGGAGAGCTGCAGCACCAGGCCGTGTCCCCGAGGTGCGCCCTGTGCCAGCGATGACGGAGGCCTGTTCTTGTTAGAGCCCGCTGGGCATAGGGACCCCTGGGGCCTCCCGTCCTGGCCCGTGCCATTTTCCAGTTGCTCCTCCTTCCCTGTGCTCGGGGGCTGCCCCCTCTCTGGCTGACATTACTGGGGCTCCCTGAGCTTGTGCGCGTGAGGACTGAGCAAAGCAGACCCCTCCATCTGCTTTTTAATTTTTTTGGCACTGGGGATGGGACCAGGGCCTGTGCACTGAGCTACATTTCTGGACTTTTTTATTTGAACACAGGGTCTCTCTAAGTCACTAAATTGCCCAGGCTGGGCTCGAACTTGTGACCCTCCTGCCTCAGCCTCCCAAGTTTTGGTATCACAGGGGGTGCCACCACACTGCTCCTAGTCTTGCTGTATCTTTCTGCCCTCCCCTGCTCACAGCCCGCCCTGCCCCCAGAACCCCCGTCCCAAGCCCAGAGTCTGCGCAGGCGCCCCAGGCCGTAGCGGGGGAAGGACTCACCAGAAGCGGGCACCGGACAGCTCAGCACTGGACGAGCAGCACGTCCTGGGGAGGGGGCACCTGTGGCCCCCGCGGGGTCAGCCCCAGCCCGGGGTCGGGGCCTCCAGCTCCAGCCCCTCCCCGTCTCCACCCCGCGGGCTCCCCGGCTCCCCGCACCTCGGCCCTTGCTGCTGCCTGAACAGACACCAGACAGTGGCGGGCAGCAGCAGGAGGGCAGTGGGCAGCAGCAGCAGCAGGAGGAGCAGGGACTGTGATGCCGGAGCGGGCACCTGTGTCGCCTCCTGGGCTCCGGGAATCCTTGGGGGCAATGCAGTGGAGGGATCTGTGCAGACAGAGCAGAGGACAGGCCCGCCTGGCACTGGCTGTGTGACCTGGTGGGGCGGGCAGCCTCTTTGGGCCTCAGGCTTCATCCCCACTAAAAGAGCAACAATAACCCTGGCATGGTGGCCCACGGCTGGCTGTCATCCCAGCACTGGGGAGGCTGAGGCAGAAGGATCTCCATGAGTTCGAGGCCAGCCTGGGCTACATAGTGAGTTCAAGCCTAGCCTAAACCGCATAGTGAGACTTTGTCTCCAAACAAACAAAACAAAAACTACGACAACAGTGATGGAATATTTACATATTCTAACTACAAAATTCTATGTAGAATTTCTATCTAGCATATATACATATATTCATATTCAGATATAACTCTGATCCTATCGAATGAAACATCTATTCATTTCCTACCACTAGCTACATACACAATGTAATCACATTGTTGGTCACACACACACACACACACAAACTTTAATAAATACAAAAAGTTGAGTTTTCATAGGGCACTGTCTTTCATCATATGCCAATAAAATTACTTCATTTTGATGCTATAGCTCTGGGCCACCCAGAATAGCAGCCTTTTGCCCCATGTGGCTGTGGAACTCCTGACCTGTGGTAAGTTTGCTTAAAACGTACTGTACTGTGGAGTCATGCGTGGTGGCACACACATATAATCCTAGCGTTCCAGGAGGCTGAGGCAGGAGGATCACAAATTCAAACCCAGCCTGGGAAACTTAGCGAGCCTCAGTCTCACAGTGAGACACAAGGAGCACGGATTTGGGGGCTGAGGAGGGAGGGGAGCGGGTCTGGGGTGGTGGGCAAGGGGCTGGGCTGTTACCGGGCTGGCACCGCAGCTCCAGGCACTGAGAGAAATTCCGGTGGGTGATCCAGCGCTTCATGACCTCCAGCTGCGCCACAGTGTCCTGCAGGAGGTGGGAGATGTTGGTCTGGACGAAGCGAAGGCAGCTGGGGAGGGGCTGAGGGCAGGGGGGAGAGGTCACGACCGTGTCGCTGGATTCTCCTCGGCCGAGGGTGCCGTGCAGCCACAGAGCTCAGACCCTGCTCCCTGGCTGCTGGGCAGAGTGGCCTTAGCAGCGCCCTTCCTCAGGGCCCAGGACGGGGCCCAGACCCTTCACCATCTCTGGGGCCTAGAGATGTGTTGCCCCCAGAAACAGGGTCCCCGGGGACTTCAGGGAGCAGGGTCCAGCTCTACCACCTTAGGCAGCTGAAAGAACACCCCGGGGCAGCCCAGGAGAGCTTCTCTACCAAAGCCAGGGACAGCATCCCCTCACTTGTCCCTAAGTTCAAGACTGACCTGGAAGGCACATAAGGTGACAAAGTGTATCTCCGTGTTGACGGTCTCCAGGAGCTCTTGCATCTTTAACCCGGCCACCGTCTTGAGCTGCTCCATCCAACGCTGGGCCAGGACCAGGCGCCAGAGCTTCCCGCAGAGCTGTTCCTGCCAGAGAGCCAGGCCCGGGTCAGAGGAGGAGCCCGGACCCCCGGGTCTGAGAGAGGAGAGCTGGGCCTGGACCCCAGGGCCTGGACCCCTGGGTTGGGCAGTGGTGACTGTCACCCACTAGCCTGGTCCCGCAGGTGCTCTCTCTGCAGCCGGCTCCCTACCTCCATCCCGGCCCCGCCCATGTGTGACTCACGTCCTGCAGGTTGGCAGCCAGAGTGACTGGATAATCCTGGAGCAGGTAATCCGACTGCGGGCGAAAGCAGGGTCGGGCTTGGCTCAGAACTGGGGTAACCAGAACTGTGGAGTCTCAGCAATGGAGGCAGAGACTGAGAGAGGGGTGGGGAGGTCCTGGGAGAGGTGACAGACTCAGCTCTGAACCCCACACCCCAGCCTCACTGGGCCGGCAGGAGCAGGCTGGCCGGGGCTGCTCACCAGCTTGTTGAATTTGTCTTTGAAGTTGGAGGAGATGGGGTTGTGGGGGAAGGAGCAGTTGGGGGTCCCGAGCAGGCTGGGGCTCAGCAGCAGCAGCAGCAGCAGAGGCAGCGGCAGCGGGGTGGACTGTGGGGGCCGGGCTGTCAGCGTCGCGCTCCCTTCCGCCTCTCTCCCACCCATCCACATCTCCCAGCCCCGGCTCTCTGCCTTGCGCCACCGGGCCGGCGTCTCATCGCGCCCATCTCCCCAGGCGCCGTCTCTGCTCCAGTTCTCCTCTCATCCGGCCCTGCCCCAGCTCTCCTCTCCCCCGCATGCCCCCCACTACTGTCTGCACCCAACTTCTGTCTGCTTTCTCCACTACTGTCCACCTCCCTCTACCTCTGTCCACCTCCGCATCCCTGTCCACCTCCCTCACCTCTGTCCCCCCGCCCTCCTCAGCCTTTCCCCCTGATGTCGCGCCCCCTCCTGTGCCCCAGGTGTACGCACCGTTGGTCTCCGGGCTGGCGCCAGCACTGTCATCGCGCCCCGGGGCCCCTCATGCCTGTGGCCGGGTCTTGGAGGGGACAGAAGAGCTGGTCTCGGACAGGCGCCCCGCGGCCCCCTCCCCGCCCGCCCCTGGCCTCCCCACCCCTGCCGCGCGCCCTTGATGTGGCTGGGTTTCCGCACCCCGCACCCCCCGGCTTCCTGCGTGAGCCCCAGTTACGGCGAAAGCTCATCGCCCCTTCCAAGAACCGGCGTCCGCCCCAGCCGGCTCCGGGCCGGGACCCGGCGCCCGAGCCCCACCCCCCCGCACCCCGGCCCTGGAGCGGAGACCCCGGCGCCGCCCCTCGGGGACCCGGAGTCCCAGTCCCCTCACGCACCAGGCTCGCCCCAGCTGGGTGTGGAAGGGCCACGCTGGGTGACAGCCAGGGATCGAAAGTAAAAGGGAATTTTGGGGGGAGACCGCGAGCAGGGGTGAAATCGGGCAGTGGCGGAGGGCGCCCCCTCTCGGTGACAGCGTCGCCTTGAGGGTCTCGGCCTGGACGGCGCGCACCGAGCGGGCAGCGGGATCGCCAGGCTCGCGGGGCCGGGAGCGCGGCCGCCCCTCCCTGCAGGCGCCGGCCACCTCGCTGCCCCTTGCTGCCTGCTGGCCGCCCAGGCCCGCCGCAGGTTGGTTGGCTCCACCTTTGAGATGTGTCCAAAACTTGATTCTCCAAATCTCGACCAATTCTTGCCACTCCAACGGCCATGGTCCAGGTCCTGCCCCCGCCGATCTCTCGGGAGCACCACAACGGTCGCCGGTCGCCTCCTCACTGGGCGCCTGCCTCAGCCCTGACCCCCACGCTCTGCTCATGTTCCACGCGTGGCGCCCACCTGACTGGGAATAAAAGGCCGAATCCTCGTGCTCCACATGAAGCAGCAGGATGCACCCCTGTGCCTTCTTCCTTCACCTCCTGTCCCTCTCCTAGCCAGCCCCACCCCTGGGTCTCCTTGCTGGGTCTGAGGTGAGCATATTCCGGCCCCAGGACCTTTGCACCTGCAGTTTGCATGCCTTGCCCCCAGGTACCCACCAAAGCGGCCCACCCCCATCTCACTCAGGCCTTTGCAGAAATGAGAATGCAAAAGAAGCAAAGGATTCTGACACCCTTTTCAAGCTGCACCCCCTCCCAGCACCCCTGCTCCCCCTACTTGGTACTTATCGCCTTCTAACACCCCATACGTTTTACTTATCTTCTTCACTGTCATTTGTCTCCATGGGGACATCAGCTCCAGGAAGTCTTCAGTGGGTATGTGTCGGGCTGGCCTTGAATTCACGCTGTAGCCCAGCCTGGCCTGGAGCTCATGGCGATCCTCCTGCCTCAGCCCCTGAGTAGCTGGGACTACAGGTGTGGGCCACCATGCCCAGTTGCGATCTGTATTCTTTACAGTAAAACTGCGGCTTAACTGTAGCACTTTCTGGAGTTTTGTGAATTGTTTTGTGTTGGTCTTTTTTTTTTTTTTTTTTTTTTGTGGGTGCCGGGGGGACGACCTCAGGACCTCGCGCGCCAGCAGGTGCCTGTGCCGCTGAGCGATATCACCGGCCCCTTTTTCGTATGTGGGTTCCGGGAGTCGAACTCGGGCCCTCGCGCTTGCCGGGCAGGCGCTTAAGCCACTGAGCCATCTCACCAGCCCCTTGTGTTGGTCTTTTGAGATAGGGTCTTGCTATGTAGTTCAGGTTGGCCTTGGACTATGTAGCACAGGCTGATATCAAACTCGTGGAGATCCCTCCTGAGTGCTGGGATTACAGGGGCACACCACATGCCTGACATTTTTGTGAGTTCTGGAGGCTATGGAAGCCCCTGAATTTCTAGCCAGTTCGTCAGAAGTTCAGGTGACCTGAGGACCCCCAAGGGGCTTCTGAAATGAGGGTAGGATTGTGGGGGTGGCACCCTTAACCCATGGGGTAGAGAGCACAGCCCATGGGGGTGGGGCTTCACTATGCCACCTGCTCATGCTGGGGGCTTGGCAGTGCAAAGCAGGTGGATTTCTTGCCAGCAGATGTCCAAAGGTGGTGGCAGAAATGGTGATTTCACTGCAGTTGTATAATGCTACTTTAAAATGAAGACACTAAACTGGGCTTGGTGGTGCATGCCCGTTATCCCAGCTCTCTGGGAGGCTGAGGCAGGAAGATCACAAGTTCAAGTCCAGCCTGGGCAATTTAGCAACTCAGTGAGACCCTGTCTCAAAAGAAAACAAACAACAAAAAAGGGCTGGGGGAGTAGCTCGGTGGAAAGGCTCTGGGTTCCACTCTCAGAACCGAAAACAAACAAAAAGACACTGACAGAAGTTGTCGGGATCTCCCTGGTCTCAGGCCCCACGGTCCCTGGGGCCTCCGGCAGAAGCCCCTGAGCTGGCCCAAGGTCCTGGTGCTCTGCTCGCCTCCGGAGGGCTGTTAGCTTCCTGTGGCTGATGTGACACATGATTAGGTGTTTAGTGGCTTTGAGCAACAGACATTTATTCTCAATGGGGCCTGGAGGCCGCAGCCAAAGCCAAGATCCAGGCAGGGCTGCCCTCCCCCTGCAGGCTCTGGGGCAGGAGCCCCAGTGATCGTCCCAGCTTCTGGTGGCTGCTGACATTGTTCAGTTTGTGGCCCATCTCTGCCTCAGTCTCCACGAGGCCTTTCTCTGTGTCATAGGACCCTGGTGACTGGGTGTAGGTGGGACTTACAGCCCTACCCAGGGTGATCTCATCTTGAGATCTTTAATATAATTACATCTGCAAAAACCTGTTTTCCAAGTAAGGTCTCCTTCATAGCTTCCAGGGAGTAGGATGTGACATGTCTCCTTGGGCACTATTCAACTCACTACAGGTCCACAAGATTGTCTCCTGCTGCAGGGCCTTTGCCTGTCTTTGCCAGGCTGTTCTTATGCCAACCCTTTCCAAGCCGAATTGGATCCTCAGTGACCTTCAAGGCTCAATGAAAAGCTGAGCATGGTGGTATATGCCTGCAATCCCATCACTCAGGAGGCTGAGGCAGGAGGATTGATAGTTCAAGCCCAGCCTGGGCAACCTAGTGACTTAAGGAGACTGTGTCTCAAAATAAAAAGGGCTGTGGTTGTAGCTTAGTGCGAAGGCCTCAGGTTCAATTCCATGTGTTGCAAAAACCAAAATGACCAACAAACGTGAAAGTAGAAGAGGGACTACTATAGAGGAAGGAGAAAGGACTGAGAGAGAGGAGGAAGAGGAGAGGGCAAAGAAAGGGCGGATACCATTGAAGAACGATACTGTGTATGCACAGATGGGAATGGCACAGCAAACCAATTAATTTGTATAGTTAATGTGAGTTCTTGTTTTGTATGTGTGGTACTGGGGATTGAACCCAGGGCCTTTGCACTGAGCCACATAGCCAGCCCCTTTCATTTTAATAGTCTCACTTAGTTGCCCAGGCTGGGCTTCATCTTTTGATCCTCCTGCCTCAGCCTCCTGAGTAGCTGGGACTACAGGTGTGGGCCACCATGCCCAGTTGCGATCTGTATTTTTTTTTTTTTTTTTTTTGTGGGTACCAGGGGTTGAACTCAGGACCTCGCGCACCAGCAGGCGCCTGTGCTGCTGAGCGATATCCCCGGCCCTTTTTTCGTATGTGGACTCCGGGAGTTGAACTCAGGACCTCGTGCTTGCCAGGCAGTTGCTTACGCCGCTGAGCCATCTCACCGGTCCTCTGTATTCTTTATAGTAAGACTGTGGCTGTAACTGTAGCACTTTCTGGAGTTGTTTTGTTTTGTTTTGTTTTTTGAGACAGAGCCTCTCTATGTAGCTCAGGCTGGCCTCGAACTCACAACGACCCTCCTGCCTCAGCCTCTGGAGTGCTGGGATTACAGGTGTGGGCCACCACATCCAGCTGTTTTGGTTTTTTGAGACACGGTCTTGCTATGTAGTTCAGGCTGGCCTTGGACTCAGTTTCCCAGGCTGGGCTTGATCTTTCGATCCTCCTGCCTCAGCTTCCCAGAGTGCTGGGATTACAGGTGTGGGCCACTCTGCCCAGGTGAGTTAATATTTACAATTAAAAAAAAAAAAAGCAAACTCAGTGCCAACGATCCCTGCTTTGGGTAGATTCCCACTGCCGCCCTCACACCTGCCACACACCCCCCCAGGCTGGCTGGGGCCTTCCCGGGACACTGCCCTGAGCTTTCTCTGCTATCCTAGCACAGGTCACCTTGGATTATGCCTGTGTATCTGGCTGTGGTGGCACATGGCTTGAAACCCAGCACTCTGGCCAGGCTGAGGCAGGATTGATTGCAAGTTTGAGCCCAGCCTGGGCAATTTAGCAAGACCTTGTCTCAAAATTAAAAAATAAAAAGGACTGAGGATGTAGCTCAGTGGTAGAAAGCCCACAGCCCTGGCTTCCATCTGCAGGACAGGGGTGGGATTCTCCCTGTGTGCGTGGTGCTGGGGGTGAACTCAGGGCCTTAACCTTAGAACAAATCCCCAGCCCTCTCTCTGGAGTTGGGGCTCAGCATTTACTGCCCCCAGACTTATTTCTCCATTTCCCCCCATTCCAAAATCCTTGATAAAATCCTCAATCCTCTGCTCTCATCTGTTCCTGCCTGAGCCTCTGGTGCCGTGTCCCTTGTCCCGTGGCAGAGGCTACGAGGTCCCTGGCCCAGATTGGGGCCTGTTGAGCTGGGTCTCCCTGTTCTCTGGGATTCTGCTGTGCCTGGCCAGGACCTGGGCATAGGGCTCAAGGTTTTTTTGAGACAGGGTCTCACTATGTAGCCCAGGCTGACCTCAAATTCATGGCGATCCTCCTGACTCAGCCTCCCAAGTGCTGGGATTACAAGCATGCACCACCACAGCCTGCATGGCCTCAAGGTCTTATCACATCGGGCCTGACAGGTGTCACTTTGTCCTTTCTCGGCCTTAGTCTCAACTCGAAACCGGGGTGAGGTGGTGCAGTTCCTTCCTCCATGTGGTTCTCTCATCCCTTGCCCCTTCCATCTTACCCATCATTAGAGAAGGGCTCAGGCCTGGAAGCTCATGTGCTCATGTGACTTGCTTTGGCCAATGACACCACAGCGGAAGTGACAGGTCCCTTCTGGCTAGAAGCTGAAAGGCTGGGTGATGGTAGATGATACACTAGTGGGGTTTCTGCTATGACCTGAATGTGTCCCCTCAAAGTGCATGTGTTGCCAGCTTAATCTACAAGTTGATATGTTAACTGGATGTGGCTTTTGGGAGGTGACTGGGTCTCGAGTGCATTAACTCATGGATTTACGGTGTCACAGGCTGTGGAGGAAGTGGCTTTGACATAAAAGTGAGCTCTCAGCCGGGGTGGGGTTACACACCTGTAACCCCAGCATCAGGGAGGCTGAGGCAAGAGGATTGCGGCAAGTTCAAGGCCAGCCTGGGCTACACAGTGAGACCCTGTCTCTAAAAACCCAAAATACAAACAAACAGAAGTATGACGTGGGTGGGCCCAAGAGCTTCCTGAAAGGCGTGCAGCCTTGCCAACCTTGGCTTAGCTCAGCGAGACTCATTCAGACGCTGAGCTCCACAAGCATAGGACAATACTGTCGCGCTGTTTCCTCTAAGCCCTGTTTGTGGGAAGTTGGGGGGAGTAGCGACAGGAAGCCCTGGCACATCAGTGTCCGTGGTCAGTGGTCACACGGGATGGCTGACGGTCCTAGGCGAGCTGCCCTGGCCAGACGTGAGTGGGCCGAGGAGGACACCTGACCCGGGCTGGCCAATCGGGTCCCCTGCTGGGGCTAGGGGAATGGGCCCTTCCTGCCCCACTTGGCTGTGGCTGTGACAGCACCAGGATGAATGGATTAAAGGCCCGAGGCGGCGCACGAATCCAAGCTCAGCACGAGGTGCCGGAGGCCTTCCAGGGACTTCCCTGCAAGCCCGCCCACTGCCCTCCTCAGAATGCCCGGTGGGGCTCTGAGTCCCCTCTATCCGTCTCACAAATGCAGTGCTGTCCTGGAGTCGCCCACGGGCTGCTGAATCCGGGAGCTAAAGGGCCTCATAGAGATCAGAAGTCACTGCCCCCGCCTCGCCCTCCAAGCACGGCTGGGCTTGGTCAGACAGTTTATTGGAGGACACAGAACCTTGAGAGGAAAGTTCCAGGCGCCTGGCATCTGCTGGTGTCCATCTCTGCTCTGTGGAACAGGCACAGTGGCATCAGGCATCAGTCCCCCATGGGCAGCCACAGGGCCTTGGTTCGTGCTGCCCGCAGCTCCAGCTCTGGGCCTGCCCCCTGGGGCTCCTGATCCCAAGCCCGCAGGTGGCCCCTGTTCACCCACACGGGCTTGAGGTTCCCTGCCGAGGCCCACTCCACAAACTGGGAGCCCTGGGGTGGGGAGAGGGAAGGGTTAGCGCTGTCCGGAGCTTATTCGCTAAGCAGCTGCTTTCTCAGCAACAGGGTGATGAGAGGGCAGACCTAAGGCTTGACCTTGCTGGATGCTGCACTCCTAGCGAGAAACCTTTCCAGACGCTGGGGGGAAAGAGGTGACCTTGTGGCTAGGGAATTTCCTCCCCATTAACACCCACATGCATGGGACTGGGGCCTAGGGCACTGGTCAACTAGGAGTCCCCAGCTGTTACCAATAGGAGATGTAAGTGGGCCAACTTTGGGCTCCAGCTGTTGCTAGGGTGTGGTCCTTAGCAATGAGTCATCCAATGAGATTAGGTCTTTGGACTGGGCAGCTCTTAGGTCCTTGTCGCTAAGGAGATCCCCTTCCTTAGCAACTGCGGTTGTAAAGGGGCAAGACCTCAGAACCTTGTTGCCAAGGCATTTTCCCCTTTAGCACCAGGAGTTGGGGAGGGCACGGTCTCAGAAAAGAAGGAGCCTGTTGGTGGATGTTAAGCCCTGAGAATGGGGAAACAAAGCGGACCTTGGCAGATCCGAAGTACCACAGGGCCTGGACGTCCTGGTGCAAGGCCAGGCAGCGCGTCAGGTGGTCACAATCTCCTGTCACCACATTCACCAGGCCAGCGGGGAAGAGGGAGGCCACATCCTGGGGGTGAGAGGGTGGGGCATGGCTGTAAGGCTCCTGGAAGGAACAGGATGGGGGCCATACACTGATGTAGCCTTGGGTGGGAAGCTGGGACTCGAGTTATCACGGTTACCAAGGAGGGTGGCCACAATGGAGGTCCTGCAGACCTGCCTATCCTTTCATGCTGCCCGAGGGCCTGCTGGGAGCAGCAGCAAGCAGGTGACCGTACCTGGCAGACCTCCAGGGCCAGCAGGGGACAGGTCCTGCTGGGCACCAAGACCACAGCGTTGCCTTGCGCCAGGGCGGGGGCCAGCAGGGACACGAAGGCAAGCAGAGGCCACTCGTCAGGGCACACGATTGCCAGCACACCAAGTGGCTCCCGAAGCCGCAGCACGAGGCCTCTAAGCCCTGCTACCTGTAGGGACAGATGGCAGGTCAGTGGCCAGGTAGGGGAGCCTGACTACCCTTTCCACCATCTCCATCACCTTCCCCATTCTCATTTTTGTTTCTTCTTAACAAGTCCAATAACAATATGCTCAAAAGCTGGCACAGTGGCACAGGCCTATAATTCCAGCCCTCGGGAGGCTGAGGCAGGGAGATCGTTTTAAAAATTTATTTTTATTTTTATTTTTGGGAGGATCACTTGGAGTTTGAGGTGAGTTCAAGGCCAACCTGAACTACATAGTGAGACCCTGACTCAAACAAAAGAAAAGAAAAAAAAGTTTGGTTGCTAAGCAGCTGAATATAATTGACATTCATTAAGCTACACTTTTTTTTTTGGAGACAGGGTCTTGATATGTAGTTCACGCTGGCCTTGAACTCACTGTGTAGCCCAGGCTGGCCTTGAACTCCTGTCTCCTGTCTCAGCCTCCCGAGTGATGGGATTATAGGTATGTGCCACCACACCTGGCTCCAACTTATTCTCCTTTGTTAAAAACAAAAAAACTATCACGGTTACATGCACTAAATAGGTTTTATAGCACAGTAAAGGACCAGTAACCTAACCTGGAAAAATACCACTGCAGAAGGTACATTGTCTGCCTGCTACACAGACAGGAAACTGAGTGCAGAGAAAGCGAAGCTCTCGCTCTTCACTGGGCAGTGGGCAGGTGGGGGCAGGAGGCCCAGACCCCAAGCCTGGCTCATCCAGAGCCCCTGTGGTGACCCTGCCTGGCTGCCTGCCCTCTGCATGCCCCAGGGTCCTCTCACCTGCAGGGTGTGGCTCTGGGCCTGAGCCTGGGCGTGGGCCCCCCACAGCCGGAGTCGCCTTGCGCTGAGCTCCACCTCCGCCTTGGAAGCCTGGAGCTCAGCTCCATGCCGCTGCAGCCTTGAGGCCAGGCCAGGTCCCCTGCGTTCCAGTGCAGCCGCTAGCGCCACTAGCAGGGCTGCCCGGGCCCCCGGGGACTGACGTTCCCAGCTGTGGGCACAGGGCACGTTGGGGTAGCCTCCTGGGCCTGGTTCCCAGATGCGCATCCTGCTCAGTTCCTCCCCTAGGGGTTCAGGCTCAGAGCATACCAGCGCTGGGGTCCCCTGCAACCCTCTCTGCCACCTGCAACCCAGGTTCTCCGTGGTGTCCCCTCTCACCCAGTGGCAGCCTGGTGAGCAGCCTCCACGGCGCCTCGCACGTCCTTGGCTCCACCCTCAGCCACGTAGCCATGGAGGTTGCCAGAGGAGTCCCAGATGGGCCTGGAGCTCCAGGCCCCAGGAGGCTGGAATCGGCCCCCCACGAAGAGCCCATACGGGGGCACTGGGCTGGACAAGGGTGAGGTGTGAGGGGCCTCGTGTTCCACCCACTGCATAGACTCCCCCAGCTCTGATGAAGTCCTGCAGAATCCCCAAATCCCACTCCCATGAACCTCTGGGGGAATCCAAACCCCTGGTCCCATGAGCTTCTGGTGGAGCACAGACTTTCATGAAACAGGGAAAGGCTCTCCTCAGGCCTGGGGTGGGTGAGGCGCTAAGACCGACCATGCAGCACTCAGCAGGACCCAGGGACCCCATGAATGGCCCTAGCAAGCCTCCCCTCAGTCTTCTTGTCCTTGGGGGATCCTGACACAACCTCCTTTTCCAACCTAAGACCACCTGGCATTGAAACGGCTCACCTGGGCCCTGTTTCGGGCCCCGCTGGCAGGGTTGCGGGTACAGCAAGACCGAAGCTGTGATAGCTCAGATGATCGTAAACAAAGGGCAGCCGGTCAGGGGTCCCTGAGGGCTGCAGGTACTCATACAAACCCTGTGAGAGGGGTTGTTTCAATGAGATACAAGGTGACACAGGTGGAGGCAGGTGTCAAGGGGACGCAGGAGTGGTGACGGGGACACTCACATCCAGGCCGCCGTGCCAGGAAGACCCACTCTCCTTGCAGCCACCCATGGGCACTGCAGGGTCTCTGAGGCCATGGGTATTGACCCACACTGTGCCCACCCGGAGCCTGCAGGGACAGATGGAGAAGTCAGAGAGAACAACAGGAAGCTGGGGTGCTGAGTGAGGAAGGGGGAAGGGAGGCTGCCAGGGAAGGGGATGGAACTGGGGGAAAGACGGGAGGCCAGGCTGCCCCCCACTGCCCAGTGGGGCCCACGGACCCGTAGCCCAGCTCCAGCGCCTGCCCCAGCCTCTCACTCCACACACTGGCGCTGCCTCCCCGGGGTGTGCTGTTGGCCACCGCCAGCGCCTCCTTGGCTGTGCGGAAAGGGGAGGCCATGACCAAGGGCCACGGCACCTGCAAGGGGGTTGGGGCACTCAGGTGGTCTGGTGAGGCCCTCCTTCCAAAGTCCCACCCAGTAGGGGACAGGCTGATGGCAGTCAGCAAGCCCAGACCCATGGGCACCCAGAGACCCACAGTGGGCTGAGGACAGGAGATGGGGTGGGGGAGATCTCTGGGATCCTGGGGGGCTCACTTCTGCCTGGGCACACGGTGAGGCAGGGGGCAGACCCGAGACCAATGTTGGGGGGTAGAATGGGCTGGCTGAGGGTGCAGGGACAGCCTGGAACACCTAGGGAGACAGAGGGACAGATGGAGGTCTTCCCACGCACGGCGCTCCTCCCCCACACCGGGGCTCCCTCCACCTGGCCGAGCTGCGGCCGGGACTCACCGCTGCACCCTGGCTCCGGGCCTCCCGCACATAGTGCTGGGCCACATCGTGGGCAGCAGCCCCTCGGGTCCCCATGTCCACGGCCCCATCCAGTCCTCGGCCACTCCGCAGCTGCCCCATCCTTGCCTGGAGTCGCCTAATGGTTTCCTCCCACACAGATTCTTGGACCAGGAGCCTGAGGCCTCCCTGTGAGAAACAGGCACCTGAGTGGCCAACGTCAGGGCAGGCAGGGGATGACATGTCCCCACGCAGGGCTAGGGGAGGGACAGAGGAGGCTCATGGAGAAGTGGCGAGAAACAAATCCACATGGGGGGTGCAGGTGTGGAAAGGTGGGACTGCAAAGGCAGAGGTTGTAAGAGCAGGGACAGGGACACTCAGAGAAATGAAGAGTCCTAAGGGCAAGGGACATGGAGCCTGAGGTGGCCTGAGACAGGACAGCCGGTCACAGAGATTCAGAAACGAGTGAGGAGTCCAGACACACACGGTGTAGACAGAGCTTTAAGAGCCAGAGAACTGGATACCCCTGAACGGAGACCCCACTGTCTGCAGAGACCTGACGTCCCGCAGGGCGCTGCGGACTCGCGTGCATTGTCTCACCGGGCTGCGGTCAGACCAGGCTGCGTCCACGACTCCCTCCACGGCCGAGTCCATGTCGGCCGAGTCCGTGAGCAGCAGCAGCGACTCCACGCCCAGCGCCAGGCTCAGTTCCAGCCTCTGGCCGGCCAGGCTCTGCCGCAGCACACGCGCCTCCTGAGGGACCCACAGGGCTTAGCGGCACAGGAGCCGCCTGGCCCAGCCCCGTCCACCCCCACCTGAGCCCTGAGGGTACCTCCACGGCGCCACAGAAGGCCACCTTCCGCACTCCGGGGCAGAGGCCCAGAGCGGCCCCCAGGGAGGCAGCGCCGATGACCACATTGAGGATCCCGCAGAACGTGCCGAGCTCCCCTGCCAGCTGGGCCAGGAGAAGGGGAGTCGGGGAGGCCGGGGGTACAATGGCCACTATGGTGCAGCCTAGAGAAGGGGAACGACTCAAGGATCCAGAGGTCCAGGCCCGGCCTCCTCCCTCAGACCCGGGGTCCCGGCCCGGCCTCCTCCGTCAGACCTGGGGTCCAGGCCCGGCCTCCTCCCTCAGACCTGGGGGGCCAAGCCCGGCCTCCTCCCTCAGACCCGGGGTCCTGGCCTGGCCTCCTCCCTCAGACGTGGGGGGCCAAGCCCGGCCTCCTCCCTCAGACCCGGGGTCCCGGCCCAGCCTCCTCCCTCAGACCTGGGGTCCAGGCCCGGCCTCCTCCCTTAGACCTGGGGGGCCAAGCCCGGCCTCCTCCCTCAGACCCGGGGTCCTGGCCTGGCCTCCTCCCTCAGACGTGGGGGGCCAAGCCCGGCCTCCTCCCTCAGACCCGGGGTCCCGGCCTGGCCTCCTCCCTCAGACGTGGGGGGCCAAGCCCGGCCTCCTCCCTCAGACCCGGGGTCCCGGCCTGGCCTCCTCCCTCAGACGTGGGGGGCCAAGCCCGGCCTCCTCCCTAGACCTGGGATTCTGGGCCTCTAATCTCCTCCGCTTTGAGATCCAAGAGTCAGGACCTCAGCCCATCATTTACCCACTGCCAAGGCAGGGCAAATCCTCCACATCATCTCCAGGAAGGAGAACGTGGGCGGTAAGATGAGGCCAATAACTCCTGCAAGGAAAGAATGAGGGGAATAGGGCCACCACCCTGGATTCTGAGAGAAGAGCAGGCTGGGGCTGGGACTCGGGTCCTCACCCATGGGCTTCCAGCCTGCCAGCGCCTCCTCTTGGACATGGGCCTGGACTGCGTGGTACTGGAGCAGCTGCTGGGCCAGTGGGACGTCTCCATCTCGAACCTCCCGAACGGCCCGCCCAGTGACCAGGGAATCCAGAGCCCACAGCAGCCGCTGGTGCTTCTGGATCATCTTGGCCAGCCTAGGGAGAAAGCCAGGGGACGGGGTGTTCCTAGGTCGGCCAGGACTACAATCCCCATCAGCACCTGGAGCACCCCTACATCTTCCCTGGAGCACAGGGTAGCAAAGCTTTATGTGAAATGTAGTCTGGAAAACTCTTAAACGCTGGGGGTGCTGTGTAAGTGTCTTGGCCATCAGTTACCCCCACCCCAACCAGACACTGAGAACTTGAGTCCTGACCTAATCTCAACTCTATTTTGGGAAATGGAATCTTTGTCCCTATTTGCCTCCACAGGGTGTTGGAGAACAGGTTTTGGGGTACACCAACCCTACTGAGTCCTGATGATATTTTAAGAAACAGATGCCTTTTCTTTTCCTGTCTCAGAGAATCATGGGAAATGGGTATTCTGAACACTAATGCCCCAAATGCATGCTGGGAATATGAGACTTGGCTGCCAATTAATTCAGTGGTTTATGAGTCACATCCTGGGGCCACGCTCCTCCCTCATCACCTGGTCAGGTGCTGGGCCCGTTCGCCTCCGGGGACTCCGCTCCAGCTTCCCAGCGCATCCAAGGCCGCCGTCACTGCTGCGGCCACATCATCAGGCTCTGCCAGGAGGCAACTGGCCAAATTCTCTCCTGGGGAGAAAAATGGGGGGACCCAGGTGGGAAGAGAGATGGGCTAAGATTCCCAGAGCTCTCTAAGGTCCAAAGGCAGGAAGGCTCGTCCCCAGCTCCTTCATTTGTGCCTGGTCATCCCTGGATTACCTGGGCACAGAAGGGATTTTAGTAGCTAAGAACATCAAGAAGCCTCCCCCGGGATTTGGAATTGGAACGACTGTCATCAGGAGGAAGCAGAAACCTCAGCTCCTTTCCAACCACTGGCCTCTCCCTGCCCCAGGGACCCCCCAGCCAAGGGAATGGGGTGGGCACAGCTGAAGGCAAGAATGTCCCTCCCCTGATGATGGGGGACACCTTGTACCTGTGACGGGGTCCTGGCATGGCACAGAATTCCGGTGTTCCGGCTTTAGCCAGCTCCCATTTACATAGTGGCCCAAGAGGCGGTCCTGGGTGTCCAGCCAGGCCTGCGGGAGGGGACAGTTTGGAAAAGGGCCTGTGACACAGCTGGGACAGCTCAGTCCCCATCCAGAGTCTTCTTGGGGGAGACACTTGTACCCCTTTGCTGCATCAGCTAATTCTTTTTCTTCTTTTTTTTTTCTTTTTGAGGTGCCGACCATTGAACCTAGGGCCCCCTGCTCTACGAGCAAGCTACACTCCAGTCTCCCTGGTGTCTCCTCTAGTATGGTAAAATTCACTATTCTAAGCATTTTAAAGAGTACAACTTAGCAGGCATGGTTGCAAATACCCGTATTCCCAGCATGGTGGGAGGAGGCAGAGGCAGGAAGATGCCCAAGATCCTATTATAAAATAAAAAAGTTTTTAAAAAGGGCTGGAGATATATTTCAGTGCCAAGGGCCTGGGTTCCATCCCCAGTACCACAAACAAACAAAAGTACAATTTAGTGCCCTGGAGTACATTCACAGTCGTGCAACCGCCACTTCCGTCTGGGTCTAGAACACTGTCACCTGTCCCAAAGGCAACCCGTACCCAGTGAACAGTCACTCTCCAGTCCCATTCCAGCAACCACGAAGCTGCTGGTCTCTGGGGATCTCCCTTTTCTGTGCATCTCACAGAAGTACGATCACACAACGCGCTCTTTTCGTGACTGCCTTCTTTCACTTAGCGTAATGTTTTCCAGGTGTATGTGTGTTGCAGAACGTATATTAGGACTTCATTTTCTTTCTTTCTTCCAGTACTGGGGATCAAATCTAGAGGCACTCTACTGTTAGGCTGCATCCCTAACCCTTTTTACTTTTATTTATTTTTAAAATTTTAAGACAGGGTCTTGCTAAATTGCCCAGGCTGGCCTGGATGTTTCCATCCTCCTGCCTCAGCCTAAGTAGCTGGGGTCACAGGCATGGGCCACGGCAGCCGGCTTGTTCCTTCTTCCGGCGAATACCGTTCCACTGTGCCCCATCCTGCCGTTAGTCTGTGATATCCGGGAGGTTTCTGCCTGTTGCCTGTGCTGCTGCGAGTTCGCTTGTACAAAACTCTGCCCATGTTTTTGTCCTCTGAGATGCACGCTGGGGAAGACTTGCAGGGCTATAGGGAACCTCTGTGTGAGCTTACTGAAATTTCCACAGAGCTACATTTTACATTCCCGCCACCAAAGTCTCACTGACTTTAACTTCCTTTTTTTGTTTTGAGACGGGGTCTTGCTATGTAGTTCAGGCTGGTCTGGAACTCACTATCTACTCTAGGCTGCCTCAAACTTGCAGTGATCCTCCTGCCTCAGCCTCCCAAGTGCTGGGATTACAGGCAGGCACCACTTTGCTTGACTTTTTTTTTTTTTAAGTCCTGGGTAATATAGTCTATAGGGACAAAAGACAAACTAACTCCGGCCCTTAACCTATTACTCATTAAAAGCATGATCTGTGTTTTCCTCAGAGGCAGTCAGGGATTTAAAAATAGTGTTTTGCTAAAACCTTCAGCTCTTCACTTGGGCCTACAGATGCCCAGTAGGTAACTCGAAGCAGCACAAAGCTTGAACTCTATTTTGTCTTCTTTATTAACTTAAAACTATGGATATAAGTATGCTACTCATTTAGGATAAGTTTATTAGAACGAAGCTTATTAGCCCTCAATTTACCCAGCCCATTTCCTTCTCTACCTTCTCTCTAGCTTTCCAATTCAAGCTTTTGCCTATAAACTCATTATTCGCTTTAGCTGTAATTTCTATTTCTACTAGGACAAGGACCTATGCCAGCCAGTGACATGGGGACTCGAACCCAGGGCTTCATCCAAGCTAAGTTAAGTGCTCTACTATTGAGCTACATTCCCAGTCCTCTTTAAAAAATTTTTGAGACAGAGTCATGCTCAGTTGCCCAGGCTGACCTTGAACTTGAGATCTTACTAGTTCAGCTTCCTGACTAGCTGGGATTACAGATTTGCCTGCCTCTACTGACTTTTTCTCTTGTATTGGAGTTTGAACCCCAGGTCTTCACAGTAATGTACATTCCAGCCCTCCCCCCTTTAGTTTTTTTGAGACAGGGTCTCGTTATGTAGTTCAGGTTGGCTTTGAACTCACTGTGTAGCCCAGGCCTGCTTCAAACTGGAGGTGATCCTCCTGCCTCAGCCTCTTGAGTGCTGGGATGACAGGCATGCACCCCTCACACCCTTTTTTATTTTTTATTTTGAGGCAAGGTCTTGCCAAGTTTCTCAGACTGGGATCGAATTTGGGATCCTCCTGCTTCGGCCTCCCAGAGTGCTGGGAGTATAAGCATTTACCACCATACCCAGCTTCTCTTGACTTTTACACAGGAAGAACTTGAACAAAAGGTTACTAAAACCTTTTCTCCTCCATAGAGAAATGACCTTCAGCTCACTTTCTGTTTCCCTGGAACCCTTACATAATTTGGCTGTTACTAGGTGACATTGACCCCAGATTGGTCCACAGTACCTCCACCGCGGGAGGCCTGGGACTGTACCATGATTACCCAGCAGGAAGCCAGAGAGTTGGTGCTTCCTGGAGAGTTCTGCACCCTTGTAACCGGGCACTGACCCTGGTTGGCACCCTAGAAGCAATGCTCAGGAGACCAGATACCTGTCTTGGGACGTGGGGCTTCTAGACTGGGGCTCCTGCATTTGCCCACCTGACCTTGCTCCCTCCATCTCAGCTGTTACCACTGGCAGAAGAGGCCTGACGCTGCCTGGCCCTGCGCAGCCTATTTGGCAATGAGGCCTATCGGCCTGGGTGTGGTGCGCGTGTCCCAGCAAGACGGCCACAGTAGCTCTCGGGAGTTAGGGCATGCAGCTGGGTCTGGTACTCACTTCATACAGAACCTGAGCCAGGAGGTTTTTTTCTTAGAATTATTATTAGTTTTTTGTTTTTTGTTTTTTGATACAAGGTCTTGCTATGTAGTTCAGGCTGGCCTCAAACTCACAGTGATTCTCCTGCCTCAGCCTCCCAAGTGCTGGGATTACAGTGCCACCATGCCTGGCTCAGGCCAGGGGTTTCTAATATTTTTTTGCCTCTGTTAAGCCATCTGCAGCACAGCTAATCACAGTCCTTTCCTGCAGGGATGTGGTGAGGATTACATGAATCAATGCATGTTACGTGCCCAGAATAACTCTACTTCCAGGGCTTGCTGTTACTTTTATTGCATCTTATCCTCTACATATGTTCCAGGTTTCCTTCTTTTCCTGTCCTATTTTCCTTGTTGCTAAATGCAACACACGTGTCCCACTGTCTCCTACAAACTCTCTTATCTTAGCTGCCTGTCTCAGCAGCCTTCTGCTTTTCCTCTTACCCTGCAAGTTAGCCCTTCTTATTTCTCTTTAAAACAAATTGGTCAAGGGGCCCGTCAGATGGCTCAGCGGCATAGGCGCCTGCCTGGCAAGCACGACGGCCCGAGTTTGACTCCTGGATCCCACATACGAAAAAAGGGCCGGTGATATCACTCAGCAGAATGGGCACCTGCTGGCGCATGAGGTCCTGAGGTCGACCTCCGGTTCCCACACACAAAAAACCCAAAAAAACAAATTGGTCACCTAGAAGTCCTAAATCCAAATGTGCAGGTGGAAAGAGCCATTTTCAAGATAGTCAGGGATATGTAACCATGAACTGGGGATAAGATATTGAAGAATGCCTGTTATGCCATGCCAGGGACCCCAGCACTCAGGGAGGCTGAGTCAGGAAGATTCCAAGTTCGAGCCCAGCTTGGGCAAATTAGTGAGACTATCTCAAAAAAAAAAAAAAAAAAAAAAAAAAAAAAAAAAACAACCAAAAAGGGCTGAGGATATAGTTTAGTGTGAAATTCATTCAGTGTGGATCCCCAGTACCTGGAAAAAAAATTACTATTAATGCTGTGAAATGTGGTAACTGAGTGATAGTTATATAACAAAGTGAGTCCATATCTGTTAGAAATAGAGGCAAGGCTGGGTGTGGTGGCACATGCTTGTAATCTCTGCAGTTGGGAGGCTGAAGCAGGAGGACTACCACGAGTTCAAGGCCAGCCTGTGCTACATAGCGAGACCATGTCTCCAAAAAAAAAAAAAAGAAAGAAATTCAAATATGTTTGGGAAAATAACATGACATCTAGGTTTTGTTTAAAGGACTCTCAAAGAAAGCAAAAAGAAAAATGGGATAGGAAATACTGCATGAAATGTCCATGACTGCTGAAGTCAAGAGGGGTAAGTGGGAGTTCATAGTAAGTATCAGCTTACTCTGGGGAAGATGGGAAATCTCTCAAAAAAAAAATCCCAAAGGAACATGCTCCGGGTCCCAGCAGGTCATGTAAGTGGGACAGAGGGTCTGTGAGGACTGCAAGCCTACAATTTAAACTAAAATGACAGCAACAATTCATTCCAGATGACTTTTGTCAGGGAACTGGAGTCAGAGGTTGCCACATTGTGGAATTTTATTTCCAAGAGAGGCTGGAATCCCGGGTATTTATTTGGAATTAATTGTCTAGCAGCTGACATTTTCAAAAACAAAAGCTCAGCCAAAGGAAACATGTTTGTTGGTTGAGTCTGGCCCAGGGACTGTGAGGTTGTGACCTTTGTTGGTGGGGAAAAACCATGGATCCAGAATCCAAGGGCCCAAATTCAAATTTCATTTCACTTTTTTTTTTTTTATGCTGCTGAGGACTGAACCCAGAGGCACTCTACCACTGAGCTACATCCCCAGCCCATTTTTATTTTGAAACAGGGTTTTGCTAAATTGTCCAGGCTGGAGTAGAACTTGTGACCCTCCTGCCACAGCCTCCCAAAGTGCTGGGATTACATGTGTGCACCACGACACCTGGCTGATCTTCTCACTTTGTTTTTGTTTTTTTGAGAGAGGATCTCGCTATGTAGTCCAGGCTGGTCTTGAACTCACTGTGTAGCCCAGGCTGGCCTGGAACTCCCAGCGATCCTTCTGCCTCAGCCTCCCAGTGCTGGTATCACAGGTGTGCACCACCACGCCCGGCGAGTTCCTTTATCTGTCTACACCTTTGAGTCCTAGGTTTGTCTCCAGGTCAATGGTCCTGAGGCACAGGTCCAAACAGCATAGACCTCTGACCCACTGCTGTGGTTATCTCGGGGCTCTCACACCCTCAGTTCCCTCAGTCCTCCACACCCTGTTCTTCCTCACCCCCCTGCCCAATCTCCACAACTGCCCCAGGCTCTGGCCACCCTTGCTTCCGCTTGGACCACTGCCCTCTGAGGGAATTGGAGAAGTCTTCGGAGATGACAAAATCCCAGCAGCCTACTTACCCACAGGGACCCCTGGGATTCTCGAGGCCTCTGAGGAATCACGGAAGTCCCTGGAGGTTCTGAGGAAACTTGGGGTAATCACAGGGCTCTTGGGGAGTCTAAGGCTGGACAGATTACAGACCCCCACGGGACCTCCACGATCATGAGCTCCCCACGGGGGTATTGTGGGGCTGCAGGCAATTACAGAAGTTCTGACATATTCTGGGGTTCTGAGAGATCCCATAAGTCCCACAAGTATTAAAGAAAACCTAAGGAGCCGGGCGTGGTGGTGCACGCCTATTATCCTAGCACTCTGGGAGGCTGAGGCAGGAGGATCTCAAATCCAGGACCAGCCTGGGCAGTTTATAGCGATTTTGCGAGACTCTCTTAAAAAAAAACGCTGGGGATGTAGCTTAGTGTGAAGGCCTTGGGTTCAATCCCCAGTGCTGGGAAGGAGGAGCAACCCGAGAAGCACCATGTGTTTTAGGGGTCCCCGATGACCGTGGGAGCAACAGGAGTTTTGAGGCACTTGGGAAGTCTATGGAGGTTCTGAGGGTCGCCGGGGCCCCACAGGAATCACGAGCCCCTCGAGGGGTTCTGAGGAATCGAGCTCGACGCGGAGCAGAGGAACCGCACTAGGGATCACGAGAACAGCCTGAAGCGCTGAGGCGGCCACCGCGGAGGCTCGCGGGAACTCCCCCAAGCTGGGTCCTAACGCGCGGCGGGAGCGACCCGAGCCGAGAGGGGCGGGGTCGCCGAACTGCCGCGGTGGATCACGGGAGCCCGCGCTTAAACCACGGCCGCGAGGCCCGGGAAAGGAGGGGGAGCCCCGGCCCCGCGGGCTCTCACCAGGGCGCATGCGTGGCTCTCCGGCGCGGGTCCGTACTCCAGAGTGGAGAAGATCTCGCGGGCGCTGGGCCCTGCGTGCGTCGCAGCCATCGCTCGCCTGGACGGTCTTCCACAGAGAACTGCGGTGCGCTCCCACCGAAGGGGAACCTTGAGGTCGGAAGGGTGGCACCGCCCCTCCCAAGCTCCAAGGGGCGGGACCAACGAGAAGGGGACGGGAGGCTGGGGGTAGAGCGTATCCCCGCCCCTCCCCAGCCTGCGGAAGGGGCCGGGCCTGGGGCTGAGCCTGGGAAATGTAGTTTGGAGCCTGCGAAATTCTCAACGCGATGAGGCGGGGGGACTGGAATGAGGCTGCTGGAGAGGGATTCCCTGAAGTAATATTTTAAAGATCAGAAGACAGTCTTTTAGGATAGACATTGATTTTAAAGTTTAAAGTATGGGGCCGGTGAGATGGCTCAGCGGCTTAAGCGCCTGCCTTGCAAGCGCGAGGGCCCGAGTTCGACTCCCGGATCCCACATACGAAAAAGGGGCCGGTGATATCGCTCAGTGGCACGGGTGCCTGTTGGCGCGTGAGGTCCTGAGGTCGACCCCCGGTACCCACAAAAAAAAAAAAAAAAAAAAAAGTTTAAAGTATGGCAGCCTTGAGTGCACCGTAACCTGACCAAACAGTAGTTGTGAGGGGCGAGCGGAAGTGTGGCGTTTGGTGAGGCGCTCAGGGTTTATTTTTGAGTGGATGAAGTGAGGGGCGCGGCTACCGATCTCGAATGTAATTGGTCTGTAATAGTCGTTGGCTTGAAAGCGGTGAGTCGGAAGTGCGGCTACTCTAGTGTACGTAGGCACACAGAGACTGGAAGTGTGGTTTTCATGTAAGCGTTTGGCAAGTTACGGTGTGTCTAGAGATGATAGCTGACGGTAGACTTGATGACTGTGTCTGGTCTAGAGTGAAATTATAGACTCAGCCCACATTTAGGGTTCCTAAAGTGGATGGAAAGGTGTGTTGGGAATCGATTGAAAGAAAGCCTGAGGCCAGGCTCGAGTTCCGATCCCGGGAAAAGTTCCCCACGTCGAGGGTGCTGAGGACACCTAGTTCTATTTCCCAGGGTCATGTCGAGCTCGACACTGCTAGAACCAGAGCTGAGAGAGGCAGAGACGATGGGTGATGAGACGGCGCGGTTCGAGGAGCTGCTGTTGCAGGTACGGACTGTCCAGATTCCTGGGTCACTGGATATTAGGGTCTTCGGTGCTAGTGATGGGACTACAGCTCCCAGAATGCAGTAGGTGACAACAAGGCCTATGGGAATTGTAGTTTCTTGGCTTAGTTTACTTAGTTTACTGTGAAAGAAATGGGAGTGGGTTTGGGGTTCTTCATGCCCTTGAAGGAGAAAGGGGACCTTTAATGGCTCATTTTTCCTGTTACCAACAGTTTTCATGTATGAGTTGCTCTATAAACATTTGAGAAACAAATGAAGGATCTAACTGCACAGACTCCAAACCTGAAGGCTGTTTTCCTTCACAGGCTTCCAGGGAGCTACAGCAAGCACAGGCAACCACACCAGAATCTACACAGATCCAGCCTCAGCCTGGTGAGAACAGAAACCCAGAGAGAGGGGATAGAGTCTGAGGGCAGGAGACACGGGGGGGGGGGTGTTGGAAAGAGACACAATACTGGGGTATAAACCTGGAGGTATGTGTGTGAAGTGACACTCAGGGAGATCACCTAGGGATGGTAACTGGAAAAGAGCAGAGCGGGTAGCAGGACAGACACTCAAAGATAGGAAGAGGGTCAGAGCCTTGGGCAGGGAGGGGAACAGATCAGTAAAAAGGGACAGAGAGACCCAGCAGGAGGACAGTGCAAAAGAGGGAAAGAGTGGAGGGAGGATGGATGGCGACAGAGACCGTGCAGAGACAGATGGGCAGGACAAATCCACTCCCACAGGTTTCTGCATAAAGACCAACTCATCGGAAGGGAAGGTTTTCATCAACATCTGTCACTCTCCCTCCATCCCTCCTCCGGCTGACTTGACCGAGGATGAGCTGCTTCAGATGCTGGAAGAGGACCAAGCCGGCTTTCGAATCCCCATGAGTCTGGGAGAGCCACATGCCGAACTGGATGCAAGTCAGTGTCCTCAGAGGACCCCGGAGTCTGGGCCCCTAGTTCCTTTTTCCCTAAGACCCAGGATCCAGGGCCTAGGACCTGTTCCTCAGGTCCTGGAAATCTGACCCCAGTCTGATCCGTTTCCCTGTGGCGTGGCCCTGGCGTCCGAGCATCCAGCACTCAGGCAGCCTTGGTGCTGCTGGCCTGGCTAAGCTGCTACTTCCTGTCTTACCAGGGGAGGGGAGGGAGGAGGAGGGCTGGGCAGAGGGTTCTTTGCTCATTAGCGGATCTCCTGGCTTTAGTCTCTGGCCTGCTGTCAGGCTTTCATCCCCAGTTTCTCCTCTGTCCTCTTCGTGTCCATCTCTGTGTGTCCCTGTTTCTGCCTCTAGATCTTTCTTGCAATTCACACGTGTCTCTGGAAGCCTTCTGGGGCCAAGCTTTGGGCTGTGTCCTGGAGAGTGAGATTTACCAAACCCAGATCCCACCCTTGAGAAACTCCCAGTCACGAGTTGGGGTGAAGGCACTGATGCAGCTTCAGGTGGTGTGATTTGTGCTGCATGGGAGAGGACGTGGCCCTCAGGGGGTCTTCACCGATACCCAGGCTTCTTAGAGGAGGAAATACCAGATGTAAGACTTGAAGGGACAGGAGCTTGTCAGGCAGACAGAGAAGAGGCTTCTAGGCGGAGGACAGAGGGGCCAGATGTGGAGGTACAATGACTGGATGATCAGCCAGTGATGGCCGGTGATTGGAAGAAATTTAAAGGGATGACATTGTTGGAGAAGAGGGAAGCTTCTCCCCAGAGGTGGGAGGCATACACCATGCTGGGCCTCCAAAGCCAGGCCAAGGGATTCCTGAGCAGGGGAGGGGCATCCTTGGGGACATGGCCATCTGAGAGCAGAGGCGAGAGGCTGCAGCCCGCGAGGACGCCGGTCTGAGTCGACTGGAAAGTGCTGTATTGAGCTCTGTCACTTCTGGGCTCTCTGGTTCACGCAGCTGCTATGCCTCGGTGGCTTCCTGCGGAGGGCGGGGGTCTCACAGGCTGTTTCTCCCCGCAGAAGGCCAGGGCTGTACGGCCTACGACGTAGCCGTCAACAGCGACTTCTACCGGAGGATGCAGGTGGGAGCGGGCGCTGGGTGAGGCCTGGGCGGGGTCTCTCCCTCCAGGCCTCCCTGCTTCCCGACCCACCCATCTCTTCTCCTTTGGTAGAACAGCGATTTCTTACGAGAGCTCGTGGTCACCATCGCCAGGGAGGGCCTTGAGGACAAATACAGCTTGCAGCTGAATCCGGGTGAGGGTTGAGGCCTGGGCCTTCAGGCGAGTGGAGCCAGGCGTGGTTTGGGAGCCACCATTGGAAGATGGGATCGGTGTGGGCAGGGATTTTCTGGCTTTCTGGAGACTAGATTCCAGGGAGGGTGGGGTTTCCCAGGGCGAGGGGCGGGGCCGGGGAACCTGAGTCCTGGTAGGGGGCGGAGCCAGGGCATCTACAGAAGTGATTTTATTGGTGCTTACCCGCGAAGGCGGGGTAATGTGGGCGTGGCTTCCTTGAGTCACGCCTTGGAGCGCCGTCAAGCCCAGGGGTTCAGAGTGGGCGGAGTCTCTCCGGAAGCTCTCTGGACAGGACCTCCTGAGAGCGAGGAGGACCGGACCTGAGTGATCTTTGCCTCTCCCCCCTCAGAATGGCGCATGCTGAAGAACCGGACCTTCCTGGGCTCCATTTCGCAGCAGAACATCCGCTCCAAGCAGCGTCCTCGGATCCAGGAGCTGGGGAACCTGCACACGCCCGACTCCCGGGGGCCTGAGGGAGGGTGAGCCTTCGGAGATCCCTAATGACTCCCAGCGCTCTTCCGAACCCCCTCTTGATCCTGCCAGCCCACAGCGGGGCTCCGGGAGCCGGGAGAGAAGACGGAACCCCTGCCTTGGGAGCCTCCTGTGGCCCGCGCTGTGGGGAGCGGAGGGGACGCTGCTGCCCGAGACCTGTCAGCGCCCTCAGCCCCTCAGTCCTGTCCTCCCCTCTCCTCAGCCCTAAGAAGCCGCACCTGAGCCTTTGGCTGGAAGCCCCCGACCTCCTCTTGGCTGAAATTGACCTCCCCAAACTGGTGAGCAAGCTGGGAGGGGCGGGACCTGAGCGGAGCAGGATGCGGGCTGCAGGGCCCAAGGGGTTGTGGGATGGAGCCCAGGGCCTCATGCCTGCTGTGCCCTCTCAGACCACGTTCGCCACGTGTGGCGCCACCTGGCCTGGGCCGGGTTGAGTGTGGGCTGAGTCCACTACATTTCCAGGACCGAGCCCTGGGGCTGTCGCTGGAGATTGGGGAGAACCGCTTGGTGATGGGGGGCTCCCAGCAGCTGTATCACCTGGATGCCTACATCCCCCTGAGGATCAACTCCGAGGAGAGCAAAGCAGCCTTCCACCGGAAGCGAAAGGTCCCGGGGAGGGGCCTAGGGGCCTGGAACCCCAGATCTGAGGGAGGAGGCTGGGCCTGGAACCCGGGTCTGAGCGAGGACACTGGGCCTGGACCCCCAGGTCTGGAGGTGGAGGGCGGGGCTGGGCTTCTTGGTCCTGAATCCTCATTGTCTTTTCCCTCAGCAACTGATGGTGGCCATGCCCCTTCTGTCGGTGCCTTCTTAACCAGGGTGTCTCCCTGTTCTTGAAAATGGAGAAGAGACTGGTGAATTCCAAAATTGCAATAAAAGATTTTTGCTTTTCTTCTGACTCCGGTTAGGGATGGGGGGGGCATTGGGAAATGGGCAGGAAGAAGACACTGGGCCTCGAGTCTCCTAAAAGTCCCTGGCCCAGCTCAGGCCTCGCCTTGTCTGGCCTCCAGTGCTTCCCCTTGCTGGCTTCCCTGGGCCCGGCCTGCCCTTTTCCTGTGCGCATTCCCTGGGGCTCCCTTGTGCCCCCAGGGGAAGTTCCAGCCCCTCAGCTGAGCACTCAAGGCTCCGTGGGGCTTGGACTCTTTCCTGCCTGGAAATGACCTGTCCCTCTTGCTAGGGTCGGGTTGCACTGCACAGAGCGTCCTCCAGTCCCCTCACCCAGGAAGTCTGACTCTCCAGCCACTGCAAGGGTTGCCTTCCCAACAGACACTTCAGATCCCTTCAGCCATTGCATCTGCACAGTGTGAGCCTCACCTCCGGTTCCTGGGAACCTGCCCCACGTCACGGGCACACCAGACTTTCTAGGGCCTCAGCCACCAGCTCTAGCCTACCTCCTGGCTTTACTTGGGGTACACGCCCCATCTGCCCCCATGCCTATCCCCCCTGTTTTTGCTGCTGGGATGGAACCCAGGGCGTCTTCACACAGGCTCCCTCACTGAACTAAACTCCCCAGCACCTTCTTCCCAGTCCTTTTATAGAACATTCTCCGGAAAACTTTTCCAACTTCATATATTTTTTGAATACTAGGGTAAGACCTTTACATTGAGCTACATGCCCCCCCCATAAATTTTGAGACAAGATCTCATTAAGTTGTACAGGCTGGGTTCGAACTTTTTGATCCTTGTGCCCCAGCCTCCCAGAATGCTGGGATTACAGGTCTGTGCCATGAAGCCTGGCTCCAATTTATACTTTGGTCTTCTTGGGGTGAATGAGAATCCCCCAATGGTGGGACATAGTAGGTTGGGTTCGTGAATGATGACCAACGGCCTCCCTCCGTGGGGAGTCCAAGGGATAAGGGGGCGGAGGAACCTCAGGGGTAAAAGTGGAAGAACAGGAAGGAGGCCGGTGAACTGGAGCCCGGTGAGCTGGGGCCAAGAAGTCGGCAAGCTACCAGTCGGCCGGATGCAGAGAGAAAATGCGCGGAGTGTCCACCAGAGGGCGCAACGTGACCTTAGTTCAGCGGCTCCGAGAACTACATCTCCCAGCAGCCCTTCTCTAGCACAAACTGATAGGAATGGAGCCTCCAATCGTTGACCCAGCCGCCTCTGGGACTTGTAGTTTCGATGGGACCCTCGGCAGTCGAAGAACTCATTCCCGGGACCGGAAAAAGCGTGAGACTGGGTCCTTTCCTCCTTCTCCGTCTCCATGGTGATGGTTCCGGCAAGGACCAGGATTTGGCATCGGCGGGGCCCCCTTCCCACTCCCTCCTCTTCACCATCTGTTCCTCCCGCACACCTGGCCCCGAGCCGCGGCCGCCGCCTCCGCGCTCAGCGCGGGATTCTGTCGCCATGGGATGGCGCTCGTGAGCGGTTCCTCGACTGCTCCTCAGCCCCGGGCGTCCCGGGCCCCATCGCCCCCCTCGGGCCCACAGCCGCCTCCTCCCGGGGGGATCCGGCGTTTTTTCAACCATAGACAACACTGGGACACCCAGATCTCAGCCAGGCCAGGCCGAGGCGACAGGCCATGGCGCTCAGCGGCTTCCCGGCTCCCCGGCGCCCGCCCGCTGTGCAGTCTGCTTCTCTCTCCCCTTCGAGGGCCACATCATGAAAATTTAATCCCAAATGCATTTGCGGCCCAGCGCGGGGAGGCGGTGGGGAAGGAGCACGCTGCTGGGGCCTGGACCTGCAGCCGGACTCAGTCCAGGACAAGGGCTGGAATGCAGGCCAGAGCGGCGCTCAGCGGAGGGAGCCGGGGTTCCACCCCAGGGGGTGGGGTTCCACCCGGGGGCGGGGCTGGAATAAATGGGGTGGAGCAAGCGCTCAGAGGGCGGGAACACATCCCCGGGCCCGGGAGAACCGGGGACGGGGACAGACTCAGGGGGTAGGGGACAGATCCCAGAGGGCAAACAGGGGACTCGGGGGCGGGCAGATCTGGAGTCTGGGACACGACTTAGGGGGCGGGGACAGAACTCCGAAGGTGCAGCCCTAGCTCAGGGGGTGGGGACAGACTCCAAGGGCGGAGCAGCTCCCAGCCGGCTCAGAGCTCTGCACTGGCAGAGCCCCGTGGAGGGGGCTAGAACCCCGAGTCGGGAGCAAACGACGGGGTCGCAGCGGACAGTGTGGGTGGATATAGCTGTAGGGAATGGGGTTCGGAGGGAAGGAAATAGGGATGGTATGAAACTCAGGGAAAGCAAGCACGGGCCGGGAACATGCCGAGGAGGGCGGTGGAGCTGCAGGGGTGTGGCATTTAAAAGGGGAAAGACGGAAGCGATGGAGCCCAAAGGCGGAGAAATTGGTCAGGAGGAGGAAAAAGAGGGAACAATGGATGGGTAGAAGTAGGAGCTGGAATTGAGAGGGAAAGAATTTCCTGAAGAAGAGGAGGAAGTCTCAGTGAGAACGTGGGACTGGAGATGGCACGAGATGGAACGGAATTGGGGGGCACGGGTGGAGGCGGATTAAACGCAGAAGGAAGCGCCGAGGAAGATGGACCCGGAGGAGATGGAAACGCGGGAGATTAGCGGGCTTGAAGTGGCGTCCCCAAATCTCATGGAGAAAAGAACTCAGGTCGGGAGAGAAAATCTGGGTGCAAGGACCTAGGGAGGATGGCACGCGGGGACTAACTTTGGGAAGACACTCAAGTGGGGGGCGCTGCGATTCCGAGAGAACCCGAGGCGCGGTCTGGGGATGGACCGCGGAGGCCGACCGAGGAGGGGCGGGTCTAGCGCAGAGGGGCGGGGTCTCGCCCCGCCCCGCCCCTCCCCCTGCGCTCACTCCCGCGCCGGCCCCCGGGCAGTGGCACTCGCAGCCTCCTTCCCCCCGAGCGGAGCTGCGGGGCGGGCCGGGCCGGGGCAGACCCCGGGGACCCGGACGCGGCCGCCCGGGCCCGCGCGCGGGGGGGATCGGCGGGGGGACGCGCGGCAGGGGCGGCCACCATGGAGTTCCGCCAGGAGGAGTTTCGGAAGCTGGCGGGTCGCGCCCTCGGGAGGCTGCACCGGTGAGCCTGGGGGGATCGTGGGAGGGGAAGAGTGCGGGTCGGAGGGGTCGCTGACCCCCACGGGAGACAGACGGACAGAGGGACAGGTGGTCCCGGCAGGCGCGCGCGTGCCGTTTTCTCTCTCGGGTCCGACGGTGCGGTCCTCGCGTCCGCGCCTGTCCACTATCGCTCATTTTTCTGCAGCTCACCCCACTCGGGTTCCACTCTTCTGGGACTGGACACCCCCCCGTCTCTGCCCACCTGCCTGGGTCTCCCCCCACCTCTGCACCCCTGTCTCTTGATGTCTCCTCCCATGCACCTCTGGGTCCCTGTCCTCTGTCTGGGACCTCTGTCTCCTCCCTCCGGCTCTCAGTGAATCTCTATCAGCTGCTGACTCGAGCCTCTCTCCACCTCCTCTTCTCCGAGTCCCACTTCCTGGGGTCTCTGTCCCCCTCTGTCTCTGGATCTCTGTGGCTTTCTCTGGGTTGCTCTGTCTTCGTCCTGGGTCTTTGCTCTCTCCGAGTCTTTCTGCGTTTCTGTCTGTCAGGGCGTTTAATCTGCAGCTAAAGCGGATTGGGGCCCATTGGCCCTTGTCCTTGAGGGGGGTTAAGCTGAGAGGAAGAAGCCGGGGTGTCCCGGGTCCCTGACTGGGGGAAGGGAGTTGAAGCCTGAAAATTTAGTCCTGTGAAGGACAGACTTCCCAGAGGATGCAGGCTGGAGCTGCAAGGGACTTCCTCCCACCCACAGCAATGACCCTAGCGACCTGGGTGTCCCTCACAGGTACTCTGGACGTCGCCCCGTCTCTCACCCCCAACCCCAGCTCTGGCTCCAAGTCAGAAAAATTACTCAGCTGCGGAAAAACCTAAAAATATCTGGCCACAGAGCGGGGAGGAGACGCCTCGTCAGCGCCCTGCCCCTGCCACCCTGCCCTCGGACCCTGTCCCCTTGGCCCACAGCCCTGACCCCACCTTTGGTGACCCTCAGTCCATCTCACTAAGCCACCCAAGTCCTTTCCTAAGTCTAACATGAGTCCTGCTTTCTGCAGGTCACCTGCTAGCTCCAAAGTTACCCCACCCTCTAGTAACATGAGAGACAGGAGTCAGGCTGGGAAGAAGGTGGCCGGAGGGAGGAGGTGAGGCGGGAGGATGGCGCAGTGTGGGGAGGGCAGTGGAGGGGGAGCTGAGATAACTTCACCCCTTCTTTTTCCAATTTTCCAGCCCCTCCCCACCCTTTTTCTCGCCTCCTTTCACGAGTTTCTCAAAATACATCAGTGCGAAGTCAGGAGAGCGGGAGAGATGCGCAGACGGCGGGGGCTGGGGGGCAGCAGCAGAGGGATGCGCGCCTCAGCCCCTCCCTGAGTCTCTGCTTCTTAGCTCCTCATCTGGGGCTGGGTTTCTCTGTCCATCGCAGCCTCATCCTCACCTCTTTGAGGGGCCCCCTGGGAGCACAGAGACCCTGGAGCTCACAGCCGAGGCTAGAACAGTCAGCCAAAGCCGGGGGGTGTTCCCTTGGGTGGCTGGGGAGGGGAGAAACCCTGCACTGGACACAGCGTAGTGTCCCCTATAACTCTCTAGGCCAAGCTGGGAAACCAAGACCCAGCTTGGGAGTGAGGGGATAGATACCTGAGTATGAGACCCATCATTTCAACCCAGATCAGTTTCTCCCAAAGCCTGGGGCGGAGGCTGCAGATTTTCCTGGAGATGTGTGATGTTGTAGGCCAAGGACTCTCTTGGACCAGGAAACAGACGGTAGCCCAGGGCAACTTACGACAAGGACATAGGGGAGGGGGTGCAGGAGCCAGGTCCTACTGAGAGCCAGGAAGGGATCAGGCCCCCCTACATTCTTAATCATGACCTTGGCCATGACACTTCTGCTTTCTAAGCCTGTTTCCTCAGTTGAACACTGGGAAAATAAGAGAGCACCAAAAAGACATAAGGGCACCAGGTGTGGTAGTGCATGGCTGTGATCCCAGCACTTGGGAGGCTGAGGCAGGAGGATCTCCCTGAGGCCAGCCTGGGCTATATAGAGAGACCTTGTGTCAACAAACAAACAAAAAGACATAAGGGGACAGAGACCTGAAGATTGGACAGAGATCCTGAGAGAGGGAAATGGAGACCCCTCTTAATGTCATTTTTTTCTCAGCACCAAGTTTCCAGGCCTGAGTTTGGGTATCCGGGGCAGGAAGGGGTCTCCCTGCAGGCTGTCCCCTCTGTGCTGTCATCTGCATCCCTGGTCTTACCTGTCACCTTGGCCTTCCCCCTGCAGTAAGTTGCATGTCTTCTCTTGCCCCCATTCTATAGATGTGGAATACCAAGACCCCAGGTCGTACGCAGCAAACACCGAATTCCAGGGGCTGCCATCACTTCTTGAGTTTCAGGGTTAAATGTCATCAGTAGCAACATGGGCTTAAGGTTCATCTCACTGGCTGACATACTCTTATGGGGGTTTGAGGAGTGTCCCTGTCCCCCTATACAATTCATTCTGGTGGCTTCCATTCTCCCTTTGCCTCTGTCCCCCTCTCAGGGTCTCATTCCTCTTCACCCTGGCACTGTCCACACCTCCCTCTCCTCCCACCCCCTTCCTTAACTGCCCCCTCCACTGCCTTAGGTTCTCGGGCGGGGAGGGGCGGCTGTGTTCTCCAATCTCTCCCACCTCCCTCCCCCCAGACCGTCTGGCTGTTCTTTCCTCCCCCGTCCCAGTCTTCCTCGCCTCCATCTGTTCCAACCCCTTCCTGGGCTCCAGCCCGATACCCTGGCTGCCTACCCGCCTCGGAGTGGGCCACACCTCACACAACCCGTCCCCAGCCTGTGTCTCCTGTCTCCTCATCTCTCCATCTTTCAGTCCTTTGGGGCTCTTCCCCTCCCTCTGCAGCTGTGTTCTGTCTGCGGGGTTTCTGTCCCTACCTCTCTTTGCATCTCTGTCTCCCTCTGGGTCTCTGCCTCTCTCTGGGCCCCTGTCCCACTCTTTTTGGGTTTCAGCGCCCCCTTCTCTCTGGGTTCCCCCATCTTTCCCTCCTTTTGTGTCTCTGCCCCTCTGTCTCTGAGAGTCTCTGTGGAAGCCCCATCTCTGTTACCCTCCTTTCCCTACGGCACCTCTCTCTCTCCGCAGCCTCTCCCTGGGTCTGAGGTGGCCTCCAAGTGGCCCATCCATCATCTCAGTCTCCATCCTGCACGCAGAACGGGCGGGGGCGAGAGTCACGCTGGGGAATGAGCCAATCTCCCTACCAGGGCCATCTGTCCCCTGCCAGGACACCACCCGCCACTCTCCCTCCCTGCCCCCTAGGCCGACAACCTGAACTCTGGGCTCCCCAGGGATGCCCAGGCTGGGCTGCTGGATTCCAGGGCCCGGTGCCCTGTCCCCACCCCCGCGTCCCTGGGACGGGCTTCGGGTGGCCTCTGTGGCGTCAGCTGTTGGCAGCCCCACACCTGGGCCCGCAGCGGGCAGGGCACACCCTGCGGGCCGCGGAGGGCGGTATATATAGCAGACCTGGCTGGGAAGCAGCTGTTCCTCTGACACCTTTGCTGAGGCCTCTCCTTAGCACCTTTTGCTTTCTCAAATAAGACTCGGATTCGGGAGAGGGGGCTGGGGAATCTCTGGGCCTTGGGGTGGGGGTGGGGGGCACAGGCTCTGGATCCCAAAGCTGGTGACGACAGGATCGGAGAAAAGGGGGCTCGGATGCTGAATTCCTCGTCTGAAGGAGCTGGACCTGGGGTGGAGAGTCCTGGAGCCTGGGAGAAGACAGCCTGGGATCTGGGCTTCTGGGAGGACGAGGCTGTGGGCTTAGAATTCTGGGTCCTGAAGAGCGGGAGGGTTTCCCCTGGACGCCTGTGTCGCGGGAGAAGCGGGCTGGGGGCCCGGCCTGCTGAGTTCTTCACTCTTGCCGCAGCCTCCTGGAGAAGCGGCAGGAAGGCGCGGAGACGCTGGAGCTGAGCGCTGACGGGCGCCCGGTGACGACGCAGAGCAGGGACCCGCCGGTGGTGGACTGCACTTGCTTTGGCCTCCCTCGCCGCTACATTATCGCCATCATGAGTGGTCTGGGCTTCTGCATCAGCTTTGGCATCCGCTGCAACCTGGGCGTGGCCATCGTCTCCATGGTCAACAACAGCACGACCCACCGCGGGGGCCACGTGGTGGTGCAGGTAGCTGCGGGCGGAGCCCCGCCCACGCCCAGTCCCTTCAAGCTCGCCCGCACCGCCCAGGCCACGCCCCTTCCACCCCACCCACCGCCCAGCGGCCCCGCCCACGCGTGCTGCCCTTCAGCTCTGGGCTCCTCCCTCCTTAAGCTCCGCCCTAATCTAAATGAAACTCCGCCCCTATTTCCGGTCCTTGATTTAGAAAGGTAGATTCCAACCCACCATTAGGTCCCCTATGTTTACTTCCGTTCCGTTTTGAACCTACCAGCAATTTCATTCAGGCCTGTGCCCCACGCTCGTGTCCCTGGGTCACATCCACTTAATTCCAATCCCAAATTTCTCCCTGCGTTTTGATCCTGGCTTCCTTTTGGAGGTAATGAGGATGGAACCTAGAGCTTTGCGCGTGCTAAGCAGGCGCTCAACCTCTGAGCTACATCCCTAGCCCTTTTCGGTTTGAGATAGCGTCTCCCTAAATGGCCCAGGTTGGCCTCTTGCCTCAGCCTCCGGAGTAGGTAAGATTACAGGTGTGTGCCAGGCTCATTCTGGCTTTTCTGAAGCCTCGTTGCCACCTAAACCCAACCCTTCTGCTTTGGTCACTATTCAAAGACCTGTGGCATTGCAGAATTTCCACTCTTAAGTTCAGTACTGTAGAAGCCACGCTCTTGACCTATCTGAAGCCCGTCCTTTGCTTCCTTCCAATCAGGACGGTCCCTGATTTAGCTGATTCTTGTCCCTTCCTCGACCCTACTCAGGGAGAGTTCATGAAATGAAGAGAAGTGGGAAAAGAGAGCTATCCTGTACATGGGCCCCGGGACATTCAGGAAGGGGCCTTGAGGCAAGGAAGCAGGCCGCAACAGGCTTCTAGGCAGCCACTGTCCCCATTGTTAAGGTGGTAGCACCGGCCCTAGCAAGGTAGAGAGCAGAATTTGTCGATGGATGTGGGGGGTGGGGGTGTCGCGAGCCCTAATTGGCAAGTGTTTTGGAGGCGTGAGGGAGTCCTTGTTGATGATTGGCTGAAGTGCTACATCTGCGGGTTGCTGATTGGTGGAGGGCAGGGCGGCTGGGTTAATGTGCCTTTTGGTCCACAGAAGGCCCAGTTCTCCTGGGATCCAGAGACTGTCGGCCTCATACATGGCTCCTTTTTCTGGGGCTACATTGTCACTCAGATTCCTGGAGGATTTATCTGCCAAAAATTCGCAGCCAACAGGTACCTTGGTGGGATCTCAAGACGGGCGGGAGCTACGGTTGTGTGGGTGGAGCTAGCGTGATTTTGGGGGAGGTCTGATTTCGAGAAAATGGGAGGGGCTTGGGTTGGGGCGGGGCTTGCGAGTGGGCCAGGTGGGAGTCCCCGGAAGGGCAGAATCCTAAGGATGGCGAGGTAGCTGGACCCATTTCTCCCACCTTCACATCAGGGTTTTCGGCTTTGCTATTGTGGCCACCTCCACGCTAAACATGCTGATCCCGTCGGCCGCTCGTGTCCACTATGGCTGTGTCATCTTTGTGAGGATCCTGCAGGGGTTGGTAGAGGTAAAGCCCAGCCTCTTGCGACCCGGCCCGCCCCCTGACTTGGCCTCTTCTCGTTGACCTGAATTTTCTCCTCCCCAGGGGGTCACGTACCCTGCGTGCCACGGGATCTGGAGCAAATGGGCCCCACCCTTAGAACGGAGTCGCCTGGCGACGACAGCCTTTTGTGGTGAGAGAAAGGGAGAAGGGGACACAGCTCCTGCGAGTGAGGAAAGGGCCTGTGGCCTGTACCTGTGTCCCAGAAAGGCGAGGGCTGGGGGGTCTTTCTTCCAGGATCCAGGGAAGATGGGCGTGTTCTCTGTCCACCCCGCCTCCCTTAGGTTCCTACGCTGGGGCAGTGGTCGCGATGCCTCTCGCCGGGGTCCTGGTGCAGTATTCGGGATGGAGCTCTGTTTTCTACGTCTATGGTGAGGGACCAGGACGCCTGGTTCTGGGTGGCTCTGGGGCGGCGCGGGACCTGTTGTCATCCCGCTCCTGCCCCCCACCTGATCCCCCTCAGGCAGCTTCGGGATCTTCTGGTACCTGTTTTGGTTGCTCGTCTCCTACGAGTCCCCCGCCCTGCACCCCAGCATCTCAGAGGAGGAGCGCAAGTACATCGAGGACGCCATCGGCGAGAGCGCCAAGCTCATGAACCCACTCACGGTCCGGGCCGAGTCTTTGAGGAGGGGCGGGGGCATAGCAGGGCTGGAGCCTGCACCCCGTGCAGATCCTGGCAGGTTCCTGCAGACTCTCAGAGGAGACTGAACTAGAGAAACGGGGGAGGGTAGAACCTGAGAGCCTGATAGCGCCCGGTAAAGGAGAGCTTGGCAGGGGTGGGAGAAACTAGAAGCACGGATGAGGTGTGGTTAAAATCAGAGGAGACCGGATTAGAACGTGGGGATTAGGATGTGCTCAGACATGGTGGCACACACCTGTGGTCCCAGCACTCGGGAGGGTGAGGCAGGAGGATCGCCACGGATTCCAGGGCAGCCGGGGCTACACAGAGAATTCAAGGCCAGCCTGGAATACATAGGCTCTGTCTCATAAAACAACTATTCCTTCGGGTGAGTGAGGCTGCATTTAAGGGGTGTGATTGAATAGTGAGAGACTCCTGGGCTCACATTTATGGCTTGCTGAGGGTTACTGTGGGGCCCAGATACCTTCGAACCTGAGGGGTCACTGCGAGCCCGGCGCCAGCCCTGCAGCCATGAGCTGTGACGGTGAGACTGCTGGGGACTTGATGTGGCTGACGCCCTTGGGTCTCTGAGGTCTCAGTGAGATCAGGGTCCCTGGGTCCTTGCGCGAGTCTAGAGAGGTGCCCAAGGGCCTGGCGAAGTCCCCGGCCCTGGGCTCTGTCTTAGCAGCCCCTTCCACCCCCCAGAAGTTTAACACCCCCTGGCGGCGCTTCTTCACGTCCATGCCGGTCTATGCCATCATCGTGGCCAACTTCTGCCGCAGCTGGACGTTCTACCTGCTCCTCATCTCCCAGCCCGCCTACTTTGAAGAAGTGTTCGGCTTCGAGATCAGCAAGGTAGGGCCCAGCAGGAGGAGAGGAGACCTGAGAGGGGCCAGCACGGCCACGCAGGGAGCAGAGGCTCGAGTGGCAACCCCTGGGGCCCTCGCCGCAACTCTGTACTCTGCTCCTGAAGGTGGGCCTGGTTTCGGCGCTGCCCCACCTGGTCATGACCATCATCGTGCCCATTGGAGGCCAGATCGCCGACTTCCTGCGGAGCCGCCGCATCATGTCCACCACCAACGTGCGCAAGTTGATGAACTGCGGGGGTGAGTGGGCGTGGCCGAGGCGTGGCCGGGGCGGAGCGCGCGGTGGGGCAGAACCAATGGGAGGGCCGAGGGGGTGGGGTATGGGCAGAGCCCTGGTCAAGGGCGAAGCTGGTTGGACGGAGCCAGGGTGAGGGCGGGGCTGCACGGAACAGATCGCCCCGAGCCAGGCTGAGGCCTCCGCGTGGACTGGTCCGAGGGGTGATCGAGCTGAGGGTGTAAGGGTGAGGCTTGCACGGGGCTGCGAGGAGCAGGCCACGGACTAGGGAGAAAGAGGCACTGTGAGTTGGGGTCTGGAGAGGGCGAGCCGCCTATCAAGTGGGAGCAGAGAGAAAAGGTGAGAAGGTGCACAGATCGGGCTTGGATCCTGGCTCTCCAACGCTGGGGCCACAGAGAGCCTGCTTGGGGCACAGGTGCCGGGATCGTGGGCGGGGCTGCTGGAATGAGGGGCGTTGCCCGGGACTGGGGGGCGCTCAGCAGACCTGGCCCTCTGCAGGCTTCGGCATGGAAGCCACGCTTCTGCTGGTGGTTGGCTACTCGCATTCCAAGGGCGTCGCCATCTCCTTCCTGGTTCTTGCCGTGGGCTTCAGCGGCTTCGCCATCTCGGGTGAGAAGGGCATATCTGCAGTTGGGGGGCTCTGCTCAGCTCAGGATGGGGCTCCCTGCCTCGCAAAGTTGCACCCACAGAGGGTGTCAGGAGTGTCCCACTGTGATGCCTCCTGCCTTTCTTTCTCCAGGGTTCAACGTGAACCACCTGGACATCGCGCCGCGCTACGCCAGCATCCTCATGGGCATCTCCAACGGCGTGGGCACGCTGTCAGGCATGGTGTGCCCCATCATCGTGGGCGCCATGACCAAGCACAAGGTGGGCGCCCGCCGGCCCCTGCTGCATCCCGCTTCTTTGGTCCCTTCTTTGACCCCATCCCTGTGGTCCCCCACAGACACGGGAGGAGTGGCAGTACGTGTTTCTCATCGCCTCCCTGGTGCACTACGGGGGTGTCATCTTCTATGGGGTCTTCGCTTCCGGAGAGAAGCAGCCGTGGGCCGAACCAGAGGAGATGAGCGAGGAGAAGTGTGGCTTCGTTGGCCATGACCAGCTGGCTGGCAGTGACGAGAGTGAAATGGAGGATGAGGCTGAGCCCCCGGGGGCTCCTCCTGCCCCACCTCCTTCCTATGGGGCTACACACAGCACAGTTCAGCCCCCGAGGCCCCCACCCCCTGTCCGGAACTACTGACCATGTGCCTCCCACTGAATGGCAGTTTCCAGGACCTCCATACAACTCTGGCCTGAGTGACAGTGTCAAGGGACCCCAGTCCTCTCTGTTCTGCATCAGGCCTAAGAAGCACTCTTCCTTGTTCCCAGTGCTGTCAAACCTCTTCCCTTCCCAACTGCCTCTCAGGGGTAGTGAAGCCGCAGTCTGGTGGTTTCAAGGATACCCAAATTCCCCAAAGTTTCCCTTCTCAATTTGTGCTGCCTCAGTGTTTTCAAATCTCTCCTTTCAGGGCTTTATTTGAATGGACAGTTCAACCTTGTACTGTTGTGGTTTTGAGGCAACTCCTTCCTTCCTCTGACCCCAGGGATTCTCAGGTTGATCCCTGAGATTACTCAGTGACCCCTCTCAGAAAAATTCAAGGTCCTCCTCCAGAAGTTCCAAATCTCTCCTGATTCCGTTCTGCATCTTCCAGGTTGGGTTAACCAATCAGCCATCCCCACCATTCCAGGGATTGATTCTCACCAGCGTTTCTGAGGGAAAATTGGCAGTTTCAAGTCCTCCCCCCGACCAGCAGGTTCTGCTGAAGCACCAGGTTCCCCCGTTTTATCCCTAGCTTTGTGCCACACCTAGGGAAAACAACCAAAATGGCCGTTTTAATAATATGCCTCGCTCCACCCCATGCACTTTCTCTGACATGGTTTTCAGGTCTAAATAGTGGCTGCTCAAGTCTATTAATTCAGTGGTTTGAAGCCACCACCTTTGAACTTCCCCCTGGTGGTTTCTAGAAGCCCCTCTTCTGCCCAGTTCCTTGCACTTTATTCTCCCAGGTGGTTTCACACTACCCTCAGTTTCTCAGTGGCCAATTGTTGTGTCTCTAAGGGGCTAAATGACTTAAAAGTCTGGGATTCTTCCCCTCTCACCCCCTTCAGCCTAGAATTTGGGAACATATGTAGAAGTCACAGAATCCCAGGAAAGAAAAGGGGGCAGGGAGAGGGGCGTTTATCCTCGGGCAGGGCTGTCTTGGTGTCTCTCTGTGATTGTAAATCCTGCCCGGCCCCACTCCCAATAAAATGCTTTGGTGTACGCTGAGTGATCACTGACTGGGGGTCACGGGAGTGCTGGCCCCGGCCTCCTCCCTCAGACCGGGGTGGGGAGTGGGGGATCCAGGCCCAGCCTCCTCCTTCAGACCAGGCATCCCAGCTCCTAGCCCTTTCCTCTCTCCAAAGAGAAAGTCAAGACCCTAATCCTCAATCCCAGCAGACTCCAAGCCGTGGTGCCCACCCTCCCCACCCCCACCCCCGCCAGAGGAGGCGTAGCCATGGGAACATCTGGTTTATTCAGCCGTGTTCTTCAATTGCCACGAAAGCATCTGTGTGCCGGACCCTTTATGCAAGAGGCCCACTAAGTAGCAGAGCATCCAGGAAGACAGGACGCGGGACACAGGAGTCTCCTCTCTCTTGGGATTGTGCAGGCCTGAAGGGACCGAAGGGGCTCACACGAAGTTATTGGGGAGCGTTTCAGGGGACAATGGCTCCAGGCGCTGGGGGCGTCCCCCGCGGGGTGGTGGGGGGAGCTTGGGTGGCAGCGGGGGTGTGGGCGGCGGCTGCTTGGTGGAGATGTGCGAAGGGACCCAGGCATCCGGCGCATAAAAGTAGAGGTCGTAGGGCTCCTTCGGGGCGTCCAGATGCATAACTGGGGGAGCAAAGGGAAGGGGTCATCCGCAGCCTGACCGGGCCTGTCCCACTGCTAGGCCTCTGGTCAATGAGGAGCCCGGAGGGGATCCAGATCATCGCTTGAGCTGGGTTTGTAAAGAAAAGCGTGAGGCCCCTTGAATAAATGAGGGGGCGTGGTGAGCTGCAGAGGGGCGGGGCCTAAGGCGAGGGGCGGGGACTCGGGGCGGCGGAGCGCGCTCGCCTACTGGGTCAGCGCAGCGACCCGAGACTCTGGGCTCCAGACAAGTTTCACCCGGGCTAGGGGTGGATCTGGGCGCGTGCGCGACATCTCAGATCCTTAGGGACGGAGGGGTCAAACCTTTCACTGATTGGATGGCGGACCCGTACTTTTTTCTGGTACCAGAAAGTGTCCAGCGAGAGCAGGATGAGGAAACAAGCGGGTAATCAAGAGGACACATCACTCACCGGGTTCGTCTCCACTGGCCGGGAGCCGGTGGTGTGCGAAGGGCCGGTGTCGGGCAGCCCGCCGGTAGAGACACCACAGCAGCAGGACGATGACGATCAAAAGCCCAGTCCCAGCAAAGAACAGGCACAGGGCGCCTCCGGTCGAGCCTCGTGGGCGGCCCACCAGAGTCACGCCTGTGGAAGGAGCCCAGTGATTCGAGATCCTAGCCCACTCCTCCCCCAGACCCGGGGGTCCAGGCCCAGCCTCCTCCCTCAAACCCGGGGCTCTGGGCCCGGCCTCCTCCCTCAGACCCACTTCCAACTCAAACCCTCACCGGTCTCTTTCACGTGCTCCACCACGATGATAGTATTCACTCTTTCACCTCGGCTGCGCCGCTGAGGAGCCCGAGGAGTTGCAGGGAGCAGCTGACTGGGGGGCTCTGGAGGAGCAGGGGGGCCCACAATCCGGGCTGAGGGCGGAGGGGTGCTTGGGCCTTTGGGGTCAGAGTTTTGGGGGACCTTCGGCTCAAGGGTCCCTGGAGAATCTGAGGTGGGCGGTTGAGCGGGGTCAGGCTGGGTGGCCGCGAGGGTGGGGTGGGGACTCAAGTGCAGCTCACTGAGGGCAGTGGCTGCATCCTTAAAGGGTGCAGGGGCTTCGGGGTGAAGACTAGTGGAGACTTCAAGGGCGGAGGTGTTGGGGATCTTGGTTGCATCCTGGTGGTGGGCTGCGGGGAGCTCTGTTTGGGGCGTTTCCGTGGGGCTGGGGTGATGGGTCTCATGGGACTCTGGGGGGAGGGTCTCAGTGGGGTCAGGATGGTTGGTCAGGGGGAATTGAGAGTTCGGGGTCTCGGTGATGCCAAGATCGTGGGTTTCTAGAGATTTGGTGTCAAGAGGCTTGGTGGGGTCAGGGCTTTTAACATGGGAGATTTCTGTCGTGTCAAGTGAGGGGATCTCTGGGGATTCTTGGTGTGTGGTCTGCATAGGGTTAGTATTTAGGGTCTCAGGATATTCTGGGGATGTTGGCTTTGAGGTACTAGGTTTGGGGGCCTCAGGAGGTCCGGGGTGTGGAGTGTCTGTCCGGGCAGGAGCGGGGGTCTCGGAGGCCTCTGGGTGTGTTGCTTGGGAGAGGTTAGTGTGGCGGCTGTCCAGGGATTCTGATACTGAGGTTGTGAGTGGGTCAGGCTGGGGGGTCTCAGGAGACTGCGGGTGTGGGGTTTCTAGGAGATCAGGCCTAGGAGTCTCAGTGACATCAAGGGGGGTGGTCTCAGGGGAAACTGCATGAGGCATCTTGGGGGGCTCAGGACGAACAGTCCCAGGGAACTGCGGGTTAGGCCAGTCTCCAGTGGCGTTTTCAGGAGCGCCAGGGGAGGTCTCCTCGGGGTGGCCCATCCCCTGGAAATCGGAGCCCGCGGGCGCAGAGGCTGAAGGTGCGGCCTGGGAGCCCAGGAGGGGGAGAAGGAAGACCAGGAGGAGGAGGATCCGACTGAAGGATTTCATAGCGCTGGGAGATGCCTCTAGCTGTGAGGGGGGAGGGGAAAGACGGGTTAAACCCAAAGCCTCCCGGAGTCCCGCCCACTCGCGAGGCCCCGCCCACTCCCCAGAGGCCCCCACCCCACCCCGCAGGCCCCTCCGCTGCTCTGGTTCCCAGGTGAACCGGTCCGTCAGGGCCCAGCTTGGCGCCAGGGAAGGGAGCAGAGCCCTGCTGTAGCGGCCTGAGCTGGGGGTCAGTAGAGAAGGGAGGCAGGGGCGCCGGCTTCTTGGGAGGTGCAGATAATTTCCTGGTTTCCCTGAGGGATCCCAGAAAAATTGGGAAAGTATGATATCTTTCCAAGCCCCCGGAAATCCTGGCCTACAGTTTTGGAGGGTGTCAGATCTCTAGGGGACAGGGGTCACCTTCATCTCCCAGGGCCCCCAAGACACCTAGATTTAAGGTTTTTTACACTAGAGAAGGCTCAGAAGGAAGGGCTGGGGGTGGCATCTGGGGTCTGAGGGAGGAGCGAGACTCTTGGACCCAGGCAGGGTAGGAAGGTTGCTGGGGGTTCAGACTCCTAGGTCCCCCAGTTAGAGGGGCTGGGGGTCTACATCCCTGGTTCTTTCGAGAAGTTAGCAACCTGGGTGTTCGGGTGTCTACGCTTTCCAAGGAGTGAGGCTTGGGGGCCTGGGTCTTGATCTTGGGCCCTGAGTTAGAAGGGGTTGGGGAGTTCTAAGTCCTGGGTCCTCCAGCAACAGGGGCCTGGACTCCACAGCCAGGTATTGGGTGGGAACTCTGGGCACCCTGTTTACTGAGGATGAAGCAGACGTTCAGCGACCCGGAGGTGTTCTGAACACACACACGGTCTGTGGGAAGGCGGAGGTGGAGGCAGCAGGCGCTCGTATGGGACAGCGTCGCTGGGGGCCTGGGGTCTCTTACCTGCTCAGTGGGGTCCAAGGTAGCAGCAGGTAAAAGGAGCTGGATGCAGAAACAGGTGAACGCTGTGGACTGACTCCGGGTGGGGCAGCCTAGGGTCCCATAGGTGCACAGGTGACGCACCTGACCCCTTCCCTGGGGATCCTGGCAGCCTAGCAACGAACCGAGGCTCTTAAAGGGACAGGGGTGAAGAACATTGTCTCTGGGGTGGAGAAGGGAGTTTGGAACTGGATGATGTGGGGAGAGATGTCACCCAACCAAACCATCTTTGAAACCACGGGTCCTCTCTTCCCAAACCCCAGGGTCCAGGTCCCTGGTTCCTTCTTACTTTAGCTCCCCTGAGCCAGGGCCCCAACTCCCTCTCCTCAGACCCGGAAGTCTGGGCCTGCAGCCCCTCCTGTCTCCGAATACAGGAATCCAGGTACCCAGCCCCACCCTGTCTCATCCACTCTTAGGTCTAGTATCCAAGCTGTCTTCCTCCTCTGGGGAGCTAGAAGTCCAGGTTCCCATGGCCTATATTGTCCTACCCTTTAGGTCTTCCAACCTTTGCCCACATCCCGACCGGGTGTAGAAGTCCCCTTTTAGTCAGGTGTGGTAGTGCACGCCTGTAATCCCAGCACTTGGGAGGCTGACGCAGGACGACTGCCTCGAGCTTGAGGCCAGCCTGGGTTATGTAATGAGTTCAAGGCCAGCCTGGACTACATAGCCAGACCATCTCAAAACAAAACAAACAAAAAACTGTAAGAGTCAGTGTGTGGATTGGGCTTTACCGTCACAACATCCTAACTCCTGCCCAGAACTCACCGTCCTTGTCTGTGTCCCCGCTTCATGGCCTGGTCAGGCTTTCTTAGTTTGCGAGTTTGCCCGTCATGTCACCTGTCTGCACAGCCCTGCCACAGGTGCTGTTTGCCCCCTCTGGCCCTTTCTTTCTCCCCAGTCTCTCTGGTCTCTCCCTGCTGGACTGTCACTGGGCCTGTATGCCGGGCTGCTGTCCTTCTGTCTGTCCGAGAGATCTTCCCCTCCACCTCCATCTCCTTTTCTCTTCCTTTTCCGTTTTTGCTCTGCTGCTCCCTTAATCCCCTTCCCTTCCTTGGTCTCTGTCTCTGCCCTTCCTCTCCCGGTTATTCCTTCCCTTTGTGCCTCTTCCCATCATCAGTCACCAGTGCTTCCTCTCTTGCGCTCCCGGTCTCTCTCTCTGTCTCCGACTTCTGCTCTCATGGTCCCTCCACAGCCTCTATTTTTATCCCTCTGACACACCCCCTGACCACCTCTCTGTCTGTCTCTCCCCCTCCCTTGTCTCAGGTCCCAGCTCCTGGTCCCAATTAGTTGATGGCGGTCAAGCAGTGGCAGGGCCCCCACCCCCGGCTCCTCATTACCGCCAGCGGCTCCTAATGAGCCTGGGGGGGAGGTGACCCTGCGCCCCCGGCCCGGCCTGCGTCACTGCCCAGTGCGGGGGCTGGGGAGGCGATATAAGGGGGCTGCCCGCGTCGCTGCCCGAGCCCATTGCGCGGTAGGGGGCCCTGCGGGCGGCCTGGGGGTGGGCGGCTAGCGGGGCCAGGATCTGGGCTCGGATTCGGACTTCAGCCCTTCCCTTCCTCTCTCCACAGGTGATGGAGACTCGCCAGGTGTCCGGGAGCCCCTGGATGCGGCTGTTGCTGCTCCTGCTCCTGCTCGTGCCCTGGGGCACCCGCACTGCCTCGGGTGTCGCTCTGCCCCTCGCGGGGGTCCTCAGGTAGGTGCCAGGCCCAGGATTTCCATGGGAGGGTGGGGACCCGGAGAAAAGGGAATAAGAGACCCAAAGAGAGAGCCAAGAGATCCAGAGCGGGGAGGGCAGAGTCTGACCCGCCGTGGAGGGAGATGGGGAGGTAGGCGGAGGAGCGACAGGAGAAAGATGCGGAGATAGATGTGGGCGAGGCACCGATTCATTCTCGGCGCACCGCGGGCTGGGTTCTGCTGTGCCAGGCCGCGAGCTGAGCGCCAGCGGCGGACCAGGATCGGACTCGGCCTGGGTTCTCAGGGCACTTTGAACCGAGGGAGCAGAGGGACCGGGGCGGGGGACAAAGGGAAGGGAGGCAGAGCCCCTGCCCAGGTGCAGTAACCGGGCTCCGAGCTAGACCGCAGGGAGAACCGGCGGGCGGGGCCCGGGCGCGCAGTAACCCGGCCTCCCGGTCTCCGTGCAGCCCGCGCACCTCCCGCCAGGCCCGGGCGGGTCCGGCCACCCCGGTGTCGCGGCGCAGCCTGGCGCTGGCGGACGACGCGGCCTTCCGGGAGCGCGCGCGGCTGCTGGCCGCCCTCGAGCGCCGCCACTGGCTGAACTCGTACCTGCACCGGCTGCTGCTGCTGGAAGGGCCCTGAGCCGCCAATAAAGACTACTCGGCCAGCGCCCTCTCCTGAGCCTCTGTGTGTGAGGTCTGCGCCGGCCACTCCTGGCGTCTCACCCTTCAGTCCCCACCCCCCTTTTAAAAACAGGGTCTCACTGTGTAGCCCAGGCTAGCCTCAAACTAGCAGCGATCCTCCTGCCTCAGCCTCCCGAGTGCTGGGATGACGGGTGTGCACCACCACGCCCAGCTCCCCCGCTCCATTTTTCTCATGGAAGCCGGCTTCCTTCCTGCGAAGCTCGTTCTGCCCAGGCAGCTCGGTCCTCACCTTGGGACTGTCCCCCGGCACTGCGTCTGCGCTCCCACCTCCCGTCTCTGCCGCTTCTTTCTGGTTCTGTCATCTCACGGTCTCTGCCCCCCAGCGTCTCTGCCCCTTCTCGGGGTCTCTTTCTGGGTGTCCTCCCGCCCGCCTGGCCCTCTGGAGATCTCTGCTTCTCCTCTCGTCTCTTCTGGCTCTGAAACTCTTCCTTTCTTAATTACCCTCTTTTCTCTGCTCGGCTTTCTCATGACTTCCTTTTTCTTCTGCCTTCGGGTCTCCATTCTCTCTCCTTCAGCTCTCATTTTCTCTGTTTTGCTGTTGCCCCCTTGTCGCCTCTAGACTTCTTAGGAACGCGGCTTCTAAGCCTCTCTGCGCCTCCTTTTCCTCGTCTGTTATGAGGATTAAACTAGATCCTATACTGTACAGTGCTTCAGCACAGAGCCCGACGCGCAGAAAAATCCTTTAATTAGAAACCTTTCCTTCTGGCTCACAGCAGCCTCTTCAGGGCTTTCCGACGGCGAGCTTCCCGGGAGAGCAGGGGGCGCCAGGCTGGGGCGGGGACGGGGTCACCTGGGCCGCAGGTGAAGCGAGAAGCGAGGAGGCAGCCAATCAGAATCCGCTTCTCTTCCTGGAGGCTCGGCCCGTCCTTCGGCCCCGCCCCTCAACGCTGACCAGCCACACACTCCCGGAGGGACGCGGAGGGCGCCGACTCGCGCCGGGGCGGAAGAGGAGGAGGGGCACAGCTCGTGCGGACCGTACTCTGATTGGCCTGAAAAGGAGAGGGTGGAGCCGTACGTGGGGGGGGCTGGCGAGTGCGGGTTGGGCGAGCTCGCTCTCATTGGCCCTTAGGCTGCGGGGGCGGGACTGTGACCGAAGAGCCATTCAGGAATAACAAGGATTAAGTATTCCTTACAACCACTGGGAGTTGGCCTAATATTACAAATAAACATGACTTAAAGTCAGGAGTAATTTTCTCAAGTTGTCAGCTCGCAAGGGACAGAAGGATAACTGGAATCCAAACGTGTGTAACTTCAAAGGTGCAGGCTTCCCACTGCTCTAGCAAGACACAGGATTCCACCGATGAGGAGCAGCCTTGCGCGCAGTCGGCGCTCTTCTACCTGCTACGCTTGTACCAGCGACCCCAAGACCCGACTGGAGCCTCGGCTCCAGAGCCTCGCAGCTGGGTAGTGGCCTGGGCTCTTCCCGTACTCTATCTTCTCCCATCTCTTTATCTCACCTCCCACCACACTGCAGCCTCGAATCCTTCCCGGGCTGCCAGAAAAACAACAGAAAAAAACGCTTCACAGTCAGCTCTCCCCCACACGGGTCTATTTCCCACAGCCTGGTCTTCGTACAGACTCTGTACCTCTGCCTGTTACGACACCCTCCCCTAATCACGGTCACGGGCCACACCATCTCCAAGACCAAAGGCAGATGCGACGCATCTGGCAAGAACCCTCTGCACAACCCCAGTACCACGCCCGTGTGCCGGACAAGGAGAAGGTGCCAGTGATCTACTTTTGGGGAGGACAGCGTTCTCAGTCTTCACCCACTCCCCTCCTGTCTCCAGCTCAGGTTGGGAAGGGGTTTTCAGCATCATAACACGGCAAAGCTAAGCCATGAAGATGGTCAGCAGTAACCAGCGGAGGGCTTTGGTGGGAGGTGGAAGCCGGCCCACTACAGACCCAGGATGCAGTTAGGACAGGACCAACTCGGGCTCTTACCCATGGGGCAGTGGAGGTCAGTCAGGTCCCAGTGGGGGGCAGGTGGAGGTAGAGACCAGGTAGGAAGGAGGGAGAAGTCAGAGCCCATGAGCCCTTTCAACTCAGCCTGGCAGTGCTTCCGCCCTGTGGCCTGTGGGTGGCCTCCAATGCACTCGGTGGGCCCACACCCTTCAATAACCTCCATGCCCATTTATCTGCCTGCCCAGCGCCCCTTACCAACACAGGGACCACATGTGGGCAGCAACGTGCCCGGCCCTGGAGGGGCGCCCAGACTCCCTCCCAACAGAGACAGGGGTGGCTCCTGATGGGATGTTGGGGGCTATGACAGCAGTCATCTTCTGGGCATGAGGGAAGGGTCATGCAACAGAGTTGCAGAGGCCCTGGCCACACTACCCTCCCTCCTCCAGCCTTGTGCAATGAGGAGATAAATAATCCACAGCGTCAAAGCCATTATTGGGTACATTTTGTTTTTGTTAAGAAATGGAGTCACAGCAGTAGGAAATCTGGAGATGTCACATAAATACCCAACACAGTGACGTGGCTGCCCCTGCAGTGGCTCTGGGGGTGCGGGCCCCAGCAGGCAGCGACAGGACTGAGAGGGGATGAGGGAGGTGGCACCTACACTGGCGGTGGCTGGAGGTAGCAGAGCTGCAGGTGGGGCCAGGTAGGTGGCGGGGCCCGGCCCAGCAGCAGCACTGAGAGCAGCAGCAGCAGCAGCAGCACCGGGCCCAGGACCCGGGCAGGGAGCAGCGGATGCCAAGTGGCCCTAGTGGGAGGCAGGACAGGCTTAGCGAGGGAGCTGTGGTCTCCCCAGGTCTGGCCACCTCTCTGCTTCTAGAGATGCTTTGAGGGCACACCTGGGTGGCTGGGGACACAGTGGGGACAGGCCATGCTGGGCCCACGGCCTCCCGACTGGGACCAGCTCCTTCACCACGGGCACCAGGGCTTGCTGGAGCACTGGCTTGGCAGGACTGTGGAGGACAGAAGGGAAGGAATTACCCCCAGCTGTCTGTCCCCAAGTCCCCTCCAGTCCTTGTGGGTCCTGTTACCTCTCAGGAGGGCATCCTGCAACGTTTCCAGGGTGAGGGTCTCTTAGAAGGATGGGCAGATAAGCCTGGGAGGACACAGGAGACACCCCTGGGTCACTGGGTCCTGGCCTGGGAGTGGCCTTGGGCCAGCCCACTGGACTCAGTGAGCACAGAGGAGGTGGTGGACACAGAGCTCCGTGTGGGAACATCTCTGGAACACGATGTCAGGCGGAGGTCCCAGCTCTGCAACTTCTAGCCATGCGTCCTTTGGCAGGTCATGCCACACCTCTTTGCCTCACTTTACCCATCCACCTGTCAGGGATGTGACAGTCCCCACCTCATAGGATAACCATGGAGACTAGAAGAGTGAATGCAGGAAGCTGGGCGTGGTGGCGCACACCTGTGATCCCAGTACTTGAGAGGCTGAGGCAGGAGGATCACTGCAAGTTCAAGGCCAACCTGAACTACACAGCAAGACCCTGTCTCAAAAAAATAAAAAAGGAAGGAAAAAAAAGTGGGAGGGTCTCAGAAGAGGGGCAGTGCAGTGAGCACTCATGACGGAGCGAGCTACTCCTGTTGCCATCTTCACGTCCCACCTGGTTCTGGGAGTTTCTAAGTCCCTGAGGCAGTGCTAGGACCTCTGCAGGTGCGAATCCCCGTCCTGGGCCTCGTACGGTGTGGGCCTCAGACCACTCTATGCCTGTGCCCAGGCCTTGGGCCACCTCCTGCCAGGGTTTCTGGTAGGGCCTCCTCTCCACAGGTCTGGGGCTTCCCGCCCCCATAGCTTTGCTACAGGGACTATGATGTTGACAGCAATAAGGCAACAAAAACAGAAGACTGACACCAGCCACGTCTTCACCCCCGCCAGCCACTGTGCCACCTCACTGTGTGGTGCTGAACAGCAGAGCTGGGCAGACTATCACTGCACCAGCTGCATGGACGCTGAGCTGGCACCGTCTGGGCCAGGAGTGTGGTGGGCTTTGGGGCCAGGCTGCTCAGAGTGGAGCATCCCCAAGGGCAGCCATCTTGGCCAGTCTGGATCCCAGAGTGTTGCCAGTGTCCTGAGGGGGCCAAGGACAAGGCCAGGCTCGCTCTCGCACGCCTCAGCTGAAGACTGTGGGCTTCTCACCTAGTTTCCTCTCCTCTCTGTGACTGAGTTGGGGTTGTAGCCTCCCCCTTGCAGGGAAGAGCAGGCGTCCGAGCTAGGAGACGGGGCAGCTGGGGAGGGCTGCCCACCGCGTGTGGCCCCCGACACTGTGCATTTATGCAATCCAGGGGTGTGGGCTCAGCCCTGTGCGCTGGCTGGGGGGGTCTCCTGGGAATATTCTGGCTGCCCCCACCTCAGCCACTCCGAGGGCCTGGTTATCACAAGGCCCTACGGTGAGGTTTCTCTCTGCTCTGGAGGAGATGGGGAGGGATGGGGGCTGGAGTGAATGGGGGGACTGGAAGGTGTGCTGGGACTGCCTACTGTGAGCCGGCTCTGTGCTTCCTCCGCTTCCTCTTCTGCCTCCACTTCCTCTCTTTCAGGCAACCTGAGGGCAAGGAAGTCACTGGAAGCCTCCTCCCCCTCTTCCTGGCTCCCTTTGCCCTGGGGGGCTGGGAGGGAGCCTTTAAAGCAGGTGGGGTCACAGCATGGATAGCCCAAGGAGGGCCTGGAAATTCAGGGGAATTTCCATCAAATCTCCAGAGTGTGATCCCCTCAAAGGGTAAGGGACCTCTTCATCTTAGAGAATTCTCACCTACTACTTTCCAGGTGATTTCTTAACAGAGGCTTTGGGTTCTCCCACCTCCAACGCCCTAGCGTCCTGCTGCACCTGCACACCCACGGCACTGCCGTCCAAGGCCTGTGCCCGTTTCCGGAGTCTCAGTCACCCTGGGTCTTTAAGGACTGGAGCTCCCGCTCAGGTCTCCCTACCTTCAGGTCCAACTCTGTGAGCTCTGCCCCCACCCAAATCACTTCTCCTAAAGCCCAGCCTCTGCTCCTTCTGGGGCCACGGCCTGCTGACCCCTTCAGCGCCTCTCTGGAGACTCAGTCCCAGACGTCCACGCTGCCACTCACTGCCCTCACTAGGACCAGGGACCCAGCCCTGCAGCTGCCGCAACCACTGCACCCTCAGGGACATAGCTGTTTCCTCAGCCCCCACCGCATGCAGCATCAGGTGCCTGCAAGCCCAGCCTCTGCACCCCCCAGCTGTCTGATCTCCCCAAACTTCTACTCTGGACCCAGGCGGTTTAGTACCCCAAACCCGTCAAGGTCAGACTTCAACCCTGGCCACCTTTGGGGCCACCGTACTTGCCACCTTTCTCACTCCCAGACTCCCAACCCTCTGGAAATTCAGATGGCATCAGCCATGCCCCCCACTGGGCTCAGCTCCTTCTCTGTTCCTAGGTGACGTTCCGGGTGACACAGGGAGGACCCGTCTCTGGAGCCCCCAGTCCCCCCAATCTCAGCTCTTCCCAGACAAGTCCAATCAGAGGCCACGGCGGGCAGCCTCATTAGTCACCGCGGTGGAGACTGAAGGCGGGGAGGGGCAGAGGGAGACACCACAGGAAGCCAGAGGTCCCAGGGTGGGCCCAGACGGCTAATGCTTTCTACACGCTCAGAGGCCTGGACACAGCCTTGTGACAACCACATAGCGGTCACCACGCTGGTGCTTCAGAGATACAGCTGGGTAAGCTCCCCAGCCCCAGCGCAAAGTAACCAAGATGGGGTCCGAGAGAGACCCATCGGGGTCTCATTCCTCTCGGGCCTCCTGGAAGTCTAGGAGGGTGTGTTCAGTGGGAGGGCGACCACCCTGCTCCGTCTACACGGCTCCTGTACCAGCTCCTCGGCCCTGCAGGCCCCCTCAGGGTCGCCTCCTCCAGGAGCCGCATCTCCCCCACAAGCTGCCTGGGTCTGCTCTGACTCCCCACAGTGCGGGACACTAAGGGTCTGAGCCATCTCCGGCCCGTGGGCCCAGGACCCCGCAGCAAGGCTTTGCGTGAGTGAAGGGGTGGCACTCATCCATGAATGGGGCCACCCGGGGGATGTCACAGGGAGGCAGAGGACTGCTCAGTGGAGAACACAATCCTTACCACACGGACGGCTCCTTCCTCGCTCCTTCAGGGCACACCGGCTCTCCCTCGGAGTTTCTCTGTGGGAACAAAAAGGACAGGTGTCCCTCACTCCTGCCACTCAGAACCCTCTCCCTGGGCTTCGGCCACGCCTGCTCCATGGTGCCTGCTGTCCCCTGCCCTTGCATCCCAGACCCTGTGTACAACCCACCTGTGAATTCACCACCTTCTAAGGCCTCTTGTGGCCCCCACTTGGAGCCACTCTGTCACCCTCCCAGGGGCAGAAGCCATAAACAGGACAGTTGTTCTTGATTCTCCCACGTGCCCTCCTGCAGGACCCAGCATCAAGGTCCCCCAAGGCCTGGATGCCCATGAATCTCTCCTGCTCACTGGCCCAGGAGCCCAGCAGCCCCTCTCCAACCCCTCAGGACGCGGGGCCTCTGCGTTCCCCAGAGCCACCTGTTGGCCTTGACCCCAGTCACCAACCTGACACTGCTTTCTAAACAGTCACTCCCTGTGCCTGCAGCAGCCCCTGGGTGGCCCTCAGGGTGTCATCTCCTGATTGTCCTCCTCTCATCACTCATCCCCGAAGCCTGTCTGTCCCTAGCCCTGTCCACCCCATCCTCACCGCATGGCCCTGTTCTCTGTCTCCATGGCTCTAGCCCCGGCCTTCCGGCCTCCAGCTGGTCCCTCATGCAGCCCAGAAGGATCTTTCCTGCCAGAACTCATCCCCCTCCTCATTCTCAGACTTTTTGTAGTTTTACAGAGAAAAGCACAATCTCTCAGGCTGACAGGGATTCCCTTCATTATGAGGCCTGGCCTCATCCCTCACTAGTCACCCTGAGCCACAGGACTCCCCAAGTGCAATGTGGATTTAGGCCCCCAAGGCTGTTCCTGCTGCCAGAAAGGCCTCATTCCTTGAACCACTTAATCTTCTTCTTCTCTGTCTCTCCTTATTTTGTTTTGTTTTCTGAGACAGGGTCTCACTATGTAATTCAGGCTGGCCTTGAACTTGCAGTGATCCTCCTGCCTCAGCCTCCTGAGTGCTGGGATTATAGGCATGCACCACCACGCCTGGTACAATTTTAAATAAGATGATTCCTGACAGTGTTGTATAAAAAAAGAAAATAGAACCCACCACTCAATTGTGCTTGCTTTACAGCAGGTCCGTCCCGAGAGGGCAGAGGTGGTATCCTGTGTGGCTTAGGGCTTGAGGTCCAGCACGCAGTGTGCACTCAGTAAGCATCTGCTCATTGAGCGGGAGGCAAGCAAAGGCGCAAAAGGGCTCATGTGATCTTGCGCCCTCCCCTGCTCACCTGTCCCCCATCTGGGGCTTCAGATGGAACCTCGGGCTCCTCAATGGGCTCCCAGGTGGTCTCTCCCCACTGCCACGCTCCACACAGGGGACTGCCGAGGTCGGCACCTGCCGCCTCTTGTTTCTGGGAAGAAGTCGTTCTGAGATCAGGAAGGGCCAGGCTGAGGCAGAGGTGGAGACAGGCAGGGCCAGGAAGAGAGCGGGAGGTGGGGAAGGCCTGGTGTGAGGCTGGGGCTACGGAAGCAGACCAGGGAAGGGTCAGGGTTAGGGACGAGGTTGAGGAATGAGATGGCCATAGGGGCAAATGGGACAGGGCTGAGTCAGGGCTGGGCCTGAGCTGGCAATAGTTTTGGAGTTGGGATCTGAGGTAGAGAGTTTGAGAAGAGCTGAGTTTAGGGTGGGAAGCTCTGTGGCAGCAGTGTGACTTTGGGGCTCCCCAAGAGAGCTCTGGGGCCATGGGCCAGCCAAATGTGAGCATCAGAGTGGGGAGACACTGGGGTTTCTGTCCTGGTGGCCTCCAGTATAGTCCAGGGGCGCCAGGCCTACCTGCCAAATGGCCTCGATCTCCAAGCCCAGCGATAGGGGCAGTGGTGTGGTCCAGCCTGTTCCTCTGGCCTGGGCCCCTTCCAGTAGCCTGGCCACACAGACAGGGATGCTGCTTCTGTCTGCTGCCACAGCCGGCCTGCCCACCCGCGGCCCTGCCTGCCTGCCTCGGCCCCCACCCCACTCCCCACCACCCACTCACTCATCCGGTGCCTCCTGGGCCTGACTCAGCTGCTCCTCCAGGTGAGAGATTTCCCGCCTCAGTTCCTGCAGGGGAGGTGAGCATGCGGGACACTGGGTTCTCCACTCTGCCCCCCAACCTGGTCCCTCTTCACATCCTCTCCACTTCCCCAGACTTGTAGCGCCAAGGGACCCGGGGAAGAGAGCAGTGACACACTTAGGAAGCTGAAGAGACAGAGAGTGCCACAGCCAGGAAAAGTACAGGAAGGCAGGCAGAGGTGGGGACCCCTGGAAAAGTGAGGTGTGGATGGTAACAGACTGACTCACAGAGGGGCAAGAGAAACACAGGATGTGAGAGACTCATAAAGACAGGAGCCCAGAGCGGCCCAGGGACACACAGACTAGACCCAGAGGCAGAGACAAGCACTGCAGGGAGCGGCCCAAGATGGCAGCGACAGAACAACGAAGATGGAGTGAGGAAGAGAGGAAGAGAGCCGGAAAGGCAGAGGAGGAAACGGGAGACACAGCTGCAGCTCTGTGTGCCGGCTGGAAAAGGGTGCAGGGAGGGGAGGCAGCAGGTCCCCTCCATGGCGGGGTGGGGTGCTTACCTGGGTGGTGGCTCTGTACTCCTCCACCGTCTTGGCCAGGCTCTCGGTGTGGCGCGTGCGCTGGGAAAGCACAAAGCCAGCTAAGCCCGGGCCCAGGCCCCCAGATGCTGAAGCTGCTGGTCATGGGGGACTGGCTGGGGGCCGAGAGGGGATAACCAGGGTAGAGCAGATTCCAGACCCCATGGGCCATGCCTGTGATCTTGGGGACACCTTCCAGCCTCTCTGGGATGACAGGAGAGGGACAGATATGCATGGAAGGCAAACGTCTCCCTCCCAGGCCCTCACCTTGGAGAGGATGGCGTCCCGTTGGCAAATGAGGCGTTCACACTCATAGAGCTGCCGCTGCCAAGGAAGGGGCCTGTCCATCTCTCTTTCCTCCAGGATGGCCCTGGCCTGGCCCCCCGCCTGCTCCCCTCTCCCAGGGCTTCTCCTCAGCCTCTCATGACAGCCTGGACGTCAGCTACACCAAGGGGCTTCAGTGGGGCTGCCTGGAGCCGGAGAGCTGGATCCTGACAGAGGAGCCCTGCACTTAGCCGGCCTCAGTGGCTGTACCCGGGATGGTGACAGTGGCCCTGGGGAGGGGAGCTGTCCGGCAGCAGGCAGAGGCAGCACCTTCAAAGCGTCCTTCTCTGTGGCCAGCTCCTCACTCCTCTTCTTCACTCCATCCCGCTCGGCCAGCAGCTTCCCGTTCTGGAGGAGAACAGAGTGCAGGACAGTCAGCTTCAGCGCGTGGTGACACTGATGCTAACAGCTGCCGCTTGCTGAAAACTCAAAGAGTGTCAGCCTCGCACTAAGCACTTTGTATGTGTGGGCCTTTCAACCCCCCACCATCTCAGTGGGGCCTCAGCTTCGAGTTCTCTGTGGGTGCACCCCATCAATCAAAAGGGAGCCAGGCATGGTGACTGGTGCACATCTGAAGTCCCAGCTACTTGGGAGGCTGAGGCAGAAGGATCCCAAGTTTGAGTCCAGCTTGAGCAACTTAGCGAGACTCATCTCAAAATAAAAAGGACTGGGGAGGGGGCTCAGCGGTAGAGCACTAGGCCCCGAGTTTAATCCCCAGTGTGGGAGTGGGGTCGGGGGAGGAAGACAAAAAGGACCTACTTCCCGGGGTTGCTGTGGGATTAAACGGGTTACTAGTATCCTCTGACACTGAGCACCTCACGTGTCAACCCAGTTCTCAGTCCCCATTTTAAAGATAAAAGCAACTCAGGCACAGAGAGGCTGTGCACCTTGTCCGGTCACAACACGTTGGTGATGCCAGTGAGCACAGACATTTCCGACAGTGTCCACAGCGCACGATAAGTGTTCAGGATATATTCATACAGACACTTAACTGTGCATCACAATTTATTTTTTATTTTTTTATTTTTTTTGAGACAGGATCTCACCATGTAGCTCAGGCTGGTGTTGAAATCCCTGCGTAGCCCGTGACTACATAGCTCTATGGCCTGGAACTCGCTGCAATCCTCCTGTCTCAGCCTCCTGAGTGCTGGGCTAACAGGCATGTGCCACCATGCCCAGCTTGGTTTGTTTGAAAGAGGATCAAAACAAGGCCTGCTATTTCTTTTGGTTGAAATGTGTCATTTCTTTTTTTTTTTTTTTGGTACTGGGAATCGAACTCAGGACTTTGTGCTTGCCAGGCAGGCACTGGGCCACTGTGCTATATCCCTGACCCTGTGTCATTTCTTTTAATCTAACAGTAATTTCTCTCACAGGTACTTTTTGGGCCTTTCATCTGTGGCAGAATCCAGGTCATATGTCCTGTGGAATCGGCGCATTTGGATTTGGCTGGCGTCATTCTTGCTCCCGGTGGTGACAGTCATGCAAGACCTTGAGCAGGATCTTGTGCAATGTTCTGCCCTAGCGAGGAACCGCACCCGTCGCTCCCAGCTCTGCAGAGGCCACGGAGGAGTGTGGGGGCTAAGAACCCTGGCCAAGCTCACATGGAGGGGAACTGGATGCAAACCCCAGTGATGTGAGTTCAAATCCCTTGTCTGTAACCTTGGACTCTCCTCCATACCAGATATGGTACTGGGTGAGAATGGGGCACCGAGGGAAGCAGCCTCACCCCGGGCCACTGGGAGTGCAGAGAAAGTAGAGAAGGCCCAAAGCGGAGGGTGCCAATGCAAAAAGGCCCTGAGGAGGCCCACTGCGACCTCAGCGGTGTCTGGGCTGCAGCTCTGAGGGAAGCAAGGAGGCCAGAAGAGGGCAGCCCGTGCTAGCTGCAGAATGGGACCTCAGAATAAAATGGCCAGCACTCTAAGGCTGAGGCAGGAGGACTGCAAGTTCAAGCCCAGCCTGGGTAATTTAGCAACTTAGTAAGACCCTGTCTCAAAACAAAAAATGAAAAGGGCTGGTGGTGTAGTTGAGTGTGAAGGCCCAAGTACTGCCAAAACAGAACAAAGCAAAACGAAACAACACAGCCCAAACTGCAGCCTAATGTTTCCATGCACCAGAAGCCTCCCAAGCTGCACGGAGTTGAAGCCATTGCGGGAGGTGTGTTGGGCAGTGGCACAGGCAGCCCGGAGTTCCTCTGGCATGGCCCTCCTCTGATGCCTCGGGGACACTGAGGCCAGCTCTGCCCTTGCTCCTGCCGGCTGGGCTCCAAGTCCTCCATCAGCCGCCCTCGCTCCACTTGGTCTCAGCGGGCCTGGGCTGCCAGGTGAAGGGCGGAGGAAGGACGGACAGGAGTGCTGTGTCAACATCTGTCCACCTGGTGGGAACTGTGAGCCAGATCCCAGGCCCCTCGGCGGGGTACTGGTTACTCAGCTGCTCCTGCAGAAACCCGAGCCAGCCCCTCATCCTCCTTCAGAAGGCTGCGTGTTCCTTTGGGTGAGTGTCATGTTACGAGGATAACCGTAACCGGAGACCTCAGTCTACAGCTGCTCCGCAGGCAGCTTCGGTGAGGGTGGTGACCGAGGATAGCTGCAGCTTATCGAGCAAGCGAGCGCCTAGGACGTCCTGGCACTGCTGGCTGAGGCGGTGCTCTTGGCTTGGAGGGGCCTCTGCACAGTGAGGCGGCAGGGACTGTTAGTTGCCACCCCCCTGCTTGTCACTTCTGGGGATCCACTCTTATGCCTGAGGGCAGGCAAGTCCCAGCCCCAGCCCTGGAGGTGAATGAAGAGGGACATTTTGGCAGATTCAGGAGACCCAGCAGCCATTCTTGTCCCTCCTTGCTTATTTGCCTTGCATCCTAGAGGTTAAAGGTCAGATCCTGTCCCATCCTCCCTTGCATGGGGCAGTATGTGCTCTCCTTCGTCCCTGAGGTATTAGAGAAGTCTATGGAGGGTGGGGGGTGGGGCGACCGGCCTCTGGAGCAAGCTCTTCCTTCCGAGGAACAACGTGCCATTAGATAGGTATTTGCTGGGGCCTCCTCTCTTGGCTTTGAATGAGAATGTGAGGTCAAGAGTTCTTGCAGCCATCTGTGACCATGAGGCCAGAAGCAGATAAAAAAGCCAGTGAGCTAACAAACCAATCTGGAGGCCACATCCTTCAGAATCTCTTAAGAAAATGAGTGTCCTTCAGATTGAAGCCACTGTTTCCTCAGAGGTCCTCTTCCTTAGAGCTGACAGTGTCCTGGACCCGTCGGTGGCCCGGTCATCCGTGTCAGGGAGCGACGTGACTACAGCCGTGATGCTCGGATGCCATGAGATGTGAGGAAGCGGGCGCTGCCAGGAAGAACCCTTCCCTCACTCCTAGAACAGATGTTCTGGAAGGAACCACCACCTCCTGTCCACACTCCACGCCTCGCACTGGGGCAGCCACCTGCTGTGTGGTTCCCCTTGCCCCAAGCGGGGGCTGACAGAAGAGCCACGGAATAGTGGAAAAAATTGGGACGTCAAGGTAAAAACCCTGTACGGAGGTAGGACCAAGAGCTTTAGAGGGAATACATGATTTGCCTGGACCAGGCACAGATGCTTAGAGCTGGAGGAGAGTGCTGAAGAGTCAGAGAAAACCACGCCTGCAATCCTAGCACTCTGGGGGGCTGAGACAGGAGGATCACAAGTTGGAGCTCAGCCTGGGCAATTTAGCAAGACCCTGTCTCAAAATAAAAAATAAATAGTAGGCTGGGGATGTAGCTCAGTGCAAAGCTCAGTACTGAAAAAAAAAAAACAAAAAAGGCAGGAGACTGAAAATGAGTCCTGAGCCAGCCCCAAGCCCCTTAGCTGTGAGGGGTGGAGGGGGTGGACACAGAACCACAGAGCCCCTGGCAAGTCTGGGAATCTGAGAGGCTCTGTGCCCTTCCCGGCCCAACCTCAGATCCACTGATGGGTGGGAATAATAGATGCTGTGTGAGGCCTGGTGAGGCCCTGTGTGCCCCCAGGGAAGCAGCCAGACCTCCTTGGGGCCCTGGAAGAGTGTGCAGATGGCTGCGGGCACCACCAGTGGACGCGGCGAGGACTGCAACTGCAGAGATCGGCAGGCAGTGTGGGCCTCCCCGAGGCTGGGAGCAGATGAGAGGACAGATACCCAGTGAAGACCTGCGGTTTCCTGGAGCACTAGGGCCCCGTGTGGATCCCCTGCAGCTCAGATGCCACCTTGGGTTGGAGGAGTGGGCAGCGGCGATGAGTTCCATCACCAATGAATTGCAGTTTCAGCTACAAGAACTAGGTGGGCCCAGAATGAACTAAGATGACATTTTCTGTCTCACAAAATGGGGCTTGGCTTAGATGCGAAGCTGAGATAGGTAGGCCCTGGCAGGAGTGCTGGTGTTTACCCCTCACGACAGCCCCACGGAACAGCTAAGTCTTCTCCCTGGCTCTTGGAGAATGAAGCTAAAGCTTGGTGGGGGGCAGGGATGAAACCCTTGCCTTGCACATGCGAGACCTGGGTTTCGTCCCCAGCACCGCAAAACAAAAATAAAATAAGCCTTGGAAAGGATAAGCCACATGTCTAAAGTTGCCTGTTGTGTAAGTGGCAGAGATGGGATCCGAACTCAGGGCTGACTTTTTTTTTTTTTTTTTTTGTGGGTACCGGGGGGTCGACCTCAGGACCTCGCGCGCCAACAGGCACCCGTGCTGCTGAGCGATATCACCGGCCCCTTTTCCGTATGTGGGATCCGGGAGTCTAACTCGGGCCCTCGCGCTTGCAAGGCAGGCGCTTATGCCGCTGAGCCATCTCACCGGCCCCTCAGGGCTGACTTTTAAGCCCACGTTCTTTTTACCATAAGCAGTGCTAACATATAAATGACGCTAGCCAACTCCTAGCAAGCATGTCCTCCACATCTACTTGTGTCTTCTGCTTTGCTCACCTGTATGGGTGAGGACACTGAGCCACAGCGAGGAGAGCAATGGCCCATGCCCACCTAGGTGGCTTCAGGCAAGCCAGGTACCCTCCCGAGCCCACACTCTTGTCAACTGTGCAGCTCTTACTTTGTGTGATGTTGCCCAGGGCATTCACACGCTGTTGGGATGCCACGGTCTCGCCTGCAGGCTGAAGTTGTTAGGCTGTGGGCTACAGGGGGTTTGGCGTGGCAGGGGGACAGGTGGTGCTGGGCCTTGGCTCACCTCCTCCTGCAGGGTCTCCACCTCCGCCACCAGGTGCTGCTGCTCCTTTTCCTGACCAAGCCAGAGAGGACAAAGGCTTCATTTCCAGACTTTCTGCCTCCACAACTCCCCTCCTCGGCCTGGGTCATTAAAGAACAGGGCTGGGAGCTGGGTGTGGCAGCTCAGGCCTAACATCCCAGCGCTCAGGAGCCTGAGGCAGCAGGATCGCTGTGAGTTCGAGGGGAGTCTGAACTAGAGCAAGAACCTGACTCAAAACCAAACCTAACCAGGCCGCGCATGGTGGCACACGCCTGTAATCCTGGCACTCAGAAGGCTGAGGCAGGAGGATCACTATGAGTTTAAGGCCACCCTGGGCTACACAGTGAGTTCAAGGTCAGCCTGCACTACAAAGCGAGACCCTGTCTCAAAAAACAAACAAAAAAACAAAACCCAACCCAACCCAACCCAATCCAACCCAGGGCTGGGAGAATGGCTCCTGCTGTCACTGTGGTAGGGGTGGTAGGTAGGCCTGAGAAAGTAAGCAGGACCTAGAGCAACTGCTCTGACTTCGGAAAGGAGGGAAGGGCCCAGCACCCACCGTCTGCCGGGCCTGGGCCAGGAGGCTTCGATTCTGCTCCTCCAGGCTCTTGGCCAGAGTCTTCAGGTCCTCCAGCTCGTCGTCCACAGCCTTGGCAGACTGCAGAGCCTGCTGGGTGCTGATCGGGCAGGGCCGGGGGAGCCACGTGAGGAGGGGAAGGTAGAGACGCACGGAGAGATCCACTCAGACAGCAGTAAGAGAAATCCCACAGTGGGGAGGGTAGTGGCAGAAGCTCACAGTGGGGAAGACCAAGACACACAGGGAGGGGACAGAGACCCAGAGAGAAAGGGTGGGACAGAGACCTAGCAGGGACTACAGAGACCCAGTTTCAACCTAAAGACTGAGGAGGTGGGACAGAAACCTAAAAGTGGGAGACTTAAAAGAGCAGGACCATGATGGACATGGGGCACAACAAGAACAGAGGAAGGACAAGGCCAATGACACAGAGGATCAGAGAAAGAAGAAGGATAGAGGAGTCCATGCTTGTAATCCCAGCACTTGGGAGGCTGAGGCAGGAGGATCAAAAGCTCAAGGCCAGCCTGAGCTACATAGTGAGACTGGCTGGGGATGTAGCTCATTGTGAAGGCACTGGGTTCGATCATGAGTACTAGGTTGTGGGGAGTGAGATCCACACCTAAAGGAAATGATAGACAAAACCAGAAAGGCTGGGGAATAGGAACACTGAGACAAAAGAGAAAGCTAAAAGACAGAAAGATGAGAAAGACAGATGTAGAGTCAAAGGCCCAAGCGGGAGATGCAGATGAGGCTGGGGCTGGGGCCACGGAGGGAGGAGGCAGGAGGTGGCCAGGCGCGCAGCCCACCTACGAAGCTGCCTACGCAGGGCCAGGATCTCCTCCCCGAGGCGTGCAGAGCCCTCCTCAGCCGTCTCCACGCTGCGCTGCAGCTTAGCATTCTCCCCGGCCAGGCGCCGGTTGCTGAGCTCCAGGTCCTCCAGGCTGCTCAGCAGATCGGCAGTGGCAGGCCTAGGGAGTGAAAGGTGGGGTCACTGTGCTGCCCTGGTCCTGTCCCAGGTCAGGTGGGTGCTGGGGGTGGGAGATGGGGCTGCTCTGGAGAAACGGAAAGAGGAGCTGGACTTCTCTGCTCTCCCTGAGCTTAGCAAGGCCCCTGTCCTGCACCCAAGTCAGTTGCCAATGGGCATCAAGCCCTACCCAACCCAGGTAGCAGCTGCAGAACACAGGGCAGGGTGGGGGTGGGGAGGGGTCTGAGGATAGGTACAGCTCGGGCCTGGGGTCTTCGCCTCCAAAGCTCTCCAGGTTGGCTGGCTCCTCAGCTTCCGGACATCCTGGAGGGGGACAGACAACAGTGTGTTGGACTCTCTGGTGACTTCAATGCTGGGGTGCAACCTTCATCCTCCCCTTTGCAGGGGTTCCCTGTGCTCCTAAGGCTGCGGTACTCCCACTGAAAAGGCCTCTGGCTCACTGCTATCCCAAGCTCAGCCTGGGTTGTTTGGATAAGCCCCTTCCCCACTCCTTCTACACACTGGGGGCACCACAACTTCCCCAAACCCATTTCCCTTCCCAGGTCTCCTGCCAGCCGCCAGCCACTGGGCTCCCCTGGCTCCTTCCTCCTCATGTAGCAGCCCAGGCCCCCCACCCAGCTCTCTGCTCCACCCTTTCCTCTGTCCCCATGCTGTCCTAGGCCCTCCCCCCAAGCTTCTTCCCCAGCCTCCTGGACTCTGGTCTCTCCCTCTGTCCTTCCCCTCTTGGCCCTGCACTGTCTGGCCTGTCCCTGTGGGCTCACAGCCCTCTCCTGGCCCCGAGCTCATGAAGGAGGTTCAAGAAGACCTCAAGAAACCTGCACTTTTGGCTTTGTAAGGACGGAGAAATACACCCACCCCCCTTTCCTAGGCTGGTGATGGAAACCAGAGCCTCAGTCATGCTAGGCAAGCACTCTACCGCTGAGCTACACCCAGGATGTGGCCACTTTTTACAGAGCACCTCCTAGGTGGGAGGTCCTGGGTACAGGGCAACGAGCACACCCACTAACCCAACAGGAGGACAGGGACTAAGCAGGTGATGACTGCTCCAACAGAAAGGTGCGCAGGTCTGTGAGTGAGTGGAGAGAGCAAGAGCCGCTAGCCTAGGCAGCTCAGGGCTTCCCCTTTGTCTGAGGTGTGAAGGCTGAGGAAGGTACAGGGAGTCTGGCTGGAAAACAGCCTGGGCACAGGCCCAGGTGGCACCTGTGTTGCAAGGGGACTGGGGGACTGGAGAGTTAAGGAGGGGTAGGTGGGCCCTACAGGCCTCTATCATAGGGCTGCTGTTGCCAGGAGGGGTTGAAAAAATCCTGAGGAAGAAACCCAACCCAAAAGCTCAAGGAAGGATGAAGGGGCAGGCACACAGGCACCTAGAAAGCCAAAGTCACAGCTCCAGGTGAGAGCAAAGGTCCCTGTCACACGTTATCCCCTGCTCTGCCCCATGGGAAGTCCCCCCACAGGCTGACCCTGGGTCCACCTGCTTCACTCTATATATAGTGCTCTCACCAGATGGCAGCTGCGGGGCAGTCAGGGCTCCCTCAGAGGCGGTCTCCTCTCCCAGCTCTAATCCCCTGTATCAAAGGGATGAGGCTTAGGGCCCCCTGCAGCCACCCTGCCATCCTGACCTGGACCTGCAGGGGGCTGTGGCTGGGCAGGCAAAGGGGCCAGGTCAGGCGAGTGTGGCCCTGTGGGGAGGAAGGTAAGGCCAGATGGCAAGTGCCTGGGGCCAGATGGGAAAGCAGGAGGGGTGGGGACTGGGTTTGGGAAGGGATGGGGAGGGCCTGTGAGCCTCCCAGCTCTCCCCTTCACTGGGCCTCTTTTATTTCTAACTCGCAGACCCCATGGCCTCCTCCTCCAAGGCATTCTGTCCTCTGAGCCCACCCACCCGCTCCTGCCCCATCTGTTCGCTTTTCTCTCCTCCTCAGTGGGTGCCTGGCGTGCGGTGAGGTTTTGGGAAGGACCTCCCGAAGGGGCTGGAGGTGCACCTCACCCATGCAGCTGACAGGCAGCAATCCAGTCCCGCATGACCACCAGGAAGGTGCCCAAGTCCACAGTGGCCCCAGGGCCCTCCCCGTTGGGGTCCAGGCTTTGGGCCAATGTCTGGAGGCGTGAGTCCTGGGGGCCCTGGCCGGTCACAGCCTCCAGGTAGGCCAGCACACGGGTCACAGCCACAGTGCCTGGGACAGAGCAAGCCGTGAGGGTGGGTGGCATAGAGGGACCAGGTGTAGTGTGGGTGCAGGATATCACTGGCTAGGCTAGTGGCATCTCTGCCCCACAGCCTTGGGGGACATGTTGGCAAATCTCTTTCTCTCCTCTAAGTCAACTTTTCTACCCGGAAATGGGGCCCAGTCACCCCACCTTACTAAGTGGACCAATGAGGACAGAGCTGAGGGACAGCACCCTTGTTCCCCACCGGGCCCTCAAAGCCCTGCCCTCTTCTGTCACCGACCCCAGGTTTGCCTCGCCCCCTTATCCTCTTCTTTCCTGAATGAAGCTTCCCACAGTCACCCGCTTTGTTCCTGCAGGAGCCCAGTCCTGTCACTCCCATCTCCATCCTGCACCCGCTGTGCCCAGCCTACCACGCCCACCTGTCCTCTGAGGGTCACAAGCTTCAAATGTGGAGTTGAGTATCTGCTCCTCTAAGCTGAGCAGTGGCCCCAGGCTCACGTCCTCCTGCTGCTCCCAGAGGTAAACTGAGGAGACAAGAGGGCATGGCCCCAGTCAGAGAGCAGAGAGGAAGAGGGTGACACTGTCCTTGGCCCTTAGGGTTCAACTGGAGCTGCCTGGGGCTGGGGCTCGTGGGGAATGGTGCAAGCTTCACTTGGGGGATGACGTGAAGGTCTTTGAGCCCCCCACATGCATCCCATCTTTCAGCCCAGGAAGTCTCCTGCTCTGCCCTGTGTCCAATAGGCTTGGGAATACATAACAAGCTCTTAGATCACCAGGGCCTCCTGGCTTCTCCAGCCTCGCCAGCCGGCTCAGATGGGGCCAGGCGTGGGGGAGGGTAAGGAAGGGAGGATTCTGGGAGGAGCTGAGGGCGAGCCTCCCCCCCACACCCCGGGCTAGGAACAATCCGATAAAGCGCAGGCAGCCTGGATCGATCCCACCTGCCGCATCTCCAGTCTCCCAGCCCGCCCCAGGGACCAGGGCTCTCTCCTCCCTGCATCCCCGGGCAAGGCTGGCGTCACCAGAGCAGAGTCCTGGGCCAGAGCCCCAAGAAGCAAAGGGATGGGTGATCTCAGCAGGGTGGGCAGTGGGGGCGTGATCAGGAGCTGGGTCTGGACGCGAGGCGGACCCGCCTCTGAGCTGCTTGTATGTCTGTGGTGAGGTCGCTTCTCCTTTTGGAGCCTCAAACGCCACACTAGTAAAGTAGGGGTGGGGGTGGGTAGAGGATCCCCATTTATCAGGCCTGGGAGGGCTAGCTGTGTGTGTGTGTGTGTGTGTGTGTGTGTGTGTCCCGAGGGGCTGCTTGCTCACTATTAGCTCCACACGGCCTGTGTGCAGCAGGCACTTGCACACGTTCCGTGACACAGAACAGAACTCCACAAGGCCCCGCTAATCTCCCAGGGCCAGCAGTGACCTTCCAGGTCCCTGGGACAGTGGCTGGCAGCAGCTTCTGAGCACAGGCTGCAGGGTCGAGAAACCTGGGCTCCAGCTTGAACGTGGGGCAGTGCCTGGGGCAAGGGACCCTCTGAGCCTCAGCTGCTCCCCTGGGGCATGGGTGCCATGTTACCTTCCTAGGGGACAGTGCCATGGAATCTGGAGAGGCTGGGCAGAAGGCCTGGCATATGGCAGAGATGCCATGACAGAGTGGATACTTGTGGAGCATTTCGTACGTGCTAGGCCTCTTCTGAGCCCTCACGTGAACGTGGGAGGTGGCTCTCCAGCTCCACTTTACAGATGAGGAGACTGAGGCACAGGATTTAGGAACTTGCCCAGGGTCCCTTGTCCAGCTTAGGCACCCCCTTTCCCAACCTTGTGACCACAACTGGCCCCGCTGGTTGGAACCCGTGGGGAGTGGGAAGGCAAGGGTGGCGAGGCAGGGCTTCAGCTGCAGCTGGCTTCCTCCACCCTCTGTCCTGTGTTATGACGAGGACTCGGTGCCCTAGCGAGGTCACCTGCCAAGGCTGCCAGGCAGTGGGGAGCTGAGCTGGGTGATGATGGGAGCTTTGGGGACCAGCACGTCTGCAGTCCCTTCCCAGGGCCCTGAGGGAGATGTCGCTGTCTCTGTCCTGCTTTCTCATAGTGCGTCACTCCTTACTCAGTGCCTCCCTCTCTGCACCTGCCTCTTCTCCACTTCTCTCCCTGATCTTTCTCTCCATCTTTTCCTGTCTCTCCCTGTGTCCTGCCTGGCTCCGCCTCTGGTCCTTATTTTCCATCTCCCCACCTCTGTGCTTCTCTTCCCATACCTTGGCCAACGCTCTTCCCCAGCCTTCTCTTCTTCCTCTGTCCCTGTCTCTTTCCCCTGCCTTCTTCTGTGTCCGCTGTCCCTCTGCCACCCCTCCTGTCTCTGTTGCCTTCTGGGTGTGTCTTCCCTTTCCCGTGGGAGCCTCCCAAGCTGGCTCAGCCCTGGCCTGTGGTTCCTGGTGGCTTCACGCCCTCTGCTGGTGCAGGCGACGTCTAGCTGGCAGTCACCGGCGGGTCAGCCTGACTTCAGCCTCCTCACCCCGGTGTGAGGAGAGAGATCCCCTATCTGGAAAGCCTCGTGTGGCCAGTGGCCAAGCCTGGGCCTTGGGAAAAGCTGCAGGCTGTGCTGAGGGACACTGGGGAGCCTCTGAGAAAGGCGCCCCACTTCTCCCGTCAGAATGGGTTCCCCTAAGTGCAGGAGTGGTGGCCCAACACCTTCCCCCAAAGCCGGCTCTGCATCCATCTGTGTGCTCAACAATGACAGTTCCTGCTGTGTCCGGACTGCAGAGCACCTGAGCTGGGCTGAGTGGGACCCGGGACGCTCTCTTAGTGTCAAATACCCACTAGATCTTGACGGCTTCATTTGAAAGGAAAGTCTCAGTACATTTTAATACTGCTAATAGTAGAAAAGATACAGTTTGGGTATACAAGGTTAAAAATCTATTATTACCATTCATTTTGCCTGTTTTTTTTCTCCTTTTAAACTAATGAAAAATTACATATGGGATTTGCGTGACCCTTCTGTGGGACAGCACTCTCTAGGAACCAGGAATAAATCAGCCTCAGCCTTGTGGAGCTCATGTTCTGGGGGAGACAGAGACTAAACAGACCACGAACATGTCAGCGCTGCGAAGAGAAGTGACACAGGGAAGGGAGAGAGCGCGACAGGGCCGCTGGTTTACCCAAGAAAGAGGTGCCGGTGGGTGGCACCCTACATGGAGGGGGTGTGCTGGTGAGGGGAAGGGTGCTCCGGGCGGGTGGTACGGCCTCCCCAGAGCAGATGAGTGGCATGGACAGGTGGGTGGGCACAGAGTAGGTACCCAGCCCACAACAACTTCCCCTACCCACCCTGCACAGCAATTCAAGCCACCTCTGCCAAGTCCCCAAGTCCCAGCCTGATGCCCATGCGCCTCAGCTCCCTCCACCTCTGGGGTCGAGGGCCCAGCTACTTACCTTCTGCAGCCGGGCCGCCAGCCCAGCTCTCTGGCAGGTCCATGGGCCACGCTCGCCCCCGCACAGCTGCCAGGTGAGGCTACCAGCTTCTCCCTAGGCCAGGGGGGCTAGGAAAGGGACTGGCTGCCCAGAGAGCGCCTAGAAGGACATGCAAGGCACGTCTTTCTCAGTCCAGCCACTCTTGGGTGGGGACCCGCCCTCCCTCCTGTGCCTGGGCCCTCTGGGTTCTCAGAACCTGTTTGCCAGCCCTGCCCATACCGGACAGCTCCTGCTGCGGCCTGTTTTATGGATGGCATAACAGGACCTCAGGAGTGGGTGGCGGAGATCAAAGCGGGGGGGGGGGATAGTAGGAGGGGGCCACTACTCCCCTTAGGGAATCAGGGTGATTCTCCTTACTCTCCTGCCTTATGTCCCCAGCCCTGTCCCTCCTGCCTATCCTATACCCTCCTTTCCCACACCCCTGCCCCAAGGGCCTCATGCCAGGCCCCCCCAGCCTCTAGGCCGTTCCCATGGGGCTCCAGAGCTGACCTGCCCTCCCCTTCCTGGTTTCCCAGCACCAAGGACAGAATCTGATTGGATCTGCCAACAAAGGCCCAGCATGGCCGCCTAGTTCCCCTCCCCAAATCACACTGAATTCTCCAGCAGCTCTGAACTGAACCATTCCTCAAATTGGCCCAAACATCTCCATCTCTGGTCTCTGCCTGGGACATTCAGCTTGCCTTCCTGTCTGCTCGCTGAAAAAATGTTTCTCACCTGCGCCCAGGACAAACAAGGCGTCTGGGCTCCCACATGGTCCTGGCAACTGACATTCTTTTGTTGTTGTTTTGTTTGTTTTTTGAGACACGGCCTCACTACACAGCCCAGGCTGGCCTTGAACTGGAGGCAATCTTCCTGCCTCAGCCTCCTAAGTGCTAGGATTATAGGTGTGTGTCACATGCCTAGCTCAATACCTGGCATCCTTGCTGTTCTAGCTCGTATTCAGACCACTGGCCTCTCGTGCCAGTTTGACCCTGTCTATCCCGTTCCCAGCCCTCCTATGGCTCCCTAGTACCCCTGGATACTCATGCTAGAGTGACACATGACTCCTTGCCACTTTTTGTCACTTTTCTCTCTCCCTGACAACCCTTAAGTCCCTCACTCTCTGTGGCCCAAGGGAGCTTGGCATCATCCCCCAAACTTGCTGCTCTCAGGATCCAGCTTGGGAAGGTACCTGAGCACCCCCAGGCCCAGCCCCACCCCACACCTCTGCTTGTCTGTGGCTCCACTCCAGGCTCTCAGGCCCCTGGGGAGACTTTCGGGAGTCCCTGGAGAGTGAGGGTCTCCCCTGTGCCCTGACCACGTCCTCCCTCACCTATATCATAACCAGGCTGACCATTCCATTTAGTGTCCCAACTCCAGGGCACTTTTCCGCAGAGAAAGCCACGGTGCCCCTGGTGCTGAGAGAGACATCCAGGAAACGGTCAAGGAGGGTAGCCAGGCCTGTCCTCTCCCTTTCCTCACCAAGTGATCCCAACAGCCTGCTCTCCAGTGACACATGCGATCTGCCAGCTGCAGCTTCTCAGTGGCGTTTAGTGGGTCCCGGAAAGGGGGTCTTTGGAGAGAGACCCTTCCAGGAACCCTAAATAGGCACAGGGGACAATGGCCAGGGCCCAGGTGTGTGTGGGGGTCCCTCGAGGGTCCTGACAGGACTGGAGCTTTGGCAGGGTCAAGGGACAATGTCCTGAGGGACCAGGGAGGCCTCTTGTCACTGGAAGAGTCTGAGGGGACATTTTTTGGGGGGGTGGTTTTGAGACAGGGTCTCGCTATATAATCTAGGCTGGCCTGGACTCATGGCAACCCTCCTGCCTCAGCCTCTGGAAGTGCTGGGATTACAGGCCTGTGTCACCACGCCTGGCTGGGGAGATGGATACAGAGTCCGGCAGGAGCAGGTCCCTGGTGGAGCTTCGGGGAGGCAAGATTTGGGGGTCTCTGGTTGGATCTGGGGACTCTCAGGTTTCCAAGCCTCCCACAGATTTTCAGGTCTCTGACAGAGTGGGGGGAGGGGGTCTCTAAGGATCTCAGGGAAACTCCAGCAGGCTCTGAGAAGTGCGCCAGAATTTCTGGAAGATTCTGAGAGAATTTCGGGGGTCACCTGCCATATTTCCTAGTGGGTTCCTTGTGGCATTTCTCGGGGAATTTGGCCAGGGTTTCCATAAGGCCCTAGTTTTGGGGAGTCTCTCCTACAACCTGGGGAGCTTTGTCAAGGTTCAGAGGGGGCTCTCTGACAGGGGTGTTCTGGGCAACTGTGCCACGGGCAGGGTGTACCTGGAGTCGTGTCCCAGACACAGATGAAGGCCACGAGCGAAGAACGGCAGTTGCGCGCAGACTGGGAACACGGCGCGTGGGCCTTTCCCTCCAAAAAAGTCCAGCGCACGCAGCGTAGCGGAGCATGCGTCTCTGAGCCCCGCCCCGCCCGGACTCCTCCCACCGCGCATGCGCACTTTGAGGGTAGGCGCGCGCTCTACCCGATTACCTCTGCCACCGCGGTCGCGCATGCGTATGGCCGCCCAGGAGGCGCTCGCAGCCGTTTGGAGCTGACACGTGTGCGCCAGCAGAGCGCTAGACCACCGTAGGGTTTGTGGCTGGTGGCGCAGAGGAGAGGCCATTTCGTCTGTTGCGCTGCGATCTTCTGTCCAGCGTTAAGCTTTGGTGAAATAGGGCCGAGCAAGGGGAAGTTGGACTGAGGGACACTCTGTCCACCCTCCTCTTCTTGGCCTCCGAGCTGTGCCCTCGCTGTCCTCTGTTCTGTGCCAGGCCTTCCGGCACCGTCACAATGATGTCCAGCCTTGTGGTCTTGCCTCCCCAATCCGATCCGCTCCAGCGCTGTTTGGTTGTTTTTGTTTTTGTTTTCGAGGCAGGGTCTCGCCATGTTGTTCAGACGGGCCTTAAACTCGCTATGTTGCCCAGGCTGGCCTCGAACTTGCAGCAATCCTTCTGCCTCAGCCTCCCGAGTGCTGGGATTACAGGCATGCATCACCACGCTCTGCGTGCTGTTGTTAATAGCACCTTGAAATAGCACCTTGAAAGCTTTCTCCCAAATCTTTTCCTTCATTCCTTTTTGGAGAGAGTAGGGGAAAAACCACTTAACTTTTATGGTTAGAGGAAGAGGGTTACATCCAAAATTGACCCCCAGGAAGGATATTTGGTGTCAGGGTGTGCAGGGTGTACACCTGTAATCCCAGCACCCTGGGAGGCTGAGGCAGAAGGATGGCAAGTTCGAGCCCATCCGGGCCAATTTAAAGACAGAGAGATTCTGTTGGAGAAAAAACAAAACAAAACATAACAACCCAAAAACTGTGTCCTTGGAATAGTGACTTACCTTCCCTCAGCCTCAGTTTTCCTCCTAGAAACAGAGATGATACTGGTTTCTTAGGTTGCTGTGAGGACTTGAGGTGCTAATCCCAAGCTTCTAGAAGTTAATTGGTAGTTATTAGTTTGGGTGGTAGATGTTGGCTTGTTTAACTCCTGGAAAGGAACCTGTTCAGCAGCTGGCATGTTGAGTGGTTAAAAGCGAAAGAAGAATCAGGCAAATTTAGTGCTACCGATACCACTGGTGCCACTGCTGTGTGACCTGGGCAGGTGACTTTAGCTCTTTGAACCTCAGCTTCTTCTCTAAATTGGGAAAAATAACATTTTTTTGTTTGTTGGTTTTTGTTTTTGTTTTGTTTTGAGACAGGGTCTTGCGATATAGTCCAGGCTTGCCTTGAACTCTCTGTAGATCCCAGGGTGGCCTCAAACTCATGGCAATCCTCCTGCCTCAGCCTTCCAAGTGCTGGGATTACAGGCATGCACCACCATGCTGGGCTAATGAGGTCTTACGATGATTCAGTAAGAATGGATGTCAAAGGTTTTCTCAGTACAGGCTGCAAGTGGTGAACACCCTAGCTTTATTAGCATTCTATCAATTCTTCAATTTATCCCTTTGTTTGGTATATTTGTTTTTCCTTCACTTTTGAGAGCTGGGTTATATTGTAAAATCTAAAAAAATGTCTTTAGGCCTGGCATGGTGGTGCATGACTGTAATCCCAGCACTTGGGGGACAGAGGTAGGAGGATGGCCATGAGTTTGAGGCCAGCCTAGGCTACATAATGCATTCAAGTCCAACCTGCACTACAAAGCAGGACCCTGTCTCAAAAAAAAACAAACAAAAAACCCCACAAAAACAAAAAATAAAAGAATATTTTTAGAGTAGTTTTACCATACATAAAATGCCAACTCTTAAATTACAGATCAGTGAGGTGGAGTAATGGATTAGTGAAACACTACACACACACATACACTGTATTGTCCATAGCCTAGAAAATTTCATCTTATTTTCTCCTAATCATTACTCTGAAGGCAACGACTTTTTTTTTATTTGTTTGTGTTTTGAGAGAGGATCTTGCTATTTAGTTCAGGCTGACCTTAAGCTCATTATACATCTCAAGCTGGCTTCGAACTCACAGTACTCTTCCTGCCTCAGCCTCCTGAGTGCCGGGATTACAGGTGTGCAGTATCATGTCCAACTTTCACTTTCCTTTTAAAAGAATTTGACTATTCAGATGCTCTATATTATTTCTAGCAAATTGTGATTTTTCAGGAAGTTTATCCCATTTCTATCTTAAAATTCAAATTTCTATATTTGCATAAAGTGTTAATAATATTCTCTTTTTTTTTTTGTGGGTACTGGGGGTCGACCTCAGAACGTCGTGCACCAGCAGGCGCCTGTACTGCTGAGCGATATCACTGGCCCTTTTTTTGTATGTGGGTTCCGGGAGTTGAACTCGGGACCTTGTGCTTGCCAGGCAGGCGCTTATGCCACTGAGCTATCTCACCAGCCCATAATATTCTCTTATTATCTATGTAATGTTAGTAAGATGTGTGATGACAGGTAATGGTAATTCGTGCCCTTCTTGTCTTAGGTTTTGATAGGTTTTATTATGAAATTCCAAAGTGTGGTTTTCCTTGCATTTATTATGCTTCACTTTCCTAAAACTTGAATCTGAGCTGATGTCTTTCATCAGTTTAGTAAAATTTTTGGCCAGGAGCTCTTCAATATTGTTCAGCCTTGTCTTAGTCACTTTCCTTGTCACTGGACAAAATACCCAATGCCCATAAGTTAAAGGAGGAGATGTTCACTTTGGCTCACAGTTTTATAAGGATTCAGTCCATGGTTGGCTGGCTTCAAGGCAGGAAGGGCATGGTGGAAGGGTTTGGCAGAAGAATGCTACATGGGTCATGGCTGCCAAGGAGCAGAGAGAGCAAAGGGAGGAGCAGAGGAGGGAGGTACACTCTTCCAGGTCACACCCCCCGTGACTGCCTCTTCCAACCAGACCCCACTTCCTAACAGCATGTTCAGCTCCAAACTCTTCAGTGGATTAATCCATCGATGAATATAGTGTCCCCGTGATCCAATTTCCTTCCGAGCCCAACCTTTGAACACATGAGCCTTTTGGGGGACATTCTAGATATAAATTATAACAGCCCTCTTTCTCTTTCCTTCTTCTTGTAAGACTACAGTATGTGTCTGTGGGACATTGTGATCTATATGTCTCATATACCTTTTATGTACTTCCATGCTTTTCCCTGTGACTTAGTCCAGATATCTTTACTGATCGACTCTCTCTTGTGTCTAATCCAGTGTGAAAACTGTCTACTAAATTTTTATTTCAATCAAGTTATTTTTTTAGTTCTAGAATGTATATTAGAGTCTCTTTTTCTCTATTTCTCTTTTAGATTTCTTCTTAGACTTCCTCTTTTTATTTATTTTAGAATATTTTCTTTCTCTCTCTGTCTTTCTTCTCTTTCACTTCTTTCTTTCTGTACTGGGGATTGAACCTAGAGCCTTTGCACCGAGGTACAACTCCAGGCTCTTTAAATTTTTTATTTTGAGATAGGGTCTAAGTTACCAAGTGGCCCAGGCTGAGCTCAAACTTGCAATCCTCCTGTTTCAGGCTCCTCAGTACTGAGATTACAGGCATGTGCCACCATTCCTGGAGAGTTACTATAAAGTCTAGTTGTGATAACTCTAATATCTGGATCATCAGTGGGTACCTACTTCTATTGTATATTTTTCCACTTGGTTTTCAGTCATTTAGGTCATGTTTCCTGGCAAGGTTGGTAATTTTATTTTATTTTTTTTGAGACAGGGTCTTGCTATGCAGTCCATGCTGGCCTTGAATTTGCTTATGTAGCTCAGGCTGGCCTCGAACCCACAGTGATCCCCCTGCCTCAGCTGCCGGAGTGCTGGAATTACAGGCATGTGCCACCATGCCTGGCTCAAGGACGGTAATTTTAAAACTAAAAATATGAGTATGGCCTATAATCCTCGTGCTCTCTGGATTGTACTATCTTCTTTTACAAAGTATCTAAATACTGTCATGCCAGTACAGTATGGAAAGATCATCTTTTTTTTTTTTTTTTTTTTTTTTTTTGGTCTTTTTGAGACAGGGTTTTGCTATGCAGTTCAGGCTGGCCTTGAACTTACTTTGTAGCCCAGGTTGGCCTCAAACTTGCAGGGATCCTCCTGCCTCAGCCTCTAGAGTCCTGGGATTACAGGTGTGCACCACCACGCCCAGCTTTGTAAAGATCATCTTGATCCAGTTGAGGCTGATCTGTTTTCAGTTTGCCCCCAGATCTAGGGTATAGTTTTCTCTGGCTCTTGTCTGAAAGCTTGAGGTGTTTCCTGGCTCCTTCCTCCTTGTCAGACCCTGAATTCAAATTCTTGCTTCCCCAATATTGTGAGGCCCTAAATTCTCCTTTGAGCTCTGTATCCATGTCGCAGCAATTTTCTGCCTGATTTCTTTGTTCTCCCAGCATAATTTCAGAGTTGGCAAAGCCTAAGGGGAAATTGCATTGGAATATCAGGCTCATTTCATCACATTTCCCTTCTCTTTGGAGCCATGATTCTTTGATTTGTATCTGCTTTCATGCCCTTATGGCTCCAAACAGTCATTTTTATTAGTTATATTCAGAACTCATAGGTACTTTTGGTGGGAGAGTTAGTCAGATACTAGCTACTCCATTACAGTGGCAAGCAAAATTTGTATTTTTTTTCTTTAACTGGAGTTTCATGATGTTCCCATCAAGATGTTACCTCTTGTGTTCCTGGGCTCAAGCAAGTCTCCTGCCTCAGCTTCCTGAGTAGCTAGGACTACAGGCACATGATGCTATGCCCTGCTTGGATAATATTTTTGAAAAGTAAGTAAGTTTGTGTCACTTCTTTAATTACAAAATGTAGATTTCTTTCTACCGCGGAGAGAATACACAAAAATTCAATATTAAGTGGCTGTAGAGGGCCGGGCATGGTGGCACATGCCTGTAATCCCAGCACTTGGGAGGCTGAGACAGGAGGATCACTATGAGTTTGAGGCCAGCCTGGGCTACAAAGTGAGTTCAAGGCCAGCCTGAACTGCATAGGGAGACCCTGTCTCAAAACAACCAACCAAACAAACAAAAACAAAAAACAAATGGCCGTAGAGGCAGATGTCTGTAATCTCAGCTACGACAAACAAACCCTAGAATAGCACAACAATGAACAAATTTACCACCCAAATACCCTTCATGATTAACCTTCTTCCACCCCACCTCTAGTTTTATGATCTTGTCACCCATCGGCTGAGGGTTCTATTGCTCGATTTGGGTGGCAATCACAACCCAGCAAAGTGCAGCTCCATCAGCAGCTCTGGGCTTTGAGTGCCAGTGGCTCCAGCCCCAGGGTTATGGCTCTCGGCAGCTCCTGGCCACCCCATCAGCCTTCTGCAGCTGAGGCTCATAGTCCCCTTTGGCGGCTTTCTGGAGCTCTCCCAGCATCTTCTGCTGCCTCTGTGGGATTCTTCACTGGTCTCTGCCAAACACTGTCAGTCAATGTCCATCACTGGGATCGGTCAATGCTGCTTGTCACTGGCCAGCTGGTGGACGCTGCCAGTCTCTGATGTTCTCTGCCATCAGCTTGCTCGGATCTTTATGGGCTGCTGCTGGTATCCGGAGCTCTTCAGGGCTAGCAGCCCCTCGTGTTTACAGCTCTTTTTAGTCTGCCCTGCTCTGCTCGCACTGCCTGAGGTACAAATGGCAAGTAGGTTTACAGGACCACTGCAGTGAGCTTTACTGGGACCTGTGCTGCAACATGGTGGGAGGTAGTGTGTGGGAAAGAGACCCCTCGAGTGACCTGAGGACTGGAAGCGAAAGCTGCTCTGGTGGGCCATGCATGCACAACTTTGTATATTTCCCAGACCCGAGAAGCTTCCAAGCAACACCAGAGGGCACAGAGTCATCAGGTCACAGGGCAGAGCCATTAGGAGTGGCCACAGAGCAGAGTCATTTGGGATTGGTCTGAGTTTCAAGCCTGCTGTGGCCAGGGCTGATATCTCCTGGGGTCTCTGGGGGTGTCTAGGACAGCCACGGCTGTCTTGGTGACAGTTCAGTGGAACTTCAGGGAAAGCAGGTGCTTTGTCAACAGCTCCTGTGCTCTGTGATGATGAATGGGGCTGAAATCATAATTGCCAGGGCTTTTGAGAGGTCTTTGGCAGAGCTGGCCATGTCAGTCATGGCCCATTGGAGTTTAGAGATTTTAGGGACATGGACAATAGGCTCTGGTCCCTTCCCTATCTTTGCCCTGCCAGGTGTGGCTTTCCTGCCACTCTGCACAGGGGTGTCAACAGCTGGTGGAGTGGCAGGAACAGTGGAGAGGTCTTGTGGCTGTCAGCGGAGCTGTGGCTCCTCCAGGACAGTAGCTGATAAGTAATCCAGGGGTGTCAGGAAGTCCCTCCAGCCAGGGATGGTGAGTGATGAGAAAAGAATGTGACAGCTGTCAGGTGGGGCACGCCCCCTTCTGGCTGTCAGAGGGAAAAGGGAATTTCCGGGCCTTGCTTCTGTTTCAATCTTATCTCCCATCTTTTTTTTTTTTTTTTTTTTTGTGGGTACCGGGGATCGACCTCAGGGCCTCGCGCACCAGCAGGCGCCCGTGCCGCTGAGCGATATCACCGGCCCTTTTTTCCTACGTGGGTTCCGGGAGTCGAACTCGGGCCCTCGCGCTTGCCAGGCAGGCGCTTACACCGCTGAGCCATCTCACTGGCCCGCTCCCATCTATCTTTATCAATAACTGTGCTCCATTTTTTTTTTTTTTTTTTTGGCATGGGGATTGAGCCTAGGTCTTTCACACTGAGTTACATCCCCAGCCACTTGTTTAAAGTTTTGAGATAGGGTCTTACTGAGTTATTAAGTTGCCTAGGATGGCCTTGTGATCCTTCTGCCTCAGCCTCCCAGTGTGCTAGGATTATAGGTGGGTTCCACCATCCCGTGCTGTTTTTTTTTTTTTTTTTCATTACCAGTCAAAGCAAGCCATTTCCAACCTTGGGATCTTTGCATTTGCTGCTTCCTCAGCCTGAAAATCTCTTCCTCCAGATTTCCCCAGGACAGAACTTGCTCCTGTAGCTTGATTCAGTCTCTATTCATGTGTCAGAGTGGCCTTTTTTTGATCACTCCATCTATAATAGATCTTGTCCCCCTGAAATCATTTTCCGTCCCTCACAGCATTCCCCAGCACCCGGTATATTTTATTGCCACTCTTCCCTGTGCCATCCTGTGAGACTGGGGCTTTGTCTTGCTCACAGCTCAATGCTCAGAGCCTAGCACAGTGCTGGGGACTCGTTCCATATTTGTGGATTAATGAAAGTTATATTATGAACAAATAGATTTTTCTAATTAAAAAAAGTCTGGGTAATACCAGGGAGCACCAGCCCCGGGTGACAGAGGAGATGACAGTGCTCAGAAGTGAGAAGCTGCTGGGATCGGTCTGAGCTATAGTGCTGGTGGGATTCTTTGGAAATTTCCTGGAGGAACTGAGGTGAGAGAGATGGGGATATACAACCCCTCACCCTTTTAAAATTTATTTTTGTTAGTGCATGTTTGCAGTACATAATGTTTACATTCCTTGTGTGGAATTGCTACATGTATGTAACACATCTTCATTCCTTTTTCATCCACCTTCCTCTCCTTCCCTTGCCCCTCCCTCCATCTCTTGATCCTCTTCCCCTTTGAGAAAGATCTCCCTACTTCCTATAGCTATCTTTTATTTTGCTATTTATTTATAATCTGGGTTTCTCATATAAGAAAAACAATGTTATAGTTAAACTTATGTGTCTGACTTCACTTATTATGGTCTCAAGGTGAATCCATTTTCCCTCAAATGACTAAAGTTTACTCATCTTTATGGCAGAGTAGTACTCCACTGTATATAAATACATTTTCTTTATCCATTCGTCTGTTGATGGACATATAGGCTGCTTCCAAGCTGGGCATGATGGCACATACCTGTAATCCCAGCACTTGGGAGGGTGAGGCAGGAGGATCATTGTGAGTTTGATGCCAGCCTACGTTACATAATGCGTTCAAAGCCAGCCTGAACTACACAGCAAGACCCTGCCTCAAAAAAAACAAAAAACAAAAATTTGTGTTGCTTTGGGTCACTGAATCAGTGGTCACTTGTTATGGCATCCACAGGAAACATACAGGGGCCGAGCAGATGGTCAGGACTGGGGTGAAAGAGTTGGGGGCTGAGAGGGCAGACAGGGCTAGAAGTGACAGGCTTGGGGACTGAGTGGCTCAGTCAGGAGCCAGACCCCATTTGAAAGAGAAAACCAAACCTGGAGAGTTAGGCAAAAGCTACTACAGTCAGCCCTCATGCTTAGGGCTAGGGTTGAGGGGACTTATGTGACCTGGTTGCCCAGGGCCTGGGGACAGATCCCAAAAACAGGTAGTGCTGCTAGGTGTTAGAACTCTTTATTTCCATATGGTGCTGGGGGTGGGACTTGGGGAGTCTGTGCAGGGCTCCCCAGCCCCACCTCTACAGCTGCTGGGAGGGCCTGAGGATATATAGGAAGTGGGTCAGGCGGGCAGGCAGCCTGGAGTGGGAGGAGTCCTGGGCCCCATCTTCGAGGACACCTTCATGGGTCCTCTCTCGGAGCCCATCCCGGATGGCCTGCAGGCGGTGTTTCTTCTCGCTTAGCCAGCCACTGTCCTCCTGAGCATCCTGATGGGACTTCCTCCGAGGCACTTTAATGATCCAGAAGGCCACTCGGCGGTGGGCTTCCGGGTGGGAGCTGCCCAGGCCATTTCCGGTGGGCACCAGGGCTTCCTTCTCCCTCTTGGGAACCTGGGGAGGAGGGGCGAGGAGATTTACTCCATATAGCACACCCAGCACTGGGCTCACCCCACTTGACAGCTGATGGGAGCTTAGGGGTTAAAAAGCTCTCTGAGGTTTACAACACACTGGGTTTGCAAATACTTTAGAATTAAAGACACTGAGATTTATAGAATACTTTGGCATTGAAACTACATCTGAGGGGGTCTCAAAAGGGAGATAAACAGAGAACTTTAGGGTTTATAATGCCTGTCGGATTACAAAGCACTTTAGGATTAAACACTATGAGGGTTAGAAGGCAGTTTGAAATGTACTGAGGGCTTTGGAATTAAAAGTTCTTGGGTTTACCAAAGACTCACAACCATAAATGCAATGTGGGATCTTTGATCAAATCCTGGATCAAAAAATGAAACCAGCTTTCAAGAACAGTTTTAAGTGGGGAAATTTGATGGTGGACTGAATGTCCTTCTGGTCCTAGCTACTCAAAGTGGGAGGCACAAAAATTAGTGCATCCCATTCCACCCAATATCTGCATTTAACAAGCTGAGGTCCAAGAAGCCTTGTGGAATAGATTGTTACCCTCCCCAAATTTGTATGTTGGATGCTTTAGAATGTGACCTTGTTTGTGTTATTGCAGATTTAATTAGGATGAAGTCTTAGTTTGGGCCCTAATCTAACTGGTGTCCTCACGCAGACAGAAAATTTGGTCACAGAAACACACAGGGAGGATGCATTTTGAGACAAAGTCTCACTATGTAGTTCAGGCTGACCTTGAACTCATGGCGATTCTCCTGCCTCAGCTTCCAGAGTGCTGGAACTACAGCCATGCGCCACCATACCCAGCCCCCCAAAAAACATTTTGTGCTAGGTGTGGTGGCACACAATTATAATCCCAGCACTCTGGGAGGCTGAGGCAGAAGAATCAAAAGTTTGAGCCCAGCCTGGGGAACTTAGCAAGATCCTGTCTAAAAGTTTAAAATAAAATTAAAAAGAGTTGGGGATATATCTCAGTGTGAAGATCCAGGGTTAGGGCTGGTGAGATGGCTCAGCGGCGTAAGCGCCTGCCTGGCAAGCGCGAGGGCCCGAGTTTGACTCCCGGAACCCACATACGAAAAAAGGGCCGGTGATATCGCTCAGCGGCACGGGCGCCTGCTGGCGCGTGAGGTCCTGAGGTCGTCCCCCCGGTACCCACAAAAAAAAAAAAAAAAAATCCAGGGTTAAAGCACACCTTTTGAAGTTTACAAGAGAGAAGTTTAACAAAGACTTTGGGGTAGATTTTTTTTTTTTTTTTTTTGTGGGTACCGGGGGGACGACCTCAGGACCTCACGCGCCAACAGGCACCCGTGCCGCTGAGCGATATCACCGGCCCCTTTTTCGTATGTGGGTTCCGGGAGTCGAACTCGGGCCTTCGCGCTTGCAAGGCAGGCGCTTAAGCCGCTGAGCCATCTCACCGGCCCTGGGGTAGATTTTTTAAGTGCTGGGGAAGAACATGTATTTTGAATACAAACATATTTTGAGGTTTGTGGGGGAGAAGTTTACAAAGCCCTTGAAAGTAAAGGCATATCTTAGTCTACAAAACACTTGGAGCTCACAAAACTCTCTGCTTTACTCAGCAGTTGAGGATATATTCTGAAGCTGTGAACCTCATCTCTGAGCTGGTTTGTCCCTTTTGACAGATGACAAAACTGAGGCCTCAAAACAGGAAGTTGCACTCAGAGAGAGTGGGAGGCTCAATTCCTCTCCCCTCCTCCTAAACATGAAAAGTGGAGGCCTGGGTCCCTTGGGGCGGTCCATGTCCTAACCTTCCGGTCACCTTCCAGATTTCCCTCTGGCTCCACGGAGGCCACCACCTTCTCAGAGATGAGCACCTCTCCTGTCTTGTTGTCTGTCACCTGCTTGGACAGGGCGAGAAAGTGAGGACAAATCTATTTTGTTCCCGGATGCTCTTCCCTGATGGTACCACGGCATGAAGGGTGCTGGGGAGACTGCAGGCCAGGGTTCCCCTCGGGGGCACCTTGTCAATCTGGAAGTGGCTGGAGAGGGTCTTGTTCCCCAGCCGGTGCTCCTGGTCCTGCTGCTGGTGGAAGTCTCTGGGGAGGCCCCAGAAGTCCATGGGGGCGGAGAAGAAGCTGTCCAGACTCCGCAGCAGGTCATCCTAGGGCCCGAGGGACGACCAGTGAGCTACTGGACCTCATCTCCCCCGGATGCCCTGCAGGCCTTGGCCCAAGTCCCTCTCTTCCCCAAGCCTTATCTGTCCTGTCTCTGTTCGCAGTCACATACCCCGTCTTTCATCTGTCTCTCTGTCCCCATTCCTTCCCCCCTCATCTGTCCTCCTTGCCTTTTACCTTCTCTCTCTTCCTATCTTTTGCTGCCCTGTCTCTCTCTCCTTCTGCCACCTCCTCTCCCGCCATCACTTACTTTCAGGAAGAGTCGACTGAAGCCTTGGAGAAGGCTCTGGAGACCTAGGAAATCCGAGGAGCTCTCCTGGGCGTCGCCGTTGCGGATGGGGGCCGCGGACGAGGGGGGCACCAGGGCGCAGGGGAGCAGCAGCAGCAGGACCAGCGGATGCCACATGGCCAGGCGGCGGGGAGGCTGTGCCAAGGAGGGGGTCAGGGCCCTCGTCCCACAGGGGCCTCACCCCCCTCAGGACACCTCTATCCTGCCCCTCGCCCAGGCCCCACCCCTGTCCACGCAACTCCCCACACCGCATCCATTCCGCCTTTCTTCCATTCCCTCCCCTTCCATCCTGCGCAGTCCGCCCTCCACCCAGATCCCTTCTCAGTTCGCCTCACACGCCCATCTCCGGCCTCACCTTTGCCCACGCCCCGCCCTTCTTCGGAGCCCCGTCCTTATGCTAGACCACGGCCCCGTCACCGGACTCCCTGACTCCGGCAGTCCAGGGAGGACTGTTAAATCCAAACAGTTCTGCTCTCCAGCCTACGCGAGACACCTGGAGCGTTAGAGGTGGCCACGCCCCCATTGTCTGACCACGCCCATCTGCTGACCTCATCCAGAAGCCTGGGCCTCTATTTCATAGCCACGCCCCTGCAAGTCGAGCCACGCCTCCATTCTCCCTTAAACAAACCACAGCCCAACTTTTTTCCTTGGCCACGTCTCCTTCACCTGACCACGCCCCTTCTGGGTAATAGCCTTGGAGACCCAGTACACTATTGCCTGTGTGCTCTGACCTGGCCCTCCAGTCCAAGTCCCGCGCAAATCCCATGTAGCCGTCCCACTTACGGCCACACCCTTCTCTTTAGAACACGCCCCTAAGCCTGGGTCACTCCTCTGTGCCCTAGTCCCCTACCCCAGTTTCGTTCCTAGCCTCCCTGTGCTCGTGAGACGCCGTAATCCGAGCATTCTAGTCGCTTACTCTTGAGGGTTTTTATTTTCTTCTTTTGCACTGGAGATTGAACCCAGGGCCCTCACACTGAGCTATAGTCCCAGCCCTTTTTTATTTTTTGAGATAGTTTTTGGCCAAATTACTAAATTGCCCAGGCTGAGCTTGGTCTTACGGTAGGAGTTCAGCACCACCCGTGGCTCCTTCAGTTTTATATCTACCTCTGAGCCTTTCTCTGTGTCCCTTCTCGTTTTCTTGTTCTGGTTCCACTTAAAAACCCTGCTTTCTCCAGAAGCTTCATCTTCCAAGGTTCCAGGCTCACTTTCCTCTGGGGACCCCAGAATCCAGTCGGCAGCACCTGGTGGCAGGAGTTCAGTCCTCTTTTTTTTTTTTTTTTTTGAGACAGGGTCTAGCTATGTAGTCCAGGCTGGCCTCAAACTCCTGGTGATCCTCCTAACCTCAGCCTCTCGAGCACTGGGATTACAGGCGTGCACCACCACACCCTGCCACTCCTCCATTTTTAAGGAATCAGGAGTCAGGGTCTTAACCCCTCTTTCCTCAGGCTGAGGCGCTGTCCCGTCCTAGGACAACCACAGCCTTCAGGCCACCGCTGCATGTGAGCAGGATCCCGCACCTCCTCCCACAACCTCCGGAGATCTTGTCTGTGACTCTTAAGCCGGTGAGGTCACAAGGACGCCATGTTGCATAGGAGTCAACCGGACCCATCCCAATGGTCTAATCTTCAAAAATATACTTGGGGCTAACAGTAAAGATTCTTCTGTGTTTGTATAATTACCAGTCCCGGACACACGGACATCCTAGAGGGTTGCCAGAGGTGCAGACGCCAGTCTCCTCCCTCAGACTGGGTGTCCAGGCCCAGCCTCCTCTCTCAGACCCAGGAGTCCTGGTCCCCCAGCCTCCTCCCTCGGACCCGGGAGGTCCCAACCCTCCACCCTCTTCATCTCCTGCGGACTCGAGCGTCCGAGTCCCGAGTTCCTCCCAGGCCCGTTAGACTTCTCTCCTAAAGCGAGAATCCTCCCCCAAACTGTCACTGTGGGATCTCGTCCCCTCCGCCGGCCGCCGGGCCCGCCCCCCCTCGGTCCCTCCCACTTTTCCCAAACAAAGCTCCCGGCAACTTTCTCCGCCGCCGCGCCCCGCCCGCCCGCGGCTCCCCAGCCCCAGGCCGGGAGGTAGGAAGGCGCCGGCGGGAGTCGGGATCCTGCTCTGGGGTGTGTGAGTTGGGGTGGGAAGTTACGCGGGATGAGGTGAGGTTGCGTTTGGGGACCCTCTGGGAATGGCCCGCACCCCCCTCGGCCCGGGGCGCGAGTTTGCGCGCGCGCGGGCGCAGTGGGAACTTTGGCGGAGTTGGGGCGCTGGGGACGCGTGCGATCGGGGCGCGGGGTGGCCGGGGTCTGGGACCCTGCGTGTCGCGGCGCGGAGTCCCGATGCCCCTTTGCCACAAGAAAGACCTCGTGTGTGTATCTGATCGAGGTGGTGTGCGGGTGTGATTTGTGGGCGTCCGGCCCCACTCGTGGATATGGGGAGCCTCCCGGGTGGCCGAGGGAGGGCTGCGGGGCGTCCCGGATCTGCTTTTCAGTCTCTTCGAGGTTTGAGGCCTGGGGCGGGAAATCAGGGGGGTTCTTTCCTACCCGGCGCCTCCGTCTCTTTGTCTGGCCACATGGGGGAGGGCTGGGCTGGGGTTTTGGCCTAGGGGGGTCCTGAACGCGCAGCGCCACTGCGCTGGGCCTCGGGTCTTTTGTCTGTCTCCACCTCGGGTCTGGGGTTCGAGGGAGGCGGGGTATGGAGATCTGGACTCTGGGGTCCTGGGCAAGCTGCGGAAGACATGGAGCCTCCAGAGAGGCGGGGTCGGACTGTATTGGAAAAAGTTTTCCCTGTTCCCGGCCTCCGGAAAGTCACAGGGAACTTGGCTTGGACCGAGCCCACGGCGTAGGGGGAGGGGAAGGGGCGGGGCCGGGCCGGAGGGGAGGCGCCCAGGCCGGCAGCCCCGCCCCCGACGGGGGTTGTGGGAAGCTGGGGGAGGGGACGCCTGGGCCCTTTGTTCTGGCTCTCCAGATGGCCTTAGCCCCTGTCCCCCAACCTGTGGTTCTGTGGGCGCCCCTGTCCCCTAGCCTGTGGTTCTGTGGGCGCCTCTGTCCCCCCAGCTGTGGTTCTGTGGGCGCCCCTGTTCCCCAGCCTGGGGTTCTGTGGCTCTTTCCAGGTCTCTGCATCAGTTTCGCCTTGAATCTCTGCTCCTGTCTCGCTGGCTCTCTGCTCCCGCCCCTCGCGCTCCGCGCTCCCCTCTCCCTCTCTGGATTCTGGCCCCCCTTCTGTCCTCTGAATCTCTGTCGTCCCCCCTCCCGTTTCTGTTCCCCTCCCCCTCCCTGGTCTCTGTCCCCTCTCTGGGTCTCCACTCAGCCTGTGTTGGGCCTGTGCCCCTCCTCCTTTTCTAGCAGCTGCTGCTGGCTTCCTAACACCTGTTCGAGGGGTGGGACTGGGAGGTTTCACCCACACTCTGCTTCCCAGCAACTAACCCGACTCCTGTGTTTTTTAAACTGGTAACCCACACTTCAAGTTTCAGCCTCATGGCCCTAGGCATTACTTGGGAGTGTTTAGGCTTCATCACAGTGCAAGTTCCTCTGGGAACTGAGGGGAGAACAACTCCCCCCCACAAACTACTCCAGAAATCCATCCCCTTTCCCCTCTAAGACCCAGGGGTCCAGGCCAGCACTCCCCAGACCCCTGTCCTCCTCTCCCAGACCCCGGGGGTCCAGGCCCAGTCCTCCTTCATACCCAGGGCTCCAGGCCCCAGTCCTACAGTTTTGAGCCCCTCTGGGTGGGTCGGGGAAGCTTGCTGAGCTCTGTGTTCCTCCAGGCCCAGATGGGGGAACCCCGGGCTGGGGCCCCCCTGGAGGATGGCAGCGGCTGGACGGGCAGTGAGGAAGGCAGTGAGGAGGGCACGGGTGGCAGCGAGGGGGCCGGGGGCGATGGTGGCCCAGATGCAGAGGGTGTCTGGAGCCCGGACATTGAGCAGAGCTTCCAGGAGGCCCTGGCTATCTACCCGCCCTGTGGCCGCCGGAAAATCATCCTGTCCGATGAAGGCAAGATGTATGGTGAGTTTACCCCCCCTCTTTTGTCCTGACCCCCACTCTGTAATAATAATGATAACCACCTTGATAGAGCCCTAAGTGCTGTCCATGTAAAAGCCTATCTCATCCTCTGGGCTAGGAGCTAGCATCACCATTTGCACAGATGAGGAAAGTGAGGCACGGGAAGTTTAAGTGGTTTGCCTAAGGTCACAGAGCTAGTATGTGGCAGGGCTGGGGTTTGCTCACAGGCATCTGTGGCCCTCAAACCCGAGGAGACCTGGGAGCCCAGCTGGCTGCAGCCCTTTGGAGATGCCAGTCTTTTCCTCAGTAGAGAAGTTTTGCTGACCATCTGCCTCTCTTCTGTGTTGACTCTTCAGGTCGAAATGAACTGATTGCCCGCTACATCAAGCTCAGAACCGGGAAGACCCGGACTCGGAAACAGGTCTCGGGACAGGCTTGTGGGCTTCTGTCGGGCTGGCTTCTCTCCTTCAGGGTGGCCATCTTCCTGTGGGCTCCCCAGTCAAGGAGGGTCTGGTTCATGGGCTTTTGTCTGGCTTCTTGACATGCCTGAGAGTGTGATTCCACTGCTTATTCGGGGGTAGTTTCTGTAGCTGTTGTTGTAGAAGCAGAGTTGAGACCAAAAGAATCTAAAAGGGGAGGATGGGGATGGGACAGGGGTGATTGCTAAGGTAGCCAGTTCCGGGGACAGGGTCAGCCTGCACGTCCTGCATCTTTTTTTTGTTTTTTCTTTTTGGTACTGGGAATCAAACTCAGGACCTTGTGCTTAGCAGGCAGGCACTTACAGCACTGAGCTATATCCCTGGCCCTTGTCCTGCATCTTTGCCATCCTTCATGTCGAGGGGTTCTGTGGGCCCCAGAGGGTGGGAAGGAGGAGTGGTGTTGGGGTGGGTGGTTGTGGCTCCAATTTGCTTCTCTGTCCACCGCTGCAGGTCTCTAGTCACATCCAGGTTTTGGCTCGAAGGAAATCGAGAGAAATCCAGTCCAAGCTGAAGGTAAGGACCGAGGCAGACAAAGACCCAGGGAAAGAGGGGGACAGAGATCCAGAGAGAGGGGCACAGAGATGAGAGAGAGAGACAGAAACAGAGACAGATCGAGACAGATTGAGAGACCAGAGACCCAGGGGTGGAAAACAGAGACCCAGAAAACTAGGGGTCCAAGACCCAGAGATGACCACTGACCCAGAGGGATGGGTTGGAGGCCCAGAGGATCTGGGGGTGGGGTGTTGAGACCCTTCCTTGGGAGACAGCTGCAGAAAGGGATGGAGGCTGGGTCAGGACAGGTGAGGATGGGTCATCAAGCCTCTCCCTTGCCTACTGTCCTTGTCCCCCTCCCTTTCCTCTGCTCCTGTCCCTTCCCAGTGGTCTCATTTCTTTTTCCCTCTTGTGCTCTGAGGACCCCCTCCCCCTATCTTCTCTGGTTCATTGTCCCATTTCCCAGCTCCCTATGTGACCTGCCTACTCTTTTTGTGCCCAGAAATCCTCATTTCCTGTTGGAGATTTTTCATACTCATTTTCTTTTCTTCATCCTCTGGATTTCCTGTTCCTTCTTGGGCTGAGACCATCATTTTCTACCTCTTTGTGTGGAGGTCTCTTCTGCCTCCTCTTTAGGACTTGGGGACAATTGCTTCCTGTTCTTTATTTATGCCTGGAAACTTTCCTTCCTTTCTCTCGAGGTCTAAAAGCCTTCACTTCCGGTCTTTTCTATACCTTTTCTGTTCCCTCTCTGTTTTGTCTGGATTGGGAAACAGTTACTTCCTATTCCCTTGGGGTCTGAAATTCTCATTTCCTGTTTCCTGGGCATCTGAAAACCTCTACTTCTGGCTCTTTCTTGACCTAGAAATTCTCATTACTATCTTTTATTTGAGCTTGGAAGCCCTTTCTCCTCTAGGGCTGGCCACCTCTGTTCTGTTCTTATCCAACCCTCAGACCCCCTGTAGCCCCTTTGCTCAGCTCAGGGTGGCGGGCCCTGCGGGCTGGTAGGGCAGGGAAGTGGGGGAGTCCAACCTTCGCTTCCTAAGTCATGTTTTCTTTCCTCCCTTGGCAACTTCCCTCACCCCCTCTGGCAGGCCCTGAATGTGGTAAGTCCCCCGTCCCTCCTCCTACCCACTCTGGCCCCAGATGGCTACCCCCTCCCCCAGGAGACCAGGAGGTGCAGAGGGCTCTGCACCATCCTCCACCCATCCTTTGCCTGGACTCCCCAAGTCTGCCTCTTCCCATCCTTGCTGTACCCGCTTGTGGTCCCACCCTTGCTGTGTTGACTAGGTTGCCCCATTAACATGGATCTCCAACTCCCCCAGGACCAGGTTTCCAAGGACAAGGCTTTCCAGACGATGGCTACGATGTCCTCTGCCCAACTCATCTCTGCACCTTCCCTGCAGGCCAAACTGGGTCCTGCCGGTCCTCAGGTGCCTGGGTTGGGCATTGTGGGGTTTGGGGCTGGAGGGATGGGGTTGCAGCTGCCAACAGGGACCAACTAATCCCCCTTTCTTTGTCTCCTTTCTAGGCCACTGAGCTGTTCCAGTTTTGGTCAGGGAGCTCTGGGCCACCCTGGAATGTTCCTGAGTGAGTACATTCTGTCTTAGCTCAACACCTGCTCTCCACTGCCACCCCCCTTTTCTTACCCCATCCTTCACTTCCCAACTGTCTTTTGAACGCGGTTTCTGGAGGCAGGCTTTCTGGATTTGAATCCTAGCCCTGCCCTTTACAGCCTGTTTTCTCATCTCTAAAATGGGGGTAAGCTGGGTGTGATGGCACATGCCTATAATCCCAGAACTTGGGAGGCTGAGGCAGGAGGCTCACTGCGAGTTTGAGACCAACCTGAGCTACAAAGTGAGTTCGAGACCATCCTGGACTACATAGGGAGACCCTGTCTCAAAAAAAGAAAAGAAAAGAAAAGAAAAAATGGGGGTAATAAGACCACCTTTCTTCCTCCTCTTCTTATTCCTCTTTTTTTTCTTCGTCTTCTTTTTGTGAGACAGGGTCTCACAGGGACTCGCCAGGCTGGTACTTGCTGGGATACTCCTGTCTCAGCATCCCAAGTGCTGGGATTATAAGTGTGTGCCACCATGTTGGGTAAAAGCACCTTTCTCACAGAGTTGTTAATGGAATAAATGAGGGTAACATGTACTGTTATTAGGCTAGGGCCTGGTGCATCACATGTGCTCAGGACTAGTTCTGAGGTGGCATAGTAAGGAGGAGAGGAGGACCTGTTGGGCAAGGATGGATCCTGGGCTCTGCCTGGGAACTGGAGTTGGGCACATCTGGAGAGGTGCAGCCTGCAAGAGAAGCAGATTTGGGGAGTAATGAGCTCAACATGGAACTTGTGCATGAGAGAGGCCAGAGGATATTCAGGGGAATAATGGCCTCCTGGTGGGACTATTGGCCCCAGAGGCTCATGGGAAGGCAGTTATAGGTCCAGAGACTCCTGGGAGGGAGGAGGCAGCCCTAGAGGCTCATGGGAAGACTCATTTTCATCCCTTTGATATCAAGTTTGGGGCTGAGAATAAAGCAGGGGTTATCTTCCCTCAGACTGAGAAGAAAATGGGCCTCAGAGGTACATGGGAGGGCCCTTCTCAGCTCTGAGAGGGCCCTGAGGGTGACAGGATGTGTCACCCTCAAAATGGGGGATGTAGATTTTAATGAAATCATCACCTGCATAAACAGAGGTTGAAGAATGAGAAATGAAGCATTGTGAAGAGCCACAGCAAGGGTTCTAGGGTTGGGGAGAAGATTGTAGGGGTTTCTTGAAGAGGTAGTATTGAAGGCTGAGTAAGATTTAGCCAGGTAAAGAATAGGGCAGGGGCTAGGGCAGAGAAAACAGCATATGACAAGGCCCTGAGGTAGGAAAGCTTGGGAAGTTCCAGGAGTTGGAGTGAAAGGACAGTATGAAGCAGCTGGCCAGTCAGATATTTACTGAGCACCTACTAAGGGCTTGGTACTGTGCTCAGTTTGAGGACATGGCATGAACAATATAGACAATCCCTGATGTCATGGAGCTGTACACACTGGGGAGGGGAGAAGCAGAACTCATGTAAACAAATAAGAATTCATAAGGAAAGGAATAAACATGATAAATAAAGCAAGGCATATGAGGGTTTTGTTTTGTTTTGGTATGAGGATTGAACTCAGGGGCTTCACACTGAGCTGCATCCCCAGCCCATTTTTTAATTTTTTGAGACAGGGTCTTGCTAACTCACTAAGTTGCCCAGGCTGGGCTTGAATTTATAGTCCTCCTACCTTTGTCTCTCAGAGGGCTGGGATTACAAGTGGATACCATCACACCAGTTAAACTTTATTATGCCTTATTTTTGTGGTGCTGGGGATCCAACCAGCACATGCTAGTTAAGTGGTCTACCAGCTCTAAGAGCTCTATTTTATCCTTTTCTTTTTTCTTTTTTGGTTTTGGTTTTTGTTTATTTTTATTTTTTATATTTATTTATTTATTTATTTATTTATATATTTATTTTTTTGAGATGGTCTTGCTATCTAGTTCAGGCTGGACTTGAACTCACTGTGTGGCCCAGACTGGCCTCGAACCCATGTTGATCCTCCTGCCTCAACCTCCCAAGTGCTGGGATTATGGGTGTGTTCCACCATTCCTGGCTCAAAAGCTCTATTTTAGACACGGGTCACAAAAGACCTTTCTGAGGAGGTGGCATTTGAATGATAGCCGTGATGACAAATGGTTGTGTCACTGAGCAGAATCTTGGAGTTTAGATTTCGGAATTGAGACGACAAGGACTGGGGCAGAGTTGTTGAAAATCAGGATCTGAAGGTCCCCGGAGTGTGTCTTTCTGGTCTTGGTCTTTTGACCCTTGACCTCTTTCCTGACTTCTGACCTCCCAGTCTCCTCGCTACTGTCTCCTGCGCTACTCCTACACCTCTGGAGTTGTGTCAATAACCATTAGCCACATGTGGCTATTTTCATTAAAATTAGTTAAAATTAAATAAAATGTAAAATTCAGTTCCTCAGCCACCCTGGCTGCACTACTGCTCAGAAGCCACACTTGGCCAGTGGCTACCAGGTTGGACAGTGCAGAGGCAGGACAGTCCATCAGACAGGAAGTTCTTTTGGACAGCACCGCCTCCCCACCCCCACCTTTGTCCGATGTCACATCGTGTGACTACTGGCCATTTTCTTCCCACCCCGCTGAACCTTCATCCTCTGTTGTCTCTAATTCCCCATCTTCTGTGTTTTCTCTGCATCTCCCTAGACTTGCTTTCTCTTCTGCCATTTTGTGGGAGGCACCAAAATGCCACTATTGCACACCTGTAAATTAGGCGCTCTGGGAGGCTGAGGCAGGAGGATCTCAAGTTCCAGCCCAGCTTGCGCAACTTAGCAAGACACTGTCTCAAGATTAAAAAATAAAAATTGGGGCCGGGAAGCAGCTCAATGCAAAGGCACTGGGTTCAGTCCCAAGTACTGCAAAAACAAAAACAAAAAACAACAAAAAAAAAGCCATGGGCTTCATGGTTGGGACTGACCTTGTTTGAGTCCAGGCTCTACTGCACAACAGCTGTGTGACTTTGGGCAGATTAGTTGACCCCGCTATGCCTTAGTTTCCTTATGTATAAAATGAGAAGCACAGTAATCTCACTTCATTGGCTTCAGTGAGACGCATCCTGCACGTGATGTCCCAGTGCACAGTCAGGCTTGTCGTGGCCTCCAGGGACCTTAGCACTGATCACCCTGCTGACCTTGGCTTCCTTCCTCCTGCAGTGTGAAGCCATTCTCACAGACACAGTTCTCCTTGTCCCTGACGCCATCTACTGACCTCCCAGGTAAGGGCCTGCTCCATGCCCCTTCTGCCCTCCCCTCTCTCTGTGGCCCCAGCTGCCTTTCCTTCCCCTCCCATCAGTCAGGGAAGTCATCTTCCTGAGGCAGGGTGTGCTGGGGCAGGGTGTGTGTGACCAAGTTTGCGGTGGTTAAGAGCATGGCTTCTGTAGTCACACATCCTGGGTTTGTGTTCTGCCACTTGCTAGCTTATGAGACACTGGGGAAGTGGATTAGTTGAGTCTTTTGCCAGGGATGTAGCTCAGTGGCACAGTGCCTGCCTGGGAAGCACAAGGTTCTGAGTTTGATTCCCAGTACCAAAAAGAAAAAAAAATTGGTTTGGGCTGGGGATTTAGCTCAGTGGTGCAGTGCCTGCCTGGCAAGTGTGAGGTCCTGAGTTTGATTTCTGGTACCACCCTCCCCCGCAAAAAAAGTCTTTTGGCCACAAGTGATAGAAATCAAGCTCACTGAAGGGGGGAAATAGAATTTCTTAGTTCAAGTAACTGATAGTTCAGAATTATGGCTTCAGGCATGGCTGGATCCAGGGTCCTAGTGGAAGCAGCACTAGGACTTGTTTCCATTTGCTTTCCCTGGTGGTGGTTTCACTCCCAGAGAGACTCTGCCCACCTGGCCACCGAGATGGTTTCCAGAGGGCCATGCTCAGGTGACCCTGAATGCTCAGACTGACTGGTGAAAGAAAAAGTCTCTAGCTCTGTCAGATTCCACAGATTCATCAGTAAGGAATACCTCAGGTTGCAAGTAACAGAACGCTCAAATTAATAGGCCCTTAAATAGGCTTTTTTTTTTTTTTTTCATGTGGGTACTGGAAGTTGACCTCAGGACCTCGCGCTTGCCAGAAAGCGCTTGTGCTGCTGAGCGATATCACCGGCCCTTTTTTTTTTTTCCTTTATGTGGGTTCCGGGAGTCGAACTCAGGACATCGCACTTGCCAGGCAGGTGCTTACGCCACTGAGCCATTTCACCGGCCCTTAAATAGGTTTTAATGGTGCTACATAACACAAAGTCTGGAGGTGGGTTGCTCCTGAGCTGGCTCAGAAGCTCAGCAATATCAGGACTGGCATCTCTGCAGTTCCCTTAGCCTCTATCTTATTGTGCCAAAGTGGCTGCTGTGACTCCAGGCATCATGTCCCAAGCAGGACTTGGCCAGGGCCAAAAGCTTTCTCCTCCCAAAGTTCTGTCTTTTTCATTCAGGAAGAAACTCCTTCCCAGAAGCCCCCCAGCAGATTTTCCCTAACGTCTCATTGGCCAGGACTGTGTCACATGGCCACCTCTAACTGCATGGGAGGCTGGGAAAGTGAGTATTTAGCTTTTTCAGCTTCCAAGTGGAGGCAGGCAAGAGAGAACAGTGCTTAATGCCGCCAGTAAATGTTAGCAATTTTTATTGTTCTTTCTTCTCTCTAGGGTACGAGCCCCCACAAGCCCTTTCTCCCCTGCCCCCACCTGCCCCATCACCGCCAGCCTGGCAGGCTCGGGCCCTGGGCACTGCCCGGTTGCAGCTGGTGGAGTTCTCAGCCTTTGTGGAACCGCCAGATGCAGTTGACTCTGTGAGTGAAAATTTGGGAGCTCTTTGGAAGGCAGAGGGTGACGAGAAAGGTGTAAAATCATTTGTAGGGCTTGTTAATAGTGACTGCCAGCCCCATTCCCAGAATTTCGGATTCACTAGATCTGCTGGGGGGCGGGGCTGGAGTATTCATATTTCTAACATTCCCGGCTGATGATGTAGCTGCCCTGGGGAGCCACACTTTGAGAACCACTAGCATCAAGGAACTGGAAGGTCATGGGGTGACAGTTTGGGAAGGTCAGGGAAACTTCCCAGGACATTGTTCACTTGTTCATTCATCAAACACATTTGAATCCCCACTGTTGATAGGCTTTGTGATGTTCGCTAGGAACCTGGGAAAGCAGATCTTATTTCTGGGCTCAGGCTTCTCCTGGGCCAGGATGGTGATGCTTGCTGTACAGTTGGAAAGGCTGTTAGAAGAAACAGCTGCCAACTTCAGGCACTGAACATAAGTTTCTCGCTCACGTAGCATGTCACTGTGGGTGTTCTGCAGGAGCTTTCCACGCAGTCATTCGGGGCTCCAGGCTCCTTCCATTCTGTGGCTCACTGTTCTCTAGGGGTTGGGAATCTGCTACTAGATTCTCTGTGTCTGGCCAGCAGATGGAGGAAGGGAAAGAAGCAAGGTCGTGCAGGAGTTTTTATGGGTCTGGCTTGAATGTGGCAACTGGCTGGTCTGCTCACATCCCATTGGCCAGAACTGAATCACGTGGTCTTAAGTTCTAACTGCAAAGGGGCCTGGGAAATGTAGTTTGCCACCGTGTAAAGGAACTGGGTCTCTGCCATGAAGACGAATGCCAATCAAATTACAATTGCTGTAAAACTCAAGCTGGATTAGGTTAAAACCTTCCCACCCCACTTGTAGCACAAGCTAAAGTTCTTTCATTTGCCCACTAAGATCTGCACAGTCTGACCCCCATTCCTGTCTCTTGCCCTGCTCACTCTGTTCAGCCACCACAGCCTCCTTGCTCTTTCTCAAGCACACCAGGCCCACTCCTGCCTCAGGGCTCTTGTACCTGCCATTCCACTGCCTGGGATGTGCTTTGCCCGGATCCTGCTGTGACTGACTCCAAATTCATTCAGACCTTTACTCAGTTATTCTCTCTAATGTGCTTTCCCACATCACCTGATGAAAGATGTCAGGGGCCACCACTTTTGATCCCTTTGCTGTACTTCACTGTGATCTTTGTCACAGCGTACATCACTCTCTGAAGGTTACATTATCCACCCACTGATCTTTCAGTTTTCTTTCTGTGCCAGTAGACTGTGAAGTCCATGAGATCAGGGACTTTGTCTTGTAGCCTTTGAGACACTAGCGCCTGTACACCGTGGGCCTCTCAGTGCATAGTTGGATAATAAGCACAGCCAGCATGGGGAAAGACAAGTTTTTGTGCATGTACAGAGGAGTAATTCGCCCTGGGGAGTCAAGGAAGGCTTCCCTGAGACGACAATCTTTGAGTTGGGCTTTGAGGGCTGTGTAGGGGTTTGCCATGTGCAGGATTGGATATTTTAGGCATAGAGATGGGCAGAGGATGGAATTTTCAGGAAAACAAACAGTAGAGCTAGCGAGGCTACAGAGTGTTTGGCAGGTCCTGGGTCAGGGGGAGCTGGCATTGTCAAGCTGAGGGATGCAGACTTCTAAGGTGGTTGAGGAACCAAGGAAAGGATGGGGCATAGAGCGATCCTATCCAATTGTGATCAAGGGAGGGGTCCAGGAACACAGATTTGGATGAAGTTGGATCTAGAAAGATGGAGAGAAGATTTGTATCAGAGGAGAAATTGGGGAGGATTTTCAGGATGTGGAGGAAGTTGAGAGAAGTCGTGAGAACGGGGACAGACCAAGTTGCATGTGGGCTGGGTGGGTTCCCGTTCGTCCTTCCATGAACCAGCACCTCTTCCATCCAGGGCCAGGTTGAGCGGGTGTGGGGCTTGTCCATGGGCACTGGAGAGCCACGGGAGGAGTGTGAGCTGGAGGGGGCCATGGACAGCTCTGGGGCTTTCTGAGGCTGGAGGCTGAGGGTGGGAGAGGATGAGGCCCAAGACTGGAGAAGAGGACTGAGAGTCAGGGACCAAGTAGCTGTGGGGGTGCAGGGACAGAGGGAGGGGGGCACTGTGGCGACAGTGCCGGGCAGGTGCGTGCAGGGAGGGTTCGGGGTCCACCCACCCTCTCCTCACGTGGCTGGCCCTCCTCAGTACCAGAGGCATCTGTTCGTCCACATCAGCCAGCACTGTCCCAGCCCTGGCGCGCCGCCCCTGGAGAGCGTGGACGTCCGGCAGATCTATGACAAGTTCCCCGAGAAGAAGGGCGGTCTGCGGGAGCTGTACGACCGCGGGCCCCCCCACGCATTTTTCCTCGTCAAGTTTTGGGTAAGTTTTGGCAGCGAAACCGAAAGTGCTTATAGGCCACGTGGCAGCCCAGCTAAGCCCCTGGCTGTAAGGGACACTCGGTCTCAGGACTTTGAGGGCAGGGGGACCTTTCTGTCAGTCCACATGGCTCCAAGCCCCCTTTGCAAGAAGGAACACATAGGATCTGGCTCCCAGGGTATCTAGGACAGGTACTGGGTGTCCCCAGATCCCACTAGACTTTGCCACCGCAGTCATGTGACTAATATGGCCCTGGGATTGGCTTGCCATGTTTCAGACATCTACAGGCCTCACCTGACCGCATCAAGTCTTGTTGCTAAGGAACAGTTTCCTCCCACCTGTTTTTGGTGCTGGTGATTGAACCCAGGGCCTTCACACTGAACTATACCCCCAGCCCTTTATTTATTTATTTATTTATATTTTGAGACAGGTTCTTGCTAAGTTGCCCTGGCTGGGCTTGAACTTGTGATCGTCCTGCTTCAGCCTCCCAGAGTGTAGGCATCTGCCACCAGGCCTGGTGGTTCCAGTCTCTACGGAGGGGACTGGGCTTTGTTACTTTCCACCAGATAATGTCTGGCCCTGAAGAAGGGATTGAAGGAGCTGGCTTTGTAGAGACTTGCATTTAGCATTCATTGAACATTTTCTATACATAGGCCTGATACCAAGTACCATTTGGCTCTTTGGTATCTTTGGTATGGATTTCACATCTGCAGATTCCACCAACTGCAGATGGAGAATGCAGTCAGGTCCACAGTGGTTGCATCTGTATTGAACTCGTTACAGGCTTTTTTCTTCTTGTCTTTGTCCCCTAAACAATATAGTATAACAACTATTTACATAGCATTTACATTGTATTCGGTGTTGTGAGGCATCTAGAGATGATTTAAAGTATGCAGGAGGGCCAGGCATGGTGGTGCATGCTTGTAATCCCAGCACTTGTGAGGCTGAGGCAGGAGGATCACTGTGAGTCTGAGGCCAGCCTGGGCTACATAGTGAGTTCAAGGCCAGCCTGAAATGTATACATAGCAAGACCCTGTCTCAAAAAAAAACAAAAAAAACCCAAACAACAACAACAACAACAAGAAAACCCCAGGAGAATGTGTACAGGTTCTACGCAAATACTGCACCATTTTATACGAGGCACTTGAGCATCTATGGATCTTGGTACCACGGAGAATCTTGGTACTGGTACTGAGGGACCACTGTATTGTGACAGAATGGGTACACCTCTGTCTTAAGTTTTTCTGTTTTTTTGGTACCGGAAATCAAACTCACAACCGCTTGCCAGGCAGGCGCTGTGCTGCTGAGCTATATCCCCGGCCCTTTTTTTCTTGTTTTTGAGACAGGGTCTCACTATGTAGTTCAGGCTGGCCTTGAATTCACTATGTAGCCTAGGATGGCTTTGAACTTGTGTCGACCCTCCTGCCTCATCCTCCTGAGTGCCAAGCCGGGTGTGGTGGCACCTGTCTGTAATCCCAGCACTCGGCTGTAGTGAGGAGTCACGATAGCAATCTCCTCGTGGTGTTTCGTCTCTTTTCTGCCTTCCACCTCTTGCGGGAGCTCGGTGAGAAGTTCTACGTAAGCGGTCCTCAGAGTTATCTGGCCTTGCCCTGGGATCTTGAAATTTACAGGTCCTGCTTATTTCCCCAGCCAAGTTTGCCACCCTAACTCCTATATCACTGGGATGACAGGCATGCGCCCCACGCCTGGCTTATTTCAGGTTTTTCTCAGGCCTGTTTATTTTGGTGTCCAGAACAGTGATAGATGCTATAGCGGCTGAACCAGCGTTGAGTGAGCGTTTCAGGGTTTGAACTCCAGTGGTAACCAGCACGGGGCTTGAACTGCACTGGTCTTGCTGGGCATGATGCCATGGTTGTAAAGCTTCCTGGCCTATGAAATGGTGGTCTGAGATCACTCTGGGCATGTGCTGCCCAGGTCAGGGCTTAAGCCAGGGTCCCAGCTCTCAGACCTGGACGCCATGCCCTCAGGAGGCCCGGCTTCCGCAGGTTCAGGTGAGGCCTTGGGCTGTGTGGCTTCACGAGGTGCCATTGCCAGGATGGAGGATGGAGGCAGGCCTCTGAGGAGTGTGACTGCAGCCAGGATGAGGGAGTAGCCCCTGAGCACCAAGGAGGTGGCTCTGATGCTATCTTAGGGTGTATTGACCCCGCTTGGTCAATGACGCTATGCCAACAGTTTGTGCCCTTGTCCTCTGGGGCGATGGAGGGGGTCTCAACTCTGAGCATCAGCTGAAAAGGCTAGAGAGTGTTCTGAGCAGAGTCCTGGACTGTTGCCATAACAACCAGGGTGGTGATGGGAGGTGATTGGGCCTTAGCTGATTGCTAGAGGTAACTCCGTCCTTATTAACCAGGCCTTGGGAGGGGCTGAACTCAAGTTAGGAGCTTCAAGGGGAAAAAGTTGATTTCCGGGTCCCCTTGGTTACTAGGGACAGAGGGTCAGGACCTTTTTGAGAACCCAGACCTCTCCACACTGATGGCACAGGTGGGTCTTCTCTGAAACCGGCTCCTGGAGAAGTGGGAACTGAGAAAGAGGGGTGGGCAGCTGCCAGGGCAGTGGGAGGAAGCAGGCTCTGGGCAGAGTTTCTAATGATGTCCTCTCCGCCTGTCCTGTGCCTCTCCATCTCCCAGGCCGACTTGAACTGGGGCCCGAGCGGTGAGGAGGCAGGTGCTGGCAGTGGCAGCAGTGGCAGCGGTGGCTTCTATGGAGTGAGCAGCCAGTACGAGAGCCTGGAGCACATGACCCTCACCTGCTCCTCTAAGGTCTGCTCCTTCGGCAAGCAGGTGGTGGAGAAGGTGGAGGTGAGGCTGTAGGCCAGGCTGGGTGTGCCACAGGAAGCCATGATGGGGCAGGCATTTGGGGTTTGCCTGGTGGGAGGGTCTCAGCCTGTCTGGGGATTTAATGCATGGGCTTGGGGCAATTACGGAGTTCAAAAGTCAGAAGGGACCATTTTGAGAGTTGAAACGTGCAGAGATTAAACTGGGCATGGTCACACATGCCTGTAATCCCAGCACTTGAGGCTGAAGCAGGAGAATTGCCACAAGTTCAAGGCCAGCCTGAGCTACATAGTGAATTCAAGGCCAGCCTGACCTGCATAGCAAGACCCTGTCTCAAAACCAAAAGAGAAAGGTGTTGAGATTTAGTTACTAAGATTAAAAAGGCTCCTGTGGCTACAGAGGAGTTCACAGGGCAAAGAGGCTCAGAAATTACACTTAGGGGTTTCTGGGGACTTGAAGGGTCTCAGGTACAGTTGTGAGATGGCAGGGAGGAGTCGTTAGAGGGTTGGAGGCCTGATGAGTTCAAAGGTCATCGAGGATTTACAGCATCACTCTGAGGGACTGGGGTTTGCAGGTTCAGAGAACCTGGGAGTTCATGGGGTGGACCTGGTTCCTGGGGTGACCTGTGTGTCTCTGAGCCTCTGTTCCCCCCACTCCTGCCCCCGGTCCAGACGGAGCGGGCGCAGTTGGAGGATGGGCGGTTTGTGTACCGCCTGCTGCGCTCACCCATGTGTGAGTACCTGGTGAACTTCCTGCACAAGCTGCGGCAGCTGCCCGAGCGCTACATGATGAACAGCGTCCTGGAGAACTTCACCATCCTGCAGGTGACTGTGGGCCAGGGGCCCTCAGCCAGGAAACTGAGGCACTGGGGACTCCACAGGTGCCCCTTAGCATAGGTGCCCTCTGATGTGGTGGGCATCTTCCTGGGGAGGTGGCAAAGAGGCCTACTGGGGTCCCCTGGTCACCCGGTGGAGGCATCAGTCCAAGCCTAAGCGTTCTCCCGGCTTCCTGGCAGGTGGTGACGAATAGAGACACCCAGGAACTGCTGCTGTGCACCGCCTACGTCTTTGAGGTCTCCACCAGTGAGCGTGGGGCCCAGCACCATATTTACCGCCTGGTCAGGGACTGAAGGGGGATCCCACAACTGGCCTGCCCCCGGAACACCCTCCTCACAGGAAGGACCCTCCAGCTCTCCATGCTTCTCATTTGGGGAGGGGGCTGTGATGGAAAGGGGCTGACCTCAGAGGCCTGAGCGACGGGGAATGTCCCTTAGTAGGAAGGGACCCCAGCAGCACATCAGGGATTGGGGGCAGGAGTGAACAACATCCAGGTCCCCCCACTCTTCTGGATTTTTTGGGGGGCCCTAATTACACATTGACTTGTCCCATTTCCTGCCCCCCAATATCTGCCTCTTCCTACCACTCCTCTTTGTGATCTGTGACATCACAAATTGAAAATTAATCCTTTCTGTGCAGGAGCAGAGCCAGGTAGGCGCTGGAAATATTTTTTTTTTTTAATATAACGAGATATTTATATGTGGGTGTTAGGGTTGTGACTCTATCCCAGCGGGGTGAGGCCCTTGAATCCCACCCCCCTTTCTTGTATGTGAGCCCGGGACTGGACTGCTGCCTCCCTTTCCCTCCCAAAGCGTGTTGGTTTGTGTTCTGACAGAGGATAAAGTTATTTTACCAAAACATAGGGGATTTATTTCAGGTTTGGGCCAAAAATAATCTTGTGGGAGGTGGCTGGCCATCAGATATGTGTGGGGCAGGAAGCCCCAGGTTCCTTGGGGAGATGGTAGTGCCTGGGCAGGCAGACACCTGGGGCCCCCGGGGAATGAGTGGTTGATCAAAGCCCAGGCACACTAGGAATGAAACAAATATTTACAGTCCCTGAGGAAGTGCCCATGGCACTTGAAGGGGTGGAGTCGCGCTCAGTGGTAACAAGCCAGTCGGTCATAGACGAGCGAGTCGGTCATAGACGTAGTCCAGGTTTCTGCACATGAATATCGAGAGCGTCATGAAGCCCAGCTACAGAGAAAGGAGACAGCGATCAGAGATGGTGAAGGAATGCTGGGGGGAGGGGGTGATGGGTGCTTGAGAGAAGTCAGGGGAGGGGGCCCAGGGGAAGAAAAGAAGGCTCCTAGAACTAAAGAAGTGGGTAGAGGGCCGGTGAGATGGCTCAGCGGCATAAGCGCCTGCCGGGCAAGCTCGAGGGCCCGAGTTCGACTCCTGGAACCCACATAAGAAAAAGGGCCGGTGATATTGCTCAGCGGCAAGGGCGCCTGCTGGCTTAGAGGTCCTGAGGTCGACCTCCAGTACCCACCAAAAAAAAAAAAAAAAAAAAGTGGGTAGACACCAGGAGTGGTGGCGCAGGCCTGTAATTCCAGCACTCTGGGAGGCTGAGGCAGGAGGATCGCAAGTTCAAACCCAGCCTGGGCATTTTATCGACTTCGTGAGACCCTGTCTCAAAGTAAAAAATAAAAACGGGCTGGGGTGTAACTCAGCGCGAAGGCCCTGGGTTCAATCTCTAGTACTGGGAGAAAGAAAAATAAGGCGGGGTAGAGGGAGAACTGGGAGAGGTAAGCGAGCCAGGGACGGCAGGCTGAGTGACAGCAGAGATGGGGAACCCCGCGGGAGCAGGTGGGGAGGCGGAGCCCGTCGAGGGTAAGGAGAGGTCGGAAGCAAGCCCAGGGGCCTTTATTCAGGGGCTTTGTCTGTCTCCGCCTCCGCGCTCCCGGTCTCGGGCTGCTCCTCGTCTCGATCCCACAGCGGCCAGGGCCCCAGGGCCATGGGCACCTTGTCCGGCGGCGCCCTGTCTCCCCAGGTGGGGCAGATTCCCGCCGGGCCCCGGCTGCCCCACGCGGCCACGCCATAGCGCCCGGCCCCGCCGTCAACACTGAGGCCGGGCGCGGCGCCCCGGCAGTTGGTGCCGGGAACTTGCGGCTCGGGTTCCCTGCGGAGCGCTGTGCGGTGCAGCTGTAGACTCAGAACCATCAGACTCACCTGCGAGAAAATCGAGGAGAGATATTGCGGCCAATCACAGGCGGGTAACCCTGCGTATAACCAATCAGCTCACAGAAATTAGGTCTCCGCCCTTCCAGTCCCCCAGGCTGCAGTAGGAGGGCCGAGGGGGCGGGTGCTCCGTCACGCATTCGTCCTCCTGGGATAAGGGCGGGGCCATCTACCTACTGCGACCAATCGCGAGTGGGGGCAGGGCCAAATCACCTCAAGTAGACCGATGCCCAGACAAATGCCCACTATGGAGATGAGGTTGTTGTGCAGCCACTTCTGGAGGCTCTTCGCGCAGCCCTGGGGGTGTAGGGTAAAATTAAAGGTGGCGTTTTTTCTGGGATGGTCCTCAAGGCCCGGCTCAGCGTTCTTCTCTGCCTCGCTCTCTCTTCTCTTTCAAGCATCGATCCAGTCTTCCAGTTACCAGGATTCTCTAGTCTCAGTTCTGGGCATCTGTCTCACTTCTTCCAAGCTCTGCCCCTCTAGACATCAGTGTTCCTGGGACCCACTTTCCTACAGATCCCGCCCTTTTGGAAGGCCCCGCCCCCTTGGAATGTCCTTTCCCCTTAGTTGGACAGATCTTTCTTGTAGCCCCGTCTCCCTGTGGCCACGCTCATCCCCGCGGCCGGGTCTCACGAGGCCACGCCCCCAGCAAGGCAGCCTCCCAGCGGAGTGGCTACTGTCCCAAACCCTCGGCTACCTCGCGGTAGATGTGGCCATTGGCAGGCACAGAGCACAGGTCCGTGCTGTGCCTGGGCCGCGCCCGTGGTCCGAGCCGGCCGGGCTGGGGGAAGTAGATCTTTTCAAAGATTGTGGAGTCGTTGGTCGCCGACGAGTTGTAGCAGGAGCAGGGCACGCGGTCCGCCTCCGACTCGTTGCCTCTCAGGATGGAGACCTGGAGCCAGTCCTGCGGAGAGTGCCAGCCGCAGCAGCGCAGCTGAGGGAGGGATGCGAGCGAGGGATCAGGGCCCGCAGTGATGCGAGATGCTCTTGGGGATCAAGGGACTGGGTGATGGGTTTGAGGTCAGGCCGGGGGGGGCAGGGGTGGAATCCTGAGGCAGGGGGCGGAGCCACACCAGCGTCTGGGTGCTGGGGCCACTTACGTTATCATCTGGGGTTGGGGTGAGTGAGTAGGGTACGCTAGGGATCTGGAGCTGGAAGGATGGGGCCACGTCCGGGCAGAGGCTCTTTGAAGCCTAAGCTGAACAAAGCCACGTTGAAGTCCCGGAGGAAGAGGAGGCTCGATGGGGCCACGCACCTGGAACTGGGCGTAGTCCCAGCTCTCCTCGGCCGCCGTCTCCTCCGGGTCGGAGCCGTAGTTTTGGATGGTGCTCAGCACGAGCTCCTTCACCCTTCGCTCCAGCTGAGAGGCGGTGGGTGAGGCTGCGATAGGTGAGGCTGCGCCCCATCTGCCCCCGCCCCTACAGCCACTCCCAGAGTGTTCAGCCCCCGGGGGTCCCCGCGCTCATGCTTGTGCTGGCTTCCATTTCTCCTTGACCGGCTAGTTTATCTTTTCCATAGACCTCAGTCCTATTTCTAGAGGTCATTAGGTCTCTATTGCTTCTCCAGGGGCTTCCACCCCCTCCCTCTTTATCTTTCTGCTGCCCAGACTAGTCTTGACCTCCTGGACTCAGCGATCCTCTGGACTCTGCCTCCCTAGGAGCTGCGACTGTAGGTGCCACCACTCGCGGCTTTCCTTTGGGATCTTCCTCAGTGTCCTTGTGTCTTCTTCTCTGATTCCTATCAGCTTTGTTTCCCTCGCTGTCCGCCTACCCCCCCCAACCTCCACCCGCACCCCCTTGGCTGCCAGGGTGGTGGCAGCGGTAAGCTCACCCGGACCCGCTGAGTGGAAATGAGGATGCCCAGGGTGATCTGTGTGGCAAACAGGAGCAGCAGGATCCCGAAATACTGGGGCAGAGGGGAGAGGTCAGGCCTATTCCTCCCCAGGTCGCTCTTCAGGGCGGGGAGGGACAGGATTGGCCCTAGGGATGGGAGGTCCTAGGAATGGGAGTGGGGCACTCACCAGACCCAGGAGGCTGCGAAGTTCCTTGAGGGCCCCCACACAACCCAGGAGAGCGAGGCCCATGGTGAGAACCCCTGAGATGGCCAAAATCTTGGACCAGGTCTGCAGGGGCACGAAGGACAAGCCTGGGGGTGGAGGCGAGAGGCCTTGAGGCTGGGCCTGGTGGGCAGAGCTCCAAGCAGCTGTGGACCCCACCCAGGCAGCCCCCAAGTGGGGAGCAGCATCCTGGGCTGGGTGGGGGGTTCTGGCTGGACTCCCGATGTCCCAGGGACTCTGTCCTTGCCCCACCATGAGTCTCTGTTTCTCTCCTGCTGGGAATTCTCCTCCTATCTCTGAGCCCCTCTTTGCTCCCTCTCTGGATCTCTGTCCCTCTCTTTCCTTCATCCCTTCCTCAACCCCATCACTTGTTCTGTGACATTAGCTCTGTCACTTAAACCTCCCTAAAGCCAAGGAAATAGTGTTATCCATTTCCTAGTTGTTTTCTGAAATGGAATCTCACTATGTTGCCCATGCTGGCTGACCTTGAACCCCTGGGCCCAAGCGATCCTCTCCTCAGGCTGCAGAGTAACAGGGACTACGGGTTTGTACCACTGAGCCTGGCCTTATGGTTGCTTTGAGGGACACATGAGAGTATGTGTTCAACCCAGCCCTCAAAGCAAAGCAAATACTTACTACTTACGAGCTACTAGGACTTTGATAATTACCCCATTATTATTTTCCCTGTTGTTCTCAATATTATTTCTGTTCCTCTCCTTCCTTGCTGTGTGACACTCAGTAAGGGACTTTCCCTCTCTGAACCTCAGAGAGGGGAAGGTTTGTGGGAGAGTCTGATGAGCACCAGTCCAGATCTGACACAGGAAGTGCTTGAGAAATGGCTATCATTGTCACTGTCCCTACTATTATTGTTGGAATGCACAACTCCATTTGCCAGAGGAAGACCATGGGCTCCAATAGGCCCAGCCCCCCTTGGGAGTGCTTTGTGGGAGCCAGGGACCTGCCTGGGGAGTTGGGCTGTGTGGGTCTCCCCAGGACGAGGGAGACTAGCAGGTTGCATGTGGAGAGTCTGGGCCCAGATCTACCCCAGAAAAGTCCTCCCTGACTATCCCAGCCCCTCTCACCCACAAAGGACACGAAGCTGGTCTTATCGATGAGGATCCAGATGCCGAAGCAGAAAATCAGACTGCCTAGGGCCTGGGGGAGGAGATGACAATGTGGCAGCGGGCTAGGGGGGCAGAGGTATGAGGTCTGGGGGCTGCAGCAGGGGCTGGGGCCAGGGCTGGGGAGCCGCGGGGCAACTCACGAAGAAGAAGAGGTTGAACACGAAGAGGAAGTACTTGATGAGGCTGAGGCAGCTCTCCTGGGCCGACATCTTTGCCTGGACGGGGGAAAGACCAGCTGGAGGGACCAACAGAGGGGGTGTTGGCAGTGGTGGTGATGGACGGAAGGACAGAGGCTGGGGAGGAGAGAGAAAGAGGCCGTGAGGAGGCAGAAAGGAAGAACACAGAGAAAGAGGAAGTTCCAGGGGTGGGGCTCCACCCCCCTTCATGAGAATTGACACTCTGTGTGTTCCTGACTCCCTCACCTGCCCGGAGGGGACACACGCTGGTCCCTGAGGGGCCCTGGAACGGGTGGGCACCAAGGACATAGTGGGTGGGCCCTCCCAGATCTCCATGGCTCAGGACCCTCAGGGATTCCTGACCGACTTGCAGCCACCCCTGGGCCCCAGGACCCCAGGGCTGTCCTCGGACTGCAGCCGACCTCACAGACACTCTGACCTCATGGCTGCTAAGCTCTGCTATCTCTGCCTCCAGTTCTGTCCCCTTTCTCTTCTTTCCCCTCTCTGCGGCTCTGTCCCCTCTTTCTAGTTCTCTGTGCCTCTCCCTGTGGGTCTTTGTCCTCCTCTGTGTCCTCCTCCCTGTCTCTGTTCTTCCTCCCTCTGTCTCTGTCCGATTCTCTCTGAGGCCCTGTCCTTCCTCTCCCCACCCTCCTTGTCTTGGTCCCTCTCTTGGGGGAGACTGCATCCTGTTCTAGACCGGTTGCTCCCACATGTTGGGGGGAGGGGTGGGTACCGGGGAAGTGAAAGTGCTTTAGGCGGAGGCGGGCAGGTCCCTGGAGTGGCAAGGGTGGCCAGGCTGTGCCAACAGCGAGCGGAAGCTGAGCCTCAGGCATGACTTCCTGCCTCTGGCAGAGGCCTGGGGAGGCCCCAGAGGAGCCAGGGGTTTGGGGGTCTTATTGCCACAACGCACCCAGCAGCCTTTGCAGTCTTCCCAGAGTCATCCCCCTCTTGTTAGGCCCCAGTCCCTCACAGATTTCCAGCGCTGGGGGCTCCCCAGCACATAGTCATCTTCTCAGACCCCAGGAAACCAACCTCTGAAGACAGCTGACTGCATTCACCACGTTCTCCACAGAGCTCAGGGCCTCCTCCAGATTCTCTCTCTTGCCTGGTTTCCACATCCAAGGCCGCCCCACTGTCTACTCAGTTGCTGCCCCACCCCCCACTCCGGGCTGCCCTCATATGGCTCCCCCTCTGCCACATCCCCGCCAGTCTGAGTCAGTCCCCTCCTGTTTTCACTCCAGCCCTCCTCTGTGGCTCACGGTGGAGGCTGACTCAGGACTCCTGCTCTCCCACCTGGACCCAGGCACCTCCTGGCCTCTCTTCTCTCCTTTCCCCCACACAGCCCCAGACCTGAGTTCTGTGATCCAGTCCCAGTTTGAACCTGATGCTTCCGCCCTCCTTCCTCAGCTCCTGCTTCTAAGCCACGGCAGACTTCTCCATGGTGTACCTCCAAAATGCATTTCAAATTCATCTACCTCTCTTGAAGGCCACCAACCTAAGTCCAGCCACAAGGATAATTGTAGCCCATTGTGGTGAGTTAAATGGTGACCAAAAAGGTAGGCCTATCACCCTAAACCCCAGAGCTTGTGAATGTGACTTTATTTGGAGAAAAAAGGGTTTTTGCAGACAGAATTAAAGATCTCAAGATGAGATCATCCTGGGTTATTCAGGAGGGTCCTAAATCCACAGAGAGAGAGAAGACACACAGAAGAGAAGACAGAAGAGGACAGCACCATGTCAAGAAGAGGGCAGAGACTGGAGTGGGGCAGCCGTAAGCCAATGCTCAAGAGTCAAAGAATTGATGCTTGCCTAGAACCTCGGGAAGGACCGCGGCCTTGGTGCTCTTTGATCTGGGACGTCCAGTCTAACAAACTGCGAGAATTAATTTCTGTTGTTTTAAGCTACCAAAATTGTGGTAACTTGTCATGGCCAAAGTAAAGGAACACATTGATCTCTTCTATCCTACCCACAAGTCCTTTTGTTAGAGATGCACGTGTGAGTAATTGGAGGTCCAAGGGTAGGTGGCTTCCTTCCTAGGCACATAGGACTACATTTCCCAGCACTCCTTGCAGTGAGTTTAAGGCCTCATAATTAATAAGGGGCCATAGGCCCTTTCTGGTCTTGCCCCTAATATGTCCCCTGTAAACTACTCTTCCTGTCTCCCTTTGGTCATTTGGCTTTTGGAGGCCTTGAAATTCAGGAGGTGCCTCAGTGATGGAAGGCTCAGGAGACAAAAGGAGCTTGGGCCCCCTGGACTTACATAAAATATTTTGGACTTTATTGTGGTGCTGGGGTTCAAACTCAGGGACTTGCAAATGCTACATAAAAACTCGACCACCAATATAAAATGTTTATGTTATTAAATGTTCACATTGTATAAAATCAGTGTAATATAAGCAATTTTACATTCTCCTTTTGGTACCGTGTATTAGGTTGCTTGGGACGCTGAACCCCTGAAACCTGTGACTATGACTTTATTTGGAAAACAGATCTTTGCAGATGTAACTGAGTTAGACTTCAAGATGAGGTCCACCTGGATTACCTGAGTGGGCCCTCAATGGAGTGAAGTGTTTTATAAGGGACACACAGAGAAGTGACAATCCCGGAGGACAAGGCCACACGAAGCAGGGATTAGAGCAATGCAGATACAAGTGAAGAGACGCCCTGGGGTCACCAGGCATGGGAGGACCCTCCAAGAGCCTTTGAAGGAGGTGGCCCTGAGGACATTTTGATTCCAGACCTCTGGCCTCCGGAATTGGGAGAGAATGCATTTGAGTTGTTTTAAGCCACTAAGTTTGTCGTAATTTGTACAGCAGTCCTAGGAAATAAGGAGACCGACTGTATGAGGAATTCTGCTGTGGGCCTGGTGGTCTGTGGCAGAACCAGCCCTCCCTGTGACTTTTGAAGGCACTGCCCCACCCTCTGAGCTGTCCTTTTGGCTTTCTTTCTTCCTCATTGGCTGCTGCTTCTCAATCTCCATTGTATCCTCCTCTTTCTAGTTTGTTTTTATTGTTTTGGTTTTTTGAGTCAGGGTCTTGCTGTGTAGCCCAGGCTGCTCTCGAACTTGTGGCAATCTTCCTGCCTCAGCCTCCTGAGTGCTGGGATTATAGGCAAACACCATCAGGCCCTGCTAGGCCTTCTTTTTTTTCTTTTTTTGTGGGTACCGGGGGGTCAACCTCAGGACCTCGCGCGCCAGCAGGCGCCCGTGCCGCTGAGCGATATCACCGGCCCCTTTTTTGTATGTGGGTTCCGGGAGTCAAACTCGGGCCCTCGCGCTTGCCGGGCAGGTGCTTAAGCTGCTGAGCCATCTCACCAGCCCTCCACTAGGCCTTCTTGAGTCCTGACTTCCTCTAATTCCCTGAATCCAATAGCCATTAGTTCTCTAACACTTTATGACAAATGACCTCGAGCTCAGCAGTTTAAGACAGTAAACGTCTCTTATCTCGTATAAGTTTCTGTGGGTCAGGCACCAGGGAGCAGTGGGCTGGATGGTTCCTGCTCGTGCAGTCAGGCGTCGGTTTGGCTGCAGTGTCTGAAGGTCAGCCCACTCTCCATTCATCTAACCTATCTGTCTATCTATCTTTGTGATACTGGGGATTGAACTCAGGGCCTTTGCACTGAACTACATCCCCGGCCCTTTAGTTTTTTTTTTTTTTTTTCATTTTGAGACAGTCTTACTAAGTCACTAAATGGCCCAAGCTGAGTTGGAACTTACCATCTTCCTGCCTCAGCCTCCCAGAGTGCTAGGATTACAAGCATGCACCGCCACGAGCAGCCTCTTCCAGGGACTCCTGGGACAGTCTCCTCAGATATTTGTTACTTTCACCCTTAGCCCATAAATCCTATTCTCTGCCCCTAAACCACAGGGTCCCCCATCCCTCAAGATCACTCCTTGAGTCAGAAGCCTCTAATGGGTTCTCATTTCTCTCAGAAAAAACCCCAAATTTCTGCTATGACTACAACACCCTCCATACATGTTCATATCCTGCCACTTCTCTGACCCATCTGTGACCACCTTTTTCCCAGTCACTAGGGTCCCGCCATAGCAGACTCCGTGCAATTTCAAAAACCTCTCGGGTGTCTTTCTTCCTCTAGGCCTTTGCTCTTGCCACTCCTTTTGCCTGGAATGTTCTTTTCAATGTTGTTTACATGGCTCCTTTATTTTACTTTATTTATTTATTTTATTTTATTTTATTTTTTGAGGTCTTGCTATGCTGTCCAGGCTGGCCTTGAACTCATGGAGATTCTTCTGCCTCAGCCTCCCAAATTCTGGGATTACAGGCATGCACCACCACACCCAGCTCCCAGTCCCCACTTTTCACCTAGTAAATTATCCTTCAGCTTTCACTTCTGATGGTATTAACTCAGAGAACTTCTCCCATCTTTTTTGTCATAGTGCTAAATAAATTTGTAAGTAGGTACTTATTCGTGATTAATAAAATGTTTTCCTATTGTGTGAAGCAAAAAATAAGAGCAGTTAGTACGTGGCATTTAGTAGCCCCGGTGTAAATCTGTGCTGAAGCACTGAATAATTCCCTCAGACTGTGATGAATTCTTACAGAACCCAGAAAACTTCCTGTATGCCTTTGTCCAATCACTACAATTGAAGCCTATGTTTTTTTGTTTTTGTTTTTGTTTTTGTTTTTTGAGACACGGTCTCACTGTGTAGTTCAGGCTGGCCTTGAAGTCCCTTATGTACCCCAGGCTGGCCTTGAACTCACAGTTATCCTCCTGCCTCAGCCTCCCAAATGCTGGGATTATAGGTGTGTACCACCACTCCTGGCAAGCCTGTGATTTTTAATGTGTGACCTAGAGACTCTTGGGGCTTCCTGAGACATTGTCAGGGGCTCGATGGTGGAAATTACTTTCATAATACACTAACATTTTATTTGCCTTTTCAATCCCTTTTTTCTGGCAGTGCTGGGGCTAGAAACCCGGAACTCACACATGCTAGGCATGTGCTCTATCTCCTAGCTGCATCTCTCTCATTTCCTCTTGAGTGTGCAGTGATAATTCCCAGAAACTATGTGAGCAACTTATTTCAACAGACTCAGTGTAGAAACATATGAGAAAACAACTATTCTGTTCAACCAGACCTTATAAAGAGATTTGCAAAAATGTAAACCAATGCCAGTCTTCTCACGACATTTTCTTCTGGAGTGGAAATTATGATTACTTTTTAATAAAAGTGTTATTTATTTTGACACATAATGGAGTTTTTTGTTTTTTTTTTGCATTCTCGGGGATTTAAGCCAGTGCCATTGCGATGAGCTATAACTGCTTTTTTACGTTTTATTGTGAGACAGGGTCTTGTTGAGTTACTAAACTGTCCATGTTGGGCTTGAACTTAAGATTCTCTTGCTTCAGCTTCCCAAGTGCTGGGATTACAGATATGAGCCACTGTGGCTGGCTATATAAGAGAGTTTTAAATGACGATGATTATTTTAGAAATTTCTCATTGATAGGTATAATTCACATAAACACATAACCCACGTACATAAGCCATATAAATTTTGGAATCCTTAATTTGTAAGAGTGCAAAAAAATTTTTTTTGCCTGAATAGTAATAGAGTCATATGCTTTTTATAAAATTTGGAAGCTACCAAAATTTATAAACTTTAGCTACATCCTCAGTCCTTTATTACATTATTTTTTGAGACAGGGTCTTGCTGTTTTCAGGCTGGTCCATACTGCGTGGGCTCAAGCGATGCTCCTGTGTCAGCCTCCTGAGTAGTTGGAACTATGGGAGGGCAGCAGGACTTTCTCCATGATGACTTCCTCCTGGCTGCACGCAGTGTTCTCTCCCCTTTGTCTGACACCACAGGCCCAACTGCCTCCCACAAAAGGGGTTTTGAGACTAAAACATTTGAGGTCAGTTGATATAAGTAAATCTGTCCGAGGTCCCCCAACTGGGAATTGAAATAGGGCCTTCATGCTGAGCTACATCTCCTGGGAATTGAAATAGGGCCTTCATGCTGAACTACATCTCCAGCCCCTTTTATTTTATTTTCAGACAGGGTCTCAATAAATCCCTAAATTGCCCAGGCTGGGTTTGAACTTGGATCTTCCTACCTCAGCAACCCAGAGTGCTGGGATTATAGGTGTGTACCACCATGCCTAGCTCTGTATTTTTATTCTTGTCTACCACCCCAGTAGATTTCTGAGCTCTTTGTGTTTTTGGTTTTGTTATTGTTGTTTTGTTTTGTTTTTGTTCTGAGACGGGGTCTTGCTATATAGTTCAGCCTGGCCTTGAACTCACTATGTAGCCCAGGCTGGCCTCAAACTCATGGTGATCCTCCTGCCTCAGCCTTCTGAGTGCTGGGATTACAGGTGTATGCCAGCTTCTGAGCTCTTTGAAGGCAAGATCCCTGTCTGCCTTGTTGGAGGCGTATTTAAGGTTAGACAACTGGAATGAGGATCTTTGAGTGTGTCAAAATTTGACACTCTAGAAGGAATGAATGGGAAGAGACGTCCCACCTCCTCCACACTTCCACCTCACTTGGGAGCATCAAAGAAACCATCAGACCAGGGATTCAGGGGAGAGTTGAGGAGGAAAGGGGTCGGGGATACGGTCCTAAGAGGAACCAGAAGGGAACACAGCAGCTCATGCGCTGTCCGAGTTTGTGACCACGTGCGTGCCAAAGACGTGTTGGGGCGGTGGAGCAGCAGAATCGTTAGGTCAGTAGGGCGCGCGCGAGGGGAGCCACAGCACATGTGCAAAGATACGGCGGGAAAGGCCGCGCGTGCGCAGGAGGAGCGTTGCTGCATCCGAGCCGGTGGAAGGAGGTAGGGACGCGTTGCTAGGCTTCTCAGCCGAGGCGCCTTCACCTTCGGTTTCACCCGTATGACTGACTGGCTGAAGAGTGAGGCGGGGGGTCTCAGGGCCAAGTTTAGGGGAGTTGACCTGGGGAGCCCTGAAACGCGCCATTCTGGAGGCCGGCGCTCTCTGGACTCCCCGAGGGTAGTGGAGTCCCGGCCGCGACGCCTCGCAGGGCCGCACCAGCCGCATCCCTGCCTGCTGGGACAGAAGCCGCTTCCTGCTCCCCGCGGAGCCTGGACACCAGCTCCCTCTGCCTTCTCAGAGGTGCTAGTTCCGGGGAAGGAGGGGAGGTGCGAGCACCCCCGGGGGATATGGCCTCCGAAAGGAGTCGCGGGGACAGTGGTGTCGGCCACTGCCAGGGCCACCCCCCAGCGAGGAGGAGTCGGCAGGGGAACAGGGTGTCAGGGTGGCCGGGTGGCCAGAACTCATTTGTGTCCCTGAAGGGCCAAACTGACCGGTTTACCAGAAAACTGGGAAGGATTACTCTTCTTTTTTTTTAATTTATTTTTTATTTGTTGTTCTTCTTGAGACAGGGTCTTACTATGTATTCCAGGTTGGCCTTGACCTCGTTATGTAGCCTAGGGTGGTGGTCTTGAACTCATAGCAATCCTCCTGCCTCAGCCACCCTGGCGCTGGAACTACAGGCCTGTACCGCCATGCCCAGCATTATTCTTCTTGAATGTGTTGGGGAAAAGGAAAATCTTTTATTTGTATGACTTTACTTTTTTTTTTTTTTTTTTTTTTTTTAGTGGAACAGTCAGGATCAGTGTTAACAACATGAATTCTTTTTTTTTTCTTTTTCTTTCTTTCTTTCCTTTTTTTTTTTTTTTGCCTTTTTAAGACAGGATTTCACTATGCAGTTCAGGCTGGCCTTGAACTCACTTTGTAGCCCAGGCTAGCCTCGAATTTATAGCAATTCTCCGGGCTCAGCCTCCCACGTGCTGGGATTACAGGTGTGCACCACCACACCTGGCTTAACAACATGAATTCTGAGAATCAGAGAAGTATTCCTTTTTATTTTGAGATATCTTACATTTCAACTACTGGCAAAATATCTAGTAGTAGTGAATATATGTGCTTCTTAGGTGAGCTGATAACTATTAGAGAAATGTCTCCAGCTTCCTCAACTTGGTTAGCTTTTGTGGAAATTTAATGAATATTTATCTATTTTTTGGTTTACTTCCTGCTCTACGTCACCCCTGTCCCAGTGGAGAAAGAAAAGCATTTGCAAATGAAAGAACCAACTATGGGAACTTTTTAGAATTTATCTTGATTTTGTGTCAATAATCCGAGTGTTGGTTACTTTATTTTTAGTCTTCGTGACACATTTTCTTCTGGGCATTTCTATTCTCTGGCAATTTTATCTTATTTTCTTTAGTATTTATTTAGTTATTAATTTACAGTTATGGGATTGAACCCAGGGCCTTTTCACTGAGCTACATCCCTAGGCCTTTTTTTAACTATTATTTTGAGACAGGTTCTCACCATGTTACCCCTCAAGAGTGCTGGGATTACAAGCATGTGTCACTATGCCCACCTTCATATGAATTTTACGATGGGCTTTTTTATTTCTGAAAACACTGTTGGAATTTCATTAGGAATTGCATTGAGTCTGTTGATCACTTTGAATAATACCAGTACCTTGACAGCATTATGTCTTTTAATCCATGTACATAGGATGCATTTCCATTGATTGAGTGATGGATTGATTGATTGAGACAGGGTCTCACTATGTAGTTCAGGCTGGACCTGAACTCAGTATGAATCCCAGGCTGGAATTGAACTCAGGGTGATCCTCCTGCCTCAGCCTCCCGAGTGCTGGGATTACAGGTGTGCACCACCACTCTGGTCTGTAGAATGGTTATTTTTTCCTCTGAAGCCTTGCCAACATTTGTTATAATTTGAATTTTTTTTTTTTTTTTTTTTTTTGGTGGGTACCGGGGGGTCGACCTCAGGACCTCGCGCGCCAACAGGCACCCGTGCTGCTGAGCGATATCACCAGCCCCTTTTTCGTCTGTGGGATCCGGGAGTCGAACTCGGGCCCTCGCGCTTGCAAGGCAGGCGCTTATGCCTCTGAGCCATCTCACCGGCCCCAATATAATTTGATTTTTTGATGATAGCCATTCTTTCTGGAGTAAAATGAAATCTCAATGTTGTTTTAACTTGCAATTCTGTAATGGCCAGCAATATTGAACATTTTTCATGTGCGTATTTATTGGCCATTTGTACTTCTGAGAAGTGTCTGTTCATTTTGGTTGCCCTTTTTTTTTTTTTTTTTTTGTGGGTACCGGGGGTCGACCTCAGGACCTCACGCGCCAGCAGGCGCCCGTGCTGCTGAGCGATATCACCGGCTGTTTTTTCGTATGTGGGTTCCGGGAGTCGAACTTGGGCCCTTGCGCTTGCCAGGCAGGCGCTTACGCCGCTGAACCATCTGACCAGCCCAGGTTGCCCACTTTTTTGATTGAGTCCTTTATTTTGGGGTCTCACTATGTAGTTCAGTTTAGGCTGGGCTTGAACTTGGGGCAATCCTTCTGCTTCAGCCTCCCAAGTGCTGAGATTAAAGGTGTGTACCAACATGCTCAGCTATTGATGATCATTTCATTAAGCCCATTATCTGTTTAGCTAGTTTTTTTTATTGGTACATTTTAGATATACATATTGATAACATTCATCATAGGGAATTTGTACATGATATAGCTTTTTTTTTTTTTTTTTTTTGGTCTTTTTGAGACAGGGTTTCACTATGCAGTTCAGGTTGACCTCGAACTTGCATCAGTCCTCCTGCCTCGGCCTCCTGAGTGCTGGGATTACAGGCATGTGCCACCATGCCCAGCTGTACCTAATATATCTTGCTTCCTCTTTTTTTTCCCATTCCCCTCCCCTCTCAACCCCTCTTTCCCTCATTTACAAAAGCTTTGTTTCTACTTTTTCCATCTATTCTTTTTTCCTTGTCCTTTCCTTCCTTTCCCCTTACCACCTCCCTTATTCCCCTTCCCATTTGAACACTTTCTTCCCTTTTCCCAATATCTACTATACAGTTTGGTCCTTATTTAAACTTTCAGTTTCTCACACCAGAGAAACAATGTGGTATTTAGTATATGTGCTGCTGAAGCAAGGACCACAACGTGGTATTTAAACATGTGTGTCCCATTTATTTCACTTAAGAGTATGGTCTCAAGGTGCATCCATTTAGCAAGAAATGTCTCAAGCTTATCTTTCTTTATGACAGAGTAGTATTCCATTGTATAAAAAAAACACATCTTCTTTATCCATGCATCAGTTGATGAGCATTTGGGCTGTTTCCAAGATTTAGCTATTACAAACTGTTCCACTGTAAACATGGGTGTGCATATATTGCTGTGGTATGATGCTTTTAATTCTTTTGGGAAGATACCAAGAAGGGGACTAGCTGGGTCAAGTGGAACCTCTCGCTTTAGTTTTTTTGAGGAATCTCCACACTGATTTCCACAGTGGTTGCACCAGGCTACACACCCACCAACAGAGGAGAAGGGTTCCTTTTTCCCCACAGCCCCGCCAGCATTTCATTGGTTGATATCTTGATAATAGCCATTCTTTCTGGAGTGAGATGGCATCTCAGCATTGTTTTAATTTGCATCTCTCAAATGACCAGTAATGTAAACATTTTTTCATATATTTATTTGCTGTTTCAACTTCTTCACCTGAGAAGTGTCTGTTCATTTCAGATGCCCATTTTTGGACTGGGTCTTTAAATTTGGGGGGTCTGATTTTTTTGAGTTCTTTATATATTCTAGATATTAGTCTTTTTTTTTTTGTGGGTACGGGGGTCGACCTCAGGACCTCGGGCGCCTGTGCGCCCGTGCCGCTGAGCGATATCACCGGCCCCTTTTTTGTATGTGGGTTCTGGGAGTCGAACTCGGGCCCTCGCGCTTGTCGGGCAGGCGCTTAAGCCGCTGAGCCATCTCACCGGCCCTAGATTTTAGTCTTTTGTCTGAGGAACAGCTGGCAAAAATTTTCCCACACTGTGGGTTGTCTCCGCACTCTGCTGGTGGTTTCTCTTGCTGTGCAAAAGCTTTCTAATAAGATGAGGTCCCAGTTGCAGAGTCTGATATTTCCTGTGAGATCGGGGTTTTGTTCATAAAGTCTTTGCCTGCACCAATATCAAGAGTTCTGCCTCTTTATTTCAGCAGATTTAGTGTTTCTGTTTTAATATTTAGATCTTTGATTCATTTTGATTTTAGATCAGTGGATGATGAAGGATATGGGTCTAGTTTTAATCTTTGGCATGTGGAAAACCAGTTTTTCCAGCACCATTTATTAAAGAGGTTTTCTTCCATTGAATGTGTTTGACTCCTTTGTCAAAGGTAAGGTGGCTGAGTGTGTCTGGAGTTGTTTCTGCATTTTCTAATCTGTTCCATTGATCCTTGGGTCTGTTTTTTTTTTTTTTTTTTTTTTTGCCAGTGCCATGTCATTTTTATCACTGTAGCTTTGTAGTATAATTTCAAGTCTGGGATTGTGATGCCTCCTGCCTTGCCTTTGTGGACCAGAATAGCTTTTGCTATTCTAGGTCTCTTCTGGTTCCAAATGAATTTTAGGATTGTTTTCTATAATTCTGTGAGATATCCTGTTGGAATTTTGATCAGGATTACATTAAATCTGTATAACAATTTTGGGAGTATGGCCATTTTCACTATATTGGTTCTTCCTACCCAAGAACAAGGGATATCTTTCCATTTTCTTATATCCTTTTTGATGTCCTTTTTCAGAGCACTGTAGTTTTTCAATGTAAAGGTCTTTTACTTCCTTTGTTAGATTGATTCCTAGGTATTTCATTTTTCGATGTGTGGGGAACCACTCAGACTGTTTCAAAGATCAGGGGCATCTAAGGACACCTGAGGACGTGACCCCGCTTGTCTAGCTCAGGTGCACAGTGGGATACAGTTATGTAACCATGACTCAGCACAGGTAAACACGCATTCTCTGGTTACAGCGCTCTGTAAGAATGTAAATATGAGATAACAACCTGTATAGGAATTATACAATAACGATGCAGGCAGCTTTTGCTCTTGCTCTGGCTCTTGCGCTTTTGTGCTCTGCTCCGCTCCGTGCTGCCTGCTGTCGTTGCTGATGTCTTTTTTTTTTTTTTTTTTTTTTTTTTGTGGGTACCGGGGGGACGACCTCAGGACCTCGCACGCCAGCAGGCGCCCGTGTCACTGAGCGATATCACCGGCCCCTTTTTCGTATGTGGGATCCGGGAGTCGAACTCGGGCCCTCGCGCTTGCCGGGCAGGCGCTTAAGCCACTGAGCCATCTCACCGGCCCCGTTGCTGATGTCTTGCACATGTGTTCTTTAACCTTGGAACCTCACCTGCGAAAATCTCCCTTGGGTCCCCCAGTGGGACCCAAGGATGCTGACAGGATGCTATTGTGAAAGGTATGGTTTCTTTGATTTCTTTCTCTGTGAGTTCATTATTTGTGTACAGGAAGGCTATTGATTTTGAGTATTGACTCTATATCCAGCTATGCTAGTGAATTTGGTGTTTTTTTGCAATCATAGTTTATTGCTACATTTTAGATATACATAATGATCATTCATCATAGAAAACTTGTACCTGTACATGGTATAATTTATTTCTTTCTTTTCTCATTCCCCTACCCTCCCTTCAACCCCTCTTCCCCTCCCCATGCATAAAAGCTTTGTTTCCATTTTTCCTTCTTTTATCACTTTTACTTTTCTCTTCTTTCCTTTCCCTCTCTCCCCTCCCTTGTTCCCCTCCCCATTTGAACATTTTCTTCCTATTTCACAATACCTAATATACATTTTGGTCCTTATTTACACTTTTGCTTTATCACACCAGAGAAACCATGTGGTATTTACACATGTGTATCAAATTTATTTCACTTAAGAGTATGGTCTCAAGGTGCATCCATTTTACCTAGAAATGTCTCAAGCTTATCCTTCTTTATGGCAGTGTATAAAAGAAAACACATCTTTATCGATTCACCAGTTGATGGACATTTGGGCTGTTTCCAAGATTTGGCTATTACAAACTGCCACTATAGACATGGGTGTGCATATATTGCTGTGGAATGATGTTTTTAACTGGATTTGGTTATTAAATCTAGAAGTCTTTTAGTGGAGTTTTTGGGGTCTTCTTTGTAGAGAATGTCATCCACAAATAATGGTAATGTAACTTCTTCCTTTCCTATCCTTATTCCTTTTATTTCTTTCTCTTGTCTAATTGCTCTGGCTAATGTTTCCAGGACTATATTGAATAAGAGTGGTGACAGTGGACATCCTTATCTTCTTCCTGATTTTAGAGTGAAAGCTTTCAGTTTTTGTCCATTTAGTATGATGGTGGCTGTTGGTTTGTCATATATAGGTTTTGTCAGATTGAGATAATCTATTCCAATTTTCTGTAGGGTTTTTATCATGAATGGGTTTTGGACCTTGTCAAACACTATTCTGCATCTATGGAGATGATCATATGGTTATTGTGCTTGGCTTTGTTAATATGGTGTATTACATTTGTTGATTTGCATATGTTGAACCATCTCTGCATCCCTGGGATGAATCCTACTTGGTCATGGTGTATAATCTTCTTGATGATTTGCTGCATTCTATTTGCCAGTATCTTGTTGAGGATTTTTGCATCTATGTTCATTGGAGAGATTGGCCTGTAGTTCCCTTTTTTGGTTGGATCCTATCAGGGCCCTGGCCTAGGACCACCAATCTCCTGCTCAGGGTTACAACAACAGAATAAAACATGGATAAGATATATTTTAGTTTCAAGGGGCACCGGGATGGTCAAAGCCCAGTACAGACTAAGACCATGAGGCATGATGTCCTTGGCCTTTATTAGGTGCACAGCTTGATTGGGAGTGTGCTGGTGGCTGCAAGAAGCAGTGGGGGTGAACTACTGATGCGGTCAAGGTTCAAGGATTGAGGAACAATGCATTTTTGGAAAAGCACACAGGAGCAGACCACGGTTAACTAGTAACCTGATTGTCTGCTAACCGTGACTACTGATCTAGAAGGAATTTGAATGAGTCAAGTCCTCAGCTGCCATGTTATCTTGCTTTGAGGCGCCAGAACTTCACAGAGCATTTGCTGGCCTTGGCTCTGGCCGTTGGCTTAAAGATTAATTTGTCTGTAAGCCAGCGGCAGGTCTCACAACAAGTCATGTAGGCCTAGGACAGACTCTTGATTTGTATGTTTGCCAATTTAATTAATATCAATTATTGCCTGCTCTGAACCGCATCAAGCTCGTCCTCATCAGGATCCTTCTTTGGTTTTGGTATCAGGGTAATGCTTGCTTCCAGGGATGAATTTGGGAGTATTGCTTCCCTTTCAATTTCGTTAAAGAGTGAGAAGTAGCAGCATTAGGTCTTCTCTAAATTTCTTGTAGAATTCAGCAGTGATTCCTTCAGGGCCTGGGCTTTTTTTTGTTGGTAGATTTTTTTTTTTTTTTTTTTTGTGGGTACCAGGGATCGACCTCAGGACCTCGTGCACCAGCAGGCACCCGTGCCGCTGAGTGATATCACCGGCCCTTTTTTTGTATGTGGGTTCTGGGAGTCGAACTCGGGCTCTCGCGCTTGCCAGGCAGGCGCTTATGCCGCTGAGCCATCTCACCGGCCCTTGTTGGTAGATTTTTAATTACCTCAATTTCATTGACTGTTACTAGTTTATTTAAATTTTTATATCTTCTTGATACAGCTTTGGTAATTCATATGTATCTAGGAATCTGTCCACTTCTGTGTTTTCCATTTTATTAGAATACAGGTTCTCAGGCTGGGGGTATAGCTCAGCGGCACAGCGCCTGCCTGGCAAGCGTGAGGTCGTGAGTTCGATCCCTGGTACAAAAAAAAAAAAAAAAAAAAAGAATACAGGTTCTCAAAGTAGGTATTGATGATATGGATTTCTGCAGGATCTGTTGTGATTTCACCCTTTTCGTTCTTAATTGCAATGATTTGAGTCTTTTTTTTTTATTTGATAAGGTTAGTGTGGTGGATTAATTACTGGCCAACTTGTAACACCCAGCTGAACTGAATCAGCATGGTTCTGGGTGTGGAAGGCCCATGATATGGTCTGTGTCTAGATGTCCCCCCAAAGCCTCACGCAGTCATGGAGGTGGACTTCTAGAGTTTATGACTGATTCGTGGTCCAATACTGGGATTATGGGCGTGAGTGCTACACCCACCCTAGGGTGGGTAGCCTGCATACAATATGAGGGAGGGAAAGAGACTTGCTCTCTCGTGCTCCTCCCTTTTGCTCTTGTTGCTTTTTCTGCCTTCTGCCACCATGAACCGTTGCCCTCTGCCATGTGCCACTCTGCCTTGGAGCCAGATGATTTTTATCAGATTGAGGTAAAGACCATCTTTTCTGATTTTCTGTAGGGTTTTTACCATGAATGAGTGTTGGACTTTATCAAAAGCTTTTTCTGCATTTGTTGAGATGATTATTTGATTTTTGTCTTTGGCTCTGTTGATATGTTATATTACATTTATTGATTTGTGTATGTTGAACCATCCCTGCATTCCTGGGATGAATCCCACTTGGTCATGGTGTATAATCTTCTTGATGATTTGCTGCATTCTGTTTGTTAGTATTTTATTGAGGATTTTTGCATCTATCTTCGTTAGGGAGGTTGGCCTGTAGTTCTCATTTTTGGTTGTGTTCCTCTGTGGTTTTGGTATCAGGGTAATACTTGCCTCCAGGAATGAGTTAGGGAGAATTGCTTCCCTTTCAATTTCATTAAAGAGTTTGAGGGCCGGTGAGATGGCTCAGTGGCGTAAGCGCCTGCCTTGCAAGCACGAGGGCCCGAGTTTGACTCCCGGATCCCACATACGAAAAAGGGGCCGGTGATATCGCTCAGCGGCACGGGTGCCTGTTGGTGCGCGAGGTCCTGAGGTCGACCCCCCGGTACCCACAAAAAAAAAAAAAAAAAAAAAAAAAAAAAAGAGTTTGAGGAGAATTGGCATTAAATCTTTGCTAAATTTCTTGTAGAATTCAGCAGTGAATCCATCAGGACCTGGGCTTTTCTTTGTTGGTAACTTTTTAATTACATTTTCAATTACATTGACTGATATTGGGTTATTCAGAATTTTTATATTTTCTTGATTCAGCTTTGGTAATTCATATGTTTCTAGGAATCTGTCCATTTCACCCGTGTTTTCCATCCTATGCGAGTAAAGATTTTCTTTTTTTTTTTTTTGGGTACTGGGGGGTCGACCTCAGGACCTCGCGCGCCAGCAAGCGCCCGTACTGCTGAGCGATATCACCGGCCCCTTTTTCGTATGTGGGTTCCGGGAGTCGAACTCAGGCCCTCGCGCTTGCCGGGCAGGCGCTTAAGCCGCTGAGCCATCTCACCAGCCCAAGATTTTCAAAGTAGGTATTGATGATCTTCTAAATTTCCACAGGATCTGTACTGATTTTACCCTTTTCATTCCTCATTGCATGAATTTGAGTTTTTTCTTTCCTTTTTTTGATAAGGTTGGCTAGGGGTTTATCAATTTTATTTATTCTTTCAAATAACTAACTCTTCAATTCATTAATTATTTGTATTGTTTTCTTAGTCTCCATTGCGTTAATTTCTGCTCTGATCTTTATAATTTCCTCCCTTATATGGGCTTTGGGCTTGGCTTGCTCTTCTTTTTCTAGAAACTTGAATTAGGTCATTTATTTGTGCTTCTTCTGTTTTCCTGATGTGAGAATTCACCACTATAAATTTCCCTTTTAGGACTGCTTTCATTGCGTCCCACAGGTTCCAGTATGTTGTATTTGCATTTTCGTTTGATCGTAGATATTGTTTAATTTCTTCTTTAATTTCTTTCTTTTTTTTTATGTGGGTACCAGGAGTCAACCTCAGGACCTTGCACTTGCCAGCAAGTGCTTGTGCCACTGAGTGATACCACCGGCCCTTTTTTTCCTTTATGTGGGTTCTGGGAGTCAAACTCAGGACCTCATGCTTGCCGGGCAGGCGCTTATGCCACTGAGCTATCTCACGGGCCCTCTTCTTTAATTTCATCCGTGACCCATTGGTTGTTCAAGAGGCTGTTATTTAATTTCCATGTGTTTATGGAGTTTTTGCTGTTTCTTTTGCCATTAATTTCCAATTTCATTGCACTATGGTTAGATAATATGCATGGGATAATTTCAGTTCTTTTGCGTTTACATAAGCATGTTCTATAGGCTGGTACATGGTCTGTTTTAGAGAATGTCCCACGTGCAGCTGAGAAGAATGTGTATTCTGATATTGTTGGGTGGAACACTCTGTGAACGTCTGCTAAATCCATTTGTTCACAGGTTTGGTTCAGTTCTGATATTTCTTTGCTGATTTTTGTCTAGTTGATCTATCTCTTTGTGACAATGGGGTATTAAGGTCCCCCGTTACAATTGTGTTATTACTTATTTGATTTTTCATGTCTATTAATAATTGTCTTACATAGTTTGGTGCTCCCATATTTGGTGCATACATATTTATGATTGTTATCTCTTCTTCTTGAATTTTTCCCCTAACAAGTATGTAGTGACCTTCTTTATCTCTTTTGATCATTCTTGGTTTGAAGTTCACATTGTCTACAAACAGAATAGCTACCCCTGCTTTTGTCTGGGTTCCTGTTGCATGGAGTATTATTTTCCATTCTTTGACTTTCAGTCTGTGAGTTTCTTTTTGAGTTAAATGTGTTTCTTGTATACAGCATATTGTTGGGTCTTGTTACTTGATCCATTCTGCCTGTTTCTTTTGATTGGTGAATTGAGACTATTTACATTGATGGTTATAACTGATATGTATTGGCTTATCTTTGTCATGTTGTTTTCCTGCTGTTGCTTTCCTGCTTTTCCCCTCTGTTTAATCGTTTGCCCTGCCTGGTGGCTTCTTTCTGATGTTGTTCTTGAAATTGTGGTCATTTCTATATCTGTCTAAAATATCTTTCAGTACCCTTTGTAGGGTTAGTTTGGTGGTCATGAATTTCTTCAGTTGTTCTTTGTCATGGAAGTATCTTATTTCTCCATTAATTTTGAAAGATAGTTTTGCAAGGTACATCAATCTGGGTTGGAAGTTGTTTTATTTCAGGACTCAAAATATGTCACTCCATGCTCTTCTTAACTTGAGGGTTTGTGTTGAGAAGTCTGCCATAATTCTGATGGGCTTTCTTTTATAGGTGATCTGTTTCTTTTCTCTAACAGATTTTAATATTCTGTTCTTTTGCTGAATTTCTGGGATCTTCATTATTGTATGTCTGGGTGTAGATTTATTTTGGTTATAGCTAATTGGAGTTCTATATGCTTCATTCATCTCTATGTCAGATTCTTTTCCCATGCTTGGGAAATTTTCTGCTATTATTTCTGCAAATAGTTTTTTTTAATGTCACTTGTGTTGACCCCTGCTTTTTCATTGACACCAATTATTCGTATATTATTTTTCTTTGCGTTGTCTTGCAGCTGTTGAATTGTTATTTCCTTATCTTTTGTTATGTTCAAGAGATCTTTCCTTTTATGATTGCTAGCTGAGATCTTGTCTTCAAGGTCTGAAAGTCTGTCTTCAGTTTTGTTCAAGCAGTTTTGCCAGTTTTCAATGGAATTTTGAATTTCCTGGATATCTATTTAAATCCATTTCATGCATTCTATTTCTTTCCTATATTGATCATGCATGGTTTCCATCCTCTTCCTAACATTATCTATTTTTTTTTATCTATCTCTACTCTAGATTTGCTGAGCAATTCCTTTATAAATGTTGACATTTCTTTTTTTTACCTGAGAGATTATTTCTGATCTGATTTCCTCTGTAGCCTCATGGATTTGTTTCTTTTTATTTATTTATTTATTTATTTATTTTAAAGACAAGCAAACATTCTTATGTATTAACAAACTCAAGAATTAGAGAATGTACAAGTACCTTTTGGAGAAAAACATTACTCAGTATAGGATTAAGCCATGTAAAACCTAGGTAAAAACAGAAGACTAAGGAATGGAATAGTCACAGTGAAATTGCATTTTCATACTAGGGAGACAATACGATGTTTACAAATGTGCATCCGGTTTATTTCGCTTGTGAGTATTTTCTCGAGTTGCATCCATTTACCTATAAAAGTTTCCAGTTTATCTTTCTTTATGGCTGAGTAGTACTCCATTGTATAAAAGTACCACATCTTTTTTATCCATTCCTTGGTTAATGGGCATTTGGGTTGTTTCCACGATCTAGCTATTACAAATTGTGTTGCTATAAACATGGGTGCACATATATCGCTGTGGTACGATGTTTTTAATTCTTCTGGGAAGATACCCAGAAAGGGAATAGCTGGATCAAATGGGACCTCCAATCCTAGTTTTTTGTTTGTTTGTTTTTTTTGTGGGTACCGGGGGTCGACCTCAGGACCTCGAGCGCCAACAGGCACCTGTGCCGCTGAGCGATATCACCGGCCCCTTTTTCGTATGTGGGATCCGGGAGTCGAACTCGGGCCCTCACGCTTGCAAGGCAGGTGCTTATGCCACTGAGCCATCTCACCGGCCCCAATCCTAGTTTTTTGAGGAATCTCCACACTGATTTCCACAGTGGCTGTACCAGTCGACACTCCCACCAACAGTGGAGAAGGGTTCCTTTTTCCCCACAGCCCCTCCAGCATTTGTTATTAGTTGACTTCTTGATAATAGCCATTCTTTCTGGGGTGAGATGGAATCTCAGTGTTGTTTTAATTTGCATCTCTCGAATGACTAGTGATGTTGAACATTTTTTCATATATTTATTTGCCATTTGTATTTCTTCATCTGAGAAGTGTGTATTCATCTCAGATGCCCATTTTTGGATTGGGTCTTTAAATTTGGGAAGTCTGATTTTTTTGAGTTCTTTGTATGTTCTTGATAGTAATCCTTTGTCTGAGGAATAGCTGGTAAACATTTTTTCCCACGTTGTGGGTTGTCTCTTCACTCTGTTGGTGGTTTCTCTTGCTGTGCAAAAGCTTTTTAATAAGATGAGACCCCAGTTGTTGATTCTTTGTGATGCTTCCTGTGCCTTTGGGGGTTTTATTCATAAAGTCTTTGCCTACACCAATGTCTTCAAGAGTTTTACCTATTCTGTTTTCCAGGAGATTTAATGTTTCTGTTTTAATATTTAGATCTTTGATCCATTTTGAATTTAGTTTAGTGCACAGTGGAAGATATAGGTCTAATTTTAATGTTTGGCATGTGTAGAGCCAGTTTTTCCAGCACCATTTATTAAAGAGGCTATCTTTCTTCCAGTGAATGTGTTTGGCACCTTTTTCAAAGATAAGGTGGCTTAGTATGTCTGGAGTTGTTTCTGCATCTTCTAATCTGTTCCATTGATCTTCAGGTCTGTTTTTTTTTTGCCAATACCACGCTGTTTTTGTCACAGTAGCTTTATAGTATAATTTCAAATCAGGGATTGTGATGCCCCCTGCCTTGTGTTTGTTGCCCAGAATTGCCTTTGCTATTCTAGGTCTCTTCTGGTTCCAGATGAATTTTAGGATTGTTTTCTGTAATTCTGTGAGATATGTTGTTGGAATTTTGATTGGAATTGCATTAAATCTGTATAACAATTTTGGAAATATGGCCATTTTCACTATGTTGGTTCTTCCGACCCAAGAGCAAGGGATATCTTTCCATTTTCTAATATCCTCTTTAATCTCCTTTTTCAGAGTACTGTAGTTTTCAGTATATAGGTCTTTTACCTCCTTTGTGAGATTGACTCCTAAGTATTTCATTTTTTTGGATGTTATTGTGAAAGGTGTTGTTTCCCTAATTTCTCTCTCAGTGAGTTTGTTATGCATGTACAGGAAGGCTATTGATTTTTGAGTGTTGACTTTGTATCCAGCTACACTACTGAATTTGCTTATTAAATCTAGCAATTTTTTAGTGGAGTTTTTGGGGTCTTCTACGTAGAGTATCATGTCATCTGCAAATAATGATAATTTAACTTCTTCCTTTCCAATCATTATTCCTTTTATTTCTTTGTCTTGTCCAATTGCTCTGGCTAAAGTTTCCAGGACTATGTTGAATAAGAGTGGGGACAGTGGACATCCTTGTCTTGTTCCTGATTTTAGAGAGAAGGCTTTCAGTTTTTGTCCATTTAGTATGATATTGGCTGTTGGTTTGTCATAGATAGCTTTTATCAGATTGAGATAAAGACCATCTATTCCAATTTTCTGTAGGGTTTTTATCATAAATGGGTGCTGGACTTTGTCAAAAGCTTTTTCTGCATCTATTGAGATGATCATATGATTTTTGTCCTTGGTTCTGTTAATATGGTGTATTACATTTATTGATTTATGTATGTTGAACCATCCCTGCATCCCTGGGATGAATCCAACCTGGTCATGGTGTATAATCTTCTTGATGATTTGCTGCATTCTGTTTGCCAGTATCTTATTGAAGATTTTTGCATCTATGTTCATTAGGGAGATTGGTCTGTAGTTCTCTTTCTTAGTTGGGTCCTTCTCTGGTTTTGGTATCAGGGTCATGCTTGCTTCCAGGAATGAATTTGGGAGTATTGCTTCCCTTTCAATTTCATTAAAGAGTTTGAGAAGTAGTGGTGTTAGGTCTTCTCTAAATTTCTTGTAGAATTCAGCAGTGAATCCATCAGGGCCTGGGCTTTTCTTTGTTGGGAGGTTTTTAATTACATCTTCGATTTCATTGATTGATATTGGTTTATTTAGGATTTTTATATCTTCTTGGTTGAGCTTTGGTAATTCATATGTATCTAGGAATCTGTCCATTTCTTCTGCATTATCCATCTTATTAGAATACAAGTTTCCAACGTAGGTGTAGATGATCTTCTGGATTTCTGCAGGGTCTGTTGTGATATCACACTTTTCATTCTTTTTTTTTTTTTTTTTGTGGGTACCAGGGGGACGACCTCAGGACCTCGTGCGCCAACAGGCACCCATGCCACTGAGCGATATCACCGGCCCCTTTTTCGTATGTGGGTTCCGGGAGTCGAACTCGGGCCCTCGCGCTTGCAAGGCAGGCGCTTACGCCGCTGAGCCATCTCACCGGCCCTGCCCTTTTCATTCTTAATTGCGTGGATTTGAGTACTTTCTTTCCTTTTTCTAATAAGGTTGGATAAGGGTTTGTCAATTTTATTTAATCTTTCAAAGAACCAACTCTTTGATTCGTTGATTCTTTGTATTGTTTTTTTAGTCTCCAATACGTTAATTTCTGCTCTGATCTTTATAATTTCCTCCCTTATACGAGCTTTTGGTTTAGTCCACTCTTCTTTTTCTAGAAGTTTGAGGTTCACCATTAGGTTGTTTATTTGTGCTTGCTCTGTTTTCCTGATATAGGTATTTAATGCTATGAATTTCCCTCTTAGGACTGCTTTCATTGTATCCCATAAGTTCCGGTATGTTGTACTGTCATTATCATTCAGTTGCAGAAACTGTCTAATTTCTTCTTTAATTTCATCTGTGACCCATTGGTTGTTCAATAGGGTGCTATTTAATTTCCATGTGTTCAGGAAGTTCTTGTGGTTTCTTTTGCCATTGATTTCCAATTTCATTGCACTATGGTCTGACAATATACATGGGATAATTTCAATTCCTTTGCATTTACTTAAGCAGGTTCTATGAGCTAATATGTGGTCTCTTTTGGATAACGTCCCATGTGCAGCTGAGAAGAATGTGTATTCTGATGTTGTGGGGTGGAACACTCTGTAGACATCTACTAAGTCCATTTGTTCCAAAGTTTGGTTCAGTTCTAATATTTCATTGTTGATTTTTTGTCTAGTTGATCTGTCTTTTTGTGACAGTGGAGTATTGAGATCCTCCAATACAATTGTATTAGTGGTTATTTGATTTTTCATGTCCATTAATATTTGTTTTATATATTTGGGTGCACTGGTATTTGTTGCATATATATTTATGATTGTTATGTCTTCCTCTTGGATTGTTCCCTTTACAAGGATATAGTGACCTTCTTTATCTCTCTGAATCATTCTTGGCTTGAAATTCACTTTGTCTGCAAAAAGAATAGCTACCCTTGCTTTTTTCTGGGTTCCTGTCGCATGGAGTATTGTTTTCCATGCTTTGACTTTCAGTCTATGAATTTATTTTTTTTTTTATTTTTATTTTTTTTTTGGTGGGTACCGGGGGGTCGACCTCAGGACCTCGCACGCCAGCAGGCGCCCGTGCCACTGAGCAATATCACCGGCCCCTTTTTCGTATGTGGGTTCCGGGAGTCGAACTCGGGCCCTCGTGCTTGCCGGGCAGGCGCTTAAGCCGCTGAGCCATCTCACCGGCCCTATGAATTTATTTTTGAATTAGATGTGTTTCTTGTATACAGCATATTGTTGGATCTTGCTTCTTGATCCAATTTGCCAGTCTGTGCCTTTTGCTTGGTGAATTGAGACCATTAACATTGATGGTTAAAACTGATATGTATTGACTTATCCTTGTCATATTATTTTCCTGTTGTTGGCTCCCCATTTTTATTTTACTTTTTTTCCCTCCCTCTCTTTAATTGTTTGCCCTGCCTGGTGGATTCCTTCTGTTGGGGTTCCTGGAGTTGTAGTCCTTGTTATCCCTTTCTAGAATGTCCTTCAAAACATTTTGGAGTGCTGGTTTGGTGGTCATAAATTTCTCATGGAAGTATTTTATTTCTCCGTCAGTTTTGAAAGATAGTTTTGCAGGGTACATCAATCTGGGTTGAAGGTTATTTTCCTTTAGAACTTGAAATACATCATTCCAAGCTCGTCTTGACTTGAGGGTTTGTGCTGAAAAGTCTGCTGTGATTCTGATGGGCTTTCCTTTATAAGTGATTTGTTTCTTTTCTCTAACAGCTTTTAAGATTCTACTCTTATGTTGAATTTCTGGAATCTTGACTATGATATGCCCGGCTGAAGATTTTTTTTTTTGATCGTGGCTAATTGGAGTTCTATAAGCCTCACTTATCTGAATGTCAAATTCTTTTTCTCTACCAGGGAAATTTTCTGTTATAATGTCTGTGAACAGTGTTCTGATGTCATTTATGCTATCTCCTGCTTTTTCATTGACTCCAATCAATCTTAAGTTATTCTTCTTTGCATCATGTAGCAGCTGCTGGATTGATTTTTCATTGTCCCTTGCTATTTTTAAGAACTCTTTCTTTTCACAATCACTAATTGCAAGCCTGTCTTCTATATCTGAGATCCTGTCCTCACATTGGCTTAATCTGCTACAAATACTTTCAATGGAATTTTTGTTCTCCTGGATATCTGCTTGAATCTGCTTTATGGATTCCATTTCTCTCCTATGCTGAGCATTCATGGCTTCCATCATTTTCTTAAGCTCATCTATTTTTTTGTCTGTGTCTGTTCTAGCGTCCTTAAGCATGGTCTTCATTGTGGACATTATCTCTGCAGTTATCTGAGAAATTATTTCTGATTTAAATTATTCCAGAGCCTCATTTAACTGCTTTGTTGTTACCACTTCAGAGATGTCAGGTGGGTAGCTTTCGGTTTGTCCCACCTCATTGCTCCCTGGGTTTGCCTTTGGTGAGTTGGAGGTGTGGGGCTGCATCTTGTTTAATTGTCGTCTCATTTTCTTTTCTTTCTTTAGTTTATTTCCTGGGGTGATGTTTGTAAATTGCCTATGGTAGGTTGCTTTATTGCTAGCATTTCAAACTCTTAGGAGATGACTACTTCTCTGAGGTATCTTCCAGGTGTAGCTTATTTTTGGGTTTTGAGCCTGTTGCAAATTCTACCTCTTCAATTTGTTGGAGATAAGAAGTTGCTGCCTGTTTGGCCCAGTCCTTGGTTCTTTGGTTCTGTGCCACAGTATTTTCTGTGATCCTTAGACAATCTCAGTCTTGGAATACCAGGAAGAAAAGCGCCAGTGTGTCCTTCACGGCCAGTGCTTCTCTGTACTGCGGCATCTCGCGTTCCTCTGTAGAGGTCCCTGCCGGAGCCGTGGACGGAGTGGCGGCTGCCCTGAGTTCTGAGTTCAGCTGCTGCCTCCCCCAATGGCGCCCGGCCAGTCACTCTCTTGCACGCGACGGCTGGGCGTCAGCACTCACCGCCAGTCAGTGTGTCCTTCACAGCCGCTGCTTCTCTGCACCGCCACTTCTCGCGTTCCTCCACGGAGGCCCCCGGGGGCGCCGGCAGTCACTGCGTGTCCGCAGATTTGAACCGCTTCTGTCACATCAGGATTCCTGACACCGGGAAATGGCGCCGGCGGCCACCTCCTTCTTTTTTGTTGTAGTTTCTCTCCTCACTTTCTGCGTGTGCCCCGAACTGCGCTTCAGATCTTTCCTGGGTCCAGGGGAGCCACTTCCCTCTTTCTTGTCCTCCTCTAGTCACTATATTCCAGTGTCCGGATGGCAACTTTTGGAGAGGTTCACTGCCTGTTTCTTACAGATCCGCCATCTTTTTCCCAGATTTGTTTCTTTACTTCAGTTGCTATCGTTTCAGAAATGTCAGCTGTGTATCTTCCATTTTCTTCTATCTCGTTGTCTCCTGGACTTGTTCTGGGTGGGCTAGAGGTCTGAGGTTGCATTTTGCTTCTGTGTCTTATCATTCTCTATTTCAAAAGTTTTTATTTTCTTTTCTGTGTTGATCCTTGTACGTTTTTGTAGTAGGTAGCTTTATTACTAGTATCAAGGCCTAGCTAGTCAAGGTTTGTTCTTCAGGGATGTCTTCTGTGTGGAGGAGGTTCTTGGTTTGTGTCTGTCCCAAGATCCTACCTTTCCAATTAAGAGTGAGACGTTGGCATCTGTTTGGCTCAGTCCCAAGTACTTTGGTGCTAGGGAATAGTGAAGTTATTATCCCAGAACTTCCCAGTATTGTTACAGAAGTGAGAACAACTGATTAAAACAGATATGACATCCTAGCTAAAGTAGTATAATTAGCACTGACAGTAGCCTCAAGCACAGTTTAGAAACTGACAAACTGTGGTAACTATTAATTTTGTACCTTTACCCATAGAAGCAAAATCTACAGTTATATAACAGAACCAATCATAATTTGGGAGCTTGTATGCAAAATGTTTCCCCTTGGTAGAGTGGTTCTACCCTGTGGTGAGGAAATTTAAGAAGGATAGTGGATAGAACAGAGATAATTGAAAAGAAATAAAGTAGAAGCCAGGCTGGAGGATGAACAATGATCATGCAAGCTTTGGGAAACTAGAGAAGAGGGCAGAAGAGAAAGAATGAAGGAGTAAGCAAGAGATTATTGAAGTTGACCAGAAAAATTAGAGAGACTATTCACTCATATGACAGTATGATTAAGACTAGAGAGGCAAATTGAGGAAATGGGGAAAGAAGATGAATAGATTAGAACAAAAATACAGGTAAAAGACTATTTAAGGGCCGGTGAGATGGCTCAGCGGTGTAAGTGCCTGCCTGGCAAGCGCGAGGGCCCAAGTTCGACTTCCGGAACCCACATACGAAAAAGGGGCCGGTGATATTGCTCAGCGGCACGGGCGCCTGCTGGCGCATGAGTGAGGTCCTGAGGTCGACCCCCGGTACCCACAAAAAAAAAAAAAAAAAAAAAAAAAAAAAAAAGACTCTTTAAAAAAAAAGGAAAAGGGGCCGGTGAGACGGCTCAGTGGCTTAAGCGCCTGCCTTGCAAGCGCGAAGGCCCGAGTTTGACTCCCGGAACCCACATACGAAAAAGGGGCCGGTGATATCGCTCAGCGGCATGGGTGCCTGTTGGCGCGTGAGGTCCTGAGGTCGTCCCCCCGGTACCCACAAAAAAAAAAAAAAAAAAAAAAAAAGGAAAAGGAATGGGAAACAAAGCCCAAACCAGCAAAAATTAAAAAATTAAAAAATTAAAAAACCCAAAATTCCTCTGATGTCCACCAAGAGTCCAAAACTACTAGATAACAGTGCCAAGCCTGCAGTAGAGTTGTGCTGGATTTGAGGCTGATCTTGGCCTCTAGATGTGGTGGCCTGGGGCCAGAGTCTTCAGCCAGTACTTTCTGGCATCCCACTCCTTACCCTGTTTCTCCAGTTGCTGTGCTGTTTTCAGACAGACACAGGGGCTGTTCCCAGTCCCGTGCACCTTTGGCTCCTCCTGGTCCTTGCTCAGCCCGCTGTGCTCCTCTTTCTCTGGCGAGTCTCTGTTCTCTCAGGTTGTTTGTTGCAGGGTGGGTGGGAGGCTGTGATGTGGTCTGGTCCTTTGCTCCTGGTGTTGCAGTCCAAGGTTGCTCAGTCCCAATTCTTACTCCTCTCCCAAGGTGGGGTGCTAACTTCCCATTCATTGCTTTACAAGTTCCACTGCCACCGTCACCTGCCTCTGCTGTAGTCTGTAACTTCCACGGGTGAGATGGGAGGTGCTCTGGGGTGCCTTTCTGCCCCCGCCCCTGGCAGAGTGGGGACAGCCCAGGGCTGCACTGTCCTGAGGTGCAAGGCTGTTTAACTCCCCGCACCTCTCTTAACCATAGGTCATGGGGGAGGGGTTAACTGTTCCATTTACTATGCACGCATCCCCGTAGTCTTTAATCTTGTTCCTGGCAGTTCCAGTTAGCACTCTGGTGCACAAAAGGAATGGGAAGAAAAGAGAAAAAGAAAAGGAAAAGAAAAAAAAAAAAGGAAAGAAAAAAAAGAAAAGAAGCGGGCCGGTGAGATGGCTCAGCAGCATAAGCGCCTGCCTGGCAGGTGCAAGGTCCTGAGTTCGACTCCCGGAACCCACATAAAGGAGAAAAAGGGCTGGTGATATCGCTCAGCAGCACAAGCACTTGCTGGCAAGCGTGAGGTCCTGAGGTCGACTCCTGGTACCCACATAAAAAAAAAAAAAAAAGAAGAGGAAAACTGGCTGATAGGAAGGGAGCAGTTCGTGTCGGCAGAACTTACTGCTGGACTCTAGTGTCTTCTGTTTGGGGGAAGGCAGAAGAGGCAGGGACCTTATATCCCAAGTCTTTCCTGTATGGCTTGATTTAGCCACACTATTTTAGTATATTCCCCCCCCCTTTTTTTTTTTTTCTTTTCTCTTCTTTTAAGATTCCAAGTTCGGTCCCAATCCAGTGACCCGCCGGCAGCCGGGTGGGCTGGCTGGCTGTTTTATTAAGTCCTTTATCTATGTTTTGCTTGATCTGTTAGTCTCTTATGTCAGATTGATTTTAATTTCAGGGTTTATGTCCCTCCCTTTCTTCCAATTACCTGTGTTTTAGTTGAATTTCTCTGAGTAGCTCTGAACGAGGCTCCTCTATTCAGCCATGTAGACTCCTCCATTGTTTTCTTTTAGGGCTTGAAATACTTCACTCCAAGCTCTCCTTGACTTCAGGGTTTTTGTTGAGAAATCTGCTGTGATTCTTATGGGCTTTCCTTTGTATGTGATTTGTATCTTTTCTCTAACAGCTTTTAATATTCTGTTCTTGTGTTGAATTTCTGGAATCTTAACTATTGCATGCCTTGCTGTAGATTTTTTTGATCATGGCTAATTGGAGTTCTATATTTGTCACTTATCTGTATGTCAAATTCTTTTTCCCTGCTTGGGAAGTTTTTTGCCATTGCTTCTATGAACAGGTTTTTTATGTCATTTGTGCTATCTCCTGCTTTTTTCATTGACTCCAATCAATCTTATGTTATTGTTCTTTGCATCATCTATCAGCTGCTGGATAGATTTCTTATGGCCCCTTGTTATTTTTAAGAAATCTTTGTTTTCATGATTGCTAACCACAATCCTGTCTTACATATCTGATTTTCTATCCTCACATTGGCTCATTCTGCTGCATATACTTTCAATGGAATTTTTAATCTTCTGGATATCTGAATGTGTTTCACGGATTCCATTTCTTGTGTTGGGCATTCATGGCTTCCATCATTTTCATAAGAGCCTCTTTTTTTTTAATCTGTGTGGTGGATTGACAACTGGTGGTCAACTTGTAACACTCAGCTGAACTGAATCAGCATGGCGCTGGGTGTGGAGGGCCCACCTGAGGACTGTTGCCAACAACATAAAAAGGAGAACGGGAGAGGAGTTGGTGCTGTTGGTTCTCCTCGAGGAGTTTGTCACGCTGGCTTTCCTGATAGGAACTTGGCTGTTATCGTCAGGAGGAGCTTGGGACCTCATTGTTGCTGAGGATGGCTGTGGTACTTCTTGGCTCCGGTGCAGATCCCTCAGCCTGCTGGCACAGAGCCTTCATCCCACTGGTGCAGACTTTCTAGCTTCCACCACTGACCTTTGGGCCTCCTGGCGTAGATCCACGAAATAGACTTGCGTGAGACATTGTCGTGGGCTCTGGGCCTCCAGTTGGACTCGTGGGGGCATTGCCATGGGCTCTGGGTCTTCAGCTGGACTCATGCAGGACACTGCTGTGGAATCCAGGCCCTCAGCTGGATTCTTTGGGTCTTTAGTGTGTGGACAGATTTCCTGCACTCTTTTTGTATTTGACTCTTTGGGTGACTACTATAAAATAATCCTATAAATTATGTGTCCTGTATTGTTTCCCTTGCAAACCCTGACTACAACAATCTGTATCTTCTCTAGAGTCACTAACGAAGTCTTTCATTATGGTCACCATCTCTGTAGTAATCTGAGAAATTATTTCTGATTTGATTTTTTTCTAGAGCCTCATTCATCTGCTTTGTTACCACCAGGTGGGTGGCTTTTGAATTGTTCCACCTCATTGCCCCCTGGGTTTGCTTTTGGTGAGCTTAGAAGCCTGGGGTTGCATCTTGCTTAAGTATCTTCTCATTTCCTTCCTTCCTTCCTTCCTTTCTTCCTTTCTTTCTTTTTCTTTCTTTCTTTCTTTCTTTTTTTTTTTTTTTTTTTTTTTTTTTTTGTGGGTACCGGGGGGTCGACCTCAGGACCTCGCGCGCCAACAGGCACCCGTGCCGCTGAGCGATATCACCGGCCCCTTTTCCGTATGTGGGATCCGGGAGTCGAACTCGGGCCCTTGCGCTTGCAAGGCAGGCGCTTACGCCGCTGAGCCATCTCACCGGCCTTTCTTTCTTTCTTTCTTTCTTTCTTTCTTTCTTTCTTTCTTTCTTTCTTTCTTTCTTTCTTTCTTTTTCTTTTAGTTTAATTCCTGCGTTGATGCTTATAAATTGCTTATGGCAGGTAGCTTTATTGCTAGTATTTAGGACCCTTAGGAAATGACTATTCTCAGAGATGTCTTTCAGGTGTTGCTGGCTTTTAGGTTTTGAGTCTGCTGCAAGATCCTACCTCTTCAATTTATTGGGGATAAGAAGTTGCTGCCTGCTTGGCCCAGCCCCTGGTTCTTTGGCACTGGCCTATAGTATTTTTTAAAGACCCTTAGGCAATCTCAGTCTTGGTATACCAGGAAGAACAACTGGTTAGAACAATTGTGTCACTTTGGCTAAAGTAGTACAACCAGCAATAACATAACATCAAACACTGCCTAGAAAATGACAAACTGTGGTAACTATTAATTTGCCACCTTTAACCATATGAATTAGATTTGTGGTTTTATAAAAAATCTAAAACCAGAGAATTGTATACAGTAAATAAGCCTTCGGTGTGGTGATTTTACCTCTAGGGGAGAAAATTTAAAAGGGTATAGGGGAAAAAATGGAGAAATAGAAGAAAAAGAAGAGATTAGAAGCAAGGCTGGAAGACAAAGGAGGATCTCCCAAACTTTGGGAAACTGGTGTAGAAGACGGGGGAAAAAGAGAAGGAAGAAGTAGAAACAGAACAGAACAACAACAAAAAAGCTAGAACCATGTTCACACTCATATAAAAAACAAGAACAAACAATGAGGAAAAAACAAAAACAAGAGAGAAAGAAAATTAAAAAAATGTCTACTACAAGGTGTGTCACTGCTGCCACTGGTAGACAACGTGGGCAGAGTCCAGATCCACATGGATCAATCCTGGCAAGCCCACAGCAGCCCCACGGAGGGAGAGAGGATAATCCCAGGGAGCCTGCACCCCCATTTCCACTGAAATTCAGGCTGGCCTCCGGCTGCTAGTCTGGAACCAGACCCACCCAGCCCGCAGCAGTCGCTGTGTCCCTTGCAGGTTTGGACTCTGTTGGGAGCCATTAGGTGGGGCCAGCAGCCCCTTAGGGGTCCTGAGCTCATTTGGCCCCTCTCCAGGTGGCTCCCGGCCAGTCGCCCTCTCTTTCAGCCAACTGTCTGGGACAACTCACCAGACACAGCAACCTGCTTTATCAACCACACACTCCACTTGTGTGCTTCCTGGTGGAAGCCTCTGGGGTCGCCAGCAGTTACCTTGTGTCTGCAGTTTCAAGCCGCCCCTCCCACACAGTCCAGACTCAGGGAGAAAGCACCACCTGTCTCCTCCTCCTCTGAAGTCTCTCTCTTCGCTCTCCCCATGGGCTTCAATTCTTGCTTCAGATCCTTCCTGGGTCCTGGGGACCCACTTCCCTCCTTCTTCTCTCCCTCGTATTGCTATATTCTAGTGTTTGGACACCAAATCTCGAGAGGCTCTTTTTCTGCTGTTCACTGCTCCATCTTCATGGAAGCCCCATGATGGGTAATAGTAAAGTTTCTTTTTTTTTTTTTTTTTTTTTTTTGTGGGTACCGGGGGGTCGACCTCAGGACCTCGCGCGCCAACAGGCGCCCGTGCCACTGAGCGATATCACCGGCCCCTTTTTCGTATGTGGGATCCGGGAGTCGAACTCGGGCCCTCGCGCTTGCAAGGCAGGCGCTTATGCCGCTGAGCCATCTCACCGGCCCTCTTTTTTTTTTTTTGTGGGTACCGGGAGTCGAACTCAGGACCTTGCGCTTGCTAGGCAGGCGCTTATGCTGCTGAGCTATCTCACTGGCCCCAATTTTGTTCATTTTAAATAAATACTTCTGGGCCGGGCAGCATCTGCGTGGCAAGCGTGAGGTCCTGAGTTCAGTTCCTGGTACCCACAAAACAAATAAATAAAAGTAGATCATCATATAAAAAAATCTCTAAAATAATTTACACTCTAAATGGATTTGGAATTAGTTTACTTCCTGGCTTAAGAGGATGGATCAAGCTGGGCGTGGTGGTGCATGCCTTAATCCCAGCACTTGGGAGGCTGAGGTAGGAGGATCGCCATGAGTTTGAGGCCAGCCTGGGCTACATAGTGAGTTCAAGACCAGCCTGGACTACATAATGAGACCCTGTCTCAAAAAACCAAAAAAAAAAGAAGAGAGAGAATGCATCAAGTCGTTAAAACCAAACTGCCCGCAGGAGTCATTGTAGTCATTTTGTATCCTTCACTGTTTCACACTTTTCCTATCCCTTCCTGCCCACCCCCAACATTACCTGGTAGTGAATGGGAATTCCACAATCAGAGTAATGATAGTGGAAAGGAAGAAAAAAAATGAAATTCTATCAGCTGCTTTAATATTCCTTGCCCGGCTCAGAGTTTTCATTTGGTAAGTCTAAGTCCTGACCTTACAACTATAAAATTCCAGGTTTGTGCATGAACACATACCTAAAAGAATAAGAACAAAAACACCAATGGTACATACCATTTTAATTTGTGTTAATAAAACAAAATAAAATTTAGATACCAGCTTTGTTCTTCTATTTAATCTTATTATATAATGGAGAAGTGATTCTTTATAAGAAGACTTAGTACTACCAAAATCTGGACATAATAATATCTGAATCTAGGTAAATAAAAAAAATTTTTTTGAGACAGGGTCTCTCTATGTAGTCCAGGCTATCCTCGGACTCACCATGTAGCCCAGACTGTCTTCAGACTCCTGGTGATCCTCCCGCCTCGGCCTCTCTAGCGCTAGGATCACAGGTGTGCACCACTGCACCCAGCTCAACCTGATTTCTTTGTCCAGTATCACCTTTTTACTTTGACCTATTGATGTCTATTTCTTTTTTTTTCTTTTTTTAATTAGTTTTTATTGGTACATTTTAGATACACATAACAATCACATTCATCATAGAGAATTTGTACTGTATATGTAGAGCTTGTTTTTCCCCATTCCCCTACCACTGTTTCTCCTGATTACTGAAACAATACATACTTTTTTGTAGACAGTTTAAAGAACTACTCAAAAGCAGAGAGGAGGCTATAAACATACCAAGTCTTTTTTCCACTATTGATGCACTTTCTCGTTAGCCTTTCTCTCATTGCTTATGTAGAGGTAGAACCAAAGATTGAGCTCTGCACTGCCAAATGCTCTCTTTCACAGCCCATTTTTTCCTTTTCTTTTCCAGCACGGTCCTTGTCTGTTCTCTCGTAAAGCATTTGTGGAGGCAGTGAAAGGTCAGCGTGTCGGGAGCACAGTGAGAAGAGAGGAACGTGGCCTTGGAAATGAGGTAGAGACCCATCCTGTTGCTGGGATAGAGCAGCAATGAGGGGCCAAGAAAGAAGAAAGGCTGTGAAGAAAGACGAGGGCGGGTGGGAAGGAGGCAGCTCTAGTGAGCAGGTGAAGCCTGAGTGAGACCAGAGCGTTTTACACATAAGAAAGTTTAGACCAGTAAAACAACTTTCCTGTGTGAATGAGGCAGATTAGAATTAAATTAGTTTCTTTCAAAAACCCTCCTACAGCTGAGCATGGTGGTGCATGCCTGTAATCCCAGCACTCAGGAGGCTGAGGCAGGAGGATCGCTGCAAGTTCGAGGCCAGCCTGAGCTACATAGCGAGATCCTGTCTCAAAACAAAACAAAACAAAACAAAACAAAACAAAAAGCCCTCCTACAAGCCAGGTGTGATGGTGCATGGCTGTAATCCCACCCTGGGAGGCTGAGGCAGGAGGCAGGAGGCTGTGCAATTTAGAGACTTAGTGAGATCCTGTCTTAAAAAAAAAAAATAGATCTGAGGATGTAGTTCAGTGGGAAGACCCTGGGCTCAATATCCCATAACATGGAAAACAAAATAAAACACCACTGCAGGGATACCTCCCTGTATAGGGAATGTATCTCCGTGTCCTCAGATTCCTTCAAGTGTGATTCCTGTCTTCTTTCCACTTGGCTTGGCTCTTTCTGCCCCCGACCTTTGCATTAAAGCATTTCTAAGAAGTGAAACTTATACGAGGGATTTGTGTGTGTGACTGTGCTTCGAATTTGTATGTGTGGCAGAGATAGAAATGAAGGTTTGCTTTAAGGAATTTGTGAGTATTGTTTTGGAACTTAGTAAATTCTCAACACTAAAACCTAAAATCTGCACTTGTTGACATTTTAAGGTTTGCTTGGGAAGGGGACCCCCCCCTTGCAGCCAATGGAGATGCTCCTGAGAGTCAGCCTGGGAGGGAGGCAGACCCCCAGGCTTCGGAATCCATGCTGGAAACATCCTCATCGAGTGAGTCGGAGCTTTCCCAGACTGACTCAGGACTTTCCCCTTCGGGACAAACATCGACCTCATCTGGAATGATCTGGTCTTTGGCACCTGATGATTCAGTGCCCCCGCTGTCGAATGCTCAGGCCTGGGAGATGTACAACTTAGAGACCCAGGCCAGGGTTGGGCTGCACCAGCAAAGTTCTGTAGAGGAGTTGACACCTGTGTCAGTCCTGAAATCAAAACCCTTGGAGGAGCAGGGGCAAGTGGTAAAGAGAGAAGAAAACGATGACTTCTTTGCTCGTCCGCTCTGGCCCAGGAAGGCTGAGTACATCCTGGCTCTGGTGGGCTACACCGTGAGACCAGCCAATCTCTGGCGCTTTGTCTACCTGTGGCTTCACGAAGGGGGTGGTAAGTCCGGGAAACAAGGAGCCATGGGGCCGGCAGGGTGCAGGCCTGCTCAGGCTTCTCACTCCGAGCCGTGTCGGTGCTGGAGCATTGGTACTGACAGCAGGACAGGAGCAAGGGGCCTGGACACCTCAATCCACAAGAAGGGTGGCAGTGCAAGGTATCCGCTATACAGATGGTAGGGTCAGAGCCCTGGTCAGCAATAGGGTGGATTAGCTTTTCATCACTAGTACAAAAAGCCCAACAGACACAATTTAGAGGAGGAAGGATGTATTTTGCCTCACAGTTTCAGAGGGTTTCAGTCCAGGGTTGGCTGGCACGGCAAAGGAAAGCTGCTCAGCTCATGGCAGCTAGAAGCAGAGAACAAGGACAAGCCAGAGAGAGGGGAAGGGGCTGAGGGTGAGAATACATCCTCTCAGGTTGCACCCCAACAATTCACCTTCCTCCAGCGAGGCCCCGCCCTAAGCAGCACGTCCAGCTATGAACTCATCCGTGGATGAAGCCACTCATGAGTACAGTGCCCCCATGGTCCAGTCACCTTCCAAAAGCCCCACCTCAGGACACATGAGATTTAGGGGACGTTCTAGATCAAACTGCAGCAGGTGGAAACCAGGTATCTGGGCCATCTAGAAATTAGGGAGCAGGAGACCAGGTGCCTGGGACTGTAAGGATGTGAAAACAGGTGACCCTTGGTGCTGAGGCCCTGCAGGAGGCCTCTGGTGGTGAGCATGGTGTCTTGAGGCTGGGAAGGAGTCCAGGCACTGAAGGCCATCGTTCTCAGAACCCTTCTGGACCCTTCTTTGCAGGCAGCTTCTTCATCATCTACACTGTCTTGCTGCTGTTTGTGGGGATCCCTCTGCTCTTCCTGGAGATGGCAGTTGGCCAGAGGATGCACCGGAACAGCATGGATTCATGGAAGATCATTGCCCCCTGGGCTGGTGGCGTGGGCTACGCCAGCTTTATAGTGAGGAGCTCTGGGCCTCCTGGGTTACCACCCCGCCCAGAGGGCCAACCCTCATCTGGAGCGGGTCCCCTGACCTCTTCCCTGGGTCAGGTCCCTGCAGTCCCTCCCCAGTCCTTTGTCACGTTCCCTCTGTTTTCCTGTCCCTACCTATCCCCTCAGCCAGCTCCTCCCTGCTCCTAGATGTGTTTAATCTCGAGCACGTACATGAATGTGGCGAACTCCTGGATCCTCTTCTACCTGAGCCACACCTTCCAGCTCCCTGTTCCGTGGGAGAAATGTCCCTTAATGACGAATTCCAGTGACTTTGGTGAGAGGAAGCCAAAGAGAAAGAGAAGGGGAAAATAGAACTGGAAGGGAATTTGGGAGAGGAAAGGAGGGAGGAGGGACAAGGAAGAGGAAGATAGAAGGAAACACAAATGGGAGGGAAGGGGACAAGGGAGGGGCCCAGAGTGTGGGGCGCCCTGTCTGGCAGGCACGTCCAAAGCCAGGTCCCCTCAGATCCTGAGTGTGCACAGACGACACCCTCCATGTACTTCTGGTACCGGCAGACCCTGAAGGTCTCAGACAGTATTGAGGATGGCGGGCCGCTGGTCATGAGTCTCAGCCTGCCCTTCTTTGTGTCCTGGTGTCTTGTGGGTGCCTTCACGATCAAGGGGCTCAAGTCCTTAGGGAAGGTGAGCTGGGGTCTTGGGTCCCTCAGTATTCTCAGATGCCATAGCTGCCTCACTTAGCTACCCTTTTTCCTCATTTCTCCCAGCTGTTTACTTCCGTCAGCCCCGACCCCTGCTGAGAGCTCTCCTCTACCGCCTGCTAAACTCTGACCCAGAACCCTTGATCCTTGACTGTGGGTTGGCCTCTGCTGGTACACAATGGGGATATGTCCCCCTCTCAATGCAGGGCATGTTTATCTTGGTGTCGCTTTCCTATGTCATCCTTTTCTGCTTCTTCATCTGGAGTCTACAACTGGAAGGGGCAAAATATGGCCTTAAACATTTGCTGGTTGCCAAGGTGAGGTGGAGGACTCTGCAGTGCCTGTACTTAGGGCTCCTGTCCTCATTGTCTCCTTCTGTCCCCCCCCCCAGCATTTCTGCCATAGCTGTCCTCGCCCTCTTTATTACGTCCTCCCTTATACTCGCCTTTTTCCTTTCAGATGTCGGCTGTGTATGACCTGAATGTGTGGTCAGTAGCAGGAAGTCAAGTTTTGTTTGATCTTGGCCTAGGCTTTGGCCCCATTGCCTGCTTATCCTCCCACATGCCCCAGTCCAACAACTGTCTCTGTGATGCCTTTGTCATGGCTCTGGTCAACCTGGCCACCTTGTTCCTCATAACACCTTTTGTCCTCGCTGTCCTGGGCTTCTGGGCTACAGTCCTCACCCACCGCTGCACTGAGAAGTAAGGCCAGCTCCTTAGCAGGGGTCCTAGACTCAGGGAACGGCAGAGCCCAAAGACCCTGATGGGAAAGGTGTGCAGTGACCCTTATTCACACACACACCCCCGGGTGTGCTCTTGAGTCACTGCTTGCCCACTGCTGAAAGCAGAGGTGGTAGAACCCTCCTGTCCTGTGTCATCCTCTCAGCCCTTTCCTGCCTCTGGGAATCTTCAGACTCAGCTTGCTAACTATCCATCTTGAAATAGCTATGCTAGGCCGGTGAGATGGCTCAGCGGCATAAAGCGCCTGCCTGGCAAGCGTGAGGGCCCGAGTTCGACTCTGGGAACTCACATATGAAAAAAGGGCCGGTGATATCGCTCAGAGGCACAGGCGCCTGCTGGCGCGCGAGGTCCTGAGGTCGACCCCTGGTACCCACAAAAAAAAAAAAAAGAAAGAAATAGCTATGCTAACAGATCCACTAAAAATAACCAGTGTTCAACGCCCAGTTAATCCATTCCCAACACACAAAATAACCCCTCCTAAGACCACACCTATGCAGAGAGCTTTCCAAGGCTGTCCACTTCCTGAATGCCTCCCCTTTTAACTGTGGACTCCTAAATTTAGCAATTTCTATCTATCTGGCATACTTAAATCCAAAAGGATTCTCAGCATTAGAGCCTTTATTGTCTGATCACTCCTGGTTTGTGTATTTATTTGGAAGTACTAGGCATTGAACCCAGGGCCTTGTGAATCTACCACAGCGCTACATCCCTAGGCTCTTATTTTTTATGTTTGAGGCAGGGTCTTGCTATTTGCCCAGGCTGCCCTTGAAATTTAAAATCCTTCCTCAATCTCCTGAGTAGCTGGGATCATAGCTACTCCCAGCCTGGTTTTTATTGTTTAGGCATTAATTTAAAAAACATCCCCCTTGCCAGCTGTTGTGGGACATGCCTGTAACTCCAGCACTTGGGAGGCTGAGGCAAGAGGATTGCCTTGAGTTCAAGGCCAACCTGGGCTACATAGTGAGTTCAAGCCCATCCTGAACTACATAGTAAAACCCCGTCTCAAAAACAACAACAAAAAACCATCCCCCAGAGATTTATATATTTTATTTTGTTTTAACTTGACACCTGCCAATTGTACGTTTATGGGATATAGTGTGATGTTTTGTTCTAATTTCTTTCTTTTTTTCTTTTTGGTACCGGGAATTGAACTCAGGACCTGGTGCTTGCCAGGCAGGCGCTTGTGCCACTGAACTATATCCCCAGCCCGATGTTTTGATACATGTATACATTGTGCAGTGATAAAATCAGGGTATTTATCATACTCACCATCTCAAATATTTATCATTTCTTTGGGGTGAGAACATTCAAAGGCATCTCTTCTAGTTACTTTGAAGTATGTAGTACAGTGTTAACTGCAATTACTCTCCGTTCAGCAGAACACCAGGACTCACTCACCCTAACAGTAATTGTGTACCTGTTGGCCATGTACACGTCACAGAGACTTGGACAGGTGAATCAGACCAGTTCTTGCTTTCATTAGGGTTTCGGTTTTGGAGGGAGAAGGAGAGGAACTAGATTCTATGTCAGACAGGTATGAACTTGTGATCAGCGGTGGGAAATGACGGAGGACAAAGCTGTCCGTTGTGTCCGGGCGAGTCACGCAAGGTCTCCCGAGGAGGCCAACCCGGGTTGGATTTCTCCACGGTGACCCTCCCTCCTCAGATAACCACTGTTTTCGTCTAGAAGAAGCCTGGGCGTGTACGTGTACACATACGCAAGGTTCCTCTAGAATATAGACGGTCGTATTTTCAAAGTGGTTTAATCAGTTACTCTCCCACCAAGGATGTGTGAAAATCCCATTTTTTCTACTTTTTGCACAACGCGTGATGAAGCGCCATCAGACCTTTTCATTTTTGTGATGCTGGTAGAGTATAATGGCATTTTCATGTTTTTAAAAAGCCTGTTACTGTGAGATACTACTCTGCATGCACAGGGAAACACATGAAACAGAAGGTGCGGCGTGTGAAACTTGATATAAACACGGCCACGTTCAGAGCTGGAGTGACCCTAACACCCTCCCGTGCGTCTCTTCAGAGTTAACCACAGCCTCTTTCCCTTCTGAGAGGTAGCCATTATCCTGACTTATGATGATGATTTTTATGGTGATGAATTCTGTCATCTTTGTGTGTGACATGGTTTGATTTGTCTACTTGTACAAAACATATAGTTTAGTATTTAAATTTATATCATTTAACTTGCTGAGCTACAGATAGATTCTCTGGATGCCTCCGTTTTACTTATTCAGCGTGTTTGTAGTACTCATCCACATCACTGTGTATAACTTCAGTCTGTGTTTTTTTTTTTTGTTTTGTTTTGTTTTGTTTTTTGTGGGTACCGGGGGTCGACCTCAGGACCTCGTGCGCCAGTAGGCGCCCGTGCCGCTGAGCGATATCACCGGCCCCTTTTCCGTATGTGGGATCCGGGAGTCAAACTCGGGCCCTCGCGCTTGCCAGGCAGGCGCTTAAGCCGCTGAGCCATCTCACCGGCCCTCAGACTGTGCTTTTGAAGTGCCGCACAGTGTTCCAGTACGTACATATACCACAGGTTTAAAAACCACTCCTCTCTCCGTGTACATTCGGAGTCTTTTCAGTTGTTGGCTGTTAACGCAAAGTTGGGCCAAGCGTTCGTATGCATGTTACCCGTGCACTACATATGTGCAGATTTCCCAGCATGTATTCCTATGAGTGAGGTTGTTGGACATAGTTATCTATTCATGGGTAAGAAATCATGTCAGATGTAAGTGCCTTAAACCATTTCTTGCTTCTCAGGACTCTGGATTGATTGGGAAGTTCTTGTCCCGTGTGAGCTCACAGACGTGGCTGTTTAGCTGGAGGACTGTGGGGGGCTGGGCCCAAGTGGGTGACACTTCTGTCCTTTCTGTGGTGCTGGCCAGGCTCAATCCAGGTGGGGTCTCCCTAAGAGCAGCTCACAGAGCACAAAGGCAGGCAGCAAAGGTCTTGAAGCCTCAGCTTGGCAATGTGGGCTTCGTCACCGCTCCTAAGTCAGAAGGACACAAGGGTCAAGGAGCGGGAGACAGACCTCTTCATAAGAGGAGCTGCAGGATATCGGTGGCTGTATTTCCTTCCAGTCCTCCACAGACCTCTTCACCTCACCCAGTTACTTTCCACGGCGTACGAGCTCACTTGAATTACATGTGGGCGTGGAAATTCTGGTCATTTCACTTCTTGAAAACACTTGGAGTGCCAGAGTGTTAAAGTTTTGCTGATTTAGTAAGGTTGTAATGGTATAAATTCATTCCTTCGTGCGTGGAAGTTATCTCACGCCATTTGCTGACTAAACTGTTTTTTCCCAGTTCAGTGGTCCTTGCACCCTTCATGAAAATTGACTGTTCATCGATGTGAAGGTTTATTTCTGCACTCTCAGTTCGGCTTCGTTGATTCAATTTTGAAATTTGGATATGTGGATCCTCCTGCTTTGTTCTTTTTCAAGATAGCTTTTGGCTAATCAGGTCCCTTAACATCCCACACAAATATTTTTTTCTCATTTCTGAAAAAAAAAATCACCTTTGAGTTTTTACTAGAGATTGCATCAAATCTGAAGATCACTTGGGTGGTGTTACCATTTTAACAACACTGTCTTTCTACTCAGGAATACGGGATGTCTTTCATTTATCTAAGTCTTCTTTAATGTCTTTAAGCAAAGTTTTATAGTTTTCAATATACTGGTCTTTTGCTTCCTTGGTTAAATATATTCCCAAGAATTTTATTCTCTTTGGTACTGTTGTAAGTGGAATACTTTTCTTTTTCTTTTCAGTTTTTTAGGAGGTGATGGCTGTGTTGCCCACGCTGGCCTCAAGTCACCCTCCTGCCTTGGCCCCATTAGTAGCTGGGACTATCAGCTCTGTTTTCTGGGTTTTTTTAGTGACTGATTGATTACTGTAGAATTAGACAGGGTCTCACTATGTACTTCAGGCTGGTCTTGAACTTGCAGTGATCCTCCTGCCTCACCCTCCTGAGTCCTGGGATTACAGGCATGCGCCACCACACCTGACTACAATATCCGTTCTTAATTTATCGGTGTCTAAATGTCATCAATACTATATCTTCTTCCAAAGTAAGGGATATAAAACTCCTCATATCCATTTATAGTCATTCTCAATTTCCATGTGAATCACATACTTTGTCTTTCATGTGTTTACAGTATTTTTCTAAAGTTGACAGAATTATTGTTTTATCATACAGTTAGTGTGTGATTACATTTACCACCTCCTATGTATCATTTTCTTTACTTTTTATTGTCTTGCAGCCTAGGCCTTTCATCTGTGATTTCCTTCTTCTACTTAGAGAATATCTTTTCCAAACTGTTTTTTTTTTTTCACTGAGGATCTGTTGGCAACCAATTCTGTTTTTCTCTTTTGAAAATGTCTTTATTTCTCTATTTTGAAATCTGTTGTATCTGGCTGTGGATTGGTGGGTTGGCAGGGCCTTTTCCCCTGCATACAAAGACAGACCACTCTCCGCCAGCTTTCGTCATGGCTGTTGAGAACTTCACTGTCGGTCTGAAAGTGATCTTTTTCATAGGCACCTTTTAAGATTGTAACTTTTTTTTTCTTTTTCTTGTGGGTACTGGGGGGCGACCTCAGGACCTCACGCACCAGCAGGCACCCATGCCACTGAGTGATATCACCGGCCCTTTTTTCGTATGTGGGTTCCGGGAGTCAAACTCGGGCCCTCGCGCTTGTCAGGCAGGCGCTTACGCCGCTGAGCCATCTCACCAGCCCAAGATTGTACCTCTTAAGATTTGTTTTTTTTATAATTTTATTCTATCTAAGGGGGAATTATTTTTATTTTACTTGGGGTTCTTTCAGCTTCTTGTATCTGTAGATTGCTGTTTTTCATTAGCTCTAGAAATTCTCAGCCATATTTGTTCACATATTGCCTCTGTCTCAGTAGCATCTCATCTTGTTAGACCTTTTTGCCATAAAATGTAGGTCTCTTAAACATTCATATTTTCTGTGTTTCCTAGCCCCAATCACCAGTTTTCAATCACTATAAATTAGATTTGTCTTTTCTAGAATAAATTGAACCATACTGTATATTCTTACATCTGACTTCTTTTACCTAGTGTAATGTTTTGGACACAAAAATCCTTAACAAGATAATGGCAAACAGAATGCAGTAAATCATCAAGAAGATAATACATCATGACCAAGCAGGCTTCATCCCAGGGATGCAGGGATGGTTCAACATATGCAAATCTATAGTAAATATAATATATTACACAAACAGAAACAAAGACAAAAACCACATCATCATCTCAATAGGTGCAGAAAAAGCCTTTGACAAAATCCAATATCCATTTATAATTTAAAAAAAACCCCTGAAGATAATAGGTATAGAAGGACATTATGTCAATCTGGTAAAAACCATTTATGACAAACCTACTGCCAACATTATATTAAATGGGGAAAAAGCTTTCCCTCTAAAATCAGGAACAAGACAAGATGTCCCTTGTTCGGTATAATACTCAAAACTTTAGCTAGAGCAGTCAGGCAAGTGAAAGAAATAAAAGAGATACAACTAGGAAAGGAAGAAGCCAAGGTATCCGTGTTCACAGATGACATGATCCTTTATATAGAAGATCCAAAAACTTCCATCAAAAGACTCCTAGTACTAATAAATTCAGCAAGGTAGCAAATCAACACACAAAAATCAATGCATTCCTGCACACCGACAATGAACTCACTGAGAAAGAAGTTGGGAAAATAATATCATTCACAGTAGCTTCAAGAAAAATTAAATACTTAGAAATTAACCTAACAAAAGAAGTGAAAGAAGCAGGACATAATGGTGCACGCCTGTAATCCCAGCACTTGGGAGGCTGAGGCAGGAAGATGGCTGAGTTTGAGGCCAGCCTGGGCTACAGAGTGAGTTCAAGGCCAGCCTGAACTACATAGCAAAACCCTGTCTCAAAAAAAAAAAAAAAAAGAAATGAAAGACCTCTATAATGAAAACTACAGTACTCTGAAAAAGGAGATCTAAGAGGACATTAGAAAATGGAAAGATAGGGCCGGTGAAATGGCTCAGCGGCATAAGCGCCTGCCTGGCAAGCGTGAGGTCCTGAGTTTGACCCCCGGTACCCACAAAAAAAAAAAAATCTTAAATTTCAGTATTCATATCCCAAGATACTCTGCAAATTACCTAAGGGACATTATCGTAACCACTTATGGCAAGTCATTTTATTATAGGAAGTGAAGACTGTTACGGTTGAAATTTTGGAAAAAATCTGCCAATCTCAGTAAAATGTTGTCTTGGATGCCAGAGAAGGGGGTCAGTCCTCAGCTCTGTCACCTCTGAAAATGGAGTGGTATTAAAGCTGAAGGTGCCCCACTTACCCTCCTTGAACTACCACACTTAGCAAATTGGACTAAATGAATAAATAAGGCAGCTTTCTATGGAAAGAGCTCCTGTGCTAATGAGTCAGGAGGTCGACCTCTATCTCAGCCTCACCCTGGCTTCCCACCATCTGTACCCAGCTGCTGTCCCTGCAGAATTTCAGGGTGAACAAACGTAGTGTGAGTGTGTAGCTCCCCAGCCATGTGCTCTCTGATTTTCTGTAATAATTTTATTGAGATCTAATTCCCATATCATACAATTTGCCTATTTCAATTGTATGACTCATTGGTTTTTAGTATATTCACAGACTTATACAACTATCACCCCAATCAATGTTAGAATATTCCCATTACTTCAAAAAGAAACTTTACGGGCCGGTGAGATGGCTCAGCGGCGTAACTGCCTGCTTGGCAAGCGCGAGGGCCTGAGTTCGACTCCCGGAACCCACATACGAAAAAGGGGCCGGTGATATCGCTCAGCGGCACGGGCGCCTGCTGGTGTGCGAGGTCCTGAGGTCGACCCCCGGTACCCACACACACACACACACACACAAAAAAAAAAAAAAAAATGGAGAGATATCCTGTTTCTGGATAGGCAGGACAAATATTGCCAAAATGGCCATATTACCAAAACTGATATGTAGATTTATTGCAACTTCAATCAAAATATCAACAGAAAAAAAAAAAAAAAACACAACAGTATTCCTCACAGAACTAGAAAAAAAGAATCCTAAAATTCACATGGAACCGGAAGAGGACAAGAATAGCGAAAGCAATCTTGGGCAACAAGAGACATCACAGTACTGGATTTCAAATTATATTGCAAAGCTATAGTACAAAAGCAGATGTGGATCAGTGGAACAGAATAAAGGATTCAGAAAGAAGCCCAGGCACATTCAGCCATCTGATCTTTGACAGAAGGGCCAAAAACACACGGGAGGAAAGAGAACCTCTTTAATAAATGGTGCTGGGAAAATTGGCTGTCTACATGCGGAAGATTGAATCTAGACCCATATCTCTCACCGTGCACTAAGATAAAATCATAATGGGTCAAAGATCTAAATGTTAAGCAATCTGCTGGGAGATAAAATAGGTAAAACTCAAAAACATGGGCACAGGCAAGGACTTTCTGAACAGCACACCTGTAATCTCAGCACTCGGGAGGCTGGGGCAGGACAATCACTGTGAGTTGAGGCCAGCCTGAGCTACAGCTCAAGACCAGCCTGAATGACAGCAAGGCCTCTTACACAGCAAAGGAAACAACCTACAGAGTGAAGAGACAACTTACAGAATGGGGAAAAATTCTGCCTGCTACTTCTCATGAAGGACTAATATCTAGAATATAGAAAGAACTTAATTACCCCCGCCTAGTAAAATTCCCAACCAAGAATCAGGCAACTGAGATGAATACCCTTCTCAGAAGAAGTACAAATGGCCAATCACATATGAACATATGTTCAACATCTCTGGCTGTTAGAGAAACACAAAAGAACACAGATTCCATCGCATTCCAGAAAGAACGGCCATCATCACCAGGAAGTTGAGCGATAACAAACGCTGGCGAGGCTGCAGAGAAAGAGGTACCTTTCCACGTTGTTGGTGGGAATGTAAATTAGTACAGCCAAGATGGAAATCAGGATGGAGATTCCTCAAAAAACTAAAAACAGAAATTCCATTCAATCCAGCTATTTCCCCTTCTAGAAACCTTCCCAAAAGAGCTAAAGACATCATATCACAGTGATCCATGCATACCCATGTTTATAGCAGCACAGTTCATAATAGCTAAACTTGGAAGCAGCCTGTATATCCATCAACAGATGAACGGATAAAGAGAATGTGGTATTTATATGCAACGGAGTACTACAGTGCTACAGCAATATTGTTGTTCTAAGAAGGTTGAAAAATATCTTCCAACCCTTTAAATCATTTCTGATGAGATTAGTCAAAATAGTTAACTGCCTACTATCAGAATAACATCTGTAGTAGTTTATTTTCTGAAATGTGATCAAATTGTTCTTATTTTCTAGAATTGTACTTTTTGCTCATGTCAGGAAATCTTGGCACACCTTCCACTGCAGTTCTTATAGAGCCGTGAGCTGAGCTTTAATGGATTTGTACAAGTTAGCTGAGTAAGGAGTGGCAGGCGGGGAGGTCTGGAGTGGGAGAGAGCATGTTGCTGAGTAGTTCCATCTGGCCAGCACGTGGACCGTCGGCTGCGCCGTGGAGGGTGACGAGGCTGGCGTGGTCAACAGCGTTCAAATCAGAAAGTCAAAGGTGCACACCTGTGATCCCAGCACTCTGGGCGGCTGAGGCAGGAGGACCCAAAGGTCTGTCTAGCTCAGTCTGGGCAACTTAGTGACTTAGAGAGACCCCGTTTCAAAGTTTAAAAGAATTTAAATAGGGCTGGAGTATAGCTCTGCAAAGGCTCTGGGTTCAATCCCCAGTACTACAAAAAAAAAAAAAAAAAAAAAAAAAAAAGGAGAAAAGCAGTTTTCAGTCACCTAGCAGAACTCCCTGGGAACATTATATACAATGTAGCCCAAGTAAACTGTGCTCCCAGCATTCTGTGGTTTGAAATTTAGATGGTCGACTTTCACCCACTGGTCTCAGCCAGGAAGGAGGTGGGTGTGAATGAGTTCCCATCACTAGAGGAGAGACCCCAAGTCCCTGGGGGGTTATAGAAAAGCCTCCTCCTGGGAGGCCTACCGTCATCAACTCTTCAGGCTCACACAGCACACTCATGGCCTCAGAGGAGGGTGCCGCCAGGTTTCCACCCCAATCAGTAGCCAGTAACGCCAGGCTAGCAGGCAGCTTTCTTGAGGCAGCGTGGGGAAGGAGAGGCCATCTCCCGAGAGGCTGTGCAGCTGTCTAATTGAACCACTGCCCTCAGGAACACAGAAACGCTCTTGATGCTGGTGAACTTGGGGACGCTGCCTCCTGAGGCTCAGCCCCCTGCCGACCTGCATGACGACCCCACCTCCATCTACAGTGCCTGGCTCAGTGGTCTGGACCAGAACATCAAAAGCCTGGTACTCAGCAAGGTGTCCGAGTGCAACAGGGAGGAGTGGATTCTGCGGGTGAGTGCAGATAGCTGCAGGCTGGCCCAGAATCCTTTGGGCCTGCAGGGCACAGTGTCACTTCTGTGCCCTGGGGAAAATCCCAGAAGCCCCACGGTGTCCAGCAGCCCTGCCAATAGAACTGTGGCCCACTGCCACGAACATTGGAGGTGGATCCCCTTTTCTTTCTGTCGGATTTGCTTGGAGATCTGGTATTCTTTCTTTCTTTTTTTCTTTTTCTTTTTTTAAGTGGTGTTTATTACTTATTAATTCTATACTTTGGTTTTTGTTTTTGTTTTTGTTTTTTGGGGGCGTTTTTTGAGACAGGGTCTCACTATGTAGCCCAGGCTGGCCTCAAACTCATGGCGATCCTCCTGCTTTAGCCTCCCAAGTGCCGGGGTTATAGGCATGCACCATCATGCCTGGCAAGATCTGCTTTTCTCAGTGATTCAGGGCTTTCAAAGTGTTTTCCAGAGAAAGTAGAATGTACCTTTGTGTTTTGCTTTTGCAGTTCTTGTTGCCGAATTCAAAGATTCTGCAACTCCTCCCCCTTCTCGCCTTACAGGTTAAGGAAGGCCCAGGCTTTGCATTCCTGTCCTTTGTTGAAGTTGCATCCTTCCTTCCTCGGTCGATCTTCTGGTCTGTCCTCTTCTTCCTGATGCTGCTGTTGCTAGGCTTGGCCACCACGGTAGGATTTATGCAGGGCCTCATTATCCCGCTCCAGGATTCCTCCTCTTTCTTCAGGAAACAAACCAAGCTCCTCACAGGTACTCTTGACCTACAGCCCAGCTCTCACCCTCAGTGGCCCTTAGCCAGGCCTGGTCTGTGACCTCTGCTTGGCCCCGGTCACCCTGCCAGACCTCTTATCCAATGTTTCCTCCAGTGAGCATCTCTGTGCTGATGTTCCTGTGTGGTCTCTACTTCACTCACCCCTCTGGCGTTTATCTCATCAGACTGCTGAGTGAATACTGGACACCCATGCCCATCATTTTCATCATCATCTGTGAAAATGTTGCTGTGGCCTGGGCCTGCGGGGCTAGGAGGTGACACCCTAAGCCAAGTCTCCTGTGGGGGAGGGTGACCCCTTTCTTGTTGCTTCTGCTTTCACCCAGCTAGAGTGACATACCAGGGTCTTTTGGGTCATCTTTTTATCATTTCTTTCTTTAACATATATGTTTTCATATGCACCAGGCACCGTTTTAGTTACCAGAATACTGTGTTCAGTAAACAAACATCCCCGTCTTTGGGGAGCTCACATTCTGGTGGTGTAGATAGGTAATAACCAAACTGACAAAACTAAAGAATAAAAAGGACAAGTGACAGGAAGAAGTCAGAGAGTAGGGTGAGATGAGCCAGAGCAGGAGTGTGGGGGCACAAAATCTGACAGGGTGGCAGGGAGGGCCTTCTAGGACAGTGAGCCACGGGCAGGCTCCTGCCCGGACCAGGGAGGACACCACTGGAGAGAGAGCGGCCAGACAGGGCAGCAGGAAGAACCAGGGTCAGAGGAAGCACGGTGTCTGGAGCGTGTGAGGGGCAAGTTGGCCAGAGAGGCTGGAGTAGGATGTCAGATGGGGCCGAGAGTGAGTGGGCCAGGTCACGAGGGCCTTGTGACCCATGATGGGACTTAACCTCTTCATGAGGAGCAACAGCTAACGCACTGGAAGGTTAGACTCGAGGAGTAACAAAGATAACATTATCAGGTTTATGATTTACGAAGATGTCTGTGACTGCGGTGTGGAGGGTAGACCGAAGTCAAGCGCGGAGCAAGGAGGGTCGGGAGCGGCACGCTCTTCCAGCGAGAGCTAGCCGCGTCCTGGGCTCGGGTGGTAAAGGCGCAGCTTGCGAGAAGTAGTCTGATTTTGGAAGGCAAATCTACCAGGAAAGGGGCCAAGATAATCAGGGATGGGACCTAGAAGTCCTAACTGGAATGGAACAAGAGAGCCCAGATCAAGGACAAGGCTTCCTGAGTCGGACCTTTTGCTGGGCTGGTACGTGGGCATCCAAGGGGCGCAGCTCAGGCGTGGAGGCTCAGAGGGCGGCATTTGCAGGGGTCAGTGGTTCTTGGAGTCAGTTCCTCCACTTATTAACTCATCGATGACCTCAGACACTTCTTGAGACTCTGTGTCGGGAAAGCTGGGGGGACTGGGCGATGATTGCTTAGCTTGAGCCCCTCCTCTCAGCACAGAGCTCAGAGGGAAAGCACAGGAGAATCCCAGCAGGAGGTGGGAGGAGCGGGGTGGTGGTAATAGCGTCAGGCTATGGGCACAGGTGGTTACGTAAGGGAGGGGAGAGCTGGGGTCACTGTCCGAGAGCGGAGTCTGGCAGATGAAGAGGCAGAGAGAGCAAAAGGGAGAGGGCAGTAACGCCGGCGGGCCGCTCTTGCCAAGTCATTGAGCTAGAGAGCACGCACTAAAGGAGGCTGGTGTGGGGCTGAAAAAAGCTAGGATAAATTCCCTGAGGACTGCGCACTTCCTTTCGTCTGCATTGTTCACCACGGGATACCAGCGTCTGCGAGTCCCCGGCCCATCTCGGATGTTCTCATGTTCGTGGGGTGACTGAGAGGGAAGTGGCGGTGTGGTGCACGGAAGGTGCTGAACAGTGGAGGGATGTTGGGAGTCTCCTTGGGTTGGGATGGAAGATGGACTGACTGGAGAGAAGACAAGAGAGGATGGGACTCAGGAAGAACCAGGGATTAGAGCTGTAACAGAATATTTGAAAGATGCGAAGGTCGGGCCGGCCCTGCCCCCAAGGCCAGGTAAGGCCCGGGTGGTTACCCACTCTCCTCCCTGCGCAGGTTTCTCAGAGACGCGACGAGCCTGGTGCATGGCTTCACCCTCCGCTTCTACGGCTGGGTGTGGAGCTACCTGACTCCAGTCATGCTGCTTGTCACGTTCGTGGCCACCCTGGTTAAGCGCTGCGTGAGGCCTATCACCTATCTGGCCTGGGACTCAAGCAGTGTGAGCACCCCCCCGCAGGCCCTGGGGCCGCAGAGAGTGGGAGCGGACCTGTCTGTCCCCTCTCTAAACCCCTTCCCCACATCTCCACAGTCGACAGAGGTGACTCGACAGTACCCGTCTTGGGCGCTGCTCTTCATGATCGTACTTCTCCTCGTGGTCGTCATCCCCATCCCTGTGTATGTCTCCTACTGCCTTGCCCATGGGATTCCCTTCAGGCCCAGTGGTGGGGGTGACCTTATGAAATCCTCCACACCCCTACATCGAAGGAACCAGATAATGCCCGATAAAGGGGCCCAAGAGAAAGAAGTTCTGTCAGGTAATAAACCAAAGTGATGATCAGCCAGTCCTCTGACTGCCTAGCTCCATTCGTTTTTTTCCAACATCTCACATCCTTCAAAACATATCAACAGCTTCCAGCTGCTGGTGCCGCTGGGCCGGGGACACTTTCATTTCCAAGAGGAGGGTACCTATTGAGAGGCAAATGGGGACTGGCTTTGGCCCCCTGCCTGAGCCCCATCTTCTCCGCTTGTCTTTTCCTATCCCTGTCCACAGCACATGTGTCCCCACCAAACCTGCACATCTGGGCTGCTGGCCTCTTGGGAATGAGCGGGAAGAGGTCAGTGACTCAGTCCGCTGACCACCCGGCACCGAGGCGAGGGTTTCTCTGTAGCTCTCTTAAGAGTTTGGTTTTCCATCACAGGTTTCCGTTCTTTCTAGAACCAAATGTCCAGCCCCGTGTCCCTGCCCTCCCTGTGGCAAAGTCAAATTCTACACTACTAGATTGGCCTTACTGAAGGTTTGGTTTTAGCCCAGGAAAACCCAGGAACCAAAGAAGGAAGGCAGGCTATGCATGTGCTTACTCCCGAGAAAGTAACCCCCTGGTCGCCTGAAGGTTGTTCGAAAGGGTGCGCCAGTGGTTCTCAAGTGCACCAAGTGCATCTGTAAGTCAGGGTGTGGGGAGCTGTCGCGTGGGACTGTGGGCCGCCGAGGGTCCCATCGCTGCTGCTTAGTAGAGACGTCGCCGGTTTCATCCTGGAGAGGAATCCAGTGGGTTTGCCCAACGTCTGATAACTCAGTGGGTCTCTGACCAACAGCCTAGCTGACCAGCTTCTCAAAGATAATGGAGCGTCAGGGACGGCGTGGAGGCTGCAGGTAGAAGTGTAGATTCCCAGGTATCTGGAAAATAGGATCCCCCCAAATGCGCAGCGATCTCAGGATTTGGGATTGTCCCGGGCCCATGGGCAGTTTCTGGAGGAAAAGAAAACTCAAATGTGGGCCTGGTGACCGTAGAAAGCGTGGAGGCGTCGCCGGGGTTTCAGGGCTGGAGGGGTGTGAGCCTCGAGCCCCTGCCCACTGCCTCTGTGCCCTGAAGCCGCCCCTTCCCCCGCCCTCCCCAGCTGCAGTCCGGACCACCGGTCAGCTCGGCGACCGGCGGCTGCGGAGTCGCATGAAGTGGGGGCGGGAGCGAAGGGGGTGGCCCTCTGCTGGTGGTGAAGTAGCGAGGTCCTCGGCTTCTCACCTGTTGGGAACCAAGCGATCACCCTTCCTGCCCCACCCCGGGTCCCGCGCGCGTGGACCAAACGGACCGGGGTGGGTGGGGACCGTGACGTCCGTCCCTCCCGCCAGACCTTTCCTCCCGCCACTTGTCCGTCGTCTTTCGGGCCCTAGCACAGGCGTCTGCTGTGGGGCGTCGCCTGGGCGGCAGGAGGGCTGATTTCTGTAGTGGTGCCTCTCCACGGGGCTCTGGGGCCCCGCGCCTCGCTGGGCCGGGGCACTTTCTCCTGGGCTCTGCGCGGGAGCTCCGCCGCGGTCGGGCGGCGCCTTCCACAAGCTCCGCTTCCGTCGCCCGGGACGCGCTGCTGAGACCCTCGTCCTGGAGGACGCGGCGCTCGGAGACGGCCGGAGCCACACCCGCGCCGTTTCAAATCTCAGGACGCTCGGGACACTCAGCGAGCCGAGCCGCTCTGCCCTCCTAGCCTTAGTTTTCTTATTTGTCACACGGAGAGGGGGACACAGTTCCACAGCGTTGCTAGGAAAGTCGAATCATTAAGCATAAAGGAATCATCCTGAGATACGAGAACTGATGTAGACAGGAGTGTGCTGAGACCATATAATTTTTCTCTAAATCTGCACATTTATTCAGATATTATAAACAGAAATTACAACTCAGATATTACCCCTTCTGTGAGATGTTTTAAGTTACTGGGACGCGAGCTTTACTGGACTGTAGGCTGCAAGAAGACGGGGATTGTTTGTTCCCTGTTGTATCTATAACACCTGCAACAGCGTCTTGGATGTGCGATTCCTAGCCTGAGTGAGCAATTGAATATTTATTTAAAGACTAGATTAGCCCAGGGATGGTGTTCTTGCCGGGCGTAGGAAGGGTTAAAATCGCCTAAACTGGGCGTAGTAGAACACCCCTGTCATCCCAGCACTCTGGAGGCTGAGGCAGGAGAATTGAGGCCGGCCTGGGCTACAAAGTGAGTTCAAGGCCAGCCTGAACTGCATAGCGAGACCTTGTCTCAAAAATAATAAAATAGGGGCCGGTGAGATGGCTCAGCGGCTTAAGCGCCTGCCTTGCAAGCGCGAGGGCCCGAGTTCGACTCCCGGATCCCACATACGGAAAAGGGGCCGGTGATATCGCTCAGCGGCACGGGCGCCTGCTGGCGCGCGAGGTCCTGAGGTCGTTCCCCCGGTACCCACAAAAAAAAAAAAAATAAATAAATAAATAAAATAAAATAAAATAAAATAAAGGAGGAAAAGAAAATTCGCCTGTAACCTAGGGGACCGTAGCTCTCACCGACTCACGGACTCTCATCGCGCGCCCTGGCAAGGCCACCCATCCTCAGACTCGAGGCCCGGTGGCGGGTAAAGTGGGCGCCAGACCTCCCGGGAAATCAGGTATTGTCCCCACCCCCTCCGACCGCGGAGCCTCCCACCTCGCTTTCCCTCCAGGAATTTAGGAACCCAGGATGCGCTGAGTCAGAGAGGGGCAGGAAGAACCCTGGGGCGCGGTGTCCCTTGGTCCCCTCGTTCCCCTCGCGGCCCAGGCGCCTTCCCGTCCTCCCCGCCTCTCTGCTCCCACGCAACCAGCGCAAGGGCCGCCCTGGGGACAGCGACTCCCCCAGCAGGGGTCAGGGCTGGGGACTCGCTTCGGGGCCACCTCCCGGGACTGCCCTGTCTGTCCCAGGGCTTCTGGGCTGCTCTTCAAGCAGGTTGTGGCTCCAGAATTCTCCGAGAGCGAGGGGAGAGGAGCAGGGACACAGCCGGGGCCCCGGAGGGTGGGACAGGCTGAGCGCTGGTCCGGCGAGCGCGACGATCCACCCCCCCCACGAGCTGCAAGGCAGGCGCCCCTGGCGGACACCGCCGCGGGCCGAGGGCGAGCTTGCCCAGGGCGGGAGCTGGACAACCAGGGCCCGGCGCCCGAGCAGAAGGACTGCGAGGCTCGCGGGAGATTGAAGCAAATGATAAACTGGGCCAGGTTTATGGAACGGCTCCGGAATACTAAGCAGCTATTGCTTAAAATGTAGACAAAGTTCTCATTTTTAGGCTAGGATGCTGGGGCCACTTGCTTTGTAATAAATCATTGAGAGAAATGTTTAATTTGGCATAACTGCATTTGTATTTCGCCTCTGAGTGCACACATACTGTTAGGAGTTAGATCTAAAGTGGCCCCCAAACCTCACGTGTTCGGAAGGTGACTGGATTATGGGGCTATGGCCGATTTGTGGCTAGGAGCGGGTGCCTGGTCGGAAGAGGCGCGTCGGTGGGGCGAGGCTTCCTGCTGTAACGTGAGCAGCTTTTCCTCCGCCGGGCCCCTGCGCCATGCAGTCCCACTTTGGAGCCTGCTAACCCTGGACTTGTAACTGTGAGCTGGAATAAATCTCTCCTTTGGCACGGGCGCCTGCTGGCGCGCGAGGTCCTGAGGTCGACCCCCCGGTACCCACAAAAAAAAAAAAAAAAAAATCTCTCCTTTAAATCGTGGGTGTGGGGTATCGTGTCCTAGCAACCAGAAAATAACTAAGACACACACACACACACACACACACACACACACACACGGTACTGAGGCTCGAACTGGGGCCTTCCCACTGAGCTACATCTCCGACTTGTTAATTTTGAGACAGGGTCTCACTTAGTCTCTAAATTGCCCAGGGTGGTGTGGAATTTGGGATCCTCCTGCCTCAGCCTCCCAGAGTGCTGGGATTGCAGGTGTGTGCTGCCATGCCCGGCTTGGAATCAGTATCTTAACACTTAGGATCACCACGTCTTTGCTTTTATTTTCAGCTTCACCACCTCAGTATGCATGCCTTAAATACTGTAGTTCAGTTTTGCCTATTTTTAAAAATTTGAACATAACAGTCACGTGCCATGTATTCTTTGGTATGTAGCTTCTTTCCCTCAGTGTTGTTGTTGTTGTTTGTTTCGCTTTGTTTTGTTGGCTTTTTGAGACAGGATCTCGCTATGTAGTCCAGGCTGGCCTTGAACTCACTGTGTAGCCCAGGCTGGCCTCGAACTTGCAGCGATCCTCCTGCCTCAGCCTCTGGAGTGCTGGGATTACAGGTGTGCGTCACCACCTCCTCAGTGTTAAGTTTGTGAGATTCTTTCCTGGCCTTCATGGTAGCTAGTGTTCATTTTTCATTGCTGTGTAGTATTCCTTGCTACTGACCACAAGACTATCAACGCTACTGTGATGAACATTGGGGTTGCTTCCTGTCTGAAGGTGTTCTGAACACTGTTGTTAGCAAATCCCATGTGTGTACTGGGTAAATACGTACACATGTTTGTGTTGCATTCATAGCTAAGAATGTGATTGCTGATCCTGGGTTGTGTGTATCTTCAACCTCAACAGAAATGCAGACCCATCTTTCAAAATTCATTCCCACCAGCAGTGGGTGATATCCCACGGTCCCTCATTCTGCGAGTACTTGGTGTCGTCAGTCTTCGCTCTGGCCAGGCCAGAGGGTGTGGCCCTTGCTGGGGTTCTGGTGCCATCCCCCACCGATTTGGGAGCATGAGGACCTTCCTGCTGCCCCCGGCCGCCGGGGACCCACTTTGCTGACCATCTCTTCTGGGTGCTTGAACATTTTCTACTGGGCTGCTTGTGTTTTTTCTTGTTGACTTAAAGTAGTTCTTTGTAGATTTTGGATAAGTGCTCTTTCAGCTATATGGGTGGAATATTTTTTCTACTCCCTGGTGTTTTTCTTAACTTCCAAATCATGAAAATATCCTCCCACATTAATTTCTGAAAGCTTTATGAATTTGCCTTTCATGTTTAAACCTGTGATCCTTGTGGATTAACTTTTGTGTGATACGAAACGAGGATCTGATTTCAACTTTTCCATACGAAGAGGCACTCCTGTTACTGTTCAGTGGTGTCACTTCCACACAGCTCAGGGCTGATGTGGACTAGCTCTTAATTTACATAATGCTTTAACTTCTGTTAACAGTGGTTATGGGTTTGAGTATAGAGGTCTTGTACTGCTTCTGTTAGATTTATCCTTAGGCACTTAAAACTGTTTTCATGTTATTATAATTGTGTGTGTGTGTGTGTGTGTGGTGTTTGTTTGTTTATTTGCTTTGTTTTTTTGGGGGGAGGGTACCGGGAATCAAACTCAGGACCTTGCGCTTGCCAGGCAGGTGCTGTGCCGCTGAGCTACATCCCCGACTGCTTTGTCTTTTTTTTTTTTTGTGTGGGTACCGGGGGGGTCGACCTCAGGACCTCGTGTGCCAGCAGGCGCCCGTGCCGCTGAGCGATATCACCGGCCCCTTTTTTCATATGTGGGTTCCGGGAGTCGAACTCAGGTCCTCGCGCTTGCCGGGCAGGCACTTAAGCCGCTGAGCCATCTCACCGGCCCTGCTTTGTCTTTTTGAGACAGGTCCTCACTATGCAGTTCAGTTTGTAGCCCAGGCTGCCCTTGAACTCACAGTGATCTTCCTGCCTCAGCCTTCCAAGTGCTGGGATTACAGGTGTGCACCACCACACCCAGCTATAATTGTTACTTTCAACTTTTTTCATTACCTGTTTATTCTTGCTGGTTTATAGAAATGCTATCAATTGTGTTTTATTAACTGTATATCCAGAAGCTTGATAAACTCACTGAGTAATCCCAATAATTTATCGATGGATTTTCATTTTTTACACAAACAATCATGTCAGTAAATAATGACAGATGTATTTCTTTTCCAAACCATCTCTTTATCATATTGTACTTGCTAGGACCTTGTATTCATTGTCTGTCACCACCATAGTACTGTCCAGCAAAGTACCTTAAGGTCAGTAACTTAGCACAGTAAGTTTCTGGACTCTGTGGCTTGGTGTCCTTCATTTAATTGTTAAAATTATCAGCCATCTTCCCTTTTTCAAATTGCATTTGCCCCACCCTCTCCCCCTGCTTGCTGATACTCCAATTATATGTATTTGCACCCCATTCCTCCGCCCACTGATGTTCTTTTCTCCAGTTTCCCTCATTTTGTTCCCAAACTTCATTCTGGAGATTTTCTTCTGTGTATCTCTCAGGTTAATAATTATCCCTTTATCTGTGTACAATCTATTTTTTTGATGCTAAGAATTGAACCAGGGCCTTCTCCCTGAGCTACATCCCCAGCCCTTTTTTATTTTGAGACAGGGTCTTGCTAAGACACTAAACTACCCAGAATGGGCTCAAAATTGTGATCCTCCTGTCTCTGCCTCCCAGGGTGCTGGGATTACAGAAGTGTGCCACCACATCTGGCCTCAAGGAGTGAACTTACACAAAGCTACATGGTATAGCGCTCCTTTGAATCATCCCCAAGCCACCCTCTCACCCCATACCCACCCCATCCATGAAAAAAATTGCCTTCCAGGAAACTGGCCCCTGGTGCCCAAAAGGTTGGAGGCTGCTGCTTTAGTCTATAGATGTGATGACTGCACCGACTGATTTTCAAATGTTAAGTCAATCCACAGTCTTGGGATAGATCCCCCTCGGTCATCATCTATAATTCTCACGGGGATGGACTTAGGCCTGCTAGTCACCCTGGGATCACAGTAGTTTTAGAAAGCCTTCTTTGTCTCTTTCCTGATCATATACAGCTTTTTCGGTCCCTCAGAGGCCAGCTGATTATTGTTTTGACAATACTCTGGGGCAGAAATTACTCTACATCTGATCTCATTAAATTTGTGCTCCTTTAAAAGGGTAGTTTTCTTTTTGTTTTCCACTGCTAGAGACCAAACCCAGGGCCTTCTCACTAAACTACATGCACACCCCCCACACACAACCTTTGTATCTCTTATTTAGAGACAGGGTTTCACTAAATCGCTAAACTTCCCAGGCTGGGCTTCGGCTTGCAGTCCTCCTGCCTCAGCCTCCCAGAGTGCTGGGATGACAGGCACGTGCACCCCCACACCCAGCTTAAAGGGATAGTGTTTTAGTTCAGAGTTTGAGATCCGTTTTGACCCCACGAGAGACTCTCAGCTGTCACTTTCCTGATTCCCTTTGGGGCCCTACTTGGCTGGCGGTCGAGCTCATCCCTCTTATAAGCTACCAGCCTGCTCTGAATGCTTCCCACCCAGACCTCCAGGGCTTTGAACACCCCACGCTCCCTCACATGAAGCCAGTTCTTTTGGAGGGAAGTCTTGCAGAGGTGTGTGGGCACAACAGCTACTTTTCTCTGGGTTCTTCCTTTAGGAGCAAGTTGCTGGGTGGGGTTCAGTCCCTGCTCTCATCAGCCTCGTCCTCAGAAACCAGCCAGGCAGCCAGGTGTGGCAGCACAGGCCTGTCATCCCATCACTCTATAGGCTGAGGCAGGAGGATCCCAGCAAGTTTGAGGTCAGCCTGGGCTACATAGTGGGACCTTATCAAAACAAAACAAAACAAGACTTTTAAACTGTGAGACAGGATCTCACTAAGTTCCTCAAGTGGGACTTGAACTTGTGATCCTCCTACCTTAGCCTCCTTCAGTGCTGGGTTTACAGGTGAGTACCACCTGGCCCAGCTTTGAGTCTATATTTCTTAGGTGCCTAAGTGACTGTGGTGGACAGCCACGTTTGGGAGATACTGCCCCAGAAGTCTGTGCATGAGTTGGGCCTAAAGTTTCCAAGTTAGACCAGAGGAGAAAGGAAAGACGCCCGAGTGTCCTGTGTTTGCGTGTTCCTATCTCTCAGCACCCGTTATGGTGGACAGGACGGATGTGAAATGGGTGCTCCAGTATTTAAGACCAGCACCCATTCTGGGGTCAGGGCTCACACCATGGCAGTTATTTAATATTTTGGCACTAATCTCTGCTTGTAAGATAAGGAAAAAAAACAAGTCTTCCAGAAGTGGAATTATTGCCCCAAGTCAACTACTCGTGGGGAGAAAGGCCAAGAGTTAAGACTCTTGCCCCACTTCTCTAAAAGCCTTGTCATGGAGTTTTACACCCAGTGCCTGGGACGTGTTCATTGAAGTCTGCTGCTCTTGGTGACCCCAGGAGTTAGTGGGCCTAGAAGAATGCCATAGAGTGCCTTAAAGAATTATCTGAAGTGACACAGGAGGAGACCCCACACTGAACAATCCCTGTCCTGAATCCTCCAGAACAAGGAGATTTGGGCTTTAAGGACCACGAACTACCTAAGTCAGACTAAAAGAATGGAGAACATCTTGGTCCAGTTGTTCATCTCTGTTGGGTTCAGCAGCCTGTGGCGTTTCCCTTACCTGTGTCACCAGGATGGAGGAGGTAAGCGCAGGGCCTGGTGCTGGGGGTAGGAGGAGCCTGAACCACAGGTCCTGGGGAGCAGGGGGCTGGGCTGGGCCCCAGGCCTCCAAGAGGATGGAGGGGAGGGCAGGCCTGGCTGCCTGAGAGCGGCCCTGGCTCCCTCGTCAGGCAGCTTCCTCCTGACCGTCTTCCTCCTGCTGCTCTTCGGCATTCTGCTTCTGCACGTGGAGATGATCTTGGGGCAGCAGCTGCGAATAGACGACATCCAGGTCTGAAAGCAGCTCATCCCCTGGCTGGGCGGCATGGGCCACGCCTGTGTGCTGGTGAACGAGGTGCCTGGGCTGGTGGTGTCCCAGCTCATTCCAGTGGTCTTCAGGGTCTCAGGCCCACCGTGTCCAACTCCAGGTATGCATCTTGTTGAGCGCATATAACAGCGCCATTATCTCCTGGAGCCTCTTCTGCCTGGGCAGCTCTTTCACTTTACCCCGGCCCTGGGAGCACTGCCTCATGGTGAAGAACATCAGTGTCACTGGTGAGGAGAGGGGGAGGGGCCGTCAGGGCACCAAGGGGCAAGGGCCAGAGGGAGAGCGGCGGTGCTGAGTGCCTGGGCCCCCAGATTTCTCATGCCTCCAGACTGTGCCCCACCAGTACTTCCTGTACTACACCACACTCCAAGCCTTGGGTCGCATGGAGGGAGGGGTCACAAGCCTCGTCCTGAACCTCAGCCTGGGCAGCTTCGTAACCTGGGTCGTCCTCCTCTTCATCTTGAACTTAGAGATCAAGATTTCAGTGCTGGTGAGCTGCCCTGAGCTGTGGCTCTCAAGAGCTGCAGGCTTCCTGCGCTGACACCATCCACTTCCTTCCTGTCAGCCATTCTTCCTCCCTGTTGCTGGCTCCTCCTTCCTGTTAGCAGCTCTTCTCCAATCCCCACGACTCCCCCAGCCACGCATCAAGCAAGCCTGGGTATGGCCACCAGGGTCTCCAGCAAGGGTCCTGAGGAGGCGGCCACTCCCCGGAAGCTGTGTCTACCATTCTTGTCACAAAGAACTGCTGTCCTCCATGGATGGCATAAATGGGCACCTCATGCCACCATGAAGGGGCACCCTGCTACCTCTTCACTCACCATCCTCAACCCAACATGACTGCTTATGGAGACCTGGAGGCACTGTATTAGTCACTTTGCTATCACTGGGACAAAATGACTGAGCTCCACAACTTAAAGAAGGAGAGGTTGATTTTGGCTCATGCTTTGAGGAGACGCAAACAGCCTGGCGGAAGGGCCTGGCAGACGAAAGCCGCTCACTTCATGGCAGCCAGGAAGCAGAGAGAGCAGTGAAGAGCTGGGGACAAGAAAACACCTTTTTCCAGGTCACACCTCCACAGATCTACCTCCAACCAAACCCCACTTCCTATCCACACATTTGGCTATGAACTCATCCATGGGCGAATCCACTCGTGAGTACAGTGCCCCCGTGATCCAATCACCTTCCACACACAGGAGGTGCGGGGAGCCATTTTAGATCTAAACCATATCAGCCACCTTTCAAATCAGACCCCAGCCTCGCTCTGGGCTCTGCCACCTCAGCCTTCCTATGCCGTGACAGCCCGTGTGAGCCATAAAGGAGCCGATTGCCACCAGTACCTTTCCGGTTTCCCATTAAGAGTATTTTATGTCGGAGCACCTGCGGCTGATCCACTTCCTTGGCTCCTGAATCATATTTGCTTTACGTGGGAAATTAATTTCAGGGCATTTGTGAGATCATTTTGCTTAACTTCACCTTTATCAACTGGTCCCTGGATCCATGTAAACAGGGAGCCTTCACCTCACCATCTCTTCACAGCCCCCAAAATAAACTACTCCTGTAAAAGTAGAGTTCAGTGAAGGTTTAGTGGGGGCCCATGGAGAAAGGGGGTGCCTTTCCAAGGGCAAGAACTTCAAAACCCACCCATTTCTTTTCCTCTCCCCTCACCTATAAAGTTCTTCTACAAAGTCTTTGCCCCCATGGGTCCCCTTGCCTTTTCCATTCCTGTTCCTAAATTCACATGTGGGCCATTAATCCAGGCCCAGTGAAGTAACAGTGTGACCGCCCCGCTGTTTTCTCCTAACCTTCAGTCTCCTGCTGACATTGGCCTCTGTCTTCCCTCCTCCCCAGCTCTCCTGAATGCTGGTTTCTGCTCTAACCCACCCGTCCAGATGCTGATTTCCTGGGCGCTCCTATTCTACATTCTCCTCCTCTTCCTGTTTGTCCGAGGACTCTTCCTAGACAAGGGAAGGAGCATTCACACTGTTTCCTCTTTCCACTCCTAAGACTTTCGCTGAGTCTCCTTGTCTTCCACTTCGCTCCCTCTGCCCCCAGCCTTCCCCCTTCCGCTCTCACCCCCAGCCTGCCCCTCTGCCAACTCACTGGTACTTCCGGCCTCTGAGCCCTCTCCCAACTCTGCTCCACAGTTCTCTACCTTGGCTTAAGTGGACCTATGGTGGCAGACAGGAGCCCATATGCTCTATTCCCTGGGCCCAGGCCTGGGCACCATCATCACCTTCTTCTCCTACAATGGTGGAGGTGACAACAATGTCAAGACGGCCTCCTTTGTGGCCCTGCTCAACTCAGTGACCTCAATGCTGGCCACATCCATCATCTTTCTAGTGCTGGGGTTCTGGGCCACCACCAGTGGCCACAGCTGTGTGGAGAAGTGAGTAACCCCCTCCACGCACCTTAGCACCCTATGGAACCCCAAACTCAAGACCTCCAGTCGTAGTAATAACTTGACATTTATTTTCAGAGAAAACAATCAAGAAGGGAATACTGTGATATCTTCTACTTCATAGAAAGAAAAATAGCTTCAGAGAGCTCACTGCTCCAGGGTTCCCCTAATTGCAAACGGAGTAAGGAAGATTTCAAAATCAATTATTTAACTCACAAAGAAGACCAGTAATTATTGGCCTTGGCTGCATATTTGAATCATGTGAGAAGCCTTAGAAAACATTTATGTCTGAGATCCACCACCAGAGATTCTGATTTATTTGGTCTTGGATGTATCCAAGCATTGGGATTTTTAATAGCTCCAGTTAGAAATTTCCTCCACAATAGGATTTTTCTGAAGCTAAAGGATGCAAAAGTCCATGTTCCCATAGTGGCAGGAATTTTGTTTTGTTTTGGTTTGGTTTTTTTTTTTTTTTTGTGTGGGTACCGGGGGGTCGACCTCAGGACCTCGCGCGCCAGCGGGCGCCCGTGCCGCTGAGCGATATCACCGGCCCCTTTTTCGTATGTGGGTTCCGGGAATCGAACTCGGGCCCTCGCGCTTGCCGGGCAGGCGCTTAAGCCGCTGAGCCATCTCACCGGCCCTGTTTTGTTTTTTGAGATAGGGTCTCACTATATAGTTCAGGCTGGCCTCGAACTCACAGCAATCCTCCTGCCTCAGCCTCTGGAGTGCTGGGATTACAGGAATGTGCTGCCACGCCCAACACTGGCAAGAATTTTTTGATAGAGAAAATAAAAACCATACTTTCCTATAAAGTTAGTCAAGAGGAGTGGACACACAGCTCCAGTGAGCTAAATCACAGAGAGTAACGAGCCAATCATAGCGAGGAAAGAGCTGGGCATGCTTTTATGTCTGCGGTGAGGGCCCAGCATGGGTGACAAGGGCTTGAGCAGGCCTTCACAGATGCACGGGCTTGGCACAGAGGAGCGGAAATCATCCAAGCAGTATGGGCACCTGCAGGTAGCAGAATCTTGGGAAGCTCCCAGTGCACAGTAGATTGACCCACCAGTTTTCCTCCCATCATTCCTAGCAATTGTGCTGGGGAAGCAGCTGAAGCTGCCGGAGAGACAAGGCTGGGAGACAGAGTTTTCCAGTGCTCAGATTCATGGGTCCCACTGGAGTTGATCACAAGATAAACCTTGCGGCTAAAGCCACATCCAACGTATTCCAACCGAAATAATGACCAACGTCCTGGGAGTTAGTGCCTGGTAGGAGATGCAGGAATTTGGGAATTTAACGCAGTGGTGAGGTGAGCTCTCTGCAATCCCATTTGAAGACAGAGGAAACTGAATTAAAAGTGCCACTCAGCGGTAGCTCGACTCTTAGAAAAATCTAATAATCCCCATCCTGGATGACTGTGGGGATAAAAGACTTGAATTCACTAAGACTAAACAAAATAAGCAAGATATGTGCCTTCATCCTTCGGTTTTTGACATATAGTGTCCAGAATAAAATTAAAAATCACAAGATATTAAAAATCCAGAAAAACATAAACCATAGCCAAGAGAAAAAGGACCCAGATATTAGAATGAACAGACAAGAACTTTAAAACCACCATGATGAATATTTTATGGAATTTAGTAGGAAAGATGAATACAATGTGTGGAATGATACAGAGACTTCAAAAAAACCCCATGGAAATTCTAGAACTGAAAATGTAAGTTAAATGAAAGTTACACTGAATGGATGCAATATGATCTGGAAACAGTAGAAGAAGGGATCAATAAACCTGAAGACAGAAAGATAGAAGTTATATAATGTGATCCTCACAGCACAAGAAAAACTGAACGTAGCCTCAGAAAACTATCTATGAGACTAAAGCGTGTATAACTGGAGTTTCAGGAGAGAAGGGGGAATTGGTACCAAAAAACTTAGAAATTGAGAAAATATTTTTCAAATTTAATTAAAAACATCAATCCACAGATACCAGTAGCTCAGAAGATCCCAAGCTGGGTAAAAACAAAGATGACACGATTTGGATATCATGGTCAAATTCCTGACAGTTAAATATGAATAGAAAATGTCTAAAGTAATCAAAGTAGTAAAGAGTATATTGATACAATGGTTCTGTGGTAAGAATTACAGCTAACTTCTCAGAAACAATGTAAGGAAGAGTAAAATGGAGTGAAATATTGTAGAGTGCTGAAAGGAAGGCTCTGTGAACCACATTCCATATTTAGCAAAATAGCCTTCAGCAATGAAAGGGAAATGAAGATATTTTCAGGTAAAGATGAGATAATTCGCCACAACAAAATCTTGAAATTCTTGAGGCTGGAGGGAAATACTTAATTTGTATTTGGATGTCATTAAATTTTACCACTGAAAAAGTCATTTCACATACTCAGCTTACTCTGAACATACTTAAACTCTCCCAGTAAGTGAATAACCTACCTTCTTTAAAATTAAAATTAATTAAAATTAAATATTCAATGCCTCAATCATATTAGCCACATTTCAGTTACACAAAACCACATCTTGTTCATGGCCACTGCACCAGACAGCATAGCTCTAGAGTAATCATGAAAAAAAAAAAAAAAAAAAAAAAAAAAAAAGCCCAGAGAGACAAACTTAAAAGTCAGAAGGGAAGAAAAAATAGAGACAACAAAACATTTGATAGATACCCAAGAAAAGTAGAAAAGAAGGGAAAAGGAACAGATGAGACAAAGAAAAGCAAATGGAGGGCAGACAGCCATATCGGTGATTACATTAAACAAGTACCCCCGTTACAAAGGAGGGAGCGGTTGTGAGACCAAGTAAGTTCAAAATTCAGTCACGTCCTGCTTACAAGTGACTTCTTTATCAAGTCACAAACAGGTCTAAAGTCAGAGAGTGGAAAAACACGTAACAGGCAAACAAATAATCATAAGAAAGCTAATGTGCCTAGATTAATGTCAAAGTCAAGACAAGTAATAGTACCAGAGATGAAGACAAGCATTTCATGATGATGAAAGGATCAATTCAGCAGGAAGTCTAAATTATCTAAATGTTTTTGCACCTCATAACAGAGTTTCAAGATCAACAGGAGCTGGGTGTGGTAGCAAATACCTATAATCCCAGCACTCTGGGAGGCTGAGACAGGAAGATTGAAAGTTTGAGCCCAGCCTGGGCAACTGAGAGATTTAACAAGACCCCTTTTTAAAAATAAAAAGGGGCTGGAGATGTGGCTCAGTGCAAACCCCCTGGGTTCAATCCACAGTATCACACACACACACACGCACACACACACACACACACACACACACACGATTGGGGCTATGGTATAGTTCAGTGGTAGAGCGCACACTTAGCATGCATGAGGCCCTGGGTCCAATCTCCAGCACGAGAAGAAGGAGGAGGGAAAAAGGAGGAGGAAGAGAAAGAAAAAGAAGAAAATTTTCAGAACTGAAGAAACAGATAAGTCCGTAATCATTGAGATTTAACTGGAGATCTCAAACACTTCCCTCTCAGTAACTGATACAAAAGAAAGAAAACACAAATTTAAAAAAATCACTATAGCCATGCACGGTGGCACACACCTATAACCCCAGCACTTGGGAGGCTGAAGCATGAGCACCATGAGTTCAAGGCTGGCCTGAGCTTCACAGAGAGTTTCAGGCCAGCCTGGACTACATAGCAAGACCCTGTCTCCAAAACAAGCCACCGCAGATCCTACCAATATTGACAGAACAGTAAATAATATGATCAGACGGATACCAATCAATTCAACAACGCAAAGGAAACAGACACACTTCTTGAAAGGTATAAATTATCAAGACTGACACAAGAAGAAATAAAAAAATCTAAATAGCCCCATCCCTGAGTTTAAAAATTAAATGTTGGGCCGGTGAGATGGCTCAGCAGCATAAGCGCCTGCCCGGCAAGCGTGAGGGCCCGAGTTTGACTCCCGGAACCCACATACGAAAAAGGGGCCGGTGATATCGCTCAGCGGCACAGGCGCCTGCTGGCACGCGAGGTCCTGAGGTCGACCCCCGGTACCCACAAAAAAAAAATTAAATGTATAATTTAAAAGCTTGTCACAAAGGAAATTCTTGGCCTCCATGGCTACACTGGGAATTGGTCCAGGAAGAGAGAACCCAACACGTCTCCTAGGTGCAGAAGGAGGGGAAATACTTCTCAACCGTCTTTTTGAGGCCAGAATAACCCTGATATTCAAGCACCTAAAGGGCATTCTAAGGAAAGAAAATTGCAAAGTAACACACAGATGAAAACAATCATTAGCAAAGCATTCGCTGTATACATTATGAACAGGTGGATTTATCCAAAAATTAACCAAATCATCTAATTCACTACATTTACACATAAGAACCATTTGACAAATTCAATCCCTATTCATAAAAATTAAAGCTCTTAACAAACTAGAAATATGTACAACAGAACTTCCTCCATCTGCTCAGAGATTTTCTCTCTTGACACTATTGGAAATGTACCCAGATCACTGGACAAACTTGGTGATCCTTCTGCCTCAGCCTCCCTAAATGCTGGGATGACAGGCATGTGCCACCACAACTGGTGAGTTTTCAGTTTTATAAAGCTTGGTGGTAGGCATGGAGGCACACACCTATAATCCCAGCACTCAAGAGGCTGAAGCAGGAGGATCTCCGTGAGTTTGCAGCCAGCTCGGGCTACAAAGCAAGACCGTGTCTCAAAAAAATTTTAATCTAAATTTCAGTAGCCATACGCATCTAACACATGTCCTGTTGAACAGTCTGTTGAGAGGTTTGGTTTCTTCTGAGGGAGAAGCTGTCCCAGTCCCAGTCTAGCTTCCCGTGGTCTCCCAGCAGTCCCTGACATTCCTTAGCTTGTACAAGCGTCACCCCATTCTCCGTCTTCCTCTTTACATGATGTCCCCCTGAAATGTGCATCTGTATCCACACGTCCCCATTCTAGAAGGACACCAGTCATGTTGGAGGAAGGGCCCACCCGCTCCACGATGACCTTATCTTAACTGATTACATATGCAGTGACCTTAGGCCATATTTTTGAGGTACTGGGGGTTAGGACCTCAACATAGAAACTCTGGGGAGACATGTTATGGCTGTGTCTAGATGTCCCCCCAGAGCCTCATGTGGTTGAGGTTGGGGCTTTTTCAGAGGTGGCTGGATCTAGAGTGTGTGACACTGGAATTGATTCATGGTGCAATATAGGGTCAAGGGCACTAGGATTAAGGCTGTGAGTGCTACCTGTCCTAGGTACCCTGGATAAGATATAAGGGACAGAAAGAGGCCTGTCTCGTCCCTTGTTGCTTTGCCACCTTCTGCCTGCCACGAACTATTTTCCCTCTGCGATGCCTGTCTGCCATCCACCCCGCCTTGGAGCCAGCCGATTATGGCCTGAAACCTCTACAAACTGTGAGCTAAATAAACTTTTCCTCGCTTAACTTGTGGGTGTTGGGTGTTTTGTCTCAGCAATGAGAAAAGTAACTAAGACAAGATATAATTTGCTTTGAAACACAGAAATACTACCTACAGAAAATATGAAATCTGCCAAGCGTGGTGGCACCCACCTGTAATCGCATCACTCCGGGAGGCTGAGCCAGGAGGCTCACAAGTTCAAGTCTAGGCTGGGCAAATTTATGACTTTGTGAGCCCTGTCTCAAAATAAAAAATAAAAAGTAAAAAAAAAAAAATTAAAAAAAAAGCACTGGGGATGTAGCTCAATACAAAGGCCATGGATTTACTCCCCAGTGTTGCCTGATAGGTGGACTCCTTGGTGGCCCTCTGGTCACTGTCCAGGTACCCCTTGTTCCTCAGCAGCAACTCTCTTTCCTCCCCCGCCTCGGTTTCCCCAGTCTGCAGATGACAGAGGAGCCAGCCTATTTTCCATCACTCTTCTTTCCCTCTGCTTCCCCTTCAGGGCAGCCTCAACTCTGATAAGGCTGATATTCAATGGGGCGCTGCCTCAGGAGGCCCAGCCCCCTAAACACATCCTGCACATGGCCCCCCAGGATTACCTGGGCTGGATCATCGGCCTCCCCAAAGAACTCCAGGCCGATGTCATCTACTTCTCCCCGTCCTGCAGCCTCCCGGTGCAGAAGAAAGAGCTGTGTTTGTGGGAGAAGGAGGGTGCTCCCCAAAGGCCCCAGAGAATGCTGGGAAATGTGTTTTCCAGCAGTCTCGTGGGCCACCTCTGTGTCCCCTGGTGCAGGTAAGAGTCCTAAGCATGGCTGCCATTTTTCTATGTGCTAGAGCCTTTGCTAAATTCAACCCCAGAGTCCCTATTTGTGCACGGAGGAAACTAAGGCCCTAGTAGGTGGACCTGACCCAGCTACCACCAAGGAGGGAAAATGTTACAACTCCTCCCCACCCCACCCCACCCCACACATAAGTCTAGTGCCGTTTCCTCTGCCCTGGACAGGCATTGCTAATCGATCACTGCACTGTCCCCCAGTGCAGCCCTCAGAACCCTTTCCCCCGCACCCCCAGTTTCTGCAGGGCCCTGGCCTGGCATACACAGCCTTCTCCCAAGCCATCTCACTGTTCCCTGATGCCTCCTTCTGGGCCATCATCTTCTTCCTGACTATGCTCATCACTGGGCTGGGCACCTTGATAAGAATCTTGGAGGACATTGTCCTTTTCCTCCAAAACTCCATCTCCCTCTTCATCAGCCACCCCAGGCTGGTCCCAGGTACCATGGATTCTCACCCCATTAGAAACCCTGCCCTGCTTCCCCTTGTACCCCACTACCCAGCTCATGTCAAATTTCCAGGATTGCCTTTGACCCCCACCCAGCCCTCCTCACAGACCTCAGTGCAGCCACCCTGCCTCTGCCTCGTGCTTGTCTGCCTGGGAGGCTGTGTGGGCAGCCTCATCCTCACCAGTCAGCCCAGCGTCCATGTCCTCTCTTTGTTTGATGAGTACCTGGTCCCTCTGGCCCTCATTATCACTGTGACATTCCAGAAAGGGGCTCTGGTCTGGATCCATGGAGCCAGAAGGTGCTGTGCAAGCCCCAGGGCCACCCACAGCAGGGAGGGGATCCTCACGGGAGCAGCAGGGTGACCCCCGGCAGCGAGAGGGCTGGGGTGGTGCAGACTCCATGACTGAGGGGCTCCCAACTGGGAGGCCCTGCGAGAGGGAGGCCTACCTTTGCCAGGGCCCATGCCCCAGAGCTTCCTGACCCCCATCTGGCCCAGGTTTAAGCAGGAGATGTTCAGCCAGCAAGTCGGCCTACTGCAGCCCTCTTGGGCCTTCCTGTGTTGCTACATGACGCTGCCCAGGCTCCTGGCCCTCACTGTGTGCCTCCTGCATCCCCACGTTCGGCTGGCCGTCTACTACTTCAGCTGGTATAGCAGTGTGGTGAGGCCCCCAACCCACTCTGGAGGCCCCGGTCAGCTCTTACACCCCACTGGTCTCTGGGCCTGGGTGCCCACCTGCCCCGGGGACACTTTACCCAGCTTCCCAGCCTCTGGGGAGTCCCCACCCCAGCCGTACCTGCATGGACTGAAACCCCACACCCCTCTGTCTGCCCCCACAGCCAGGAAGTCAGGCGGCCCTACCGGCAGAGCAGCCTTGGCTGGGCTGCCTTCCTCGCCTTCCTCACCCTTCTGCCAATCCCGGCCTACCCACTTCACCACTGGTGACACTTGGAGAACAGAAGGCCCACAGTGGTCGACAAAGACCACTGATGAGGAAAGCGTCTGATGAGAAAAACCAACCTCAGTTCCCAGCACAAAGCCCAGAAGACCTGGCGGAAGCGGCTCAGCCTGCCCTGGTTCCGGCACCTGCGCCTGTCCCTGAGGGGGGACAGCAAGAGCTCCCCCCAGTTCACCCTGCCTCGGATGATCTCCCTGTTCTCCGTGAGCGTCACCCCCTCACAGCAGAGGAGCTCCAGTTCTGTACCCGAGGACAGTGGTGATGGCCACAAGGAGATGACAGAAGAAAAGCTGCCCGATAACTCTGGGCAGTAGCTGGCGCCACCACCAAGCTTGCTGTTCCAAGGCAGCAGACCTGTCTGCTACCTAGCAGCCTTGGTGCCTGCCTTCCTCTGCTGGAAACGAGGGGCGGGGTCCTAACCCCCCGTGATGTCACTGGCGCCTTCTGTCCCATGGTGTCCCTAACTGTCTCACAGTGACCTAGCTGGAAATAGAATCCAGGTCTCCGGTGTCCATGTAGAACCTTTTCACTTTTCATTTCCTCACCCAGCCTCCCCTCCTGCCCTGTTCCTTCCCTGCTCCAAGAGGTGGGGTTGGTCCTCGGAGCACGGCTCCCCAGCATCCCAGGAGCAACCCCAGCTCTCCACTGTGACGTCCTCGTCAGATCTGTCCAGCCTCTCCCCGTCTTACGTGGTGGTCACTGGGACCACCAGGCCAGGATTGGAAAGCAAGGCATTCTCCGCACCCTCTGAACACAGCTCCCCTGTCTACAGCGATTCCCGGCTCGTCATCTCTTCAGGGAAATCACCAAGGCAGTCTCTTCCCCCTCAGAGCCTCCAAACACCATTTCATTCATTCATTTATCTAATGAAGAATATTTGTTTGTTTGCTTATTGTTTTTGTTTTTTGTTTTTTTGTGTTTTTGAGACAAGGCCTTGCTATGTAGCCCAGGCTGGCCTCAAACTTGGCAGCGCTCCTTCTGCCTCAGCCTCCTGATTCCTGGGATCACAGGTATGTGCCACCACTCCCAGCAATGTAACTAAGAATATTTATTGAGTGCAAACTCACAACCAGAAGCAAAACCCCTGTCTCTCACAGAGGAGCTCACTTCCGGCTGTGTGGTTGGGGGTGGGAGGAGGGAGTGATAGGGAAGCTGAAGGATGAGAGGGGCCTGGCTCCTGGGCCCCTCATCCCCACCCTCTTCTCTCAGCCCAGCTCCTGCTCTCTAAAGTGGAAGGGCCTTCGCCCAGGCAATCTCACCCAACAGGGAGCAAATTCCCGGCAAATGAGTCCCTGCACGCTGTGCACCCACCAAAGCCCAGAAATGTGCCGGGCTCTGCTGTGCCTTCAGCCAGCCCTGGGGCCTCCCAGCCACCGAAACCACTGGAGTTCAGGGACAGTGATGGGGTGGGCATGAGGCTGGAGAGATGAGAGGAGCACGAGAAACAGGAGTGAGAGCTTTTAAAATCCAAGTAGGGCTCTTGAGCAAAGAAAAGACCGTTTTGCTGCTATTCTGCTTTGAAGTTAACACCCAGTCTCTTAAAATTGTTTATTTCAAGCAAAGTTTTCCCCAAGACTGTAAGTTCAATGAACAAAAGATATGATTCTATTTATAATTAAACTAAGAGGACTCAAAGCTCAGAGAGTAGGGGAATCACTCACTTTCCCCTCATCCTTTCTTGGTTCTCTTGTGCCATGGGCAATCCCATGGGGTGCCTAGAACTCAGAGAGGGGACCTGTAACTTGCAATTTAAAGGAAGAGAGGTTTATTTTGGCTCATGGTTTTGGAGGATTCAGTCCATAGTCAGCTGACTCCAAGGCAGAAACATCACGGTGGAAGGGCCCTGTGGAGGAAATCTCACCTCATGGAAGCCAAGACACAGAGAGAGAAGTGTGGAGCTGTAGAGGGAGATCTACCCTCTAAAGACACACCTCCATTGACACACTCTTCCTACCAGGCCCCACCTCAAACAGCACAGTCAACAATGAACTAATCAGTGGACTAATCAATGGGCGAGTATAGTAACCCCACGATCCATCTTCCAAAAGCCCCAACACTGAACAGAAGACTTTTGGAAGACAGTTTAGATCAAAATGATAAAATTCTGCCCCTGGCCGCCAAAAGGCTCACATCCATCTCATTATGCAAAATGCATTTAGTCCACCTCTAAGAGTCAACAAAGTCTTAACAGCTCCATTATTGCTAAAAATTCCAAGTCCCACTGGGCACAGTAGCACATCTGTAATCCCAGCACTTGGGAGGCTGAAGCAGGAGGATCACTGCATAGTGAGTTCAAGGCCAGCCTGGACTACATAGCAAGACCCTGTCTCAAATAAATGAATAAATAAATAGTCCAAAGTCTCCTCGGAGGGCCGGTGAGATGGCTCAGCGGCTTAAGCGCCTGCCCGGCAAGCGCGAGGACCCGAGTTCGACTCCCGGAACCCACATACGGAAAAGGGGCCGGTGATATCGCTCAGCGGCACGGGCGCCTGCTGGCGCTCGAGGTCCTGAGGTCGACCCCGGTACCCACAAAAAAAAAAAAAAAAAAACAAAAAACAAAGTCTCCTCGGAGACTCAAGGCAAACTCTTGGCTGTGAAAATTAAAAACAACTTGCACAATTCCAAGGACAATGGCACAGGGTAAATATTCCCAATCCAAAAGGGAGGCATAGAAGGATAGAAGGAATAAGACCACAGCAAGATTAAAAAAAAAAAAAAACATACATTAAAGCCTGTATAGCTCCATATCAGCACCCAGGGAAGTTGTGGACAGATGTGAGCTTCAAAGGGCTTGGGCAGCCCCACCCCATGGCCTTGTTGGTTGCAGCCCATATGGTCTTTCTCTTGGCCTGGCTCACTCCCTGCAGTTTTCCTCAACAGACATTCCACATTCCCGGCATCTCCAGCTTCCTGGCATTTCCACTGTACCTTCAGCTTCACTCTCACAGGTTCACACACTGCCCCCTCAGGGGCCCACTGCCTGGCCTCCCAGGCCTTCTTTTGAAATTTGAGTGTAAGCCTTCATGACCCTAGAACTCGTACATTCTGCATGCTGATAAAACCAGTATCACATGAACAATGCCAAGGTCTGCCACCAGTGTGGGTAGTAACCAGGCCCCCTTGGGCCATGGCTACAGTGGTCACTGAGTGTTAGGATGGCTGAGCATGGTGAAAAGAATTCTGTAAAACCAACTCACTAAGTGGCCCTTCTCAAGCAGGGGGCCCAAAGACTCTCTTCCCAAATGAAAGGTTTGCACATTGGCACATTTGAGCCCATCATGGGTGGGGTCTTGCTGATTCCTGAGATGCCCTCAAAGCATCTTTCTTCTTGTCTCTGTACAAAGTATTTGGTTCTTTTTTAATGGCACTAATCTCTTCAGCAGCACCACCTCTTTGGGCTCCAACTTTACACATTGATCCTTCTGGACCAAAACTTAAGTTTTCCAAATTTTCCTGCTCTGCCTTTTGGCCCCAGTTATCACTATAAATCTGGCTAAAAGAAGCCAGCAATGCCCATGCCACATCCTGAATATTGAGCTGTCTTAAAATTTTCTCCAACTCTTCTGCTTCTGTCTGCCATCGTGTGCATCCTCTTGCCTCTGAGCCTAACCATGTCTTCTCACAAGACTTTTGGAATCAAGTGATTCCTGGCCAGGAAGCAAAAGCAGAGCCATCTCATTCCTCAGTGGATTTGGATGAAGACTGGTAATAAAATCAGGCACAACTCTAAGAGGAGTCACTGGAGGAAAACCAAGCCGGGACTGTAAGGAGTTGCACATGAGCTGCAGCATGTTTACTCTCTTGGAGGCCACGAGATGATACCTTCTTTATCCTGGTCAAGATTATATCACCATGTCAAGCTTAAAAAATACCCAGTGGCCAGTTGAACGTGCGTAGTCAGGAGTCTTATCTTTTTCTGTGACCAGCACTGGTGGATCAATATTTGAAACCTTTAAAAAGAAAGAAGTTTTCTCCACCAGATTAACTGTAGACATTCTTGGTTAAATGGCCTCCCTATTTAAGGACTGTTCAGACTCGTAATTGCGGTGTGCTGCTTGGACTCACCACCCACTGCTCAGACTTACAGCACATCTTTTCTTTTCTTTTTTTTTTTTTTTTTTAGAAAATGTTCAAACATGCCATTTATTTTCAAATTTAAAATGTAGTGGGACAATAAGTGGCTCGACAGGAATGTTGTGAAAGGATGAAACAAGGAAATTCTGGCCGGGGGACTGGGTCAGAGAGCACACAGAAGGACCGGGAAAGGCCTGAGGGAAGAGGTGCTGGCAGAAGGCTCCCATCAGCCTGAGGCTGCTGCTTTCCACCCACGGACCTAAATACGGTACACAGGCATTGGACATGACTGCCCTGCGCAATTATCGCATCTTTTGTGAAAATCCGAGGCAGATGGGGCAAAAATTAACGAAGCAGAATGACTGCAGCGGAAGCAGACTTGACACATCAATAAGAAAACATCTAAGTATGGTGCATTCTGGAAGAAAACCTTCTGGGAGATCAGGGAAACCATCGATAGAGGACCAGCTGACAAAAGCCTAAGAGGCTGAGAAAGAAGAGATAGATCTGAGTCATTTATAGGAACACATTTCTGAAGGAAATACTAGAGAACTACTATAAAAAGCCCTTATCCGGAAGTTTTAATGACAAGGAGCTGAAGTACAGAATATGCTGGAAATATGCGGAGCCACCGTCAAGAAGGTTCTCCTTACCAAGAGGAAGGGACTGAAATATATACCAAGGCTTCTTGTAAAACCAAGAATCATAAAACTGAACCTATTTGGAAAGTACAAGACAAAAGGCAGGGACTGAGGTGGATTCTCAGTGCTTCCTCACTTTTTCCATAGTGAAATATGAAATGCTGAGGAAGAAGTGGAAAAAATACTGAATATGTTTCCTCAAAATAACTGTGACAGGGGAGCTGCAATTCCATGTCCCCGTCACAGCCTCACTGGCTGTGTGTGGCACAGGAGGCCTCAATACCTCACTGCTGAACCGCCGGGCCCTGAGCCTTAGCGCGGCCCGGTCTCCCCGAGACGGTGCAGTCACCCCGCGAGGACCGAAGGAAGCAGAGCCGAACCCACTAAGTCACAAAGGCTTCCAGCTCAGGCACAGGGAAACTGACTGCTGCGGGCTGCATATCTGTGCCCTTTAAGCATGGGGACAAGGAGGGCGAGTCTGCCAGCCCACGTTCCTGAAACAGGAGGCTCCTGGTCACCTGGGCTCACCCGCAGTGGCTGTGAGGACCAAACCACCTTCAGTTCATCTGCTGGTCATTACCAAGCCCGGAGAGGTTTACTTCTTCCTGCCACCGTGCAGAGTACACGCGGCAGAAGTGTGCAGGAAAATGACAGACACAGGCTTGGGCCATACTCCAACTGCATCCCCTTCCCCTGACGGAGGAAACCTCGAGATTCCTGGCACAGCCAACCATGGACTCATCAATGGGCAAACCACTGATGAGCATGGCACCCGTATTATGGTCTACCTTCCCAAGGCCCCGCCTCTGAACATCAGACTCTTAGGGACATTTTAGATCTAAACCACAATAGCTTGTGATCAGATTTTGTACTTGTTTCCATGGGGAGGCATTCCATGGGATCAGATTGTTTTAGGAGTTCTGAACCTATGGCTTGGCCATTAGTCCCGGATGACAAGTCTGATTAAAAGCATATTTCAGTCAGTCCCAAGGTAGTGCACACTACAGCCTCAGACGCAGAGCAGCAATGCCCTGGACAATCGGCAACTTGTCACCACCATGGAAGGTGGCATGAGGATTCCATTGGATTTGCTCATCTTGGAAGCAAGTTGTTTCACTAGTGAACAGTGCTGACTTTTCAGGTATCAAATTTTGCAGGAAAAGTTCTTAATAACCCAATGGTTGAGTACACTGGCAGGCAGGACCATCTCTACCTCTACAGGCTGCTCAGCCAGCTCTCTGGCTACTCACCCAGATAGGGATAGGATCTTACCTTATTTACAAGCTACTAAGTTAGCCTGTTCCTGTTTTATAAATCTCGGCAGAAAACACAAGAGTCCCGGGTCAGAGAGAAAGGGCTTTATTACTCCCAGCACAGCAAGCACATCAGCATCGGCAGCTCTGCACTGGCTCCCTTCTCCCCAGGGTCCACAGGGGCAGCGTAGATGCCTGAATGCATGGCGAGCTGTGTTACTCCAGGAGAGCACTGAGCTGGGGGAGCCACTGCTTTCTAGGAAGCAACAAGCAAGCCTCGCTCTTCGTGTGGGGGAGATTTGCCTCCTATCTTAAGGTTGCCAGCTGCATAAACAATGGAAAAGAAAGAATGATCAGGACTTTACAGCCCTGGCACATCCAACAATGAGTCAGTGGAGAGGGGCACAGCACTCCCTGCAAGGGACTTTTATTCACCCCAAATAAAGCGGGGCTGTGGCTGCACCAGACACTCCATGGCCGTTCCAGGAGATGTTTGCTTCAGCTGCAGCAGGCAACACTCCCAGACCTGTCACAGATGACTCTGCCCCCTGTGGCCCTCCTGAGTCAAGTCCACAAGGGGCCCTCACCTGCCATCCCATCCCCACCCTATGTCAGCAGCTTCCCCAGCCCAGTCCGGGCCGTCCCGGGCACTGTTCCCCGTATGCTGCAACACGGGTCATATACGGTAACGCCCCTTCCAGACGGAGTGTCCCTGCCTACTCAAGACTTACGTCCCGAGTCCTGCCTGCGGAGCTGGCGTCACCAAGGGAAGCTGGTGCTAAGAGTGGCCGGTGGCTAGAACTGGCAACGTTGAAGACAGCTGTCAGCCACGGAGTGATAGGGAGCAACAGAGAATTGGGAGCCACAGTCTCCAGTGGCCCTGGGTTCCATCCTCAGTACCACACACACACACACGCACACACACACACACACACACTCACACACACGCACGACTGTCAGCAGGACTCCAAGCAGCAAGATGAAGCCAACTTTGATTACTGACCTCAACCATGACCCCAAGGGGCCCGGACTCAGCCAATTGGGAAAATGTCCCAGAAAGAAGTAGTAGATCTTATTTTAGGTGTCCTCGATATAATCTAGGGCTGTTCCATTCTCTGTTATGACTTTCTTAAAGAAGTTTCGACCCACTGGTCTTTGGGGTCATTACAGTTATTACAAGCTGACACTGGATGGGCCCAAAAGCTGCCCCCATGCGCCATGGCCACACCGTGGCTTAACTTCCCATGTACGTACGTTATGTATAACCTAGAAAGACACAGTCGCACCAGTTTTGTTGTTAGATGTGACTCGGATCCCCAGCGCTTTGTCTTGGTTAAGATGTGTGTAGCATCAGCGAGTGGTTCCAGCTATGACAGGAGTCAGGAGACTCTTTCTACAAAGGACCAGATAATAAATATTTTGATATTTGCAGGACATATGGTCTCTGTTGCATATTCATCTTTTTTATATATAAATCTTTTTTTTTTTTTTTTTTTTTTGTGGGTACCGGGGGGACGACCTCAGGACCTCGCGCGCCAGCAGGCACCCGTGCCGCTGAGCGATATCACCGGCCCCTTTTTCGTATGTGGGTTCCGGGAGTCGAACTCGGGCCTTCGCGCTTGCAAGGCAGGCGCTTAAGCCGCTGAGCCGTCTCACCGGCCCATATAAATCTTGAAGAATACGAAAATCATTCTTAGCTTGTGGGCCACACAAAAATGAGTCACGGGCTACATTTATGCCATGGGTTGTAGTTTGCTGGCGCTTGACCTTGGGCCAGGTCACTCCAGCAAGAAAGTTCTGATGACCAACCCAGAATTGAGTTTGAGCCCCCTGCTTGGTCCAGAGGGTGCAGGGCCCGGCTGTCCAGCGGAAAGAGATGTGCAGAATCCCAGGAACGGTGGGCGGCAGCGTCCTGCGTGTTCAGAGCCGGTCTGTAAAACTCCCTCACCACTTCGGTCTCAGTCGTTAACCAAAAAACAAAGCCCCTCTGCGGACTGCCACATTGGGTGACCGGTGGTCGGTGTGCGGACCAGGCGGGGTGAGGAAGGTGGAGTTGGACGCTCCTCAACTGATTTTTAAGGAAACTCTTCCAACAAGCAGCACCAGATGCCTGTGGTAGTACCGAACCGGCACCTCCCGTAGAACCCCTTAAATAGCAGCTGCGATCGGTCTGCGGAGTCGACGCCGGGCTCGATTGGCTGCTGCCCCCTAGTGGACAGCGCCCCCACTTTACCATCGCCGGGCCAGTCCGGGAATTCAGGGGAACCTCTGCGAACCGAGGGCCACACCGGGCCAGCGGCATTGCTTCAGGAAATGCAGGCCGGGGTAACGTTTGCTGCAAAGGTGTAGCTGCAACCAAAACAGATGACACGAGGGCCAGACCAGCTGTGCCTTTGACTGCACCATTTACATCTAACCATTGCGGACCTGTAGTCACCAAGTCTGAGCTGACCCACCCTAAACGCGGATGTGTGGCCCGGAGTCCAGGCTCTTCCTGCACGAGCGTCTTGACAGCTGCCCTTTGCCAGAGGGTGCGTTTGGCGGCTGCGCCCGGCAGGTGGCGCTATGGTACCGGGAAATGGCCTCTATCCCGCAATTTAGAGAGACACTGTCTCAGAATTAACTACTGAAGTAAAAAGGGCTGGAGATGGACCTCAGCGCTCCCAGGGTTCAACCTCCACTACCGACAGGAAAAACGTAAAAGTTGTCATTTCCTCTCCTCCTGGGATGCCGGTTGTTTCTGGTACCCTACACACATGCGACAGCCCCTCACTGGGAGAATCCCGAAACTTACGGAGCGTTAGAGGCACGAGCATCTGGGAAACCAGCGCCCATGAAGTTTGCATTCTGTAGCAGAAGCCACCTGGGCGCGGTGGCCCGACCTCCAGCCCGCCACACCTTGGCCGCCCCTGCACCCAGCTGTAGGTCTGGCCCAAATCGGGTGCGGCAGGGACCCAGAGAGGCAGCGGTGTCCTCTGCACTCTTTCCAGTCCTCCCGAAGCTTTTTCTTTTTTCTTTTCTTTCTTTTATCTCTGTACTGAGGATTGAGCCCAGAGCCTTCACACTGAGCTATATGCCCAGTCTTCTTTTCTTTTCTTTTCTTTTCTTTTCTTTTCTTTTCTTTTCTTTTAAGACAGGATCTCAAGTTGCTAAATTGCCCAGGCTGGGCTCAAACTTGTGATCTTCCTGCCTCAGCTTCTCAGAGTGCACCATCATACCCACTGCACCCGAAGCTTTATCTCCAATGCCAAGGTCCTTCTCGCTGACAGCACTTTTAGAGACTTCCCACTTAGGAGCCTTGTGATTGGGTCGCAGGGCCTGCAGCCTCCTCCTCAGAATAACTCTCCCCTCCCCCTGCCCAGGGAAGCCCCCTTTGCCCAGCTCCTTTCTAACCTACCTCTGGCCACGCAGCCAGCCCATCGACAAGTTGGACAGTGGAGATTCTTATTCCTGGCTGTCTCCCTCCACGTGGATGACAGAACTCCCTTCTGGGCCCTGGGGAGTCTTCTCATATCCAGAACCATGGCGTCTCGGTCTTCCTTCCTATTCCAGAAAGCCCTGCCTCCACCAAAGTCGCATACTCTTTGCCAGCACTACCAGGTCTGCTATGTGATTTTGCCTCCTTACAAATTAGCCCACTGCTGTCTCATAGACGCTGCCAGGAGCCAAGAGACTCCTGGGTCAGATAATAGATGTTATCACCCACGGCCCAGCAGGCAGCATGAGGATCGGGAAATGTGCGTCGGTTCCCCTGAACACCACAGGGCTGTTACTCTGCAGGGTCTGGGGAGGGTGGGGGGCTACAGGGCAGAGCTGGATTTAAAGAATTCCTGCTAAAGGGCCTCCACTCAAACTTGGGTGTCAGTCTGGTCCCTTGCTCGGGTGGCTCAAAACACCCAAGCAAATGAACCACCTTGGAAAAGCAACTACAATTGCAGTCACCCTTGGCTAAGTCTCTGCGACACTGCAGTCCTTCTCTGAGGTCTGCTGCCTGCAGAACAGGACGCAGAGCGGCGTGGAATTAACATGTGGTGATGACAGTCACACCTGTGTCTTCTCTGCATTTCCTGCTGGTAGAGAAGGAAAGTTCCAGGGACCTTCTTTTGGTCCTGACTGTCATGGCATCCCTCATTCCATGGGCAAAGAGCAAAACTTGGAATTTCCCCAGATGGTAAATGTGTCTCACACAATTTTAAACTATAAGGAGTGGGGTCTAGCTCATAGTGACGATGTACCAGCGCCAACATTTCACTTACCCCTGACCACCACAGGATCTCACTTTGGTACATCACAGTAGTAGCATTTGGGCCCGTGGATGTAGGTTCAAAGTCAGTGCCTAAGCCAGGCACTGTGGTACACGAGTGCAATCCCAGCAACTTGGGAGGCTGAGGCAGGAGGATTGAAAGTTGAGGGCCAGCATGGGCAATTTAGCAAGACTGTGTTCCAAATTAAAATTAACAGGGCGGGAGATGTAGCTCCATGGTAGAGCACCCCTGGGTTTGAACTCCAGTGTAGCAAACAGGTCTACGCTGGTCCCAAGTCCCTGCCCAGGCCGCCACCCATGGGGAACCAGATCACTCCAGTCTTTCCCCACCCAGGCGCCACTTGTAGGGACCTAGTCCCGCTAGTTTGTCACCCTCACCCAGGGGCGAATGAGGATGAAAGACACACAGACACAGAGGCAGCTGGGGACTCTTGCCTCTAGGGCAGAGGAACCTGAGCGTCTGGCTCATCCTGATTCTATTCACTCAGACATGAATACAAGCAATTAAAGTAACACAAGAGTCAGCTGCCTTCCATTACCCATTAGTGCACGCCCAGGTAAACAACCTGATCTCAGCTGTATTGACTTTTCCCTAAACCTACAACACCATCATCCCTGTGTGCTGCTTTTCTCCTTGTGCTCACAGAAGAGGCAATTAGGCCTCAATTCTCCTCTGGTCTCCCACACTCCAGTACCCAAAATAAACAGGATCTAATCCCTGAAAGAGCTGGTTATCTTCTTTCCCACATTACACAGCTATGTCATAAGTATATACAAGTCCTACTTGAAGGGAAAATTTAATATAAACTTCTAGAATTATTTAGTATTTGTCTGTGTGTGTGTGTGTGTGTGGTCTTGTTTTGTTTGTATTGGGTTTGAACTCAGGGCCTTTGTGCTGAGCTGCATCTCCATCCCTTTTTAAAATTTTTTTATCGTGGTGGGGGATGGTGGCACATACCTATAGTCCCAGCACTCAGGATGCTGAGGCAGGAGGATCACTGAGAGTTTGAGGCCAGTCTGGGCTACATAGTGAGTTCAAGGCCAACCTGAACTACATAGCAAGACTGTCTCAAAAAATTTTTTTTATCTTGTAACAGGGCTGAAGTTGAAATTGCTAAGGCTGGGCTCAAACTTGCCATTCTCCTGCCTCAGCTTCCCAGACTGCTGAGATTACAATTGTGCCCCACCATGCCCAGCAGTATTTAGTATTTAAACAGCGTTTTTTTGTTTTGTTTTGTTTTGTTTTGTTTTGTTTTGTGGGTACCGGGCGTCGACCTCAGGACCTCACACACCAGCAGGCGCCCGTGCCTCTGAGCGATATCACCGGCCGTTTTTTTGTATGTGGGTTCCAGGAGTCGAACTTGGGCCCTCGCGCTTGCCAGGCAGGCACTTACACCACTGAGCCATCTCACCGGCCCTTTTTTTTTTTTTTTTTTTTTGAGATAGAGTTTGCTATGCAGTTCAGGCTGGCCTTGAACTCACAGCAATCCTCCTGCCTCAGCCTCCTAAGTGCTGGAATTACAGGCAAGGATCACTATGCCTGGCCTCAACAACCTCTTTTTCAATCCAGGGACTTTTGGTCTCCACATTGGTTTATGTTGTGAAATTTGTACAGCAGACTGCAATTCTTCATCTGGATGACCTGCATCAGATTTCTACTCCCACACCTGGAGTTTTCCTGTTCTGTAGATATCTCAACAGAAATAAACTAATACATAGGTCTCTGATAAATTAAACAGGGCTCAGAAAACTATGAAGCAAGTGAGAAGCAGCACAGAGTTAGCACAGAAACTGTAACTCCATGACACAGGTGCCACCAGGTGTAGAATAGTTATCAGAACCCAGAGTTTTGGCGAGGCAGCCCTGAGAGCAAAACCTGGCTAGAAAGAGGGTTGGCAGGGATGGTGTTTGTGGGGCAAAGGCAGACCCAAAAAACTGACTCTGGAGACACCAACACATAGAAGATAAAACCTGGAAGTGACTGCTGCAGCCAGAGGAAGTCTTGTTCTGGGGTTACCATCAAGAGATGGGACCCATAGAAAGAGCACATCCCTTCCTCCCTCTAGTTGTCCCTTTGGTGGAGGCCGACAAGCTCAGCTGGCAAAGCAGAACAGTCCCAGCACTGCACAGCCTGGTTGGCCAAGTGGATTTGGAGTGAGACCATAGCCTAAACCTGCCCATGGCCTGAGTTCCTGCAGCTTGGCAGCATTAGACATTGCCAGCTACAAAGTACATTACAGAGTCAAGCCTGGTGGTGCACACCTGCACCTGGTGGTGCAGCACTCAGGAGGCTGAGGCAGGAAGATTTCCATAAGTTTGTGGCCAGTCTAGGCTACATAGTGAATTCAAGGTCAGCCTGAACTACATAGCCAGACCTTGTCTCAAAAAACAAAAAATAGGGCCGGTGAGACGGCTCAGCGGCTTAAGCGCCTGCCTTGCAAGCGCGAAGGCCCGAGTTTGACTCCCGGAACCCACATACGAAAAAGGGGCCGGTGATATCGCTCAGCGGCAGGGGTGCCTGTTGGCGCGTGAGGTCCTGAGGTCATCCCCCCGGTACCCACAAAAAAATAAAAAAATAAAAAAAATAATAATAAAGTGCAATACAAAGGTGCTGTCTGTAGATTGCCCAGATTTCTATTCAAATTTAGATGTTTCCTAGTTGTGGGACTTTATGTGAGTCATTTACCTTACCTATGCCTCAGTTTCCTCACTGCAAAGTGGAAACAATAATAGTATCTACTAAACCAAGCATGGTGGTGCACACCTCTAATCCCAACACTCTAGGAGGCTGAGACAGGAAGATTGCAAGATCAAGCCCAGCCTGGGCAACTTAGCAACTTAGCAAGAACTGTCTCAAAATTAAAAAATGTAAAAGGGCTGGAGATGTAGCTCAGTATGAACACTCTGGGTTCAGTCCCTAGTAACACACACATACACAATTTTTTTTAATTAAAAAAAAGAAGAGCTGGAGATGTAGCTTAGTGTGAAAGCCCTGGGTTCAATCCCCAGTACTAAAAAAAAAGGAAAGGCAAAGGAGAAGAAAAAGAAGAATAGTAAGACTATGTTAGTAGCTACTTCAGGCCAGGTGTGGTGGTGCATGCTTGTAATCCCAGCATTTGGGAGGCTGAGACAGGAGGATCTCCAGGAGTTTGAGGCCAGCCTGGGCTACATAGTGAAACTCAAGGCCAGCCTGAACTACACAGTGAGATCCTGTCTCAAAAAAAAAGAAAGAAAGAAAAAAGTACTTCATACTATCATCGGAAGGGTTCATTGATTTTGTACGCCCACGCAACGTCAGACACAGAGCCTGTGTCTCCGATATCCCTGCTGCTTCGATCCCCACCATCCTCATTACCATGATTGTTACTGCTTGGGTTGGTGAAGCCTGACTCGGCATTTCTGGGAGAAGTCTGGGTGTCACACGACACTTGGTGATGTTTCAAAGCTACTGTGCACCCAAAGAGGCAGCCAACTGGAAAGCTTCCAGTTTGGAGGAAGGATGTTTTGGTTTTGATTTTGGGATGTGTTGGCTGTTAGTGGCTTTCTTGCTATTTAACTAATAATTGCTGTCAGTTCAGCCTTGTCATTACCAGTTTAGTCTGTTATGGGTTATTTAGTTAAATTGCATGTATAATGATGCATATCTGCCTCAACTCCATGTGTGCGTGGCCTGCAATTTTCCACTAATTAGACTTTTTAAAGACACGTATGCATTTATCTCCTCAAATCTGCATCATCTGTTTGCCTACTGCCAGGCAGATGTACCCAGTCCCACCCTCCCAGCCCTCTCCAGGAAATAATCTGCTGATTATCAGTGAGTTATTTTTCCCCTGGGAAACAGAAATGAATGGGGGCCAAGATGAGTCCCTGCCCCCCAAAGTGAGGCCCATCAGAACAGCACAGGCAAGATGCTGGGGTGTGCATCGGGCAGGACGAGGGACAGATGCCCAGACACTTGAAGCCACCAAGGTCTCAGGACCCCAATCTAGCTCCGGTCCCCACCAGAAGAACCGAGACACCCACCAGTTCCCCAAGGATCAAACAGCCAGACGCTACTGATCTCAAAGGCTTTATTTCCCCAGTGTGGGGAAGCTGGGAATAGGGTCAGTGGTCCCTGTAGCCCCAAGGACCCTCCTGTGTCCCCCACTGGGGCAGGACCCTCCAAGAGCCGGCAGCTCGGGCCACACAGCCTGATCCTCCCAGAGTGGGGACAGTGCTGGGAGGAGCCGGGCCTGCTGTGGCTTGCATGGGCGACACTCCCCAAGGTGCCCCCACCGTGGTCCAGTAGCCTGGGGCCCAGCTCAGGGACAAGGCCGTTGGGCACAGTGGTGGGACCACCTGGGCCTTGGTCCAGGAGCAGGACCCTGGGGGTCACCTCTGTGAAGACTAGCAGCACTCAATCTGTAGGGAAGAAAGAAGAGAAGTCGCCTCTCCAGTAGGTGACAGGGGAAGAGAAACAACAGGAGACTGGCAAACAGAGGAACCCAGAAAAAGCAGCACAGAAGGCACAAAGGAGACCAGAGAAGGACCAAGGACCAGGGCAGTCAGCGGAAATACAGGCGCAGGAGAGCCGCTGACGGGCCCTACACACTGACCTTTCGACCCAGGCCGGGAAGGGGGCGGTGGCCCACCTGGTGGCAGCATGGCAGAGCGGCTCAGGTTCTCCGCAACCCAGTCCAGGACACGGCTGCAGTGCTGGACCTGGGAAGCAGGAGGGACACCGAGGCAGGAGAAGGGAACCCTGCTGCCTCGATCCCTGCCACAACTCCCCAGACAGGCCCCACGTCCTCACCTCCCGCTCCAGGCCTTTCAGACGCTTATCATACTCCCGGATCTGCCCCAGCTGCTTCAGCGCCAAGTCCACCCTAGGAAAAGGGCCCTCAGGCTGGCGGCCACGCCTACCCCAGAAGCCCCACCCACACGCTCCGCCTCCACTCCGTCATAAGCCACGCCCCTGCCTCCTCCCCGCCGGTCATGGATCCGCCCATGGCCGGAAGCCCCGCCCCCAGCCCCGCCCTCACTTCTGAGACGTGCGCTTCAGCCGCTCGGAGTCGCTGTCCCGCTTGTTCCGCGCGCGGGCCAGCAGGAAGCTCTCCTTCTGCACCGACTCCCACGTCAGCAGCGTCCGCTCGGCTTCCTTGGAGAGGTAGACACCTGGTGGGCGGGTCCAATGAGTCAAAGGCCCCCTCCATCTCGGGTGCGCCCCACCCCACACCCTGCGCCCGCGGAGCGCGCCCCTGGGCGGTCCTAAAGAGTGCCCCACCCTACCTGGCCACGCCCACTGGCCCTGCGGGCTCGCCGCCTCCTCCTCCCACACCCGCCTTTCCCGCTCATCTTTCTCCCCAAGCTCCGCCCACTGGAGGCCACGTTTCCGTGCTCACGGAAGTGCTCCATGGCGGGAGAGGCAGGTGTGCTGGACCGGCGGCTTCTGCGCAGGCGCCTGATGAGGAGTCGCACGTGGGAGATGACGATGAGGGGCGGGGCCAGCGCAGGCCTGGAGTGGAATTCCCGGATGAGGCTATAACGTTGTGCCTTCCAATAGAGGTCGCTGTTGCCCTGTACTTTGCCAAACGTGTAGCTGCAGAGATCAGAGGTCAAGGGTCATCCAAGGTCAAGGGCAGGTCAGGGGCTGGGGTGGGGGAATCAAGGTTAGATGTCAGGCAATATGTTTTCGAAGTCCAAGGCAGCAGGCAGATATCGGGGTCAACAAAATCAAAATTATTACGGGACATGATCAGAAGTGACCTTAGAAGGGCCAAGGGTTAGATGTCAAAGGTCAAATTGGGGAAGGTGTCATGGATCAATGTAGAGGTTGGAGGTAGAATTGGAATCAGGCTCGAAAGCAGCCTGAGGCCTGGGGATGTAGCTCAGTGGTAGAGCACTTGCCTAGCCTGAGTGAGGCCCTGGGTCCCTTCCCCATCATTGCAAAAATCAGAAATGAAAATGAGGGCGTCACTATCCACACTGTAGAAATAAAAAGGATTATAAATGAATACTATTAACAATTATATGAAGCTTGGTGTGGTGACACATGCTTATAATCCCAGCACTCAGAGGCTGAGGCAGGAGGATTGCTCAGAGTTCAAGACCAGCCTGAACTGCATAGCGAGACCCTGTCTCAAAAAAAAAAAAATATATATATATAGATAGATAGATAGATAGATATAGTACGTCAACAAATTAGGTAACTTAGATGAAATGGACAAATTTCCAGAAACACATAAATTACACTGACTCCGAGGAAACAGGAAGTCTCAATAGACATATCAAAAGTAGACATTGAGAGCCAGGGATCTAGCTCAGCAGCACAGCGCCTGCCTGGCAAGTGCAAGATCCTGAGTTTGATTCCTATACCAAAAAAAAAAAAAAAAAAAAAAGTAAAGATATTGAATCACCAATCAAAAATCTCCAATAAAAAAAAAGCACAGGACCAGATGGCTTCGTTGGTGAATTATACTAAACATTTAAAGAAAGAAATCCTTTACAAATTCTTTCCAAAAATTTGAAAAGGAGAGAAAATGTCCTAAGTTATTCCATGAGGCCTGCATTACCATGATACCAAAGCCAAGTAAAGACATCACAAGGAAAGTACAGGCCAATATCCTTTATGAATATGCATACAAACTGTTAGGTCTGGCACGTGTAAAGACAGAGAAAAGTTGGAGAGAAGCCTTTAATGTGGGGCACAGGAGGACTGCAGTAGGATGCAGAGGACCCTCAGAGGAGGAGGCTGGGGGACAAAGCATTTATTGGGTTTAGCTGGGGGTGGAGTTTGGAGGGGAGGGCAAGGTGACCTAATGGAAGGGGGTTGGGAGAGTTTTGGAGTGCGCAAAAGAGGGAGAGGAAGTTTATTTTGGGCTGGGGAAGAAGGAGAAAGTGGGTGATATGCTGTTGTTTTGGGCTTGTTGCCATGTTAGAGCACCTCCATGATGGCCAAGCAGCTTTCATATCGGCATGAACCACCACAAACAGCCTCAGAAACAACAGCAACCAAGTCCAGCCCAATTAAAAGGATCATACGTCATGACCAAGTGGGATTTATATTGGGAAAGTAATGCAGTTCAGCGTATGAAAATCAGTCAGTGTCTCAGCCCTGGTGGCTGCACCTATACTCCTAGCACTCTGGGAGACTGAGGCAGGAGGATCATAAGCTCAGGCCCAGCCAGGACCCTGTCTCAAAATAAATAAATAAAATAAAATAAAAAATAAAAACTCAGTGCAAAGGCCCTGGGTTCAATCTCTAGTACACACACACACACGCACACGCACGCACATGAAAAAGAATACAAAGCAATTCATTTGCAATAACTTCTACAAAAATTAAGCACCTAGAAATAAACTTAATGAAGAAAGTAGAAGACTTGGACATGGAAAATTACAAAACATTGCTGGAATACTCTGTCTCTTCAGATTGTATAAATATTAAATGTTACCCAAATCAATCTCCAGATCAAATGCAATCACTATAGAAATCTCAGCAATCTTTTTTGCAGACATGAAAAATCCAATCCTTAATTATTATGGACTTGCAAGAGGCCCTGAATAGCCCAAATAATCTTGAAAAATAACAAAGTTGGAGGGCTCACACTCCTAATTTCCAAATATGCTGCAAAGCTACAATAATGGAAACAGTTTGGTACTGCCGTAAGGGTGGGCATACGGACTCATGGACTAAAAGCCCAGAAATGAACCCGTAAATCTATGAATGTTATAGGGCAAATTGTGTCTCCCTAAAAACATGCTCAAACCAGGCATGGTGGCACACACCTATAATCCCAGCATTTGGGAGGCTGAAACAGGAGGATCACTGTGAGTTCGATGCCAGCCTGAACAACACAGTGAGACAAACACAGTGTCTCAAAAAAACAAAATGAGGGCCGGTGAGATAGCTCAGCAGCATAAGGGCCTTCCTGGCAAGCGCAAGGTCCTGAGTTTGACTCCCAGAACCCACATACGAAAAAAGGGCTGGTGATATCGCTCAGCGGCACGGGCACCTGCTGGCGCACGAGGTCCTGAGGTTGACCCCGGTACCCACACACACAAAAAAAAAGAAACTAAAACAACAGCTGGTTGATTTTAACAAGAATGCCAAGTCTAATCAAGGGAAAGAACAGTCTCTTCCACAAGTTAGCCTGGAATGAGTGGATTTCCACATGTGCAAAGAATGAAATTGGGCCCTTATCTCACGTTATACGCAAAAACTTAACTAAAACTGGAGCGACAACAATCTCCACATAAAGAGCTAAAACCATAGAACTCTTAGAAAAAAAAAATCTTCATGACTTTGGACTTGGAATAGATTCTCACATACAACATCAGAAGTATAAGCAACTGAAGAAAAAACAGATAAATTGTGCTTCATCAAAATCAAAAGCTTTTGTGCACCATAAGACATTATCAGGCCAGGGGTGTTGGCGTACACCTTAATCCCAGCATTCGGGAGGCTGAGACAGGAGGGTCACTGGGAGTTTGAGGCCAGCCTGGGCAACGAAGTAAGTTCAAGCCAGCCTGAACTGCATAGTGAAACCCTTTCTCAAAAAAGACAAAAGGGGGGCCGGTGAGATGGCTCAGCGGCATAAGCGCCTGCCTTGCAAGCGCGAGGGCCCGAACTCGACTCCTGGAAGCCACATACAAAAAAGGGGCCGGTGATATCACTCAGCGGCACGGGCGCCTGTTGGCGCGCAAGGTCCTGAGGTCGACCCCCCGGTACCCACAAAAAAAAAAAAAAAAAAAAGACAAAAGGGGCCAGGGATATAGCTCAGTGGCACAAGCACTTGCTTGGCAAGCACAAGGTCCTGGGTTCGATTCCTGGTACCAAAAAAAAAAAGACAAATAACATAAGACATTATCAAGAAAGGGGAAAGACAACCTACAGAATGGGAGAAAATGTTCACAAACATAAATAGAAGTTTACATATAGAATATATAAAGAACTGTGGCAATAACAAAAAGACTAACAACCAATTTTAAAAGGTGTGAATATGCTTTTCTCCAAAGAAAAAATAAGCACACCTGTAAGCAGAAAGGAAGCTCACTAAGGAAATGCAAATTGAAACCACAGCAAGACACCACTTTCCCAGCACCAGGCTGACTATGGTTTTTTTTTTTTTTTTTTTTTTTTTTTTTTTTTGTGGGTACCGGGGGGTCGACCTCAGGACCTCGTGCGCCAACAGGCACCCGTGCCGCTGAGCGATATCACCGGCCCCTTTTTCGTATGTGGGATCCGGGAGTCGAACTCGGGCCCTCGCGCTTGCAAGGCAGGCGCTTATGCCGCTGAGCCATCTCACCGGCCCTGACTATGGTTTTTACAAAAGTTAAATAACAAAGGCTGGCACAGATGTGGAGAAACCAGAAACCTCATCCCACTGGTGGGAATGTAAAATAACGCAACTGCTATGGAAAAGAGCAGGCAGCTCTTCAAAAAGCTAAACAGAATTACAGTATAACCCAGCCATGCCTCTCCTAGGTACATAGCCCAAAGAAATGAAACAGGGGCTTGAACAGATGCTAGCATGCTGACAGTCACTGAGGCATTATTCACATAGCCAAAGAGGTAGAAATGATCCAGCTTTCCGTCTCAGATGAACAGGTAATCAACATACGTGCAGACAGTGGAATATTACTCAGCCGTAAAAAGGCGTTGTGTTCTGAGTAACCTTGAGAATGTGTTAAGAAGCCAGACGCGAAAGGACAAATACTGTATAATCCTATGGACAAGTGTATGAAACGGTAAGACAGGCCAATCCAGAGACAGAAAGCAGGTTCAAGGTTGCCGAGGGCTGGCAAAGGGACGCACGCTTCTGGAAATGGACTGCAGCGATGGTTGCAGAACACTATGAACATAGATAATGTCACCTAATTGGACACTTGGGAACGGTAAAACTAGCCAATTTTATATTGCATGTATTTAATCACAAGTTTTAAAATCATTTTGGCCGTGGCTCAGGGACATGAGTCTAAAGTCCAACTGAGGGCCGGGGATCTAGCTCAGCGGCACAGCGCCCACCTGGTAAGTGTGAGGCCCTGAGTTTGATTCCTGGTACCGAATAAATAGATAAAGTCCAAGTGAGAAACAGGGTCTGGTTGGATTCGGGGACAAGTCAGTGAGTCTTAGCTTAATTTGTTGTTTTGGTTCTGGTATTCTGAGACAAGGTCTTGCTATGTAGCCCAGGCTGGCCTCGAACTCGAGACAATCCTCCTGCCTCAGCCTCCCGAGCGCTGGAATTACAGGCGCGCAGCACCACTCTGGCGTTAGACTGAGTCAGAGGCAGAGCTGACGAGCCCGGGTGAAGGGTCGGTGGGTGACCTGAGGTCAGAGAGTGCTGGGGCCTCACCTGAACATGGCGATGAGCAAATTGAGCAGCAGGATGTTGGCCACGAGCAGGAAGACGATGAGGAGCAGCACCACCAGCCAGTTGGCGTACAGGGAGACGCAGGAGCCCGCCTGGGGCCCCAGAGGCTGAGCCCAGGCGCCCTCCTCGGACGAGCAGTTCGTGGGCGTCATGAGGGCCACTGCGAAAGCAGGCACTCAGGGACCTGGCAAAGGGACTGCGGGCGGGGGGACCCATGGAGGGGCACAGGGATCATAGAGGGGGGCAGAGGGGCAGAGAGGACAGAGACCCAGGGAGAAAGGGACGGACGCCCAGAGAGAGGCAGACCCAGGGGACGGCGCCGGAGACCACGGGGAGCGGGCCGGTCACCCCCTACCGTCCATGTCCTCCTGGGGGATCTGCCCAAAGATCTGCAGGTAGGGCCGGTAGAAGACGCGACGCAGGACACTGGGGAGGTCACGGTCTTGGGGCCTGAGCAGCCCCTCGGTGGCCACGCCGTAGGCGACCAGCCAGACACCGAGGAAGAAGAGGAAGAAGAAGACATCCTTCACCTGCGGAGGGGAAGGCGCGCTGAGCCGGCCCCGCCCCGCCCTCCAGAGCCGCACCTTCCTCTGCCCCGCCCCTCGCCCCAAGGCCCTCACCATCTTGCTCACGATGACAATCTTGGGCCCCAGCTGCTTGTTGACAGTGAAGATGTGCAGCAGCCGCAGCGTGAAGATCATGAAGTCGAGGCACAGCACGGTGCGACCCAGGTCGTACAGACCCAGGGTCAGCCTGGGGTCGGGAGACACGCAGCAGGATCACTTGAGGCCCACGGAGGAGCTGAGGCCTCCACGGGGCAGGACCTGGGCCCCTGATTCGCAGGGGGTTTGTTCAGTTACCAGTGCACACTGGGGCACTGGGCACCGCACCCATAAATAAATGGCTAAGTGAAGGATTAGGGTTAGGAAAAAGCTGGGAGGTCCCTGTAAGAATCAAGCTGGGAAAACTGCTGGAAGCAGGGTTGGTGGCCAGTAATGCCAGCTCTCCTCCGGAGGCTGAGGCAGGAGGATCAAGATTTTGAGGCCAGCCTGGGCTAGAGTGAGACCCTGTCTCAAAAAAAAGTCATAGGACATAAAATTATAAGTAACAGACATAAAATTACATAAGGAAAAAGTTAATGAATTTGACTACAGTTTGAAATATAAAATTCCTGTGCATAGCCGAGTATGGTGAGCACACCTGTAATCCCAGCACTCAGGAGGCTGAGGCAGGAGGATCCATGAGTTTGAGGCCAGCCTGAGCTACAAAGTGAGTTCAAGGCCAGCCTGAATACATAGTGAGACTGTTTTAAAAAAAAAAGGTGAAAACGATGATATGGATATGGGACTCAGAAGGGCAAAACATCCTTTCTTTGGCATTTCTGCCCAAAACACAGATCCTAAGTTTGTTCACAAAGGAACACATGCCAAACCCACATCGAGGGTGCCCTGCCCAGCCACTGCTGGGTGCTCAACACGGCGGAGGTCACCACAGCAAAGGATGAGTAGACCTGACCACAAAGACAAAGGGGCCCTGGCCAAGAAAAGGACATCAGTGGGACAGCTGATGGGTTTTAGGTACGGTTTCCAAGTTTAGATCGTGTCCTGTGGTGACACTGGGAAGACCCAGGTTAAAAATGCACGGGGAACTCTTTGGGCTGCTTCTGCCATGTTTGTTTAGTCTCAGATTTTTTTCAAAATGAAAAATTAAAGAATAGAAGAATTTTAAGATAACACGAAAATGAAAAGACAAGTGCCCAGGTGTGGTGGTGCATGCCTATAATCCCAGCTCTCAGGAGGCTGAGCCAGGAGGATTTCCATGAGTTCGAGTCCATCCTTGGCTTCATAGTGAGTTCAAGGACAGCCTGGAATACATAGCAAGACCCTGTCCCAAAATAAAACAAACAAACAAACAAACAAAAAGACAAGCTACAAGTTGCAAGAAGATAGCTAAAAGAAGAAAACTATTAGAATCCAGAGTAGGAGAGAGGGAAGGAGGGAAGGCAGGTGATCAGTGAACCCCCATACAAAATTGGGAGGGGTGGACAAAATATGAAGATCATTGACATAAGTGCCCCATGTGGCCCGTAAGCTTACAAAAACATCTCCAATCGGGCCGGTGAGATGGCTCAGTGGCGTACACGCCTGCCTGGCAAGCGCGAGGGCCCGAGTTCGACTCCCAGAACCCACATACGAAAAAAGGGGCCGGTGATATCGCTCAGCAGCACGGGCGCCTGCTGGCGCGCGAGGTCCTGAGGTCGACCCCCGGTACCCACAAAAAAAAAAAAAAAATCTCCAACCTACGTAGTGGAGTCACGTGAACTAAAACAAGAGGAGGTCATCTTCACCGGACAGATGCACAAAAAAAGTGAAAGTCAAATTGAGAGCTAGAAAATGTTAAAGATGGACAATATCAGGCATTACCAAGAGCATCCTCAAGGGGACACTGTTGTGCCCTGATGTTGGCCAGTGTGCATGGGTAAAGCTACATAACAGGAAATCTGGGTAAGTAATGTGTGTGCTCTTTGATCCACCCACTTTCCATCTGGAATGTAAATTTTCATTGTTTTGGAATTATAAGAATAGAAATAGGTGGGTGTGGTGGCACACGCCTGTAATCCCAGCACTCAAAAGGCTGAGGCAGGAGGATCACTTTTAGTTTGAGGCCAGCCTGGGCTACACAGTGAGTTTAAGGCCAGCTGGAACTATGTAGCAAGACCCTGCCTCAAAAAAACAAAACAAAACACACACACACACACACACACACACACACACACACACAAGAATAGAACTAATCTAAATATCCATCTAGAGAGGACTGGCAAAATAAAGTGATTCAGCCGGGCATGGTGGCTCATGCCTGTGATCCTGGCAGTGGAGAGGCTGAGGCAGGAGGATTGCTGCAAGTTCAAGGCCCACCTGGGCTCTATAGTGAGTTCAAGGCCAGCCTGCGCTACATAGCAAGACCCTGTCTCAAAATTAATTAATTCATTAATTAATAAAGTGATTCATCCATTCAATTGGGGAAGTAAATGGACACTTCTCCCTAAGACTGAGGGATTCTCATTTTTCCCACACAGTGATTTTCTGCCACCTGGAACACTTGATAAAATATCCAAAGCTGGCCTGGCATTCCGAGAGCATGATGGGAAGAGCCCTTGTCCTTTCATCTCAAAAGACACTTTATACAAAATAAACCAGGGCATCAGTGTGCTGCAAGATCCCTTACCTTGCTTCATCTGGATAAACACTCCGTGTCAGGTGACTTCGTATCACTGTCACCCTGCGTGGAGGAAGCTGCCTCTTGCACCAGCTGACAGAGCTTAAGCAGGGTCATTGCTGTCACTCAGGATTTTTCTTTTTTTTTTTTTTTTTCTTTCCTTCGTAGTACTGAACATGGAACCCAGAGCCTCATGCATGCTAGGCAAGCGCTGTACCACTGAGGTGCATCTCCAACCCTTTTTATTTTTATTTTGAAACAAGGTCTCATTAAGTTGCCCAGGCTGCCCTCCAACTTGAGATCCTCCTGCCTCAGCCTCCTGAGTAACAGGGATTACAGGTGTGCACCACTGCACCTGGCACAAGGAGGAAGGGAAATGGAAAGAAGGAAGGGAGGGGGGAGGAAGAGGGAGACTTATTGGAAGAGGAAGAACCAAAGCAGTTACCATGTGACTGTAACTTCATACTATCTTGAGTAGAAAATGAAACTTAGGATGATTTTTCTCTCATGAACTTCAGAACTTTGTCTCACTGCCTTATAAAAAGAACAAATTCATTCATTAAATTCTGGCAAAAAGCAATCTGTCCTGTCTGATCTTTAGCCAGTGATGGTTCTAATCCTGTCCTCTGGAATCTGTGTGACATTTTCAGAGAATAAGATACATTTACAAATACTGACAGAGTAAGAACTTCCAGATACATTGTCGAGAAAAAGAAAAAGTTGCCAGAAGAATACACATTACATAATTTGTGTACAAACTATGTGCATATGTGCATGGAAATGAACAGAAAAAGAGCAGACAGGGTGTGCCCCAAACTGTTGATGGAGGAACCTCTGAGAAAGGCAGGGTGCTTTCGACCCCTGAGGAAAACCTTCAGTTTCTGACCTGTCCCTTATTTTTTAAAAATCTTTTTAAATGGGGATATATTTCTCCTCTTTTTTTTTTTTTGTAAGAGACTATATTTAAAAGATGGCTTAAGGGCCAGACATGGTGGCACATGCCTGTAATCCCAGGAGGCTAAGGCAGGAGGATTGCCACGAGTTTGAGGCCAGCCTGGGCTACATAGTGAGTTCAAGGCCAGCCTGCACTACACAGTGAGACCCTGTCCCAAAAAAATTTTTAAAAAAAGCCCCAAAATAAATACATAAATCTGATGGACTGGCTTAAGCTGCTGGAGGATGAGACAGATGTCACATGAGTTTATAATCACATGAGAGGGGAAACGGAACAAGCTACGGTCAGCACACCATTTGGGGGACCTCAGGGAGGTGCAAAGAAGGGATCCAGAGTCTGGGAAGATAAGATGTTCAAAGGCGGGACAGCACGCTGAAGTCTAAAGGAAGCACAGGGGTTGGCCTGGCCATTGCTGGGCAGCAATGATACACACCTGTAATCCTAGCCACTTCAAGAGGCTGAGGCAGGAGGATTGAAATTTTGAGACCGGCCTGGGCAATTTAGCAAGATCTTGGCTCGAAATAAAATAAAAAAGGTCTAGGGGTGTAGCTCAGTGCTCCCTGGTTCCAGTCCCCTGTAGGGGCGGTGGGGAGCAGGTACCAAGACCCAAAGAAATAATCATTTTTGCCTGAGGACATTTTGCCCCGTCCTTGGCCCTCCCCCTGGGGACCACACTGTGAGATCCGGAAGCGTCACACAGCCCAGTCCTTGCAACAGAAAACATTTGCCAGGAATTCCTCACAATTCATATTTTATAAAAAATAAAAACCAGGGCGTGGGGGCCTGTGAGATGGCTCAGCGGCGTAAGCGCCTGCCCGGCAAGCGCGAGGGCCCGAGTTCGACTCCCGGATCCCACATACGAAAAAGGGGCCGGTGATATCGCTCAGCGGCACGGGCGCCTGCTGGCGCGCGAGGTCCTGAGGTCGACCCCCCGGTACCCACAAAAAAAAAAACAACAACCAGGGCGTGGTGGTTCACGCCTGTAATCTCAGCACTCGGGAGGCTGGCAGAGGATCAAAAATTTGAGCCCAACCACGGCAATTTACGGAGACCCTGACGCAAAATAAAAAAAAATACACAGGGCTGGGGATGTAGCTCAGTGCAAAGGCCCTGGGTTCCACGCCCAGTACCGGGAAAATAAAAACTGGGGAGACCGCCCTGACCCCAAGCCCGGGGCCAGGCACCAGCCTGGGCGCGGCGGCGGCGCGGGGTCGGGCTGCTCCGCCCACTCACCGGCAGCCCACGCCCAGCAGGAAGCAGGTGAGGGCCAGCAGGTCGCACTGGTTCCAGGCATCGGCCAGGTAGAGCTGCAGGCGGCGGCGCAGCGGGACGTGCCCGGGCCGGGGCCCCCCGCTGGCCAGGCTCCCCCAGCCGCCGCCCAGGCCCTGGCGCAGCTCCTCGCACAGCAGCGTGAAGGCCCAGACGTAGAGCAGCAGCTCCCAGGCGCGCGGCGGCCCCGGCTGGAAGTCGAGCAGCAGCACGCGCGCGAAGAGCAGCAGGAAGAGCAGGTAGCTGACCACGTTGCCCAGGAAGGCGGTCACCGGCGACCCCCAGAAGCGCGACCAGCGGCGCAGGCAGCGGCGCCCCGAGCAGCGCCCCCCGCGGCCCCCGCGGCCCGGCTGCTGCACCTTCTCCGGGGAGTCCTTGGGTCTGCGGGGAGAGGGGTGGAGGAGGTTTCAGCCCTGAGCCCTGACCTGCACCAGGAGCGACCTCTCCCCTCGGCCGGACTTGGTGGCTCACGCCTGTGATCCCCGCACTCGGGAGGCTGAGGCAGGAGGATCAATCGCCACGCCTGCATGGCCAGGGACCCAGTGTGACCCGAAACCTTTCTCTTGTCTTTTCTTTTCTTTTTTCTTTTCTCTTCTCTTCTCTTTTTCTCTCCCCACCCCCATGGCGTTTGAACCAAGGCCCTCGTTCACACTGAACTACATCCCTAGTCCTCTTTTATTTTGAGACAGGGTCTCGCTAAGCTGCCCAGGCTGGCCTCGACCTTGCGGTCCTCCTGCCTCAGCCTCCAAGGATGTAGGCACCACCACCCCTGGCTGCCTGGCATCTTGACCCTTATATCTAACCTCTGACCTCTGAAATCTCCCCTATCAAATTGCTGATTTTCCACCTCTGGCTCCCCCCGCCCTTTTGAACTCTGGCTTCTGACTCCTTCCTGTCTGGCTTTTGACTCCAAATCCCTCTTCTTTCCCTTCACAACCTCTGACTTAGGCCATCTGCTGACTTGGACCCCCAAAAGGACCTGTGACCTCCTCACTTTCATGACTGAGACCTGTAGATTCCAATCGGAGATTATCCAGGCCAGGCTGCTCACGTAACTCCGCCTTCCCCGTATCTGGTCGATGACCACACAACCAAATTTGCCTTCTGAATTCTGCCCTGGAGAATCTGCTCAAATCTCTGACCCTTCCTGCCTGAGTGCAGATCCTCTGTCTGGATTCCTTCCTCTTACCTCTGACCAAATCTGAAACACCCGGATGAATGGGAGCACTAATAATCAGTCAAAACTAACAGGAAGGCGGGGCGGGTGGCACATGCCTGTAATCCTAGCACTCCGGAGGCTGAGGAAGGAGGATTTCTGCAAGTTTGAGGCCAGCCTGGACTACATAGCAAGACATTTTAAAAACAAAGAAAGTGGGCCGGTGAGATAACTCAGCGGCATAAAGCGCCTGCCTGACAAGCGCGAGGGCCCGAGTTCGACTCCCGGAACCCACGTACGAAAAAAAGGGCCGGTGATATCGCTCAGAGGCACGGGCGCCTGCTGGCGCGTGAGGTCCTGAGGTCAACCCCCGGTACCCACAAAAAAAATAGAAAGTAGTAGGCCTTGTTGCATGAGAGCATTAAATGGTCTGACTTTCAAAATAAATTAGCACAACGGCTGCCCACTGTGAGCACAGTATAACTTTGGCTACTGTCATCGTCATCGTGGGCATCGCCATCATCGCACAGTGCAGAACACGGGACACTAGGCTGTCCTTGACCTCCAGCACTGCGGCTTCTCTCTAAACTTGCTCTGTGGCCCAGCTATTTCTCTTAGGTTTTCTCTTCTATCTTGAATGTTTGGTATTCTTTGTAAGTACACTGTCTCAGAAAACACTATATGTAAATTAATTAATCTTTTTTAAAAAACTATATATGCACATACAGTCCTGTGTCACTTACCCAAAGGGACGCAGTCTGAGAAATGCGTCATTAGCCGATTTCATCATTGTATAAGTGTCACAGAGTACACTCACACAAACTAAGGTGGCACTTTTTGTTTTTGGTGGTGCTGAGGACGGAACCCAGGGCCTCACGAGTGCCAGACGGGTGCTCTACTACTGAGCTGCGCCCTGCCGCATAAGCCTGATTTTTCTGTGTGTGGGGGGAAGGCTGAGACAGGATCTCGCTATATAGTTCAGGCCAGCCCTGAACTCATGGCGATCCTCCTGCCTTGGCCTCCTGAGTGCTGGGATTACAGGCATGCAACATGACACCCAGTTCATAAACTTGATTTTTAAAAGACCTTCATGACTACCACAGCATACTGTAATAGCAAGAGCTCAGGGGTCAGGAAAATAATCCAAGAAAAAGCCCTAAATGAACATCTCCACCTGACTCCACTTGGTACAGAGGACCAAAAGCACGTGCAGCCTGAGGCACACGGGTTTCTAGCGACCTCCTTGGTGGCAGAGGCAAATCTCGAGCCAGGCTTTAAGCCTGGCATTTTAGAAACTTCCTAAAGCCCAGTTCTCACCCTGGCCTTGCGCCCAGTCCCTCCTGGGATGTACAAGCCACACGTGTCCTGAAACTGCCCAGAGCACCCAGAGCACCCACCCCCTCACACACATACACGCAGTGCTGGGGGTGTCACTCACCCAATGGGACCCTCTCCATTAATGCCCCCGTCCATGTCAATGTCAGGGTTCTTCTGTGTGGCCTCCTCTTCCGGTTTCCTGCATGGAGGGAAGCACAGAGTAAGAATCAGATGAGGGTCTCCGGACAGACTCAAAGTGCTTCACCCAGAGACACTGCAGAGAGACAGAGGTGGCCCCCGAGAGTCACCCCAAAGAGACCTTCTCCTAGGACCATGACCAGAAAAGTAGAGGAGCTGCCTTCCTAGAGACACTGCAGGGAGCACCCCAAAAGATCACCTTCCAGAACATTCCATCCAGGGGAGGCATGGAGAGGCCCTCTCCCAGAGAAGGGACGCGCCAGGCAGGCCAAGCAAGAAAGGCGGGCGGAAGTGAGAAGGAAGAGCAGCTGGGCATCCCTCCTGCCAATCTCACCCCAGGGGACTGACCTGAAGGCGATGAGGTTGGTGTAGATCAGTGGGGGGCAGAAGAAGGCGAGAACCAGGGCCCAGGTGGGGGTGGTGCTGTCCATCTCCCCCCACCACTTCTGTGTCAGCAGAGACTGTGGGGGATGAGGAGGATCAGGAACCTGAACCCCCACAGGCCCCACTAAACCCCTGGTGGAGCACAGGGCAAGTGCCACTGTGGGGGCCATGGCCGGGAGGGGTTGAGGGGCCGTGGTCAAAGGCAGACAACTTGCCCAGGATTTGGCAGCCAACGTTTATGGACACCACAAGCCAGATCCTGGGCTGAGCACTTTCCATAGATCAGCTCGCTTCATCCCGGCCACACCCTCGAGAGGGCGGTACTGGTACCTTCTTTTCACATCCAACGCAGGGATGTTAGGCAGTGACCCGAGGAAACATAATCAGTGAATGGTAGAGCTGGAACCCATGAGTTCCTCCACTATTCAAAGCAAGGGACTCTGGGTAATTATTGAAATGCCAGCTAAATCATCCTAATAGATGAGGATAGGACTTCCTGTTCACCTAAACAAGACTTCCTGCTGGGTGCACAGAACTGCCTGTTGAGGGCGGGACGTCTGTGCTCAGTCAGATTTAAATGAGGGCCACTGAGGGCCAAGAGTCACAGCACAAGCCTGTGATCTCAGCAGGAGATCACTGTGAGTTCAAGGCCAGCCTGAACTACAGAGAGACCCATCTCAAAAACTAAGTGAGGGATACTGAGAAAGTCTACAAAATGTCCAATTGTCAGGATGGAAGAGAATTTGGGACAAGCAGTACTGCTCCTGGAAAAGAATTTCCTACTGAAAGGGTGGGATTTCCTAAACAAAAGTTTGTCGATGCCCAGAACACTAGGTAATTTTTTAGTGAGGTTTTTTTGTTTTTGTTTCTGAGACAGGGTTTCCCTATGTAGTTCAGGCTGGCCTTGAACTCACTATGTGGCCCAGGCTGGCCTCAAACTTGCAGCGATCCTCCTGCCTCAGCCTCTCAAGTGCTGGGATTACAGGCATGCACAACCATGCCTGGCTAGTGAAGTCACTCTAACTGTTGAGAACCAGAACTAGGGACCTCTAAAGTGCAAAGGACTTCGGGTAGATGAAGCAGGGCTTCCTCTGAGATGAATGGGAGCTCCTATAACAGTAAGAAGGGGGAACTGTAGATGAGAAGGGGTTTTCTTTAGGAAGTCCCTGGTGGGCTGGAGGAGGACTTCCAGTATGAGAGGTGGGACTTCCTACTAGAAAGAACGGGAATTCCTCTACCTAGAGGAACTTCCTAGGGCGGTGGGCTTTGCTGTGGGAAGACTGGCACGGGGTGGGGCTTTTTAAAGGAAGAGCAGCCCTTCTGAGAGGAGCCAGACTGTCCCGGGAGGGAGGTCTCCAGGGGAGGGTCCTGTCAAGACCAGGGGTGTCCCCAGAGTCAGATGCTCACCTGGACCCCATCCTGGGCAAAGAAGGCACGAGCGTCAGCCTGCATGGCAAGCTGGAGGCAGGTGGCATCGCCCCAGAGGGGGCAGCGGCGGAGGAGCAGGCGGGAGGCCCTCTTCTCGCTGCTGCGGTAGCACTCTCCAAAGAGGTCTGCGGACAGGCGGCTCAGTGAGGGGGAGGCAAGGAGTGGGCAGAGGGCGTGGGGAGGGGCACGGGGGACACACAGCACACCCCCCACGGCACCCCAGTCCCTGCTCCCAGCCGTGCCCCGACGCACCAACACCCATGCTCTCAAACTTGGCCGCCAGCTCCTTCCTCCGGGCCGCCTCCTCAGCCTCGGTTTCCTGGCGGGCCATCACTCGGAGCAGCAGACAGGCCCCGAGAGCCGAGGACACCGCGTTGGAGCCCTAGAGACACAGAGCGGGTGGAGCGTCTGGGGGCGGGGCAGAGGAGGGGCAGACGCTAACTGGGGTCAGCAGAAGCTGAGGGTTAAGTAACCCTCACTGAGGACTTGAACTCTTGATCCTTCTTCCTTAGCCTTCCAAGTACTAGAATTACAGGTGTGCACCACTACACCTGGCTTAAAATGGTAAATTTTATGTATACTGTACAATTTTGTTTGTTTTTTTGAGACAGGGTCTCACTATGTGGCCCAGGCTGGCCTCGAACTTACAGCGATCCTCCTGCCTCAGCCTCCCAAGTGCTGGGATTACAGGAGAGTGCCACCCCACCCAGCTTATTTTATAATTTTTTAAAAACAGAAAATTTTTTGATAAGAACATAGAGAAGGTGAAACCACTATGTATTGCTGATGAGAATGTAAAACACAACAATCGCTATGGAAAAGTGTGACAGTTCCTCAAAAAATTAAACACAAGGTGTCTTAGTTACTTTTCTCATTGCTGAGACACATACCCAACACCCAAAGTTAAAGGAGGAAAGGTTTATTTAGCTCAGTTTGTAGAGATTTCAGTCCATAATCAGCTGAGGGGCATCGCAGAGGAGAAACAGTTCATGGCAGGCAGAAGGAAGCAAAGCAAAGCGAGCAGGGCCTTAGCAGCTTTTCTCTGCCCATTTTATATTCTATCCAGGCTACCAGGATTAGGGTGGTGGCAAACCAATCAGTGGACTGATTTAGTAATCACCCACCCTTGATCCTAGCACCCTTGATCCTAGCATTGCACCATGAGTCACATACACTAGATCCAGCCACCTCTGAAAAACCCCACTTATGACTGCACGAGGGTTTGGGGGACATCTAGACACAAGCCATAACCAAAGGTTACTGGATGACCCAGCAATTCCACTTCTAGATAAATGCTTATAAAGGGTTGAAACAAAACTTGTACATGAATATTCATAGCAGCCTTATTCACAATAGCCAAAAGCCAGAACAACCCAAATGAATGGATGGATGGATAAAACATGGTCTGTTCATACAATGGAATATTATTCAACCATAAAAAGGAATGGAGCACTGCTAGCGGCTATCATATGGATGAACCTTGAAAACATTATGCCAAAGAAAGAAACCAGTCACAAAAGGCCTCATCGTGTATGGTTGCATTTAGATGAAATGTCCGCAATAGGCAAATGCATAGAGACAGGAAGCAGATTAGCGGTCACCAGAGGGTGGGGGAGATCAGAATGTGGACTGGCGGCTTAGGGAGTAAAAGGCTTGTGTTTCCGGTGGGTTAGGGTTCTGGAAGTGGGTAGTGTGATGATTACATAACACTGAGTGCGCTAAGTGCTTCTCAGTTGTCTACTTCAGAATGGGTTGAGTGGTGAAGCCACGCGTGCTTGTGCACGCCAGTAACACCTGCTACTCAGGAGGCTCAGGGAGGGTCACAAGTTAGAGCCCAGCCTGGGCAACCTAGCAAGACCTTGTCTCAAAACATAAAAAGGCCGGGGATGTAGCTCAGTTGGAGGCCCTGGGTTCAATCCCCAATTAAAAAAAAAAAAAGTGTAAGTCCTGAGTTTTATATGAATTTTTATCTCAATGTTTAAAAATCTCAGTTAAAACAATTTGAACCCAAATTGGTTTTTGTTTGTTTGGGGGTTTTGTTTTGTTTTGTTTTGTTTTGGTTTGGTTTTTCTGAGACAGGGTTTTGCTCTGTAAGTCAGGCTGGTCTTAAACTCACTATGTAGCCCAGGCTAGCCTCGAATTCAAAGCAACCCTCCTGCCTCAGCCTCCCGAGTGCTGGGGGAAAAAACCGTTGTTAAAGGGGCCCTATCAGGATGACTCTATGGCATACAAGCAACTTCATTTTGCATTCTATTCGAATCCCGTGATTCTTTTTGCACTTGTTCCAGCTTCTCAGACCCCTCTCCGAGGTGCTCCACCTGCCATGCAAGTGGACTGTCTGGGGACTGTGTGGAAAAGACTCCCCGTCAGTTACAGGGTCAGCTCCAACCTTCTGCAGGAAACCACTGTGAAAGAATAGATGCATCTGTGTGTGAACACGCCCAGATGCCCAATATATTGTACTGTATATTGTTCATAGAAAAATGCATGCTATGGGGGAGAGAAAAAGAAGACGAAGCCGTCGACATCATATATCAAGGAATGAGGATGCAGTCAGAGGGATGTCAGAGGTCAGGGCATCGTGCAGAGAGCTCCTTGGTGTCCCTTAGGGCACCCTTAGGACTAAGATCCGAGACGGGAGTCAGCACTCACCATCTCCCAGAAGTACATGGCCATCTGGGCTCTGTTGAGCAGCAGTGCCCAGAGGAGCAGATCGCTCCAGGGCGCCTGCCCGAAGCTGGCTTCCAGGGCAGGTTCCGAGGTGGCCCAATCCGAGAGCAGACAAACCTGCAGGCGCGGGAGGCGTGGCTAGGGCGGCCACTCCTGGCCAGGGGTCCCTCGGCCCCGCCCTCCGGTTGGCCCCTCCCCTCCCCGGTGTGGCCCCGCCCCCGCCCCTCGGAGCGCCCCGGGCTTCGCCGCGTGCTTACGCTCTCCCTGCCGCCCTTGCCGGTGTGGGGGTCCCGGGCGTTCACGGCCGGGTACTTCGGCGCGCACGTCTCCCCCAGCAGCGTCCTGAGCACTTGTCCCACCTGAGGCGGCTGGAGCTCAGCGCCCCCTTTGGGCCCCGGGGCTTTGGTGGCCGCCCCGTGGGCCGCCTGGTCCAGGAGCGAGCGGATGAGCGAGTGCGCGGGCGCCGCGCTGTAGAGCTGGGCCAGGCGCACGGGCGTCAGGAAGTGGCCCAGGCTGAGGCCGTGGGAGATGAGCAGGCGCACGAACTCGGGCCGGTCGTTCAGCAGGGCGTCCATGAGCGACGCCTCCAGGTGAAAGGACTGCGGGGGAGTGGGGGACGAGATGAGCAGGGACAGACAGAGTCCGGGGCTCCGAAGTTAAGGACTGAGATGGGGCCGCTACGAGTGAACGATGGATGGGCGGACGGAGAGAAGGAACAAGCTGGGGACAGATGAACAATCGAGATGGACAATTCGGGGAAGGCTGGACAGTCATAATGGAGGGCAGGACCAGGTAGGTGTCCAAAGGCAGGGAGGGAGGGGAGCCACCCCTTGGCCAGAGCCCCAAACTCAAGGCCCTGACCCCTCACCCGCCATTGGATGTCCCCCCGGAAGAGTTCACTCTGGGCGATGTCCACGCGGTTCCAAGCCACAGCCAAACGCAGCTCGTCCAGGTAGGCTGAGGCCTCGGAGCTCCCACAGGCTGCAAGGTGAGAGGGAGAGGGACAGGAAGTCGGGGCAGGGTGAGGACATATGGGTGGAGCTGTATCCTCGGCCCTTTTATTTCGAGACCGGGTCTCCCTGAGTCGATGATAAGTTGCTCAGGCTGGGCTCGAACTTGGGCTCCTCCTGCTTGAGCCTCCCAGAGTGCTGGGCTTACAGTCCTGCGCCACCGTGGGCAGCTCGAGCATGAGGTCAGTGGGCTCGGGGCCAGCACTCAGACCAGCGGATCTGAACCACTAAGCCACCAAAGAGCGCCGCGTACTCATTTCATGTCTCTCGGTTGAAGGGAAATGCAGGCTCTGATTAACGTGTGCAAAATGGGACACCGGGAAGACCTCATGAAAGGAAAGAGGCAACAATAGCAGATGAGGCTGGAAAAAATCTGAACCTAAGAATAACTCCAGGAGGTCACTGCAAACAGCACGGAGAGCCAGGTGTGGCAGCGCATGCCTGCAGCCCCAGCACTCTGGGAGGCAGAGGCAGGAAGAGCACGAGTTAGAGCCCAGCTGGGTCAGTGTAGCAACTTAGTGAGACCTGGTCTCAAAATAAAAAAATAAAAAGGGCTGGGGATGTAGCTCAGGGCAAAGGCCCTCGGTTCAACTGGGTTTTTCCCCATTGTGGGGGAGAAAAAAACACCTGGGGAGAAGGGGACCGTAAATCCATGCAGACACACGCAGCCCACAGGGACGCAAAAGGTCCCACGGGCACTTGCTGCCGCGGTGCTTGTTTTCCTTCTGCCTCCGCTGGCTCCGTACCCATCTCCTAAACAGATGCATCTCACTTACTCATTCTACAGCCTAGCGTCACCAAACCATTTGACCTAGTGTCGTGGGGTCAGCAGGTCCAGTAACACCACTTGAGTGGCTACTGGGGACCGACCATGGCATCCTGCAGCACTGCTGTCCCCAATGGCAGCTGCAGGATGAGGCTCCAAACCACGCAGAGCCTGCAGCTCGTCCAGCAGCCTCTGAGGCCGATGGCTGAGGACATGGAGTCCAGAGAGCGGCAGCGACGTGTGGGACCATGACACGGCCTTTACTCCTTTTCGTAAAACAGAGGTCAATTCAGAGTGGGATATTCTGTGATTCTGTGAATCTCCCCTACTTTTCTCATGGTTTCAAGAGAAGGAAAGGAAACACTTGGTTTGGGTTTGGTTTGGTTTGGTTTGGTGTATGGAGGTAATGGGGATTGAACCCAGGGAGCTCTGCGCTACATCCCCAGCCCTTTTTTGAAAATTTTAAAATATTTTGATGGGGTCTCACTAAGTCACCCAGGCTGGCCTCCAACTTACAATCCTCCTGCCTCAGCCTCCCCAGTAGCTGGGATAACAGGCATGTGCCACCACACCCGGCAAGACAGTGGTGTTTAAGAGTGCGCTTCATGCTCTGCCGTCCGTAACCTGGCACCATGCATCACAGGACCTCCGGGCCCCTCTGTGTGTGCCGAGTCCCATACCGAGCTCGGAGTTTACGCCCAAACCCATCTTCCCCAGGGCTGCTGTCAGCCAGCCAGACACCCAGGAACTGTCCCTGTCCCTCCCCTCCTGTCCCACAGCCCATCGGTCCCCAAGCCCTATCTGCCGCCCTCGACTCTCTGCCAAGCCTCCCATACAGTCCCTGTGTCCCCAACCACAGCTTCAGCCTCACTCCCCATGTACTCTGTCACTACCGTCCCTTCCCTTGCTCAGGGTCTCATCCCCTTCCCAGTCTGCCCCTCCCACTCCTGGGGGTCTCTCCACACACAGGACTGGCCCTTGTCCCCTACTACCCCCGCTTCCCAGGGCTTTGTTCCAGCCCCAGCCTGGTATCCATGGCCCCTGGTAGCCTTGCTGCCAGATGCTACAGTCCTGGCCCTCGGGTGACCCTCTGACCCCTCCCAAGCATGCCCCATGCATTCTAGGGACTGAATCCTCAGTCACACAAGGCCTGACCCGTCAGTAGCTGAGTGACCTTGGGCAAGTCACTTTCCCCTCTGAGCCTCCGTCCCTTCATCTTTAAAATGGCATGGGGGGGGTCCTTGTAGGCGGAGGATGAGGGCTGGGTGCGCATGCTCACTGCTCTGCACAGCGCCTGGCGCACCCCTGACCCCTAAGGAGCGAATCCCGTCCATCCTCCTCTGCTACCCACAAGGCCATGTGGCCGGCTCCCATGTCCCAAGGGACTTACGGCCCCACCCCTTGAACCACAGTTTATAAAGCTGCTGTGCTTTTCTCCCGGGAGCCTGCTGGGTTAACTTCTGAAAAGCAAACTGGATTTGCCTGGCTGTCACCCTCCACCTGAAGATTTGTCCCCAGGGAGACAGAATCACACAAGAGCCCCCCTTCATAGGGTCCCCACTGAGGACCAGGCACTGCCACTGGGGCTCACAATACTCCTGCTAGAAACTATCCCCATCTCGCGGAGAGACTGAGGCTCAGGGAGGGAAAGTCTCTTTCTTAACCAGGAAGGAGCCCAGCTGGTGTTCAAATTCAGCTTTGATTCCAAAGTCAAAAGTCACTGCTCTCTAGCACCCTACAAATATGGCAGGTACAGTTGGGGGGACCTGGGGCTACATGCAGTATGGATGCCACCACGGCCCTGGGGAGTTCTAGCCTAGTGAGTGTAAACAACCTTCCCCACGCAGGTCCCCAGAGCCCCAGAGCCCTACTCACCGGTCCCCTCCAATCTCTAAGCCCAGATTGTCCTCGCTCACCAAGGTCCAGTTTAAATACCACCTTCTCCCTGGAGCTTCTCCCTGCTGATGGTGACTCTTCCCTAAGCTTTTATCTGAAGCTTTACTTAACAGTGTGTCCGGGACTGGGGTGTGGCTCAGCGGCAGAGCACTTGCCCAGCACGCATGAGGCCCTGGGTTCCATCCCCCGCACAGAGAGTGAGAGACACCAAATGACTCTAGTAGGATCTGGCTCCTTGAGATCAGGAAGTGGCTTTGTTTGTTGAGTGAATAAGTAAGGCCCATTCTCAGCCTCTGTCAGGCATCCATGATGCTCCCTGCCTTGGTTTCCTGTATTCGGCATCTAAGATGCTGTCTCCAGTGAAATATCAGAGCTCCTCACTGACAGTGCTTTGGCTCCCATCCAGACAGAGTGTATAGCACATGATGGAGGCATGCGGGAAAGAAAGAAAGGGTGGGCCAGTGAGATGGCTCAGCGGCAGGCCCGAGTTCGACTCCCGGAACCCACATACGAAAAAAGGACTGGTGGTATCGCTCATTGGCATGGGTGCCTGCTGGCGCGCGAGGTCCTGAGGTCGACCCCTGGTACCCACAAAAAAAAAAAAAAAAGAAAGAAAGGGTGGGTAGATGACTAGGTGGAAAGATGGATGGATGGATGGGACAGTGAGTGGATAGCATTGTCAATGGATTTGTGGATGATTAGGTAAAGGGATGGATGGATGGACAGATGGGAAAATGAAGGATGAATAGATGAAAAGATCAATGGACATATGGGTGGACTGATGGAAGGATGAAAGAATGGATGGATGGACCCAACAGAGAAACAAGGCAGAGGGGAAGAACTCAGCGATAAAATGGCCTCAGATGAGCGAGGGCGACAAAGCATCCAGGCCAGGAAAGGGGCCAAGGCTGAGCTGAGAGAGGGGAGCACGTGGGAGCCCAAGGGTTACCGTTCACAAGGGCCTTCAAAACAATGGTTTCGAACTCCTCAGAGCCATCCTCCGACGAATAGACGGTCAGCAACTCCTTCTGGGTCATGATCCTCTCCACCTGCAGACACGGAATCCTGCGCACCCAGCCCAGCTCCTCTGGTGCCCATGCCCCCCAGAACCCAGGAGTCCAGGCCCCAGCCCCCCATCTCAAGATCCAGAGGAACCTCCCAAAGTTATACCTGGGCCTGTAGGACCTCGGGGTCCCCTTTGGGGAAGAAACGTCTAATCCGGTCTCGGGCTTCACCTCGCCTGGTGCCCCCACTCCCTGGGGCCAGAGAGTCTTCCAGGGTCTCGGCCAGGCAGTCAGCGGCACCCCCAGAGCCAGCCACCAGGAGGCAGGGGAGCTGGGCCTGGGTGGCGTCCTCTATCCGCTAAGGATGCAGGGGACAGGGGGTCAGAGAAGGCAGGACATTGACCCTCCAGCCCCTCCACTAAGAAAGACCAGGGCCCAGGAGACCTGGCTGCTTCCACCTCCCCTATACCTTCAGCATCCTCTCATCACCATCAATCAGGAGAAGGAGGACAGGGATGTCAATTCCAGTCCCTGAGGGAAGAGAGCCAGGAAAATGGTTACCACCCATCAGCCTTTGCTGCCTATGGGAGACTGCACTTCCCAGGAGTCCCTAGGGCAAGAGATTGGCCTCTTCCCAACCCTGTGTTTTGAGAATCATGGGACCTGTGTGTGTGTGTGTGTGTGTGTGTGTGTGTGTGTGTGTGTGTGTGTTACTAAAACTGAACCCTTTGCCTTTCTACTGAACTATATACCCAGCCCCCTCTTTTTTTTAATAAAAATTACTTAGTAGCTAAGTTGCCTAGGCTGAATTCAAAATTGCCATGCTCCTGTGTCAGGCTCCCAGAGTGCCAGGATCACAGTCATGTGTCACCACACCTGTTTTGTTGGATTTGTTTTGTTCTGTTCTGTTCTGTTCTATTGTTTTGTTTTTTGAGATGGTCTTGCTGTGTACTCCAGGCTGACCTTGAACTCTCTGTGTAGCCCAGGCTGGCCCCTAACTCATTGCAATCCTCCTACCTCAGCCTCCTGTGTGCTGACATTAGATGTGTGTGGCACCATGCCTGGCCCCAGTGGGAACTGTTATTTCTTTGTGCACTTTGGGAGGAGGCCCTACTGCTGAACCTCCCCAGGGAGAAAAGAACTTGGGGCCAGAACTACTGGGACCCTGAGGGATCCAGGCATTTCTTCCACGAGTCAATCTTAACATTGATTAATGAATCAGAAGCCAGAGGAGGTAAAAGTTCACACAGGAAAAGAAATAGGAATGGAAAGAACTGTCCAAACATAATAAAGTGATTTACCAAAGTCCAACAGGAAAATCCTGCAAGATGGTTTCATACTAACTCTGGTCCCATTAAAGTAAGACCCTGGGCTGGATTACTGCTATGCACACTCCATTATCCTAGAGCTGTGAGCTCATGTAGTAATGCAAGAAAATAGAATAGTGGGCATGGTGGCACATGCCTGGAATCCCAGCACTCAGGAGGCTGAGGCAGGAGGATCACCGTGACTTCGAGGCCAGCCTGGGCCACAAAATGAGTTCAAGGCCAGCCTGGACTGCATAGTGTCCCAAAAAGATGACAAAAAAAAAAAAAAAAAAAAAGAATAACTGGAATTAAAAGTGGTAATTTTTAAAAAGCTGGAAAAAGCAAAGTATCTATTTAAAGAAAACATGGTTTATATTCTTAGAAAATTGGAAGAGTGGGGCAAAAAATAAAATTTTAAAATATTAATAAGAGAATGTGGTAAAAGGATTGATGTAAGAAAAACACAAAAATTGGGCCGGTGAGATGGCTCAGCGGCTTAAGCGCCTGCCCGGCAAGCGCGAGGGCCTGAGTTCGACTCCCGCGTCCCACATACGAAAAAGGGGCCGGTGATATTGCTCAGTGGCACGGGCGCCTGCTGGCGCACGAGGTCCTGAGGTCGATCCCCCGGTACCCACCAAAAAAAAAAAAAAAAAAAAAAAAAGAAAAAAGAAAAACACAAAAATCAAAAACTTTTGTCCAAACTAATAATAATCTGTACTTTGCTGGGTTTGGTGGCACAGGCCTATAATCCCAGCACTCAGGAAGCTGAGGCAGGAGGATCATGAGTCTGAGCCCAGCCTGAACTACATAGCAAGACTCTGTCTCAGAAAACCAAATCGTAATCATAAGTATAACCCGTATCTTAACCTTCCAAGTGCTGAGACAATAGGTGTGCACCACCATGCTGGGCTCCAATGTGGTACATTCTTAGTAAGGAATATCAGTGTGTGTGCGTGTTGCTGGGGATGGAACCCAGGGCCTGGCACGTGCAAGGCAGGGCTCTTTCACCAAGCCACATCCTAGCCGCTCATTAATTAAAAGCAGCAGCAAGACAGAGAACTTGGACCTGAAGGTGCTTACGAGGAAAGCGGCGCGTACATATGCATGGTACAAAAACCAAAGACCCCGCAGAGACGGCAAGGTAATTGCACAGAATTTTATCACACAGAGAAATATATTAAAGGGTGTGCTGCAAACAGCTGACCACCGATGACCCCAACTGGCAGGAAGTTGGGACTGGGAAAGAAAATAATTAACTTTGTTATACACCTTTTTATGATTTGATTTATTGCCGTGAGCACACACTAAAGCTGGCCTTAAAAGGTTAACAAGCAAGTTACAGGTCATGGACCCTCATCCCAAACTCTGAAATACACAATGCTCTCAAACCGGAAACACGAATGCTGACATGATGCTCAAAAGCTTGGGATTTGGGAGCATTTCGGATTTCTCTAATTAGAGACGCAGAACTGCACAGTATGCCTCAAAATAGGAAATCTCTGAAACCGGAACCATTTCCGATCCCAAGTGTTTCAGATAAAGGCTACACCTGTGTCACACTTACAATACGACCTTCTCACAGGACAAAACTATAGTGCTGCAAGCGGGCGTGGAGGTGCACACCTGTGATCCTAGCCCTCCAGAGGCAGAGGCAGGAGGGTCCCAGGAAGTTTGAGGCCAGCCTGAGTTACGCAGTGAGACGTTGTCTCAAAAAATGAAACAAGGGGCCGGTGAGATGGCTCAGCGGCATAAGCGCCTGCCTGGCAAGCGCAAGGTCCTGAGTTCGACCCCCAGTACCCACATAAAGAAAAAAATGGGCCGGTGATATTGCTCAGTGGCACAAGAGCTTGCTGGCAAGCGTGAGGTCCTGAGGTCGACTCCTGGTACCCACACAAAATAAATAAATAAATAAAACAAGCTGGGCGTGGTGGTGCACGCCTGTAATGCCAGCACTGGGGAGGCTGAGGCAGGAGGATTGCCATGAGTTCAAGGCCAGCCTGGGCTAAATAGTGGGTTCAAGACTAGCCTGGACTACATAGCAAGATCCTGTCTCAAAAAATTAAAAAAAAAAAAAAAAAAAAAAAAAGAAAGAAAGAAAGAAAGAAAGAAAACAAAACGAAGCAAAAAACCCTCTAGGAATAGAGAACAGGTCGTGGGTGCCAGGGGTTAGAGACACAAAGCCAGACCTTTGCAGTAACAGAACTGGCCTGCATCCTCATTTGGTTCCAGATACACTGATAGACGCATTCAAACATTTGTAGACATTCCACCCAAGAGTCACTTGTAATACTGTGTGGTGATTTCAAAATTAAAATTGAAGCTGACTAGAGCTAAACAAGTTAAAAAATTAAATTAACTTTGACAGAGCATGGTGGTGCATGCCTGTAATCTCAGCACTCTGGGAGGCTGAGGCAGGAGGATTGCAAGTTCCAGCCCAGCCTGGGGCAATTTAGTGATTTATTGAAGTTCAATGCAGGGAATTGGAATGTAACCCAGTGCTAAAGCCCTGGCTTCAGACCCTAGTACCACACACAAAGTAGTTAATTAGTTAATACAGAAAATGTTTACAAAGTAGCTGCTTTTAGTTTTGTTGATTTTTCTCTGCCATACATTTGTTTTTATTTTATTGATTTCTACCCTTCTGTTTATCATTTCCTTGCTTCCTCAGATTTGATTTACTATCCTGTTTCTAAGGGTTGTTTTTTTTTTATTTTTTTTGTAAGTTGGGAAGCTTAAATCATTGATTCTGGCTTTTCTTTTCTTTTCCTTTTTTTTTTTTTTAATATGCGGGTACCGGGAGTGGACTCAGGACCTCATGCTTACCAGGCAGGTGCTTATGCCGTTGAGCTATATCACTGACCCAGGGCTTTTCTTTTCTAATAAATGGATTTACGTCTACACACTTACCCCCCACGTATTACACCCTATAAGTATGTGTAGGTCACACCCTCGTTATCATTCAGTTCAAAATACCTGCTAAGTTTTATTTCTTCTTTGGCCTGTGGGCTACGTACAAACTCAGCTCATGCAATGACATGAATGAACTCACGGAGTCCACACCGAATAGAGCAAGCCGGGCCCAAAAGTGTACTCTGATCTCTGCACGCGAGGTATAAATGCACCCAAAATTGTTTTTATACGTAAGATGGTTAGGATAGATACACTACTAATTTTGCTTAGTTCATGAAGAGAAAGGTTTATGCCAGTAATGTTTGAACAATTGAACGCTGATATCTTGTATCCTGAGTAACTAATTTAAAGATAACAATACAAAATGTATTAACCATTACCCTTTTGAAATTTTGTTCTTTTTTGTTTTGTTTTGTTTTTTCTTCTCTTAAAAAAAAAAAAAAAAAAAAAAGTATAAATGCACCCAGAGCTACTCCCCGCCGGGCTCCGGCCGCAGCTCGGGGCGCGCACCCGCCTCGCTGAGCGCTAGGTCCCGGGCTCCAGCCCGGCCGCAGCTCGCGGGTAGGATGGGTACAGAGATCGGATGAAACCCTCTGCGCCTTTCTGCGTGCAGGAGAGATTTTAAGATAAAGATTTGTAAAACACAGAAATTGGTGGGAAAGGATGTGTGGCCACAGGAAAGTACCCCCATTTTGGCCAGGCCAGGCCCTGGGCGCCTGGGCGCTGCGCCCCAGCTGCGGAGCCCCCGGGCCACTCACCGCCCACGCCCGTCTTCTGCTGCGCCACGTAGGACTCGAAGCGCAGGCGAAATCGGTCCTCGCCGCCCGCGCGGCCGTGGGTGCCGTCGTCCACCAGGAAGAAGGCCGAGTAGTTGTAGTCCAGGGGGAACTCGACCCCGTCCTCAGGGTCGCCGCGCCACCGGTACTTTGCGGGGAACGAGCCCTGGGGACAAAGGAGCCAACCAGGGAGCCCTTCCAGGAGGATGCAGGAAATGCTCCTCCTGCCTCAGACCCGGGGTCCAGGCGCAGCGTCCCCTCCCGACTCCTGTCCTCCTCCCTCAGACCCAGGGGTCCCGGCCCCGCCTCCTCCTCGGCCCGGGAACTGGTCCCACCCCACTGCTTCCCCGACCCTGGTTCACCTTGGGGTTGGTGAGGGTGTCTCTGTTCCGGACTACGCCCCAGGGAGCCACACCCATGGCCACCACCTTGCTGCCCCCGGTGCTGGCCGTCTGGTGGTCCCGCACTGCCACACCCACATGCCTGCCGATGCCAGTGTGCAGACCCCCGGTGACAATCCAGGCCCCTGCACCGAGGGTCAGGTAAGAGGCAAAGGGGAAAATTCGGAGTATGAAAACGCTACATGACAAGAGCAGGCAGCGTGGGAGGTGGCACTGGGGCCCAGCCACCCGCCCTTGGTCACCTGTGCTCTGGGCGGCCCGCACTAGCCCACGTCGTAGCAGGTCCTGCAGCCAGGTCTGGAGGACGGGGCCCCCCGAGCCCCCCAGAACTGACACCACCAGGTTTGGGGCTCGAAAGCCCCATGTTCGGGTGACCAAACTATAAATAGTTGCTGGATCCGTGCGGTCAGACAGCCGGAGGAACTGTGGACACACAGGGAAGGGACACGGGAAGGGGACAGAGACTAGAGACATGGGGGATGGAGGCCCAGAGAGAGGGGACAGAGACCCAGAGACAGAGGGGGACAGAGACCCAGAGGGAGAGACAGAGGTCCACGTGGGGAGACATGTGTCCAGCCTGGACCCTGGCACTGCTCCGGGTCCCGTGTCCCTCGCCCCCGCACCCCCACACTTGCAGCCTCACATTGCTGGGCCTGCGGCCGGCGCCCAAGAATTCCAGGTCCCCGTAGGCATCGGTGGGCTTCTCCGTGGTGTGCACATCACTGTCCCACACGGTCACCACAGCTGCCCCAAATGCATCCTCCACAGCCACCGAGGGGTGGACACTCCGGGAGCGCCCACACTGACACAAGTTCCCTCTGGGGGTGCAAAGGTGGAGCATGAACCCAGGGGTGTCCTCATCGACCCCCAGCATCCCGTAGGAGTATCCATGTGACACTCTGTGCACAGAGGGAGTCAGAGTCCACACTGACTTGGTATTGGTTCTGACGCCTGGGGAGACTGAGGCAGGGACATATGCAGTACCCCTTTCCCACCAGAAGGAAGCCACAAGTAAGCAGAGGGGTGCACGGGGCCCCACCCCACTGTGGCCTGCAGGGTCGGCAGGGGAAAAGCAAAAATAGCCATCAGCCAGGGTCCTCACTGCCCTCAGCCCAAAGAGGTGATGATCACCGCAAGAAGGTAAATTCAAAAAAGAAAGACAGAAGAAAATTTTTGAAAAACATAATCCATCAGGGCATAGTGGCGTGGTGCATCCTTGTAATCCCAGCACTCAGGAGGCTGAGGCAGGAGGATTGCCATGAGCTCGAGGCCAGCCTGGGCTACATAGTGAGTTCTAGCCCAATCTATAGGAATCTATTTAGCAAGGCCTTGTTTCAAAACATTAAATAAATAAATAAATAAATAAATAAATAAATAAATAAATAAAAAGCCAGAGAATAACTCAGAGAGCTCGTGTGCTGGAGGCTGAGGCAGCTGCGTGACTTTGAGCAAGAGGCTTCCCCTCTCTGAGCCTAAATTTCCTCCTCCAGGAAGAAGGTGATAACAGCCGCGCTTACTCCAGAGAACTCTGAGGAGCCAAAGAAATAACGCCGTGTGTCCTGAAATGAGGGCGACCTGTGGCCCCAGCTGGAGACCGGCTGCGTGAACTTCACACGGAGCTTTAAATAACCTCGAATAACAGCGAGAAAGTCATTTCCTTTTCAGTTCTGACTCCAGTCAGGGAGTCAGCTCAGCTGGGTGTCTGAGTAGCTTTCATGCCTAACCGTTTGCTTTTTTTTTTTAGCAGAAAAAAACAAGCCCCAAGCCCAGAAAAATTGGGCTGCCAAAGCATCCAGCCAGAAAATAAATACCTTTATTTGCTGTTCATTGTTTTTGGCTCTCTGGCTTGTTTCTTTCCTTTGTGACAGATGGAACAGGATTCCCATTTATGGTCACTGTACATAAAAATTTTTCCCTAAATAAATGCATAACTCTCCCTGGCTGCCGTGATTGGCATCAGAGTTTCAAAAAGCAAGGGGATCGGGGCCGGGATACAGCTCAGTTGCACAGCGCCTGCCTGGCAAGCGTGAGGTCGTGAGTTCGCTCCCTGGTACAAAAAAAAAAAAAAAAAAAAAAAAGAGCAAGAGGATGCAGGATTCAGTTGAAAACACATCTGAATCTCCTTGGTCCCTGATTTCTGAAAGAATTCAGATAGTGAAGGTGACCTGGATTGCTGTAACAGGGTGAGTCCATTTAAGGACCAGTTTTATGGAAATGATAATACAGGTGGCACAAGGGTTTGGCAAAAGCTGTGGGATGATGGCACTCCGGGAGACTGAGGCAGGAGGATTGCAAGTTCAGGCCCAGCTTGAGTACCTTTGTGACTTAGCAAGACTCTGGCTCAAAATAAAAAAATAAAATAAAAATGAGCCAGCAGCATACCTGTAGTCTCAGCACTAGAGAGGCTGAGACAGGAGCACTGCCTCAAGTTCGAGGCCATCCTGCACTACAGAGCGAGACCAGGGATGTAGCTCAGTGTGAAGGCCCTGGGTTCCATCCCCAGTGCTTCACCCAAAAGACATGGCTGCCTGACCCTGATGCACACAGTGTACAGGAAGTGTCTCCACTTGGCCAGTTCCTGGCACACTGGAGACTACAATGAGGGGACACATCCCTCCTCCCTGAGTTACAACCAGGACCTGGGCATGCCTCAGTTTACTTTTGTATCCATCTCAGCACCATCATTGGACCTCCTCATGTCCTTCCAGCTACTTGTCCCAGACTGTTCTAGCAAAACTGCTAGGAACTATCCCGAGCTTGCGCTGTCCTGAGCTGTCTCCCCCTAGCCATGGGAAGGCTTGTTATATTTACTGGGCGCCTCATATTCTAAAATATTAGACGCTTCATAAAATTAGGTCGAAGGCTAGGTGTGGTGCCACATGGATATAATCCCAGCATTTGGGAGGCTGAGGCGGGAGAATCACCATGAGTTCAAGGCCAGTCTGGGCTACAAAGTGAGTTCAAGGCCAGCTGGGACTACATAGAGAGACCTGTCTCAAAAAAAAAAATGATCAAAGCAGAAATTCATTTCCTCGCAAGTGCTGCCTGCGGCTGCCATATTGCACGTGGACAGAGAGTCCAGCCACTGCGCTGGACTGCACTAGGTAGTGGATCTCCCTCTGTCCGCTGTGCCCCTGCCCTCTTCGCTCCGTGTGCCGCCAACACACAATGGCCCCTGTTCATGTTTCACCTGACTGCAACATAAGGTGGCCTGGCTGCAGCCGAAAGGCTCTGATTCCCGGAAGTCCTTGCCATGGCGCAGTGCGCCTGCCCCTGGCCTCTCCCCTCCCCGCTGCTCTGTCCCAGCCTCCTCTGTGGCTTTCTCTTCCCTGTCGCCTCCCTGAGTGTTGGAGTCCCCAGAGTGAGGGCCACACCAGCCTCCCTTCCTGGTTCCTGACCTTGATGCCCGCCGGGCCAGGCAAGTCAGTTACTGGACAGACGCAGCGGGTAGAAAAGAAGACGCTGCACCTGTTGGAGGCCATGAGCACTTTCACCAACCCGAGTGCCTTCTGGAGACAGATTTTGTGTTCAGTGCTGGGGGTGGAACACAGGTCATGCTTGCTGAGTAAGCTCTCTACCACTGAGCTACACCCCCAGCCTGGAGAATATAAAGAAAAAAAAAAAAAAAAGCCAGGAACAGTGACACACACCCGTAATCCCAGTACTCTGGGAGGCTGAGGCAGGAGGATCCAAGTTCAAGCCCAGCTTGGGCAACTTAGTGATTTAGCAAGACACTTTCTCAGAATAAAAAATAAAAGAGTAGGGAGGTTGAGCTCAGTAGGAAGGCCCTGGCTTCTATCCCCAGCAGCAAAAAGAAAAAGAGGAAAGAAGAAAGGAAAGGGAAGGGAAGGGAAGGGAGGGGAAGAGAGGGAAAGGGAGGGGAAGGGAAGGGAAGGGAAGGGAAGGGAAGGGAAGGGAAGGGAAGGGAAGGGAAGGGACACAGTGGTCATAGGCTTGCCAGCCACGGCTCCCTGACTTGCCACTTTGTCTGCGACATCTCTCCCACTTCCACAGACGGTTAGGACTCCTCAGACTCTGCTGAGAGCCCAGCCTCCCCCTGAACCCCAGCCTGGGCCCCACACATCCTGGTACCCCCAGGCCCATCATATTCACACAGCCCCACGACAACTCAGCAATCAAACCTGCCCATCCCCCTCATCCCGTCTGGGGGTGACCTCACTGCATCCATCACAGGGACCTCCTCCCCTCATCCACTGGTCCCCAAGCTCCAGCCCGTGTGCTGGAGTCTCTGCCCTGTCCCTTCCTGCTGGTCCCTAAAGTGCTCACCTAGCTCAAGCCGTTCCTCTCCCTCTCGTAGACTTGACTGCCTCCTTCCTGGCATCTCAAATTCCTATTCATCCTGCTGCAGCCCCCTCCCTAGCCACCCCAGCACTGGAGAACAAGGTCCCAGTCACTCAGAATGGCCTGTGAGGTCCTGTGAGATCTCGCACCACCATCCTCTGCAACCTCGTCTCTTATGACAACACTCCTTGCTCCTTGAGCTTTACTCTGTTTTCCGGGCACACCACACTCTCACCAGGAGTAACTGCACATGTTATTCTTACCCCCAGAGTGACTTTCCCTGTGCCCCTGTCCTGCCTATCTTCACCTGTCAGATCCAGCTCATCCTCCACGTCACCTCACCAGCTCCCCCCAGAAGCCTCTAGTGACACCTGTGCCTCCTTCCCAGCCTCAGCAGGACACACACCCCAGGGCCCAGGGCCCGTCCGTGGCAGCTGCCACCTTCTGACCTTTGATATCACCCTCTTCATCACCTACCTTCCAGGCAAAACAGTGTTCCTCAACTTCTGCAACACGTCCCGTTGGCACCACACCCTCAGAGTGTATATGTGTTTGTACATAGTTGGCAAGCTGCCCTGCACCAAGGTAATAGCTTCCTAACAAACTGGAGCTCAATGGCACACACGTTTAATTGCAGCACTCCGAGAGGCTGAGGCAGGAGGATCGCAAGTTCAAGCCCAGCCCAGGCAACTTAGATACTTAGTGAAACTCTGTCTTGAAATTTAAAAAAATAATAATAAAAATTTAAAATTAAATTAAAAATTGTAAAAAGGACTGCAGATGTATGTGAGCACAAAGGCCCTGGGTTTAATCCCCACTGTCCCAATGGCCCCTCCGAAACTAACACCTTCATAACAAAACACCTGAAATTGGGAATGTAGAATTTTGGCACATGTGGAAGCCTGCCTCAAGAACAACTGGAAAGCCTCAAGCCACTGAGAGGCCATTCCCGGGGGCTGGGGCCCCTCAGGGGCAACACGCCCCCTGTGGCAGTGTCCTTGCCACCTGGCACCGCACCACACACTGGTGGAATTGCTGCCCTTTGAGTGGGAATTGCAGATGTTTCCCATGCTCATTAGGCGCTGCCTCCTGGGCTCCTGTTCCAGAAATGTCACCGCGGTAACTTGTTTAATCCTCGCAGTAATCCTAGGAGGGACGGCTGGCTCCGTGCTCAGATGACTAAGGAGGCCCAGAGAGGCGAAACTGATTGCCCAAAGCCACAAAGCTTGAGTCTCCAGGGAAAGCCAAACGCTGCCCGGCCTTAAACTCCGCAAGCGCCGCTTCCCTCCGGAGCCCCAGTGAGGAGGGTGCCTTGGATGGAGGGACAGAGGGACGGAGGGAAGGACAGACGGGTGGATGGAGGGATGGGCGGCTGGATGGGTGGAGGGATGGGTGGATGGGGGAAGAAACGGTCTGAAGAAACGGTCTAAAGGAACAGTCAAAAGAGACACAGAGAAAGTGACACAGAGACACACAGAAGAGACACAGGGAAGGACGGAAACAGAAGAGGGACCCTGAGTGGAAAGGACCGGGCTGCGGGCGGCAGGGGTCCCCGAGGCCGGGTGCCACCGCCCGGGCGCCCCGCGGACCCGCGAAGTCCTCACCCGGGGTCGGAGAGGTCAACTATGAACGTCGTGCAGATCTTCTTCCTGAAGATCTTGGGGATCCAGCTCTGGGGGTGGGATGAGGGGCTCAGTGCTACCCCAGGCGACCCGGAGCCCTGCCCGGTCGCCGACTCCAGACCGCAGGGTCCCGGCCCCGGTGCCCACCCCCATCCCCACCCGCGCTGCGTCCCAGCCGGGCCGGGCCCGCCGCCTCCTCCCGGCCGCTCCCCGCCCCCAGCGCGGCCCTACCTGCTCCTTCTCGGGGGCCACCATGCCGCCGCCGCCCGGCTCCCCACATTCACCCTCGCAGCCCCGCCAGCCCCGCCCTGAACCAAACCGGATCCGCCACTTCCCAGGCGGCGGGGCGGGGAGTCCCCGAGACGTCAGCGGGGGCGGGGAGAGGGCGGCAGGGCTGGGATAAAGTGACAGAGGGGACGGCGGCCCCGGGGCGCAGAGGTCCGCGAAGGGGGGGGAGACGGAGGGTGATTTAGGGGCCAGGACAGAGACTCAGAAAGGGAGGGGACGCGTGGACTGGAGAGAGATCTGGTGGGTACAGAACCAGAGAGGGGACAGAGGCCCAGAGAGAGGGGACAGAACTAGAGGGGACACTGCAGCGTGAGAACACACAGACGCAGAAGCGGGGGGTCCACTGATCAGAGTGAGCGAGAGAGACAAAGCCGGGAGACCGACACTTAGAGTGCGAGGGGACACAGTCCAGGATGAGAAGGGGACAGAATCCTGTGGAAGGGGGATAGGGACCCTGAGAAAGCAAGTGACAAAAGTAGGTGACCCAGAGAGCGAAGGCAATCATGACAGCTGAGGAGTGGGCAACGCTGACCCAGGCGGGAAGGGCCACACATCACGGTCGCGTGCCTGCTCTCCGATGGGGACAGCTGGGCCTCGGTAACCTGAGCCCCGCACCCTGCTCCCAGCTGTATTAATAGCCCTGGCCTGGCCAGGTCCCTACCCCCCGATCTGAGTCCCAGGGACGAGAGGTCACAGGCGTGGGCATGGGGGCAGGGTTCCTTCAGTAGTTCCAGGGCCTCCATGTTGGCGTATGCTCTCTCATCCAAGTGTCCCGTTCTGCCTGGAAGGTCCCTATAGTGCACCCCAGCCCTGCCGTGGCAGGGGTCTTTCCCCTCTGTGCCCCCAGGAGCCCTGTGCTTCCCCAACTCGACCCATTGAAAGTCCAGCCCTTGTCCGTGCAGCTGCCAAACATGAGCTCGTTGGTGGCCCGAAGTCAAGTCCCTCTGTGCTCACCAGTGGGGAGAGGCCCTCATCCAGCCCTCCCCGGCAAGAGGGCAGGGAGGCGGGAGTAGCCCGGAATAACTCAGGGCTGAGAGTAAATTTAGCCACATGGAGGGGAGGGGAGAGACCCTATTGGCCAGGGAAAGGGGAGGGAGGGCCCGAGAGGGGGTTAGGGGCTCTGAGACAGCCTTAGAGGGGTGTCAGGGCCAACAGAGGGCGGACAGGCAGCGACCGAGAGTGACAAGGTGCAGGGAAGACACGGACAGCCAGGCCCACCAGGGACAAGGGCCCCGACATTCATCATAGAGCCACAGAGGTAGCTGGAGCCAGCCCTGGGAGAAGCCCTGGTGCCAAACGTCCCCATGGGCCACCATGGGCCATGGCTACACACTTTTCTACTCTGGGCCACCGTGGCCAGCCTGCTCCTCCCTCCTGCAGTGACCCAGCAGCTGAGAGGGGCTGGCCTGGCCCACAGCAACTGGAACAACAATGCAGGCGTCCCCGAGCCCTCAGAGGACGTGTCAGCCAAGTTCAGCCACCATATCCATGGCCACGGGGACCGGGAAGATGAACACGAGGACATTTCTGTGGAAAATGGACATCGTTCCCAGAGACCATGGCGAGAATATGGGGACAGTGGAGATGAGGATGAAGACACCTCGAGGGAACATGGCCACCACCACCAAGGCCACAGGTACCGAGGCCACAAGGTGGGAAACGACAATGGCTCTGAGGAGGTCTTCACAGAGCAGGCCCATGGGCACAGAGGCCAGGGCCTTGAAGACACTGGGGACTCAGCTGAGCCTGGGAACCACTTCCCCAGCCACAGGGACCCCAGTCATGACAACGAGGATGAGGACGATGTGCTGTCCAGCGAACATCGCCGACGTGTCCCCAAGCATGCACACAGAGGCCACGGAGGGGAAGATGATGGTGAAGGAGAGGAGGAGGAAGAGAGGGAGGAGGAGGTGTCCTCTGAGGATGGGCACCAGGCCCACAGGCACCAAGGCCACAAAGAAGAGGATGATGATGGTGATGATGATGAAGAAGAAGATGACCATGATGAAGATGATGTCTCGACTGAGTATGGGCACCACCCCCGTGGGCACCAAGGCCACGAGAAGGAAGAGGATGAGGGTGTCTCAGATGAACGCCTGCATCCTGTCCCCAGCCACAGACACCGAGGCCACAAAGAAGAGGAAGACAGTGATGATGATGATGAAGAGGATGTCTCCACTGAGTATGGACACCACGCCCATGGGCACCGAGGCCACAAAGAAGAAGACGAAGAAAAAGATGACAATGACCATGATGAAGAGGATGTCTCCACTGAGTACGGACACCACGCCCACGGGCACCGAGGCCACAAAGAAGATGAGGAGACCTCAGATGAACACCACCATCACGTCCCTGACCAAGGCCACAGGCTCAGGGAAGAGGAAGATGAGGATCTGTCCACTGAACACTGGCACCAGCCTCCCGGACATGCCCAGCATGGCCTTGGAGATGAGAAGGAGGTGGAGGAGGAAGATGAGATCGCAGTCAAGTTCAGCAGCCATGTTGCAAGCCATCGACCCCAAGGCCACGAGAGCGATGAGGAGGAAGACTCCACAGAGAAGTACAAAACAGAAGTCCCTGGTCATCGCCACCATGGAGTCTCCAGGGAGAAAGATGAGGACATCTTTGCCGAGCTTGGCCCCCAGCCCCCCAGCCCCAGGCAACAGGACCAGCAGGAGGAAGGGATTGTCCATGGTCACAGAGCGTCCATCCTAGAAGATATCAGCCACCAGCCCCCAGAGCACGTGGGGGTCAGGGATAAAAGCCATTTGAAGGAGGGCAATTCTGGAGAGGAGGAAGAGGAGAAAGAAGACCACAGCTCCCAAGAGGACGATGATGAAGGCTCAGAGCAGGAAGAGGAAGAGGCCCGCCATGACAGCCTGGACCAGGAAGATGAGGAAGATGAGGGTGAAGGTCATGGCCTCAGCATGAGTGAGGAGGAAGATGAGGAGGAAGAGGAGGAAGAGGAAGAGAGAAAGGAAGAGAGGGCTGAGATTCGGGCCTCACTGAGCCACGGCCACAGGGAGGAGGGGGACGAGGAGGAGGAGGAGGAGGAGGGCCTTGAGGAAGATGAGCTCCCACTCACTGTCATCCCTAACCCCCTGGCTGGGAGAGAAGTGGCTGAGGATGGTTCCAGTGCAGAGGAGAGCGGTGAGGATGCAGGTAGGTGGCCTGGCTGGGTGGGGGTGGGGAGTAGCAGAATTAACCTGGGTCACCGCCACCCTCCTGTCCCCACAGGTCTGAAGGGCACCCAGGACTATGGGAACTACCAGCCAAAGTCGCTGTGTGCCTACTGCACCTTCTGCAATGTATGTCCCCAGCTTGGATCTGCCCACCAAGCTGTCCCTGAGGATTTGTCCCGGGGCCCTCTGAGCAAGGGAGTGACAGGGACAGGTCTGAGTGAAAAAGATACTTCTGGGGCCAACTGGAGGCCAGGAAGTGGGGTGCTGATGCAGGAAGGGGAGGATGAGAGGTGAACCACACCTGGGGCAGCAGAGACACAGCGCAGGCCTGGGCAAAGAGTCGAGGTCAGGAGGGACAGAACTGGAGACCGACAGGCAGAGGGGATGCGATGGGTCACTTGGGTCACCCTGAGATGGGGAGCCAGGGTCAGGGGTGCCAATTCAAGGGAAGATACTTGGCAGTGACCAGGGTGAGGAGTCTGGGGGGAAGGTGCAGAGGGTGGTGTGGACGACCCCCTTGTCCCAGTAGCGGGGTTAGGGTTTCCATCTAACCAGCTCCTCGGTCCCCAGCGGTGCACTGAATGTGAGAACTGTCACTGTGACGAGGAGAACATGGGAGAACACTGCGACCAGTGCCAGGTGAGACCTCTCCCCAGACCGGAGGCTCCACCAGGCCTCAGGACGGCCCGGGACCAGCCCTAAATCCTGGTCCCTGACCCCAAACTAACCCAACCCCTAACCCCTAATGCGCCCTTGGCTCCACACCCCTTAGGATTCCACTCCGTCCTTCAACTCCACCTGCACCCCAGGCCTGACTCTCTCTTGACCAGGATCTTTCTCGGTCCCACCCCTAGCACTGCCAGTTCTGCTACCTCTGCCCGCTGGTCTGCGAGACAATCTGTGCTCCAGGTGAGCACAGGGCGTGAAAGCCCTGAGCTAGGGGGTCGGGCGCCAAGGTGAACCCTGGTGGGGGCGGCACAAAATCCGAGTGCTGATGGGGTGGGGCTAGTTGGGGCGTGGCCAAGGCTTAGGTATGTGGGTGGGGCGGGGCCTGAGGCCAACGCCCAGGATGAGTGAAGGTTGAGGGGCGGGCCTTGAGGCGAGTGGGCGGAACCAAAGCATGAACCGTTCAAAGGCGCGGGGCCACTAGAGAACGGTTCCAGGCTTAGCGAGAAGGGGCACGGCCTTCAAAGGAGTCCCCCTCGGGAGCTCAGTTTGCCAGAATTAGGAAGAAGGGGAGGGGCTAGCCCTATCCCTGCACTTATGTAGTGTCCCTTTAATGTCGCTTGTGGAATCCTCCTCGAGCCTCCTCTCTCTGCTCCCCCACAGGAAGCTACGTCGACTATTTCTCCTCCTCCCTATATCAGTAAGTGTGCGCGGGGTGGGGGCACTTCAAGGGCCCTGTTTAGAGAAGCGCTGTCCCGCTATGAGTTATGGGGGGATCCTGGGCCTCCATGTCCTCGTCAGTGAAAGGGGCTGGGCAATCATCTCTAAGCATTCTGGGGCAACACTCGGGCTATATAACCTCTGCGTCCTCCTCTCCAGAGCCCTGGCAGACATGCTGGAGACCCCGGAACCTTGATCTGGCCCTTGGCTGCGGCAGATGTCCCCCACTGCCTTCCGACCCCTTACCGAGCGCCTATTTATTTCTCTGAATAAACGTGTTCCCCGAAACCTCACTGTCAGGCAGGGGCCGATTCTCCGGGCACCAGGGGATGGGGTCGGGGGCGCTGGGAACCTGACTCGTATGCCCCAGGAAGGAGGGCTGGGCTGAGGCATAAGGGGCCTGGGCTCCTGGGTCCCGGAGGAGGTGCTTCGCTTTCATAGGGTCCTGGCCAAAAAATCAGTCGACACGGGAGCTTTTTGAAACAGTTCTCTTTACCCGTGATCACTGAGTGACGCCTGGGGCCGGAAGGCCGACCAAGAGCCGGTGGCGAGGGCTCCCCCACCGTCCGCCCTCCTCCCACGCTACGTCGCTCACTGGCATCGTGGAAAGAGGATTCTCCCATGCAAAGCCCGGAGCCGGAGGGGACCTGGGGGCGCACATCTGCGCCCCTTGCCCCTGGGGCACGGACATGGCCACAGCACGGGGGGCGGGGAGGCCCCGGGGACACGAGACACGGGGTAGGGACAGGGGACCCCGCCCGCCAATGACCCCGGGGACTGGCTGCCGGATTCGGCGGGGCGGGACCGAGTGGCACAGGGGGCGAGGCTTGTAGCAGCGAGTCCCCCCTCCCCTCCTTTCGGACGGAGAAGGAAGACTTGGGCCCCGCGACTGGGCAGGGGAAAGGGGGGGCAGCCTTTCCCCGCATGCGGCCCGGGAGGGAACCCCCGCCCCCTTTCCGCAGGTGGAGGGCACCCGTCTCTCGTCGGAAACTGATCAATAAATTACAAAGTGGAGAAAAGGGAGGCGGAAGTTTGGGGCGGGATTTCTCCCTTCCATCTCCTGTCCCCCCCTTAGTCCAGTCCACGTGGTTTGGTCCAGGCCCAGACCACTGGGGAGGCGGGGACGCGCGCGCCCCCTGTCTGTACAGATGGTGCAGTCCGTGGCTGGAGCTCTGACGCTCTCTCCCGGGCGAGACCAGACTGGACAGCAGGGGGGCCGGCCCAGGCTCTGGGCGAGTCTTCCATCCGAGTGAGGTCACCTGCAGAGACACGGAGCAGTGCAGAGCGCGGTTAAGACCCACTGTGCCGCCCCGCGCCCCAGACCCCCCAGTACAGTCCTCCAATCCTCACCTGGAGGCAAACACTAGCAGGAGTAAGTCCGGACCGAAACTCCCTCTGCCCGGGAGCTCCCGGAAGTCTGCCCTGGAGGGGAAACGAGCAGGGGTTCGGCGTGGAGCGCCCCCGCCCACACCCATTTCCCCCCAGGGTTGCTGTGAGCTCGTCCTCAGCCCCAGGAACCCTCCCCCCAGTCTTCCCCTCCTGATATCACAACTCCACATAGTTTCCTTCCTCCCTTCCCCGCAGCCTGGGACTCGATCAAGGGGCCCCAGGTGGCTTTCGGTGGATTCACTTGGGGTGTGGGGTTCATCTATCCCAAGGAGAGTCCGGAATATCGGAGCGGTGCGTTTGTCAGGGGAACCTGGAAGGTAGAGTTGGTCCGTTTCCCGCTCTGGAGAAGGGGAGGGGCCGTCGCGTCTGGGGACCCCCCTCCACCCACCTTCCGGCTGCAGCTTTCGGAGAGGGAGCCCCGGCGACCCCAGGGCTCCTGCTGCAGCCGAACGAAAGTTAGGGGGCAACATCTCAGCCGAGTCGGGGGTTACTCCTCGAAGGTCCTTCTCTCGAAACATCTTCCGCCAGGATGGGGAGCGGCTGAAGGACTTGGCGCTGTCCTAGGTAGAGCAGCCGGCAGAGGGTGAAGGTCCCGAGCCCCGCTCTGCCTCCATCCCTTCCTTTGACCCCGCCCCTCTCCAGGTCACTACTCTCCCTTAATCCCGCCCCTACCCTCCCTGCCCCGGCCTCCAATCAGCACAGGTCCGCAAAGCCAAGCCCCACCCCTTCAGCTCGGATTCCGGAAGTGCTGCTAGGAGCAGGCCAGAGCTGCGGCCGCACTCACCTCGTCCAGCCGCCGGTCTGTGCCTAAGGAGATGAGGTTGCTGAATTCCTTCTCCAGGAGTTGCCGGGCCTGGAGAAGGAGGCAGGAGAGAGATTGGAGCGTGCAATCTGCGCTGGGAGAGCCCGGCCTGCTCCAGGCCCAGCGGCCACTCACCTGCGCGTTTTGCGTGGGGATCTGCAGGAGCAAGGCCAGGTCGGAGTAGTCGAAGGTCTCGTCCAGGGCGAGCAGCGCCCCGTGCACCCCGCTTTCCGTGAGGTTTGTGGCGAATTCCTTCAAGCCCAGCCCGGACACCCAACCCATGACTCGCTCATTGGACCACACCATCACGTCTGGGAACGGAAGGGACGCTCAGCTTCGCTCCCCCCAGTGCTCAGGCCTTCCTCTCCCCTGGCCTCTCTTTCCCACCGATCCCTACCCCTACCCCTCCACCTGGCCTACCCTCTTCTCACCTCGGATCTGGGTCTGGCTCTCTTCCCGCCTCCGCTCCAGGTCCTTCCGGTCATAGTTGAGCCGTTTCAGGCACATGATCCCATAATGTAGACTCACCCTGAGCAGCAAGGGAACGGGGATCACAGAGGACCCTCGGCAGCCCCTCCTGTGGGCTCTCCCCATTGGCTGTGCTACTCTGGGCAGGTCGGGGAGCTCCAGTGATCAGCCACACTGCTTGGTGGGCCTTCCCAGGAGGCGGGGCATTTTCAACACGCCGCTCCTATTGGCTAACCTGGCCCGGGTGTGGGGTTAACCAGTCAAGCTGTGTTCGGATCTAATCTTTTCCTATGGACCATGTTGATGCATAGTGCGCCGAGTCTGGATTTCTTGACAAACCCAAGCTGAAGGGCCAAAGATAATCCTAGGGATTTCCCATCACCAGCCCCACCAGCCACAGACTCTCTAGGGACGGGGCTTCCCCCCACCCCGCCGGCCAGGCAGCCCCACCTGTGGAAGCTGTCCACCATCTTGAGCTGGCCCCGGAGCTCCTTCTTGTTAAGGTGATCTAACATTCGGGCATCCACCAGCGACTCCATGAAGTAGCTGCGGTACTGGGGCAGCCCCAAGCTGGGCAGCCAGTCGTTTCCCACCCACTCGTGGTTCATGTCACCGTACGCCAGGATCTGGGACCATGAGGGGGGAATGGAGGAGGTCAGCCTCTCTGGGTCCTTCCAGTGTGAATAAGAAAGGAGTACAGTCCAGCCCCCAACCCAAGGTCGTCCTTCCCCCGCCCCAGAGCAGGACAGTGACCAATCCCTGCTTTACACAATGGACCAATCCAAAGTTGTCTTCTACACCTTCCCAATGACAGAATGGACTCAGCGTGGGCCTGGGACCCTCAGCATCACCGTCAGGCATGTAATTGGCAGAACCCAGATCCACACCCGGCCTACTGAAGTCAGTATGTACATTTTCACAAGATCCCCAGAGACTTGAACTATGCATTAAATTTCGAGAAGCATCGGTCTAACTAACTGTGTCCCAACTCAGTCCGACATCACTACTCTCCCAAGGCAGATGAATGGATTCTTCCAGCGTGGCTCCCCACAACAGAAGGCTGTCACTCCCGCAGTATCTTGAAGATACTCATCTAACGCTGCACCTGACCCAGGACCAAGTTCTGGATCAGCCTGAAGCCCTTCACTCCCGCTAGCATAAGCCACACTTCCCCTGGCTGGAAAACAAGACCACGGCCCAACATGGCTCCTCCGCCACAGCAGGGTCCTGTCTCTCCTTTCCCGAGAACAAAGCGTAGCTCCTCCCCCCACTTCTAATTCTGCCTGCTCTGCCTCACCACCCCCATAACCAGTTCTCTCCCTGGCCCAAGTGACACTGGAAACGCGCAGCAAACCCCCTTCCTAACCCTAGGGAAAGCAGGTGGCTAAGCATTGCCCTCCAGTCACAGGAAGGGAACAGCCCCTGGAGCCCCCCACAACCCTACAATGGCATGGGCAGAACAGGCTGGCTTCCACTCGCCCTCATCATCCCGCAATGAACCAGTCCAGAGCTGAGCTCGGTGTTGCGCCCCCCGCACTGCAGGACGATGGGACGTTTCGGGGGAGGGGTGGGCTCAGAGGGGAGGGGCGAACATGCAGCGTGCACAACCTGTTCATGCGCCCAGGCCCCGCCCCGCGCCCCTACCTGCTCCCAGCTGATCTCCTTGGTCTCCTGACCCGTTAGTGGGAAGAGGGGAGAGAAGGGGTAAGTTAAGGGGCAGGCAGAAGGGGACGGAAGGGACAGACAGACAGACGGCCACAGACTCGGTCCCTGCCCCCGCCCCCAAGGAGGGTTAGTGCCATCCCCTCGGCCGCCGGCAGGGATCACTCACGGGCTTCGTTGCGGCCGTCAGGGACTCCATCTCCTCGTGTGTCATCCACACGTTTCCTGTGGGCTGAGGAGCGGGGGACGTTAGGGGACAGAGGGCACTTCAGATGGGGGCAGGGAATGGGGTCGGACGCCGAGGCCCCTGGGACAAACGTTTCTGCGTATCCTGCTGTCTGCTGGAGGCCCCGCAGGGGCAGAGAAGAGGACTGATCCCTTATGGAGCACCTCTGGGGACCAGGCTGTGTGGCCCGCGCTGTGTGCTGCGCAAGTGACATCGCCGATCTGACCTCACACAGGATTGAGCAGGAGGTGACAGGCACAGCAGAGGTGGGGCTTGCTCCCATTGATTGAGTTACTGCTGCCGGCAACCCCACCAGTTAGGAATTCTTACTCGGACCCAAACGTTTGTGTGGGCCCTGGTGTCAGGCACCGCCAGGGGCCTGGGATATGGCAAGGAACTCAACAGGCAGAGTCCTTGTTGCAGCGGAAACACAATGACCAGATCATAAATATGGCTGGGTTTGGTGGCACACGCCAGTGATCCCAGCACTCTGGGAGGCTGAGGCAGGAGGATCACAAGTTCGGACCCAGACCAAGCAGTTTAGCAACTTAGTGAGATCCTGCCTCAAAAATAACATACAGTTTTAAAAGAGTGGGGGATGTAGCTCAGTGTGCAGGCCCTGGTTCAATCGCCAGTACCGAAAACAAGCAACCCACACTTAGGTGTGATAAAGGGCATGGTGGCTACAAAGGAGAAGATGCCGCTGAAGTAGTTTGGGGATTGACCTCCTGTTGGGATGGCCTCAAATGACATCTAGGCACCTCAGACAGACACACCCGTGTGGAAACAGCAGGTATGGCAAGTGGTTAATGACTGCTGGGTTAGACTTAACTACTGTACCTCTGAAACCTCGCTCGGTAAAAAGGTGGAAGGAAAGGAGAAAATGATTAGAAGGCAGGAGAGGCGATGGGGAAAACGAGTCGGTATTGCTGTGCTGGGGTGGAGCCACAGGTCTGGTGTGGACCCAGGGAAGGTCCCCGGAAGGAGGCGACATCTGCGCTAAGACCTCAAGATAACAAAGGGTCAGTCTTGGGAAAAACAAGCAAAGGGAGTATCAGGTGCCAGGAAGCAGAGTGAGTCGGGGAAGGAGGTGGCAGGGGCCGTTCGAGCAAGACCTGGCGCGACTCGCGCTGGGCTGAGAGGCGAGGAGGCCGAGAGGTCCGGCGCAATGATAGCCAATGGGAGCAGAGTCTGGAGGCAGAACTGGAAAAGAGCCAGGATTGGCTACTCCAAGGGTAAGGGGCGGGGCCTAGTGCGGCGAGGGCAGCGATTGGCCTCTGGCCACTCACCGTGCGGGAGGAGGCGGGCGCCGAGGGGGAGGTGAGCGAGACCATCTCCTGGATGGCGAGGCGCAGCTTGAGCCGGTGCAGCGGGTTGCTGATGCCGATCTCGCGCTGGATCTCCGTGTCCGACAAGTTGGCCATGATAGCACCGCTCTTGACGTTGGCCCGACAGGCGGCCACATACCACGCGGGCATGCCTACCCACAGCTGGAGCACAGTGGGACAGGAAGGGGAGGCCGGGGGGGGGCAGACCGAAAGCAGGGACAGGAACAGATGGGAGAGGCGAGCGGAGCGAATGCAGCCCCGGGGGACCGCGGGAGAAGGGACGGATAGGACAGGCGGGGACGGAGAGCAGAGGGAAAGAGAGGGATGGGAGACAGGAGGGGGATCCGGAGACCCCGGGAGCGACAGCGATTCAGTCGGAGCCGGGGAGAAAGAAATGCAGAAAAACAGACGGAGAATCCCAGAGACATGGGAGGACACAGAGGGACAATCGGAGAAATGACAGAGCAAGACCCAGGTGATGGGATCGAGGGCAGGGGTGGAAGCGGAGAGAGAAGCTGTTTCCACTGACAGGAAGTCTGCGGCCCCGCCCCGCCCCGCCCTGGGCCGAGGAGCACGGCTCAGCCTGGGTACCTCCAGCCAGGAGACCACGGTGGGCCCATCCCAGGCAGCGAAAGGCAGGCCCTGGCGACAGGCCTCTTCCAGGAGCTCGTGCCTGGGGAAGAGGGACAGGAGCGATCGGGCAGAGCCCCAGCCTTTCGGACAGAGCCCTTCACACACGCACGCGGACACATACACGCACAAGTAAATGTACTGCTTATGAATGTGCACAGCATGGCAGAAGGTCAAAATTACATGTGAATCTTTGTAAATCCAACTCCCCCATCCCCGCCAACAGAGAAAAAATAAGCCAGGTGTGGTGGTACACTTCTGTAATCCCAGCACTCTGGGAAGCCGAGGCAGGAAGATTGCAAGTTTAAACCCAACCTGGATGATTTCGTGGCTTAGAGAGACCCATTCTCAAAAAATAAAGGGGCTGAGGATGCAGCTCAGAGTGAAGGCCCTGAGTTCAATCCTCAGTACCAGAAAAAGAAAGAGAGAAGAGAAAGAGGAAAAACTCCAAGAGTTTCCTTGCAAGCAAGTTCAGAATCGTGGACACCCAGTTCCAGCATAATTTTGGTCTTACCTATATCCACGACCACCATCACCCTGCACACACACAAACATGCACATGCACACACACACACACACCACACACACACAGATACACACTCACTTCCGCTTGTTCCTCCGGTCCTTGTCTCCCGGGCCCGTGAGCTTGGCAAGCCCCAGGGGGTCGGTGGCCAGCGTCTCCTCTGAGGGCGTTCCAGCTGGGGGCAGGCAAGAGACAAAATTGGTAAAGTCTCAGTGAGGAGCTTCAGGCTGGGGTGGTGAGGATGCCCAGAGGCACAGGCCCTGAGGGAGGTGTGAGTGTGGCACAGGGAGGGTGCGATAAAGCGAAAGAGAGACCAGTGTTGCTTCTGGGCAAGGAATTGGACATGTCCTCAAAATAGTCAGGAAGATCACAAGTTTGAGCCCAGCCTGGGCAATTTACCAAGACCCTGTCTCAAAATAAAAATTAAAAACAAAATGGATGGGGGGGAGATGTAGATTGTCATGAGGGCCCTGGGTTCGATTCTCAGTACCACACATTTAAGAAAAAGATAAAATGAATTCATTTGCCCACCTAGGCAGTCCCCAGAGCACCCACTCTGTCTCCTTCCTCCTCTATCTACCTCTGAAGTCCTGCCGGTCCGAGTGCTAAGTGAATGACTAAATGAGAGGGTACGTGCCAGAACATCCAGTGACAGAGAAAAGACGGGGAGCACAGAGAGCAGGGCTGGGATGAGAACACTCACCCAGGGAAGAGCTGTCCCGGCCTGGGGGTCCCATCCGCCCTTTCTCCTTCTTGCCAAAGAGGCGGCCTATGGATGACTTGATGCTCTTCTTTTTGGGGGCTTTGTGCAGGGAATCTGGGGTACCCTCACTGGATGAGCAGGAGAGAGTAAGGACAGACTCCTTCTGGGGTGCCCCTGTCCTCCCAAGTCTTTGTCCACTCCCCTGTTCAGTCTTCCAAGCAAGCTCCTCCCATTCCCAGCCCTTGTGCCCCCCTGACCTTCCTCGCGAGGGTCCCCCGTCCTCCAGGGACCCTGCCTGCAGTGCCAAGGCCTGGGTCATTCTCTCCAGCCGGGCAGATCGAGGAGTGGGTGGTGGGGTGTCTCCTGGGATGGCTGGGCCCTCCCCTCGTGGAGCCCCGGCTTCCTCCTTTGGGACGTGATTCTGGGGACAGAGAGGTATAGATGCTGGATTAAGTCAGAGGGATCATAATGGGGCCTCCCCATTAACTGGGGTGTCTACAGGGGGTATCTGAGATGACTCTGGTCTGGGGCACCATATCTGAAAGCAGCCTAGATCAAGCCAGGAGCTGTGGCTCACATGTGTAATCCAGCACTCGGGAGACTGAGTCAAGAGGATTGCCGTGAGTTTGAGGCCAGCCTGGGCTACACTGTGAGAACTTGTGTCAAAAAAAGGAGGAGGAGGAGGAGAAGGGGAAGAGGAAGAGGAAGAGGAAGAGAAAGGAGGAGAAGAAGAAGAAAGCCTAGATTAAGAGTGGGCCATAAAGTCATAGACAGCAGTTCCCTGGTGCTTGACAAGCTCGTATTCATAGTAGCTTTGCTTTGCTGTCGGGAGTGAGATACGCTGGGCCTCAGTGCTGAGGAGTTACAGGGCCTCCACTCGGAAAAGCTAGGTTTAGGCAAATAATAAGGTCTCTTTGCATCTCTCTAAGTTCAATTCTAAGGATCTCATTGTAGTTCTCAAGTGTATGTTTTGTTTGGTTTTGTTTGGTACCGGGAATCGAACTCAGGACCTTGCACTTGCCCGGCAGGCACTTGTGCCACTGAGCTATATCCCCGGACCTCAAGTGTGTGTTTTGTTAAAGTAGCATTTTTTAAAATCCTATGTAGCTGGACATAACACAGTCTTGTAGTCCCAGCTACTCAGGAGGCTGAGGCAGGAGGATCGCTCAAGCTCATGAGTTGGAGACGAGCACTAGGCTGGGCAATACAACAAGACCCCCATATCAACAACAACAACAACAAAATCCTCTGCAGAATCTAGAGGCATAAGACAGGGAAAAGTAGAACGGATGCGACTGAGGTGGAATTGAAGCTTCTGGAAACCAGCGTCTCAGCTTCCCCGTTGTCCTCTGAGTGGGAACTTCCGGGGAAAGCTAAGCATGCCTTAGAAACGCCGGTGTTGGGGGCTGTTGCTGCCCTCTGTTGGGAACCCCTGCTTCTGACCTCTCCCCCACCCGCCCCGCTGCGGAGGCGCCAGAGCACTCACGGCCTTGTCGGTGCCCTCTCGGGCAGGGCTGGGCGGGGCCAGGCGAGGAGTGGAATGGCCAGAGCTGGGGGGGGAGGGGCTGGCGAGGGTCGAGGTGGTGAGGGAGGGGGGCAGGGAGCAGCTGCTGCGGTAGCGGCCCAGGGAGTCCAGGCCGGAGCTGGACACTCGGCTCTCCAGCTCCTCTGCCCTCTGTTCTGTTGTCTCCTTCTCCTCTTGGATCAGCCTGGAGAGAGAAACAGGAGACCACGTGAGAGGGAGCCTGGGACCGCCACGGCTGGAAAGGCTTGGGGTTAAGGGGAGCAATGGGGAAGGTGCGGGAAGTCAGAGGGCTTGGTGGATTCCCCAGGGCCTCTTGGGTTCAAGGGGAGCCATGCAGTCATGATGGTCTCAGGAAGTCACGGAAGCATGAGAGCGGCATCAGGCTGGCCCTGAGCATAACTACATATGTAGTTCTGTAAAATCATAAAAAGACAACCATGGGCAAGAAAGAATGTTCCTGGGCCGGTGAGATGGCTCAGCAGCGTAAGCGCCTGCCCGGCAAGCACGAAGGCCCAAGTTCAACTCCCAGAATCCACATACAAAAAAGGGCCGGTGATATCACTCAGCGGTACGGGCGCCTGCTGGCGCGCGAGGTCCTGAGGTCGACCCCCGGTACCCACAAAAAAAAAAAAAAAGAAAGAAAGAATATTCCAGCCGGTACAGGATGCCTGTAACCTCAGCACTCAGGAGACTGAGGCAGGATTGCCACAAGTTCGAGGCCAGACTGGACTACATAATGAGTTCAAGGTCAGCTGTAGCGAGACCCTGTCTCCAAAAGAAAAGATAGAGAGGGAGAGAATGTTCCAAGAAATTGCAAGAGCAAGGCCACAGTAAGATCAGGGTGAGACCAGGGACTCTGAGGTAAACCAAGGTCCGAAGTCATTCAGTACATGACAGTCAATAAGTCAGAATTTGAGCTGAAGGTGGTGGTCGTGTTGGTCCACTTGCTGGAAGCCCATGCGTTGTAATAGAACTTCAAGTAAGTAACTCCTGCAAAGTTGGGATAGACATCCATGGAGGATTCTTAATAAAAGGAGGGCTTTTGTTCTACTAGTTAGAAATTATCTGTGCATGGAGTTGAGGTTCTTGATTAATGTGTTAGTGTGAGATTCTGTTTTGTTTTGTTTTTTGGGACCAGGAATCGAACTCATGACCTTGCACTTGCCAGGCAGGCGCTGTGCTGCTGAGCTATATCCCTGGCGCTAGTGTGAGATTCTTGATGTTTCTGCCTGGGGACCTTGTTGTACGGAGATTCTGAGATTCCTGGGAGATTCTGTGTTCTGGTTATGCGAAGCCATGCAATCCATGGTGTACTGAAGGTCTGGATGTATTGAGTTGAAAATAGGGTTTGTTTTGTGATACTGGGGATGGAACCCAGGGGTTCATGCCTGCCCAGCAAGTACTCCACCACTGAGCTGCACCCCAACCCAACACTGGTATTTTGGAATGCAGGCTCTGTTGTGCCTGGAAGTTGTGAGAACTGCCTGAGAGTTCTGGATGCATCGCAGGGGGTTCCCAGACACCGGAGGGAGTGCCGCGCTGACAGAATTCCTTGAGGATGGGGGAAAGAAGCTGGGCTCTGGCCTGGCTGTGGGGTCGGGCAGGGCAGGGCAGGGCTGGGCGAGGGCTCACTTGATCTCCTTGTTGATGGCCTCCAGCTGCTCCTGGAGCATGATGGCCAGCGTCTGCACATCAGCCTGCCCGCTGGGCGACAACAGCTCGGCGCCGAACATCCCTTCTGCCTCTTCCTCATCTGAGCCATCCAGCTCCCCAGGGAATGGGGGTGGCATGGACCCAGCAGGGGTGGAGCGCTCCCAGTCCTGTCTGTGTGAGGACAGGACGCAAGGTGGGTCAGGGCCATGGTTGGCACTGGGTCTTCACTCACCAATCCTGACTTTGTCCACTTGCCCTGGTGTCTCCCAGCAGACTTCATTTGCTTGATGGCTCTCTCTCTTAACCACGCCCCCAACTTGCCAAGCCACGCCTATAGCAATGACTTCGCCCCTCCTCCATGCCTATTTCTTTGGCCCCAGCCCACATCCGTCTTCACCCGGGCCCACCCAGGCCGGATTCTGCCCCCTCCTCCCCTTTACTCTCAGGTGCTCACCTCGTGCCAGGACGTTCCCATGGTGGAGCAGCAGGTAGGTGGAAATGATGGAGTTGCAGGAGAGTAGAGAAGGGAAGAGAGGGGAAAGGTGAGTCCAGAAGACCCTGGCTCTCAGCCCTGCTCCTCTCTGAACCCCCTGGAGTGGCCTCCATTCCCCACCGCTGCCCGCCCAAGCACTGCACAGTCCAGGGCCCAGAGGCGGCTGCTGACCTTGGAGGGCTCGTCTTTGACCCCCGACCAGCGGCCCCTCTTGCCTGCCCGGCCACTGCCAGCCCCATATGGGTCCAGGGGGGCACCAGAAGGTAACGTAGGTGCCTGAGAGTAACGGAGCTCCAGGGCACTGCCAGGGAGAGACCTGTGGGCATAGGAGGACAGTCGGGGGTCAGGGAAAGGGAACAGAGGTCAGGGGTCACAGGGACAGGCCTAGGCACAAGTGTCATGAATCTAAGGTCAAAAATAAGAGGGACGTGTGGGAGTCTCTGGAGGACAGTGAGTAGGGATCAGAAAAAGATGAGCTTGACCAGAGGGGACACAGGGCTGCTGTCACCTGGAATAGGAGGAAGGTGGCCTCCCCCGAAGCTGGTCGATTTCCATCTGCATCCGCTCCATCTCAGCCAAGAGCTGCTCCTGGGGAAGGGGTTGGAAGCGCCGGGTCTGAATCTGCCCCGCCCAGGACTACAGCTTCCAGCCTGGCTGATCCCACCTCAGCAGCCGCCGCCACCCTCTACCCCCACGTCCCAGGCCCCACCTTGTTCAGCAGCAGCTCGTCCTGCAGCTTCTTCATGTTGGCAATCTCCTCGCTGAGCGAGTTCTGCGGGGACAGGGCTGAAGTGAGAGCGAGGCTGGAGGGGGCTCTGCCCTGGCGCTTGCTGCGGCCATCAGCGCGCAGCGGGGTGAGGGCACCAGCGGGAGGAGTGGGGACATAGAGTGAGTTGCAGAGAAGGGAGGATTGCGGAGCAAATCCCGGGAGCCCGGGATTTGATGTCTTTGTGATTTCCAAGAATTCAGGGTTTAAGGGTCCATACGGTTTGGGGCTTTGGGAAAAGCCAAGGGCTCGGGGTATGGACGCCCCTAGAAATCAGCTCTTGGATGTTTAGATGACGAGAAAAATGTGTCTCAGCAACGGAGCAGACTGGAATGCAGGAATCCGGGTTTAGGTAGATGTCATTTAACGGATCTAGGGAAAGTCCGGGTGGGGCACACCTTTTCCTCCAGCGCCCCCATGCGCTCCTTGAGGTGCAGTTGCAGCCGTTCATTGGACTCGCTCAACAGCTTGTCAACCGTCTCCGACAGCCGCTTATTGTGGTCGTCGTTCATCTTTTCCCGCTGCCGTGCCTGCGCAAAGAAAAGCAGGGTTTTTAGCGGCGCACGGCTTGGTCCTGCCCTAGCCCTGCCTCCGCGCCGAGCCCCGCCCCCTCACCTAAGCCCCACCCCAGACCCAAGCCCCATCCCCTGCAGTCCTCAGTCCCCTCACCCGCTGCAGCTCCTGGTTCTTCTCCTCCAACTGGGCCTCCAGCTGCCGAAGCCGCTCCTCAAAATTCCCGTGACGTTCCTCAGCCTGGCAGACAAAACCCACGGCCTCTGACTGTGCTTCACTAGGCTGGGTGCAAGGCCCCATCCACCGTGTACCAGGCTCCTCCCCTGCCATTCAGGCTCCGCCCAGTGCACTTTCCATCTAATTTTCTCAAGACTTGTTCTACCCACCTCAGGCTGCAAGCCACTCTATTTTTTTTTTTTTTTTTTTTTGAAACTGAGGATTGAACCCCAGGGCCTCTGCAATCAGCTACATCCCCAGCTCTTTTTAATTTCTTTCTGTCTTTTGTCTTTTTTTTTTTTTTTTTTTTCCTATTTTGAGACAAGAGCTCGTGAAGTTGTGCAGGCTTGGCTCAAACTTGGAATCCCCCTGACTCAGCCTCCCAGAGCGGAGGGATTACAGACGTGAGCCACAACACCTGGCTCTAGACCACTCATCCTTTCAGTTCAGACTACAGCACGCAGTCCCCTCTCATTAAACCCCCAAGCCCTGCCCCATGCCAAGTCCCTTTCCTTTACCAGACCCGGGGCCTCAGGATCTCCCTTCTACCCCTGCGGATTCAAGGCCGCCTTCTTTAGGCCCCGCCCCAATCGGCCTCCCCTCACCTTGTTGAGCGCAGCCACGCGCTGGGCCAGCTGCGCCTCTATCTCTGGCAGGGTCTCAGCCTTCTGCAGCGTCTGCTGCAGCTTCTGCTTGGCATCGTCCAGCCACTCAGCCAACTGCCGGCTCTTCTCTTCACTCTGGGGCAGGGACAGGCAGAGGGATGGAAAGGGCGAAGTCCTGTGGGCATAGTCTCGCCCACATCGTCCCTCAGTGAGGGTGGGGTGGGGGTGCACGGTAGCACTCACCTGCCGGTACAGCGACTCCTTGCTGGCCAGTTCGTTCTCCAGCTTGTCATTGGCGTCGTGCAGAGACGTGGCCTCGCGCTGGGCGCTCAGGTAGCGCTTCTCCAGCGTGGTGATCCGCTCCTCCATGTCCTCCCGCTGAGCCAGCGCCTGGGGGGGGGGGTGCGGCGATATGGACTACAGCTCCCAGAAGCCCCTGGAGTATACGAGGCTTAGAACCCGGTGCAAGGCCGCCCAGGAATTCCTGGGAAATGAAGTCCCCTGCCCTCTGGGTGTCAGGAGGATGGTACCTTAAGTCCCCTGACACCTGAGAGTTAAAATGGTGTGCCACACCTCCCATAGCTTCTAGGGCACTTCTGGACGAGACTTTCACTACAGATGGCCCGAAGGTCACTGCGACATGAAGTTCCCACTCAAGCCACCTATGTAAAACACCAAGCCTTAGGTTTCCCAACCACTTCCAGCACAGCATGGGTTTAGAATTACAGAGCACGTGCACCCGTGTCTCGTGGGCATCAAATCCCCTTCCACCTAGAGAACTACACTTCTCAAGCCACAAAGGTAGCACAGGCTTAGAACCCGGAAGAGGCGCTCCAGGCTCTGGGGAGTGATAAGACTCTTGTCTGGGAGCCCTGGTGGTGGTAACACACTTCTCACAGTGCCCATGGCCTACAGTCCTTGATGAAAGCCCAAGCAGAGGAGAAGAAATCAAGTGCTCACTCTACTTTCTCAAGCACTGCCTTCAGGAATCCAGGCCCCACACTTCCCTGGAGGATTAGGGATAAGGGAATTAGTAAACCAGGAAGGGTTCAAGGCCAACAAAAGATTCAATTTGAGACTATGGTAGTGATGCATGCCTGTGATCCCAGTACTCTGGGAGGCTGAGGCAGGAGAATCACAAGTTCAAGTCCAGCCTGGGAAACTTAGGCTTTGTCTCAAAATTTTAAAATAAAGAAGGCTGGGGATGTAGCTCAGTGTGAATGCCCTGGCAGCAACCTCAGTAACACTTGCATGCACACATGTGCGCACATACACAGATTCAGTTTAGGAGCACAAGAGGATGCTCACAGTAACATAATAGCCAGGCAGTCACTGAGGCCTACTCCGTGCACACATGAGCCTCTGAAAGGGTCACAGGCCACTTTCCAAGCTTAGACAGGAGGGTCCACACAGCTTGACGACTGCATCTGCATCTGGGTTCCACCATTCATGAGCTCAATGACTTTGGCCAAAAGAGAGGAGAACCCTGAGAGGAGGAAGGGCAAAGAGCAGCACAGGAGGGGCTTCCGCCTCACCTCCTTGAGGTCGCGCTGCAGCTTGGAGTTGGCTTCCTCAGCCTTGCCCAGCTCGCGGTGAGCAGTGCCCAGCTCCTCCTCCAGCTGGCTCATCTGACGGCACAGCACGGCCAGGCGCTCCCGCAGCTGGCACACCTCCACGCGCTGCCGCTCCAGGGCCTCCTCCAGCTCTGCGGTGCGCCGGCTGGAATCCCCGGCAGGACCCAGGCCGTTGGCAAGGGTCTGGAGTGAGAGAGGAGAACAAAGAAGTCAGAGCAGGGAGCGTAGAGATGTAGAGGGAATGCAAGGAGAAGGCTGATCAGCTGGGGTGATGGCAGCTGAGGATTGAAGATCATTAAGGATCATTCAGATAAGAGCCCACCGGGGTCACAGAAGGTCACAGAGGTTAGCTAGGTGACCCGAATCAATGGTCAAAAGCCAGAAAGGGTGCTAGGAGTTCACATGGCTTAGGGTCAATGAGGACCATAACAGACATAAATGACCATCCCAAAGTCAGGGAATTCGGAGGTGTCACAGAGAAGGGTCTTTCACCTCTCACCTGCCCGTCTCCATCCTTGCCCGGCTCTTCCAGCCCTGACCTCCGCCTGGACAGCTGGTCTCGAAGGCTCAGAGTCTGGAAGAGGAGGCGAGGATCAGAACAAAAGGCTCTGGGAACCCCTGTTTTACTACCCACAGGAAGGTGGAGGCTTCCTCTTCAGTCCCACCTTTTCCATTTAACCATGTTTTACTTAGTCCCAGCGTGAGCCCCAGGCCCAAGTTCTCCCCTTAGTCTCACTCTCGCTGGGAGGGTCTCCCCTAAGCCCTGCCCAATACAATCTTCCCTAGAAACCCCACTGGCTTCTTTCAATGGTGCAACACTATTGGTTGTCCGCCTAATGAGCTCCGCCCATTGGTAGTTCCTAAATTCTGCCCCAGGGAGTCCACCTCCCTTCTAGGCCACGTCCCCACCTCCTGATTGCTCAGCTCCAGTTCCTCCTCCAGCACAGCCACTCGCTCCAGGGCCATCCGAAGCCGCTCCCGGACCTGGGGACAGGGAGTGGGGGACAGAAATGAGATGGAGACCAGACTCAATCTGGGACAGTTGAGGCTGGCCCGAACCCCGCCGCCCTGGGACTCACCCGATAGGGCAACATAAGGATTCCTCTCTCTAAATGAGTGTGCAGCTCCCATCAGATGCCAGGCCGCCTCCCCCACTGGCAGCCCTCTCTTGAGCACCCCATTTTACAGTATTTTTATATTATCAACCATTCAGGTCACAGCCCGTGAAGCCTGTCACAATCGGTCACAGTAAACTTCCTACCACTTAGGACATGCCCAGCAAATCACAGCCAGACTCTCCCCCACTCTGGACGGCCCCAATCAACCAGAGTTTCTGTTCTTCATCCGGCTCTTCCGGTTCTCACACCTTCTCATCCAGGGCCTTGTGGTGCTCGAAGAGGGACTTGAGCGCCTTGAGCACCTCCACCTCGGAGGAAACCCCGCCGGGGGACTGGGCCTGGCGCTTCACCACTGTCATGCGCAGTGACCTTTCGTGCCTGGACACCAGGCACTCTAGATGTTCCAGGAGGAGCTAGAGGGATAGAACACCAAGTCAAGGAAAAGGCAGGCCCAGCGCTCAGGAGGCTGAGGCAGGAGGATCACTGCGAGTTCGAGGCCAGCCTGGGCTACAAAGTGATTTGAAGGCCAGCCTGAACTGCATAGTGAAACCCTGTCTCAAAAAGACCAGGGGAAAGAAAAAAAAAAAAAAAAAAAGGCAACGGGGAAGGGGCAGGTCGAGGGAGGGGTGACAAGTGGAGCGGACGTGTAGAGGAAGAGGTGGAGCCAAGCACAGGCATGGAGAGAGGTCAGAAGAAAAGAGGGATAGTAGGGACAGAATCAAGGAAGGGAGGTGCAAGAACAGGAAAAGGTTATAGAGGTCAGAGAGGGGACATAGAGGAAGGAGAGGGACCAGAAGAGGCTGCTAGCCGGGAAGTGGGAGCCGGGAAGAAGACAGGAAAACAAGATGTGGGGGGATGGGTCAGCCTGAAACGCGGAGGCCACGCCCACCCGCCTTAGGCCACGCCCACGCCCTCACCCTCGTGTTGTTCCGCTCCGCCTTCAGCTCTGCAATCTCTTCCTCCCTTTCCAGCAGCTGCTCACGACATAAGTTCAGCTCCTTCGTCAGAGCCGCGAACTCCTGTCCAGCCGTGGGCAGGATCGGGACAATCGGATCAATCCTTTCCCTGTCCCCATCAGTTCAGGACTAAACCCCGCCCCTTCGTGCCCTCAGGCCCCGCCCATCCGAACAAGCCTCTCCCAGACCACGCCCTTCCAGGGACCAAGCACCGCCCTCCCCGCTGAGGCCCCGCCCCGGCCCCGCCCAGACCTGGGGCAGCGCGATGCTGAGCTGGCGCTGCAGCGAGTCCTTTTCGTGGCCCAGCTCGCGCAGCCGTAGCTGCGCCGTCGCCAACCCGTCCTGCGCCTCGCGCAGCGTCTCGAGCAGGCGCTCGCGCTCCGTGAGCATGGTGACCATGAGGCGCTCCAGCTCGCCACCCGCCTCATCCGGGCCCAGCGCCGAGCCCCGCCGGCCATCCTCGCTGATGGTGGGCATCACCTCGCACATCATGGCGGCGGTGCCGGCCTGCGCGTGTGGGAAAGGGGCAGGGACCAGAAAGCAGCCCGGTCAGGGTACAGGCAGACGGCCGAAGCACCTACACTCGGATGCGTCCCGGGGGAGAAACAGGTGCGCGGATCCAGGCACTGCACCGGAGAAACTGACACCCAGCCACTCTGATCATGACACGGGGAAACTGAGGCACCAACACCAGGGACTCCATCAAGGAACCTAAGGGGTTGGCCAGCAGGTGCTGCCAGGGGAAACGGTCCTGTCCATTTTAAGCCCGTCAGAGAATAAACTGAAACCCGTTGCTGTCAGAAAAACAGCCCTGGCCACGTGGGTGAGAGCATTTAGGGAAACTGAGGCCAGACCTCAACAGGCACAGACAACAAACCTGGCCCACTAAGAGAAACACGCTGGGTGACCCAGGCGTCTTCCGAGCGAATGTAGAAGAATCAGTCTCTACCTATTTTGACTCTACCTAGTATCCTCACCACCCCCACCCCCTACACCACCCCACCGCACAGGTGGCAAAATCGAACCCCCAGCCAGGACCACCCCTTTCAGAAAGCAACAGGGCTGGAGCCACAGAACAAGGTCATCTGTAATAACATCACAGGGAGGGTCCCCACCCACTATGCAGCCCAAATTGTCCTGCCTCCTTCAGTTTCCCAGATATCAAGACCCTGGCTCCAGGAGAATGCGAAGACCCACACTCCATTTGAAAAAATAAAAGTAAAAAGCATGGCAAGGGGCGGGGCTGTGCTAGTCATCTCCCTCTTCAAGGCCCCAGAGTCCCAGCTCTAGCTCCCGCCTGCCTCAGCTCACAGAAGTCTGGCGCCCCCTTCCCGCCCCAGTCCTTCTCATCCCCTAGGAGTCCAAGCCTCCAGCCCCCTGCTCCCCAACCCCGGCGTCAGAGGCCACACCCCCTTCTCTTAGACGCAGAAATCCCAGCCTCAGACGCTTCCTCTCCCCCGTAGGGGTCCTAAGAGTGCTTGCTCCTCCTGCCGGATCTGGGAATTTGGGGTGCTCCCGCAGCCCCCGTGGGGTTGACCGAGGGTGGGGAAGAGGAAGGGGCAGGGTTTCTGGGGCGGGAAGGCGGGGCTTGGGTCCCAGGAGCCTGAGACCGTGCTGGGATGGAGCGAGGTCCTCTGAGCCGCTCCCTGGTACTCTTCAGGCCCGACAGGTCCGGCTGGCCCGGCCGAAAGCGGGAGAGACTTTCACTTGTTCCTTTCTGTCCTCCCCAGGAGTGGCAGCATAACCGGTTTGAGAGAGGATAATTCTCAACCCCGCCCAACTTGCAGATTGGGCCCACAGCCTATAACTGGGGCCTTGGACTCCCAGGAGGACTCTGGGGCTTGGGAGAGGAGGCAGCTGTGAGCCTGCACTCTTGGGTCTTTGTAGTGGTGCATCTGAGAGCCCAGACCCTTGAATCCCAGCAGTCAGAGACGAGATTCAGGAAAATGTTTATGGAGAGCAGGCCAGCCTAGGCCAAAACCCAGTAGGACATTTCGAACCCACAACCTGCTTAGAAGATGCGATACAGCATGTTCTCAGGAGGCTGCTCTAGTACCTTAGATTAATTCTGGGGATAGAACACAGGGCCGGGCATAGATCTATGGAGTGGAGATCATGAAGACACGACTGGAGGCAGAAAGAAGCCGTGCTTCCATGTCTGCCGTGTGTGCGGGGTAAGATCCACACATTAGGCTAAGCAGAGAAACAGTCTAGAACCGAGAATGGGAACTTAGAACCAGCCGAAAGCAGCCCCATAACTTAGAGTGTCTGGGTCATCCCAGAACCCCAAACACAGAGAGGAGCACATGAAATGCAACACATAGCAAGATGAATGTGATGTAATCTAGAACTCAGAACCCACTAGGGACCAAGGGATTAACACAGAATAAAGCAGGAGTCACATTCTTGGTTTGTGATCAGATGACAAACTCAGTAGAGCATATGCCTAGCATGCACCCAGCCCTGAGTTCAATCTCCAGCACCTGGAGGAGGGGGAGGAGAAATGTAGAAGACAAACGAACTAACCAAGATGAACTACTGGTAGAATCAGAAAACAAAAGACATGCTCTGGAACTGGGGTTTAGCTCAGTGGAATATCACTTGCCTAGAATATCCAAGGCTATAGGTTCAATCCCTCACACTGAAAAAAAAAATGACCTCTAGAATTCAGAACACGCCATAGGTATGAAGAAAAACAGAGACAGTAACAAGGAGTTTGCCTGGAACTTGGAAGTGCCTGAAGGAAAATGCAGAAGAATTGGGATAAGATTAAGCAAGAATTAAGAATTTCCTGGGAGCCAGGCATGGTGGTGCATGCCTGTAAACCCAGTACTTGGGAGGCTGAGGCAGGAGGATCATCATAAGTTCAAGGCCAGCCTGGGCTACATAGTGAGTTCAAGGCCAGCCTGAACAACATAGCAAGATCCTGTCTTTAGAAAGCAAAACAAAATAAAAAAAGAATTTCCTGAGATCAAGACTGAACTGGCAAGGGAGAGGCGTGTTCTGGAAATGGGAAGATTCTAAGCTGAAGACTCTGGAGGAGGAGAGAGCCTAGAACATGCTTAGGATGCCAAAGTGGCAGATGGAGGAGAAGTCCACAGTGTGCCAGGTAACAAGTTCTACACTAAGGCCACTGCAGAAAAAAACACAAAGAAGGTGGCCATGGATGGGCCTAGAACCTAGAACCTGAGGAAGAAAAATGAAATGTAGAACACTTTGTGGGCAATCTTCTAGATTTAAGATTGTGAAATAAGATGGAACGTAGAACAAAGAAATTGCTTTAAAATCGATAGCACACCTTAGAGGAAGGGTAGAGCACATAATAGAACAGGCTCTTTCTAGAAGTTAGAATGTTCCTGGGAAAAGAATACAATCTAGAATGCCAAGGATGTGGACACTTCTAAAATGGAAACTTAGCAGAGACTAAGTAAGAAGTGGTTGCTAGAAATTTGGGGCAGGTCTGCAGAGAGAGTGAGATCAGAATTTGACTTGGGGACATTATCTAGATATTTGAAAAGATAAATGGAAAAAGACACGACTAGAATTTAGCAGCTGGTCTAGAACTTCAATTGTGCCCTTGGTGAAAACAGAACAGAGATGTCACCTGGGTGGTTCTAGGACTTAGGAGAAATCTAGAACATGGAGCAAAGGCACTGAGTGACTAGAGACGTGGAAGCCTGCAGGTAGGTTCTAGATCACCCGACTAGCATAGTAGACCTCAGAATCCCTGTGGAGGAGGGGATGGATGATGGGCTCACTGGCCTCAGAGAGTGTGCTCCGGTGACATCAGGACATGGGGCTCAGAGGCGATGCAGTGCTGGAAACATCTCAAGAGTTGGGGTTTTAGGGGCGAAGGGAGAGTGGATTCCAGAATCCTAGTGTCTGACATGCCGCGAGGATGAGAAGGTTTGTCAAAGCCGTAGGAGATGTGAATTTGACGAGAGTCATGAGGTCGTGAGGATCTAGGTCCCTGAAAGTTCAATCTGAGAAGCTGGATGCCAGCGAGGACAGGGGTGCTGGACTCCTGAACCCTTGTGGAGGTGGAAGACGAGAAGTTGGAAGCTTAGAGCCTGAGTCTTTCAGGGAGGGAGGGCTGGGGCAGTTGGTCTGAGTAAAGGCTGATGAGCAGAAGCTCCAGGGTCCTGTAGGGATGTGGGACTGGGGACCAGACACTTAGGTCGTGAAGCAGGGAGGGTGGACAGAAGCCGAGGAATTACATTTCAGATCCAGCAAGGAAGCAAGTCATGGCGCCTGAGTTCCTAAAGGAGCAAATGCTGGGTATAAGGAGGCTAAGTGGGTTTGTCTGAGGGGCACAGGGACTGTTCAAGTAGGTGCTCTGGGTAGGGGGCAAAAGCTGGGACACGGGATTCCTGGGACTTATCAGTCCGGTCCGGCAGATGGGTGAGCAGTGACTGCCTCCCAGAACCGGTGGGAGCTGGGTGCCAGGTGCCAAGGTCCCTGAGGTGGACCGGGCAGGAACATTCAGTAGCCCTGGCTCCTCAGGGAGCGGCTAATGTCCCGGAAACCTGGGGTGCTGAGGACGAGGCCGAGTCTGGCCAGCAGGATCCTGCCGCACGGTTCGGGGAGGGCCCGGGTATCCCCAGGTCACAGGCGCGGCGGGGGGTGTCCCCCCTCGCCGTCTGCACCCCCTCCCTGGCGGCAGCGGCACAGGGTGGGGGAGCCAGGCTGCCGGGCGCGATGACCATGGACAGCTCCGGAGCGGGCCTGTGCCCAGAGCGGCCGGCGGCCTGCCTGGCCGAGGGATGCGGCCGAGGTAGAGACCCGGACGGGGCGCGGATGGGGGCGATGCCGGCGCCCGGAGGAGCCTGACAGTCGCGGCTGGCGCCCGGGGCGGCCGGGACTGGGAAGCAGAGCGATCAAGGCTCGGGGGGGCCCGCGGCTGGATGGGGGAACCCAAGCTCCTGGGCCCCGGAGGAGGCGCAGGGAGGCAGCACGCCCGGGATTGTGGGGTTCGACTGGGGACTCTGGGCGCCAGGAAGGGGACGCTGAGTCTCCAGGGTCGGGCAGTGGAATCTGGGCTCCAGGGTCCCGGGGGATGAGCCCGGGAAACAGGATCTCCGGGAGGCGGGGGAGGCTTGCCCAGGGTTCCCGGGGTGGGCGCTGCCGGGCGGGCTGGGCCGGGCGCTTACCTACCTGGTCCGCGGCGGCTGCGGGCGGAGCTGGGCTGCAGAAGGGACGTGGGGTGGGGTGGGGGACCGGGCGGGGCCCCTGGCGGCGGCCGGGGCCCGGATCTGGAGCTCTGGAGCCCTGTCTCCGCCACTCGCGCGGGCTCAGCGTCTCCTACTCCGGTTTGGGCGCTGGGGACCCCCCCCTCCCCCTCACAGCCTCACAGCCCTCTACCCCCTAAAATAGCCCCTTGCCCCTGTCGCCGTTCAGCCTCCCCCCGCGAGGCCGCAGCCGCCAGATCCAGGGGTGCCCACCAGCGCCCCCCAAATCCCACCTCCCCCCCAAAATTTCTTCTTTTCTCCCCCTCCCCCCCACAGCTCCCAGGCGGTCGTGGCCCCTTTAACAGGAGACTGACAGACGGCGCCGAGTGGCCAATGGGAGGCTGTGTCCGCGCCGGCCGGCAACTAGGCCCCGCCTCTGCACCGGTAGGGAGGGGCCGCGCGGGCGGAGAGCGGGAGGCGGGGCTCAAGGTGCGTCGGCCAATAGATGCACGGCGTGCGACCGCTGGGGCGGGGGGCGGAGCTCAACAGGGGGATGATGTCACCTGGAGCTAGTAGCTCGCGGCGTGGACCGCGACCCCCGACCCCAGATCCTGGCGGTGGCGCGCTCCGGCCCTCGAGCTGCACGGGACGTGAGGACTAGGCGGGCAGCGGGATGGGGATAAAGGTTGGATTTTAAGGGAAGGGCGGCTCCCGGAAAGACGTGCTTTGGTTGGAGGTGGGGTGAGTGCCCGATGGGGGAATGCACCTTGTTCTGCACCCCTGCGCCCGCCTCAGGAACTGCATGCGGCACCCCCATCCCCGACTCCCACGCAGACGGTCGTGCGGCCTGCAGGGCTCCCCCGGCGGACGAGGCTAATGGTTCACTCCGCCCCGCCCACACTGAGGCCGCCCACTGGCTGCTGCTGGGGCTCAGGACTCCTCGGTCAGACCAAACGCGGAGGAAAGGGTCGCGCCCGGCTCTGACCCTTTTAAGATAGGGGGCATTGTCTTTAGTGCCCCCACAGCCAGACCCAGACCGGGTCCTGGCCTCCACCTCGGACTTGCCGCTAGGAACCCGGCCGGCCTCCACCTTTCAGACCTGGTAGGGAGGAGAGGGCGCTGCCTCAGCTGACTTTGAAAAAGGCGGTAGGGCTCGGTGTCGACCTCAGCACCCCCAAGCCCGGCACCTCAAGATGCTCTAACCCCAAGACAGACACACAGACACTCAGCGAGGGGCAAAGATCTTTAAATAAGGAGCCGGTGACAATAAATACTGTACAGGGGAGAGGTGAGGGTCTAGATCTGTGGTTTCAGCCTCGAGACTCCAAGGACCTGCGGGGGGGAGGTGAAGAGAGGGGAGCAGGTTCAGGGGAGGCGCCAAGGGGGACACTAAAGAGCAAGGGTTGGGGTTCGGGCCCAGGGAAGTGGATGGGGGGATAAAGGGAGATGGCGCTCCCAGGGAGTGTGGCCACAACGGGAGGGCTCAAGGGCCAGAATGCCCAAGGACAGGCTGGAACGGGGCTGGGGCGGGAAGCAAGCGCCCAGGGATCACGGCTGGCCTGAGGGGAGGCGGCAAAGGCCCCCGGGGTGGGTGACCAGGGGCTCACGAGTAGCTCTGGTGCTGCTGGCGCCGGCGGGCGGAGCGCATCTTCTCGAAGCGGGCCTCCATCTCCTCCAGCACGCGGGGCGTGTACCGCACCACCAGCTTCACGGAGCCCTGGGCCGCCTTCAGCAGCTCCACTGCCTTCTCGTGCTGCTCGCCCTCCACGCTCTGCAGGGCAGGCCGGTGCACAGCTGGCTGGGTCCGCCCCGCCAGGGAGCCGGCCACTGGTGAGCCTGGTGCCAGGCCAGGCAGGGCGGGGCCTCCTCCTGGGAGTCACTCGCCGAGCCCGTCCTGTCCTCTCCGAACCCATCCTGTCCTCTCCGAGCCAGTCCTGTCCTCTCCGTCCAACAGCCCTTTGGTCCCCTCCCACCCTGGTTTCCCTTTCTTGGGCTGCACAGCTCTGGCCTGGCTCAGGCTGTGTCCTCCCCCTTCTGGACTCTTTCCCTGGTCTACCCACGTAGTCCGGCTTCCAGAGGACCCCAGAGGGCTCCTTCTACAACCCCATGCAAGGCGATCCCTCCCCTGCTTTCAGCCTTCCCGTGGCTTCTCTGGCTGGCACTTAAGCCTTGCAGGAGTGGCCCCAACCACCTACCAGTTATGCTGCTTTCTACTCTAACCACAGTGTTTTAATTAGCTGCATGTGCCAGATCTCCATCAGAACTGAGCCCCATCTCAGAGAGCGCAGTTAGCCCCTGCCTACAACACCTGCAGCCAGAAATACTCTTCACCTGGTTTGCTTGGAGAACTCCTATTCATCCTTCAACACCCAGCTCAAACGTTTCTTCTGCAAAAACTTCCCTCATCTACAATGGACTGGAGCCACATCTGGATTCTCACAATGCTTTGTGCTTCATTATGTCTCTGAGTTAGGACTAGTTCAGTCAGACCAGGGAGGGGAGTCCCCGAGTCTCAGGGTGTGCAGCCCCACACAGTACAGGGCTGACCACTGAACAGTGTCCAGTATTGAATGGATGTCACAAACAGGGTCTGCATAACAGATGATCACCCCAGCCCTGCCCAGGCCCCTACTCACCACACCGTTCACAGACAGCAGCTGGTCCCCACGTTTGAGGCCTCCATGCCGGTCAGCCACGCCTCCGGGGATGACACGAGAGATGTAGATGGGTGAGTTCTGCTCTTTGCCACCCATGATGTTGAAGCCCAAGCCCTCGTCCGTCTTGGGCAGCTCCACCACCCTGGGATGCGCGTGACCCTCACTGGCCGTGAAGGCAGCCACTGTGGCCTGGTAGAAAGGAAGTGTGCGGTGGCAAGGGTCCTTCCACAGTGGGCAGGCAGGATGGGGCAGGGGGCCAGGCAGGGAGAGCAAGCTGAGCCAGAGCGCCTTCCCCAAGCTCAGGGTCACATTGTACTGCCCAATCTTGTTTTTTGTTTTTGTTAGGTACTGGGGATTAAATTGAGAGCCTTATTTATTTTGAGACTGGTTCTCCCTAAATTGCCCAAGCTGGGGTCGAACTTGGGATCCTCCTGCCTCAGCCTCGCAGAGTATTGGGATTACAGGTATGTGCCACCACTCCCAGCCCAATCTTGCCTTTTTACAAATGGAAACTAAGCCCGGAGGGAACTGAGAGCCACCAGGCAGCAACAAGAAGCACATCTAAGTGCAGCGTAGTAAGAGTTTCCTAGGACAGTCTGCTCTATTGAAGTTTACGATTATCTTCTGGGCAGCACTGAGGTGTTTATTTCCATTCGCCTATATGCGACATTTGTTTCAGTTTAAAATGTGCGATTATTTAAAAGAAGTTACGAATAAAGACTCGTAAGGGATTTTATCGTTTTGGTAAAAAAAAAATCACGAAGGGGGTCACAGGACTGCCTGGGCTGGGAGGGCGGGGGCACCTACCTTGGCTGTGGCATGAGCCCGGATCTCCGCGCTGCCCGTGATGTCCAGCGTGTCATAGAGCTGCTCATACACCTGCGGAGGACGCAGCAGTGTCAGGGAGCCGCCACTTCCCTCCTCTCTTAAGACACAGTCGCCCCTGTGGTCTCTGCACCCCGTCTACCCCATCACCCAAGGGTCCGCCCCGCCCCCGCGCCCGGGGACTACAACTCCCACAGAGCCCCGGGCTGGGCTACGGCGCGGCCCTCCCGCAGGCGGCTCAGGCGCTGCCGGGAAGCGTAGTCCGGGCTCACCTCGCGGATGGCGGAGCAGAAGCGGCTCTGCAGAACCCGCTGGAGAGCCTGCAGCTTCTGCGGCGGCAGCTCCCCGCTGCGCTGGAGCCGCTCGAGGAGCTCCACGGCCCGGGACACGTCTGCGCGGCGAGGGCGGAGAGGACACCACGGCCGGAGGCCACGGAGAGAGGCAGCGAGAGATGGGGTCAGGGCGGAGGCGACGGAGCTGGGAAGGACGGCAGAAGCCCCGCCGCCCGTCCCGCTGCGTCCAGGTGGCCCGGAGGTCTGCGCCAGCGCGCGCCCGGCCCGGCCTGGGGCTCCACGCAGCGGCCCCGCGCCGCCCACCCCGCCCGCCCACTGCGCCGGCCTGGCCCTGCGGGCGGGGCCGCGTGGGGTACAGGCGGCGGCTGGGTGCGCGGGGCCCCCGGGGGGCTTACCCCGCTCCAGCCCCAGCGGCTCGACCAGCGCAGCCATATCTGCGCCGCCGCCGCCAGCCGCCCGCCTGCCCCGGCGCCGGCGAGGGGGCGGTGCTGCGCGAGGCCCCGCCCCGGGCGGCGGGCGCCCCCTGCGGAGGCCCGGCCCGAGCTCGCCCGGTTGCCGGCTCCGCGACAGTCTGTCAAGGTCCGCTGTGTGCGACCGCGCCTGGTGCAGCCACGGCGTCCGGGCCCGCCTGTCGGCATCTCCTTCCGTCCCACTCCGTCCTGCCCACCGCACCTGTCCAACCCTCCTCGTCCTTTCCTCAGGTTTCCACACTCAACACACCCTGGGCAGCGAGGCCGCGAAGGTGAGCAAGGCAAATGAACCCTACTGAAGTGTTCCCTGTCTAGCGGGGGGGGCGGGGTGACAACCAGCGACGCCGTGCTTAAAATTTGAGAGTGGAGCCGGGCGTGGTGCCGCATGCCTGTAATCCCAGCATTCAGGAGGCTGAGGCAGGATGATCACCGAGTTCGAGGACAGCCTGGGCTATATAGTGAATTCACGGCCAGCTTGAACTACTCAGTGAGACCCTGTCTCAAAAAAAAAAAAAAAAAAAAAAAAAAAACAGAAAAACCTTGAGAGTGGGAGTTGATGAGTTAAGAGAAATTCTCTGGGAGGGGCACTGACAAAATCCTCAAGAGGTAAGATCCACAAGGGGTGGGGCCTAGGCAGGCGTGGTGGCACTTGCCTGTAATCCCAGCTACTTGGGAGGCTGAGGCAAGAAGATCGCCAATTCAAGGGCAGTCTGGGGAATTTAGGAGACCCTGCCTCAAAAATTAAAAAAGAAAAAGGGTTGAAGGTATAGCTCAGTGCTAAAGCATTTGCCAATCATGCGTGAGGTCCTGGCCTCAATCCCCAGTACCCAAGGAGGATAACTGCAGAAAGAACGGAGTGGGGCTAAGATGGAGATGCAGAAGTTGGCAGATCATCCACACATGGCCTTGTATGTAGGCATCTGCATGGGGAGGACCTGGGACTCCATGCACACTCCTGGGAGGACTGTGACCATCAGTTTGCAGTTTAGGATTGCTGTGGCCACCGTGCAGACTGGCTGAGGGGGGAAGCAGTGGCAGGAGGTGTAGGCTGTCTCCGAAAGCGCCCCGTGACTTGCGGGCAGATGGGGCAAGTGACAGGCCTTGGCCAGAGGGCGCATGGGCAGTGGCGAAGAATACAGTGAGGGGGCGCTTTGGTGCCTTTGCCAGGATGGCCCTGCTGCAGGAGGGTAGGAGATATTTTGAATTTGAGGAGTCTGTACCCTGCAAGCATTTTTGGGAGCTAGAACAGGTGGGAAATAAAACCAGAGTGGGGGGGGTGCAGCAGGAGAATCCAACAGAGGCCTTAGGACAGCACTCCCAAGCTCCCCTCCTTCAAAGTCGGGAGGCAGCTGAGTTTGCTGCGGACAGGGGACAGGCCCCCAGTGGGAGGAGCCAGGAGAGAGGCTCTGGGGAGGCTGAGGAAGCGCGGGAGATTAAGGCAAGGCCCGTTGCACATGTGCTTCCAGGCGAGGTGGATGGGGCTGTGGCTTCCAGGAAAGTGCTTACTCAGAGTGCCTGGACTGTCACAGCAGGTCGGCTTGTCTGGCCAGCTCAAGTATTTATTTTTTATGATGTGTGTGATGCAGTACTTGGGACTGAACTCAGTTCCTTGGGCTGGCCTTGAAGTGCAGTCCTGCTTCAGCCTCACAAGTAGCTGGGCCTTGCAAAGTCATGTATTTATAGAGTTAAAAAATAAACAACAGGTAAAGGCTAATAACAAAACACCCACTAGCTCCTGTACCTCTCCTGGCACACATCTGTAATCCCAGCACTTGGGAGGCTGAGGCAGGAAGACTGTAAATTCCAAGTCAGTCTGGATTACACAGCAAGACCCTGTCTCAAAAAATTTTTTTTAAAAAGTAATTTAAAGGGCCGGTGAGATGGCTCAGCGGCTTAAGCGCCTGCCCGGCAAGCTCGAGGGCCCGAGTTCGACTCCCGGAACCCACATACGAAAAAGGGGCCGGTGATATCGCTCAGTGGCACGGGCGCCTGCTGGCACGCGAGGTCCTGAGGTCGACCCCCCAGTACCCACAAAAAAAAAAAAAAAACTAATTTAAAGATGTTGTCTGTTGCTTTTGTATTTAAATAACATGGTATTTCCTGATTTCTCGATTTACGTGTTGGTAACATATTACATACCGTTTTCTGTTCTCACCACCTTTCTTCGGTGTCCCTGGAGAATTCCCTGGCCGGGAACTTTTGGTTTCCCTATTAAGTGCTCACAGGATGTCAGCCTGCAATGCTGTTGCTCTGCTGTAGTCGCATTCTGAGATTACACCGAGTTTCCACAGCTCCTTGCTGCTTCTGTGGTTTCTATGAACTAGTCTTATTTTTTTGGCCGAGTCATAACTAGAGGCCGCACAGGCCTCTGTCCCTGTTTCCACCGCTCATAGGCCCTGCTCTGGGCCAGGGACCTGCAGAACTCCTCTGCCAGGCGCTCGTTCCTAGCCAGTGGCTCTGAAGCTGTGGCCTCCCGTTGAGTTCCATCACCACCGCCAGGACGCAAAGCTGGTCACCTCAGGGTTGAGCCTCGCATCCTCCACCTCCACGCGCTCGGGTCCTCATGCAGCTTCTCCAAGTAGTCAGCACAGAATCCCCTGGCAGCAGCATTTTCTTTCTTTTCCCACATTGTTTCTTTCCAAGACTCCAGCATGACACTGATCTTATTGCATCTTTTTATCTGGAAACTTGCTACAAACTTCAGTCCTCTTGCCTCCATCTGGGCCACCTGCTTTGTAGAAACTGCCATCCTGAGACTTCCCTGAACATCTCTCCTGGATTTTTACATCCTTCATTTTAGTGAAGTACATTTTCAGTTAATTCCTAAAATGACTGTGCCTTATTTTCAATAAAGTCTGCCTACCCTTCTTAGTTCTCCTGGTGTTTATAACAGCAAGATTTCAGATCGTCTTGAGCCTATTGTTACTAAATCCACTTAACTAAATTCTTGTTTTCCAGTTCTAGAATTTGCACTTGACTTTAAGAATCCAGATGTGGGCCAGTGAGATGGCTCAGCAGCATAAGCGCCTGCCTGGCAAGCACGAGGGCCCGAGTTCGACTCCCGGTACCCACATACGAAGGGCCAGTGATATCGCTCAGCGGCACAGGCGCCTGCTGGCGCACGAGGTCCTGAGGTCGACCCCTGGTACCCACACACACACAAAAAAAACAAAAACCAGATGTGTTAAAATTCTCCATTTTTCCTTATTTTGTGATAATATCAGTTCTCAACTGCAAAATCTGCATTACCCTGGTTGTTTTTTAAACTTCTTGGGTTCCTGCAGTTTAAGAGGTGTTTCTAGCATGACTGCTATCTTTTGAGTAGATACTGAGCATTGCAAACCAAAAGCCATAGATTCTGCATGTCTTCCTCCAATGCGGAAGAGTGCCCTTTTGGCAAGAACCGCCAATACCCTGATGAGGTCTTGCTTTGTGCTCGAGTCTGGTAGCTTCCAGCTGTGGCCAGATTCTGATAGGCAATCTGCACATCTCGATCAGCGCTGCCATGCCATGGGGACTGGATCTCCCAGCCGGTCCCACGGAGGCTGCAATCTGCTCAGCTGTCACCTCCAAGTGAAGCTGCATCCTACCATGGGGGCAGGGCTGTGCCTTGCAGTAACCAGGGGAGGGACGAGTGCCTGGGGCAGGTTGGGTGCGAGCAGTGCCCTCCTCCCTGCCGAGTTCCACCTCTGTAACTCCGAATTCTGGGAGCAGATTCCCCAGTGCTAAACTGCTGAGCAGTCCTCAAACCAAATGCAAGCGTAGGTAAGCAGTCCTCTGTGCACTCTCCTCCCACAGGGATCACAGCCCTCAGGCCTGGCCTCCACGGTTGTTCCACAAATTTTGATATGCTTGGGCTTTGTATGACTGGTCTGTGCCAGATTAGTCCAAAACGGGCTATCGTTAGTTCTTCCTGGCAGTCTTTTTTTTTTTAGAAGTTTTGTTTTTTCAGTCCATCTCCTTGAACATACCAGCAAGAAGTATTTTTTCCTAAATAATTTCTTCCAGGTTTTTTTTTTTAATCTTGGGGTCTCTTGTTGCAGTTTTTTCTCAAAGGCCTGGGTATTCTTGGTGCGATTAAAGACTGAGGTCCTTAAAAAACAGGCTAGGGCCGGTGAGATGGCTCAGTGGCGTAAGCGCCTGCCTTGCAAGCGCGAGGGCCCGAGTTCGACTCCCAGATCCCACATACGAAAAAGGGGCCGGTGATATCGCTCAGCGGCACGGGTGCCTGTTGGTGCGCGAGGTCCTGAGGTCGACCCCCCGGTACCCACAAAAAAAAAAAAAAAAAAAAAAAAAAACAGGCTAGACTCCCACGTGGCAGTCAGATTCAGCTGCCAGGCTGGCTGCAGGCCATCAGGTAAGTCACCCTGCAGGCTGACTTCTCTAGGGTATTCCCTGTACCTGCTTAGGAGGCAGGCAGCTCCAGGCTCCACAGGTGCCAGGGAAGACTGACGCTCCCCCTCCTCGCTCAGAGTTGCAGCCTTGACCTTCTCTCCAGGCCAAGGGCTTCCTTCTCAGTGGTGACCTTACTCATGTTCTCTTGGGCCTCAGTCTATTTTGATGCTGACTGGAATCTGTTGCTGATGGTTCCTCTTCCGCTTCTGCTCAGCATTCTTCCTACTCAGAAGTACGCAGTACACCTCAGCCTGAGCTCCAGGCCTTCCCCAAGCTTCCTCTCCTCTTAGCCACATTCCTGGTGTCTCCTGCTTCAGAGACACCAGTGTCTCTTTCATACATTCATTCTGTTTCTGCTGAGTAATCCAGTGCCCTCCTCCCATTGCCAAGACAGGGTCAGAAGAGCCCCAAGGAAGGGTGTGCAGGGGCTGGGGCGTGGGCCCAGCGCCACACAGAGGGTTCCTCACCCTCCATCAAGCAGCGCTGGTGTCCTGGGGAGCCTCAGCCCATGAAGGCTCAAGCTCCAGGTGCACCCAGAAACCATACACCAAAGCAAAGCAATCAAGTGACAACGGGAAATGTTAAAAGCAGTGAGGAAGAAAAGGTACCCACCATCAACAGGAAATTAATTTTATTCTTAAATCCAAAGGGCCAGAACAAAGAAACTCCTACCCTCAGAGGGCAAACTGAGGTGGCCAGGAAGGCTGGGGAGAGGAGGACAGCGAGGGCTGGCTGGGAACGCGTCCGAACTGAGCCGCGGGGAAGCCCCGTCACTCGGGCGCCGCCTCCATGAGATAGCCGTTCTCCGGAGCCAGGTACCCGTCGCCGCCCTCAGACTCCGCGTACACGTCACGACTGTCGTTGCCCAGACCTTCCAGCCCGTTGTCCTGGCCGCCCCCACCCCCACCTCGGGCCTCATCCCTTCCCCGCTCACCACCCCGCTCCCCCCGCTTGTGCTCTCGATCCCGGTCCCGATCCCGGTCCCGGCGTCGCTCCCGCTCACTCCGGTGACTCCGACGTCGTTCTCGGTCACGATCCCGGCCCTTCTCCTCTGGGCCATCAGGGCCATCAGGACCAAGCTCCCCGGGAGGCCCATCGTCAGGCGGTGCATCACCAGGCTCAGAGGGCTCAGCCATGTCCCCACCGCCACCTCCACTGCCACGCAGCTCCTCCTTGCGTTCCCGCTCCCGCCGTGCCCGTTCACGGCTCCGACTGCTTCGACGCTTCCGGTCTCGGTCCTTGTCCTTGCTCCGCTCCCTGGACCGACGCCGCTCATCCTTGTCTCGACTCCGTGAGCGCCTCCGCCGGTCCCGAGAGCGGGAGCGTCGCCGTTCCCGCTCCTTGTCTCTCTCCCGGCTCCGCTCTCTACGCTCCCGCTCCCGGTCCCGGTCCCGGTCCCTGTGCGGAAGCGGGGAGGGGCCGGGCCTGGATGAGGTGGGCAGCGGTGTGCGGCAGGGGTCCCCACGTCACCAGCCCAGTCCCAGGAAACTAGCTGCCCAATCTTACCTCTCATCATAGCGGGATGTATCATCGCGGCCTGAATGCCGGATGTTCACATCGGCCCCGCCTCTTCTGGTACCACCGAGGCCACCTCCTATGGGCAGGGCAAGTGAACATGGGGTCAGTGTGGCCAGGGCAGGGCACTGAAGGACCAGAAGGAGGGGCCTCAGGCAGCAGAGTGCAGGAAAACCACCACCTCTGTTGGTGGCCAGGGGCCGACTCCAGTGTCCATCACCTCTGTACTCTTGTCCCAGGACAGCCATATCTTACGGCCTGAGATGACTTCACTGAGTGCTACTTGGGAACACTCCTAGTAAGATCCCATCGGGCTCAGAGCATGTAGCCTTGCCTGCTGGGTACTGTACAGCCTCTCAGATCCCCTCCTCTGGTCACCTTCACTGACGCTGGGGCTCCGAGGGGAAAACAGGCCTGCTTCAAGACACTGCTCCCTGCCTCAAGTCCAGACTCCTCACCTGAAGCCCCACTGCCTCATCAAAGGGGCGGAAGAGCCTAAAGAGCCATCACACCCAGCTTCCCACCAAGCCTACAGGCCCTTGCCCCCAGCCGTCTCCTGGACTCACGGCCCTCGAAGTCAGCCATCGGCCCGGATGCCACTTCCTCAGAAGCCCTTGCTGGCTGACCAGCAGCCCTTCACTCCTCAGGGTCCATCAACATCTCCTCTGGTGAGTTTCAAAGCTGCCATGTGAGGCGTTAACCAACTGAATGTTACCAGACTGCCAAGCCAGTGCCTGGTGCTGCTCACCATCCCCAGCACAGGTGAGGCATGTGGCCTAGAGAGGCTTATCTGTCAAGTGGTAACAACCCCGAGGGGGCAGATGCCACCTCCTTTCAGATGGGAAAGCATTCTGTCATTTGCCCCTGGCAACCTGGCAAGCAAGGAGTGGGGCTGGGACCGATGCCTATCTGGCCACACAGCCTGTCTTGGCAAGCGCTCTTCTGTTGAGTTCCACACAGGAATAACCCAAGCAGGCGTGGCGCAAGCCTGCAGCCCAGCACTCAGACTGAACCCAGGGCCTTCACACTATCTCCAGCCCTTTTGTTTTTGAGGCAGGGTCTCACTCACTAAATCACTAAATTGCCTGGGCCGGACTTGATCTTGCAAACCTCTTGCTTTAGCCTCCAAGAGTGCTGGGATTATAGCCATGAAACAGCAGGTCCAGCTCTTTTTAATTCTCTGTCTTTTGAGACAAGGTCTCACCATGCAGTCCAGGCTGGCCCTGAACTTAGGATCCCCCTGCCCTCGCCTCCCGAGTGCTGGGACTGCACATCTGCACCACCACACTCGGCTTCAACACCACACTCAGACCCAAATGTGTTTCTGCGAGGCACAGGACCCGGGTACTCAGCACAAACGACTGCCACCAAACTGACCTCGACTGAGATGGCGAATGACAGCCAGAGACTGCCAACGTCTTGCTCTAGACTAGAAGCCCGGTACACAACTGGTGACCCAGTGGGTGCTTGCTGAGCCAATGAATGGATGAACAAATGCGTGAGAGCAAGAGCAAAGGACAAGCAGACAAGCAGCTGCCACCTACAAGCCCCGCCAAGTCTACTGGCCAGTCTGGGCCCCAGATGCAGCGAGCGCATGATGCCCTCTCGCAGGTGATTCCCACTGTCCAAGATGAGGAGAGGGTAGAATGGGGCATCTAATAGCCATCAGGCAAGCACGCAAGCCAGGCCAGTGTTCACCCCACACCAGTCAGCAAGAGAAGCCGAGCAGCGAGAGAAGATGAGCTAAAAACGAGGGAGGCGTGAGCAGCGGAGAGAAGGCAGCAAGGGTGTGGAAGAGAGGGAGAGCGAGGCTATGGGGTGCAGGACCCGGGCTCTCAGCACACACAACTGCTCACCCAGCCGCCGGGGCCTCCAGCCCTTCACGGTCCGGCCCCTCTCCACATCCACGAGGACTCTCCTGCCATCAATCTTCTTGCCATCTGCGTGTTTGTAAGCGGCTGCAACAGACGTGGGGAGGGGGAGGGGAGAGGAGTCCCCACAGGGTCCTCTAGTCAAGACAGAGCCCCAAGCTGCAGTGTCCCACCCAACAGACCACCATCATGGCATGAGCACTCGCACACACACACCCACCAGACAGCCAGGCACCGGACAGCCAGACTAACCCTCTCCCGACCTGGGGAGGGGCCTGCTCCATCTCGGTGCCTGCTTCCTTCTCAGCACCCAATCACAACTGAGGGTGATGCCCACCAAGGACCACTGTACCCCCCCAGGAGCCCCCCTCTCCCCCACCAGATGGAGCAGCCCCCTCCTGCTAGGCGGCCAAAGTCGCTGCAAAGAAACTGGAGGTTAACTTAACACTGGATTCTGCTGTGGGGGAGGGGGCTCCCCCACAACCCCAGGCATGCACCCTAAAACAACATGCTGGGGCAGAAGGCCCGATTGGGCCATTCCACACCCCAGTTAACACCAGTTTTCTTTTCTTGTATATTTTTTAGGGGGAGGAGGCTGAATGGGTAAACAGACATCAGAACAGAAAATAAACCAGAGGGAAATGGGAGAAATCTTCAGGAAATGGCAGGGAGCAGAAAGGGAGATTATGTGCTCCCAAGGGGCCTGGAAGCCCCCCCCCCCAGCAGGGGAAGTGAAGGGAGGCTGAGGACACGTGCGGTGCTACTGAAAATTCCTGCCTTACCTGAGACCACTGACCCTGCCGCCACTCATCCTGCACATCTCTCCCCTCCACACCCCAGCTCGATATGTGCCGGACACAGCCCCGGCCTGAGCCCATCAGGGAAGGGGGAGAAGCAGAGGAGGGGCCGGGGAGTGGCCCGTTGCTGCTCTCGGACAGGACACAGCACAGGGCAGGCCCAATGGCCAGGCTATAACCCTGGGGGGCTGTCGGGAAGGCCAAAATGTCCTGACCCCCTCCCCAGCCCTGGCCTAGGGGACTGTCCTCAACCAACCACAATACCCTGCCCCGCCCCAGCCCGCTCCCCCCAAATACAACCAGAGGAAGAGAAAAAGGTGCCATTTACCGATGCCAGCCTTGCGGGTGTCCAAACCGAGCGGGATGGGGGGGGCTCGGCAACTCCTGGGGGCCTGGCGAGGAGGCGGGCTTCCCGGGGGGGGGAACACGGGACGCTTACCTGGAGCCCCCAAGCTTACCTGAGTAGGCGCACAGACCCCACCCCTACCACCATGGGGTCAGCTAAAGCTATAGGGAAGGGAACCTGGGGGTCCTGGGCACCCCAATAGGGAGGAGCCACATCTCCTGCACCACCTGGAGACAGGCTGAGGAAGGAAGTGGTGGACCCCACAGAAACTCGCAGAGGCGAGAGTGACATCGCATCTGGACCTAGAAAGCCCGGGGCCTATCTTGGTGGAATTTGCAAAGGTGGCTGGGAGACCTCGGAACACCCGTCACCCTCACCAGTTCCTGATACACTCACACTCGCTAGGCACAGGCCCTCCCCTCTCAGTTCAGGGAATGGCTTTCCCACCTCCAACTCCACAGCCCTCCCACCACACTGCAGCCCCAAGGCTGGCACACAGGGGACACACTCCAAGGTCCAGAGGCGCAGTGTTGTCCGTGCTGAGGAGGGGCCGCTTGGCCCCTGAACCCAGAGAAGGGTAGTGGGGAAGGAGTGCAAAGACCAAGGTCCAGCCAAGCAAAGAACTCTGCTCGGGTTCAGCGTCCCAAACCCAGGAAAGGCCCAACCCAGGAAGAACAGCAAAGAAAATGTGTCATTGTGTCCATCTAGGTCTCTCTCTCTCTCTCCCTCTCTTCCATCTCAGACAGTGGCAGGTTCTTAATAAAAACCTATTACCCCTTCATCATTGGCAGCCTGCTTCTTCGTCCCTCCCACGGCCCAAGCCCCGGTTCCATGCACTCTGGGGAGCTCCTGGTGATGGCTGGGTACCGTAGCCAGCCCGCTGGGAGCCCCCAACCATACTAAGGAAGACAGAAGAGGGTGCAGCACCTTGAAACTAGCCAAAGATTCTCCAGGGCCACCATGGTAACAGCCCCACAGAAAGGATGGGTGACAGTCACTGAGGAGCTGAAGGGTTCCGCATGGAACCCTGGCCCTCGCATCCCACCTTCTGAACTCCTGCACCTCGCCGCTCAGGTCAGGAAGCCAGGGAAGGGGCTGAGTGGAGTCCGTCTGGAGAGGCAGCTGCCTTTCCTGGCGAGGTCCACCCCACCCCTTATGGGATCAGCCAGACTAACAGAGTGTGTATGCATTGGGCAGGAAGGGCAACGGGCACCCAATTAAGGAAGGGCTGTGGTGCAGGAAGGCTGAGGGGCAACCAGGGTGGGAAGAGGGACGCCTCACTGCTCCTGAGCTGCCTGGCTAAGCTGGGCTGGTGTGCAGTGCTGAGTGATCTTACCCATGATACAAACCCTTATACCAACCATACACTGAGGTGTTGTAAGGGGAGCGTAAGCATCAGCTGCAAGCCAGCTGCGTGGTGGCTGCAGTGACAATAAGAACAGTCAATTAATACGGCGGCCCCTGGACACGCCGCAGCCCTGCCCACCCCCACCCGCCCATCCCTGCCCCTGTGGGCGCCGCGCAGCCTCAAGGGGACTCTGGAGCTGTAGGGCGGGCACCAAACACGCCCGCTGGGCCCACTGCCCCACAGCCCTGGGGAACAGGGTGGGGGCCGGGGTGGGGAGGCGGAGGGTCGGGGTGGCCCAGCCCCAGCTCTACTGGGGGGGGGGAAACGAGGGCAGGTTCAAAGGCCAGTCCTCATGCAGCCTGGCCGCCCCCAGTCCCAGGCAGAGGAATAATGGGGAGAGGCTCCCCGAAAATCCGACCCCTTCCCCCACCTCCAGATGGCCCCAGCCCCCACCCAATTCCCTCCTGGCCCGAGGTTCAACGTGTGGCACTTACCTCCCTGGGCTCACACACACACACACACACGTTGTGGGGGATTTGGTTTTTGTTTTTAAAAAACACGTATATATAAAAAAAAAAAAAGATATATCAGAAACAGAGGGAGGAGGAGAAGAGACATTGCTAATGTCAGGTGTGGCAGGGAGGGGGACAGACGACGGGGAAGGGTGGGGCAGCAGAGAAGTGAGAGGGCAGCGGGAGGGCAGAGGCCAGAGGTACTCACAATGCATGTCCCGCTCATGCTCGTACTCGATGAAGGCATAGCCGCGGGGCTTCCCCGAGCGCTTGCTGTACACCATGTGTATCTGCAGAGAGAGGCCAGGTGAGCACATCGCCCGTGTGCCAGGCCTTCAGACCTGCCCTCTGTCCCTCAAGCACTCCCAGGGACTCACTCTAGCTCTAATTATGAAAGCAAAGGACACAGAACTAGAGGGGCACAGAGGGGATGCCTGGAAAAAAGAACACTTAAGCGAAGAACTGAAAAACCAACAGGTGAAGAGAGACACGGCAGCCTGCCATGTGCAACAACAGTCACTCCAAAGAGCAGGCCAAGGGAGGCACTTTGGTGAGGGCGGAATGTACTCTGATGGTGAGGCTTTTGGGGAGATGAGGCTGCACAGGTAGACAGACACCAAGACCATCAAGTGCCCCCAAGGAAAGACTGAACACAGACTCTGAGGAACTAAGAAGGATGTAAAGCAAAAAAGAGTCAATGTGGAGAAGCCACTTGGAGTTGGGGTTAAAATGGAGGAGTTCCGAATGCACTGGGCAGGGAGCTCCAGAGCAAAAGAAAGGGAGCCACAGACACACCCCACATGTGCAAGGCATCAGATGGCGGCGCACAAGCCACCCAGGCAGTGCAAGGCCACAAGGCAAAGGACCTGGAGGGCCCCGATGGAGACTCTGGACCTCTGTCCCCATGTGCTAGGAAGCCATGGAAGGCCATGAATAGAAGCAACTGGGTCCTCTCAGACCCCTCTGGGACCACAAAGATGGACTACATGAACAATGGTCTAGACAGAACTCTCAGGACAGAGGGTGAGGATGTACCAGAAAAATATGTGGGCAACCACAGAATCTGAGTTGGTCCCCAAAGGACGGCTACTTGTCCATTCACATTACTACCACTTGATGTAACCTGAGCTCACCCTGTCCCAGGACTTGATTGCTACAACCCTGCGGCCTCCCAAACTCAACTCAGATTCCAAAATGAGCAGAAGCAGGATCAGAGTAAACGGGTCAGAGGCCCGAAACACCAGGGAACCCAGTCCTATGACAGCTGGAGCCAGGCAGGTGACAGCAGAGCCCACTCACATCCAGTACCAGGCTTAGCAGTTCACACAGCCCACTGAGTGCATCCACCTCCCCAGAGGAGGGAAGAAGGTTCAAAGCTCCTAAGTGACTTCAACTAAAGGAAGAAATGTTGGATATACAAAGCTTCGCTGTAAAACAGGAGCCAACAGGCCCAGCATGGTGGTGCATACCTGTAATCCCAGCATCAGAGGCTGAGGCAGGAAGATTACTATGAGTTCCAGGCCAGCCTGGGCTACATAGTGAGTTTGAAACCGGCCTAAACTACACGACAAGACATTGTCTCAAAAAACCAATAAATAAAAAAAATAAAACAGGAGCGAGTAACAATTTTTACTAAAAGGCCAGCCAGCAAATATTCCCAGCCCTGAGAGCCACACAGTCTGTCACAATCCAACTCTGCCTTCTAGCAGTAGCAGCCAGATAGTATGGAAACTAATGTGCTTGTGTATCAACAAAAGCGCATTTACCAAGAGCTAAGGGTATAGTTTCCCGATACCTGCTCTCTGTCAACTAAGAGTCATTCCCTACTTCTCATTTTCCTTCTACTATTTAGGCTGTGTCGAAGGATATAAACCCTGCAATAACCCAGTGTGATGGCACATGCCTATGATCCCAGCATTTGGGAGGATGAGGCAGGAGCATCGCCACAAGTTCAAGGCCAGCCTGAACTGCATAGCAAGACTCTGTCTTAAAAAAGAAAAAAAATTTTTTTTAATTAAAAAAAATAAACCCTGCAACTGAGGTGCCACCCTCAGGGCTAGGAGCGCAGCATTCTCCCCCTCCCAGGGGACTGTCCCCCCATACACTCCCCAGTTCCAATACGCCTACTCTGACCCACTTACTCTTTTGATGGGTCCATAAACTTCAAACTCTCTCCGAAGCTTGGATTCTGTTGTGTCATAGTTCTACAAGGAGACATTTTCAAAGTTAAAGGGAGAAGGAAGCTGTCCCGAAGCCTCTGAGCAGTCCCCAGATAAGCCTACTGTCCTGTGAAACCCAGGTACTTGGCAGGTGGGGGTTCTGGGGCTGGGAGCTGCAGACTCACCACTCTGGCCACGAAGAGAGTCTTGAAGGCATCGCCCTGAGCATTGGGATCATTGTGTGGGTCCCCTGTGCAGGAAAAAGACATTCCGTAAGGTTTCTGTAGCCAGAGCTATCCAGACAGGTACAGACAGACAGACAGAGACCATGGAGACAGAGCTGGGGGAAGCCTCCACTGGAGGAAAACAGCTGGTGACCTCAGCTCTGGACACGTATCTCTGGTTTCCCTGAAGCAGCACCTTTACTGGAATGACTATGATCAGGCTGATGGAATGAGGCTGACTTCAAGCTGAAAGGACGTGACAGGCCTGAATGCCAGCCTGAGTGTCTTCTCAGTCCTATGTACCCTGAGTCCCACCCCTCCCAAATGCAAGGTGATTTGAGCAATAAATAAGTAAGCCCAATAGGGTCTCCCTGGAGAGGCGGCCTCATGTGAAGGTGGGCTCTCTCCCTCCACCCCTCAAGCAGGGCCACACTGCCACCCAATGGACACAGACTGCAACTACAGCCCAGGGGATCCTGAGACCAAGCAACCCCAGAGTGCTGGGGTTACATTACAACTGTGTACCCAGCAAAATAAAATAAGTTTAGACTTGGATGTGTAGCCCAGCATGTGTGAGACTCTGGCTTCAATCCCCAGAACTAGAAAGAAAGAAAAGAAAGAAAAGAAAGAAAAGAAAGGAAGGAAAGGAAGGAAAGGAAGGAAAGGAAGGAAGGAAGGAAGAGAAAGAAAGAAAGAAAGAAAGAAAGAAAGAAAGAAAGAAAGAAAGAAAGAAAGAAAGAAAGAAAGAAAGAGAAAAGAAAGAAAAGAAAGAAAAAGAAAGAAAGAAAGAAAGAAAGAAAGAAAGAAAGAAAGAAAGAAAGAAAGAAAGAAAGAAAGAAAGAAAGAAAGAAAGAAAAAGAAAAAAAAAAGGAAAAACAGAAAATTCCTAGCTGGTCATGGTGGAACACTCTGGGAGGCTGAGGCAGGCAAGAGGAACATCAACTTCAAGCGCAGACTGCACAAAGTCAGTGTGACCCTGCCTTAAAATACATAGTTAAAAAAAGGGTCAGGAGTATAGCTCAGTGTGAAGAGCTAGGTTCAATCCCCAGTGCTTTAAAAGGCGGGGGGGGAGACAGGCAGGATCTACCTAATGTTGCCCACCCTGGGTTCAAACTTGAGATCCTCTGCCTCAGCCTGAGTAGTTGGGATTACCAGTGACTTTTAAGGAAATTCTTTTTTTCTTTTTTAATATGCGGGTACTGGGAGTCGAACTCAGGACCTCGCACTTGCCAGGCAGGCGCTTATGCCACTGAGCTATCTCACCGGCCCAGGAATTTCTTAAAAAACACCAGTCTGGGCCAGGGATATAGCTCAGTGGCACAAGTGCCTGCCTAGCAAGCGCAAGGTCCTGAGTTCGATTCCCAGTACCAAAAAAACAAAACAAAACAAAACAAAAAACACCAGTCTGAGGCCAAATTTAAGGGAATAACTATTTGGCAACTGACAGAAACTTTCAAAGACAACTCTATCTTGGTGGGCACACTATTCCGCGATAGCCCCAGCTTCCTTGCTATACCACCTTCTTTTGTGTTGCACTTTTCTGTGCCGGGGTCTCTCAAACTGAACTGGCTCACTCTCATTCATCCAGCAAGTATTTATTAAGCATCCATTGTGTACCCAGCACCGCTGCAGGTGTTGGGGATTTGGCAGTAAACAAAAAAGATCTCTACCCTCAGGGAGCTTATAGGCTAATGCAGAGATTAAACAACGTAAACGAGGAAATCATAAATCACACTAGATGAGCGCACAGAAATGAGGACACAGCAGATTCTAAATGGGAAAAGCCAGGTGAGGCCGTACTGAGCTGGACACACCCATCTGAAGATGCAAAGCTATCACAGGAGCAGTAGGCAATGCACTCCCCTGGCACCACGCAGTGGTGGTGACACAGTTACATTCAGTGAATGCTGTGGTGGGAGCAGGGAACTGCGGCCAAGGGACAACTGAGCTTGCTGAAGGGTGGCTGCAATATGCCCAGCACACAAAAGGGGAAAACACCCCAAACACACTGCACCAGGTCCCTATCGTTCTCACTTACCCAAGGGGCCAGAGGGTATGACTAAAGGTAAAGCATGTGCCACCAAGTCAACAGTACCCAGCTATCTGAAGGAACACATTACCTTAAAGAGGGTGGCAAAGAACCCTCAGGGATCTACTGGTCAGTGTGTTGTGTGCATGCACACCACACCCCAAACTGCTAGCAACACTACCCTTAAGAACGCCCTGGGAGCTGGGCGTGATGGTCCATGCCTGCAGTCCCAGCATTCAGTAGGCTGAGGCAGGAGGATCACCTTGAGTTTGAGGCCAGCCTGGGCTACGTAGTAAGTTCAAGGCCAGCCTTAACTACATAGTAAGACCCTGTTTCAAGCAACCAAAAGAATGAAAAAAAAAAAAAAACCTCCTTGGACTGGGGATGGCGGTGCCTGTCTATGAATTCCAGCTATCCAGGAGACTGAGGCAGGAGGACAGCATGTTTGAGACTTGCCTGGGCAACTTAGAGACTCCGTCTCAAAGTGAAAACATTAAAAGGGCTAGGGATATAGCTCAGTGAGAGCGCCCCAGCTTCGATCTCCAGTACCACAAAACCAGCCTCCGTTTTTTATTTTTTTAATCTTAAAAATGGAAGTAACACCCCCTACTGCACTTGGAAACTGTGAGATGTCACTAACACGAAGTACCTCAAGTACCCAGCAAGGGGGCAGGGTGCCCTTGAATGGGGCTGTCAATCGTAACGAAGCACAGCAAGCTTCTACGAAAAGAAGCTCTGGGGGCAGAGAACCCCTGCTGTACTCGATCCATCCTCTCCTATTCCTGTCTATTCTAGAGAAAATGAAACAGCAGTGGGAGTAAGGATAATGAACTCCCACAAACCAGCTTCAATTATAAACATGTGGCCAAACTTAAGGCCCCTCTACCTTGCTCCATTCCCACTGGATTTCTTTAAATCAAACCCCAGATGTATTAATCTGGCCTCTAACACAGATTTCCAAAGAAATCATAATACAGTGTCACTATTACATCTTGAAATGTTAACATTAATTCCTTAAGCTCATCTAAGATCCAGTATTCAAATTTCCTCAACTGGAACTGTTCTCAAACAGCATTTTTATAAGAACTCATTTAAATTGGGATCCAGGGCCGGTGAGATGGCTCAGCGGCATAAGCGCCTGCCTGGCAAGCACGAGGGCCCGAGTTCGACTCCCGGAACCCACATACAAGAAAAGGGCTGGTGATGTTGCTCAGCGGCATGGGCGCCTGCTGGCGCGTGAGGTCCTGAGGTTGACCCCCGGGTACCCACAAAAAAAATAAAATAAAAAGTAAAAAAAATAAATTGGGATCCAACCAACTCTCAAGTATCATTCAGGTGATACATCAATGTGTCATTTGACCTTTTAATTCCTTTGCTTGTCATTTGTAAAGGAAACTGTTGCATCATAAGTTTATTCTGTTCTCCCACACTTTCAATTGGTCCAATTCTAGTCTGCATAGGCAGGGAAGGGACTGGGCTTTATGCTGAGGATAAGAGGAAGGTGCTAGACAAAAAAAAAAAAAAAAAAGGAAGGTGCTAGAGAGATTAGCACAATACTTCATTCGGAAAGCCCAGCCACGTGGGCTCACCCTGAGTTCAAGGCTAGCCTGGACTACAAAGTGAGTTCAAGGCCAGCCTGAGACCTTGTCTCAAAAAAAACAAAGAAAGCCCAGCAATGAACCTGGGCTAGAGAGACAGGTAAACCAGGTAGACCGTTACTGGGTCATCCAGGAAAGACGTGAGGAAAGTGGATGGGGAGAGTTGTACTCATGGAAAGAAAAGCCAAGTCTGTGACATTTAGAAAGTAACGGGAAAGGGCCGGAGAGATAGCTCAGCAGCATAAGGGCCTGCCTGGCAAGCGTGAGGTCCTGAGTTCGACTCCCAGAACCCACATAAAAGAAAAAAAAAAAAAAAAAGAAAGTAACAGGAGAGATCTTGGTGACAGGCATAGGAAAAGTTAAATGAAGGTATTAAAGTGGAGCTGGGGACGTAGTTCAGTGACATAGTGCTTGCCTACCACGTGTAAGGCCCTCGGCTCTATCTCCTGCACTGCAACAAACAAATAGGATCAAGGTGACATCAAAGTCATGACTCGAATACCTGGACAGCCATGTACTGGAGAAAAAACATCTGAAGGAAACTAGGTTGGTAAGGAGGAAAAAGACTCACAGCAAGGGGCCGGTGAGATGGCTCAGCGGCGTAAGTGCCTGCCTTGCAAGCGCGAGAGCCGGAGTTCGACTCCCGGATCCCACATACGAAAAAGGGGCCGGTGATATCGCTCAGCGGCACGGGCGCCTGTTGGCGCGCGAGGTCCTGAGGTCGTTCCCCCGGTACCCACAAAAAAAAAAAAAAAAAAAAAAAAAAAAAAAGACTCACAGCAATCTCAGCACCTGGGAGGCTGAGGCAGGAGGACTGCCACGCGTTCAAGGACAGCTTGGGCTACATAGTGTGTTCAAAGTCAGCCTGAACTACACAGCAAGATCCTGACTCAAAAAAACCAAAATCCCAATAGTGGTTTGGACACTGAGTCTGAGATACCTGAGACTTCCAAGAAAGGACATCAAAACACCTGTAGAGTGTGCTCACAGGTCTCCCGGCTCAGTGTCTGTCATGCATTTGCATGAAGCACTCAGAAAATCAGCTGCTCCAGGGGAAAGGTGCACAGGGAAGTGATTCACCACAGCCTCACAAATGCAGAAGCAAAACCAACAACCTCTTACCATTAAATCTTCACCCTAATAACACAGGAGGTTGATATCTGGCCCTCTTGTGAGTTTGATGAATGGCTCCATTCCTGGTCCCTATTCCATCCTCCTTACCTGGGAAGAAACCAACTCACTGGCTCACACCTCCCTGCCTCAGCTGGGTTGTGGTCTCAAGTGCGCTGCAGGAGGGGCCAGGGTACCAGGGGTCTCCCTTTCCACTCACCTTTGCTCCATTCTCACCCATCTAAAAACCCAAAGCCAATGCAATGCATGGCAAGTGGGGTGAGTGTTATGGGGGAAACAACCCCGCTTCCTCCAAAAGGGCTTGGAGGAGCAGGGTCCTGGCTGTGGCCTAGGAACAGGAACATAAGAGAATCTGAGGGAGAAGAGAGCTAGATGGAGGAAGGGGAGACTTACACATCTTTAGCTCTGTCTCCACTTCCTGCTGTCGCCGCTCAATCTTTTCTCGTCTCTGTCAGGAAAAAGGGAGGTAAAAAGTGAGTGCAGACAGAAGGGCCTTAACGGCAGGGACCATCTGAAGAATGAGGCTAAAAAGACAGAGGGTCAGGAGGCAAGCATGACATACCTTCCGCTCCATGCGCTCCTCCCGGGTTTCAGCACGGGTTGGAGGAGGGGCATCTCGAGGGTCCTGGGAATGAAGAGAGAGATGACAGGGAGGGACTGGGGGGCACCCATCAAGGAAATAAGAATCTCAGTGACCTCCCTGTCACACACCCATCTACATAAACACCAACAGTCTCTAGGCCCCAGTGGAAGTAGGAGTGGCACAGATTAAAGCATGGCCCATAGACCAGAGCTGCCCACAAACAGCTGCTGGTCTGTGACAAGTACAGAATCCAGAAGCATTCAAAAATTTCTACAGCAATTAGACTGAGCAAAATGTTTACGTCTGTTGACTCTAATAAAAACTTGATCTTATTGTGAAGATCTTTAAAAAAAAAAAAAAAAAAGCCAGCTATGGTGGTGCACAACTGTAATCCCAACACTCAGGAAGCTGAGGCAGGAAGATCACTATGAGTTCGAGGCCAATCTGGGCTACACAGTGAGCTCAATGCCAGCCTGAACTACATAGCGAGACCCCATCTGAAAAAAAAAATACTCAAAAAAAAAAAAAAAAAATCTGCAGTATTTAATAAAAGCAGCCATCTACACTGAATTGCACCTTCACCACAGATAATCTGAGAAGCGCTAGCATAGGTGACAGAACTTAATGACACAGTACCAAAGGTCTCTGTCTCTCTTATTGAGACTGCAGTGCTTCTCACAGCCCCAGGGGTAGTTCACAGAGAACAAAGTGCCAGAGGGCATGATGGGAATCCCTTCCTGCAAGTGCTTTGGGGCCCGAGCCTGAACCAACAGGAGCGAATTGTGCAGAGCTCTGAAGCAGACAACTGGACACATACTGCAGGCCAGGGCAGGTCTGAAAGGTCCCACCCGACACTCAGTAAACAGTAACTGGCTCACCACCTGCACCGTTAGAGGTGCCACTAGACCGTACCCATCAAACCCATTTAAGTGGCTAGTAACACTTTTCAAGTGCAGGAAGGGTGGCAAACTGCAATAAAGAGCCACCTTTCTGTTAACTACTACATTCCACTCTGCCACTACAACTCCTTCACCTCCAGCTCCCCCTACCTAAAGCTAAGTGGTTCCTTCTGACGTCTGGCTGTGGGCCAGCATTTCTCAGGCAGGCACTGATGGTGGATGCAGTTATCCCAATTTTTTGAATGAAAGAACTGAGATCCGGGAGTCTAGCTTGTTTATTGACGTGTAACCTGCAGGTAGAGCTGAAATCCCCAAGCTCACAGCTTTAAGCACTCCAGTACAGGGTGCAAAGCCTTTAGGAATATCATCCCATTAATGATACAAAAATGGAGCCAGGGGAGGAGAGGGGATTGGGGAAAAAAGAAAAATCAAGACATATTATGTACAGGTACAAATTCCCTATGATGAATATGATCATGTGTATCTTTTTTTTTTCAAGTTTCTAAGTTGAAACGGTATATATTTGAGAGACAGTCTTTCAGATGATGAGTGACAAACTCTGTTACTCACCACAGTTCTTTGAACAAAGCCATCACTCAATAAAAGTTATCTATTGATGTTCATAATTTTGCCTAATAAAATTAGTAATTTTTAAGAATGTTTATTTCTAAGAGTAATTGTTAAGACTTACTCTTACTGTTCTGTGATTAGATATTAAAAATTGATTAAGATAATTTTATGAAGAGTAACTGAAGATTTGACTCAGTATTTTTGGAGATCCTTAAGGTTGCTGAGCAAGGGAAGGGATATGCTCACAATGGCAACTCAGACAGAGATTGAAGGCAGACGGTTTCAAAGGACTTCACCTTGAAGTGTGGATCTCTTTCTAATACAAATGTCAACATGCCACGTGAAAGTGGCAATGCTTGAGAAATTCTGAATTCATAATTCAACTAATCCACTGTGGCTAGCCACGTAAACACTGCCCTCTTTGCAGATTCTGGGCGCTGCCTGGACTTGCTGAATGTCTCTCTTCTACAGAGCTTGAAGCAAAAAATGTTGCCAGATCATGTGTATCTTAAATGTACCAATAAAATTTTTTAAAATGGAGCCAGGCATGCGACACATACCTACAGTCCCAGCATTCTGGGAGATTGAGAAAGGAGGATCACAAGTTTGAGCCCAGCCTGGACAACTTAGCAAAACCTTGTCTCAAAATAAAAAATAAAAATGAAAAGGGACAGGGGGGCCGGTGATATAGCTCAGCAGCATAAGCGCCTGCCTGGCAAGCGTGAGGTCCTGAGTTCGACTCCTGGTCCCCACATATTTAAAAAAAAAAAAAAAAGAGAGATGGGGATGTAGCTCAGTGTGTGAAGGCTCTGGGTTCAATCCTCAGTATGAAAGAAAAAAAAGGGGAAAAAAAAAAGGACACGACACTTGCTGAAGGTCAAAGAGAAGCCAAATGGTATGGCCTAGGACTACCTGATTCCAAAGCCCCAGTCCTCAATCACTACTTACTGGATTTTCACAAAAAACTCTAAGAAATGTTATCACCCCCATTTAGGACAGGAAACAGAGGATCCGAAAAAGTCAGTCACCTGTCCAAGTCACACAGCTAGAAATGGCCTAAAGATGGACTGACCAATATAGTCCCCTGACTTCCAGAACCAAACCTCTCCTTGTCTACTCATTGAACTCACCTCGAACTCGCGGATGTATGGCGCAATGCCACAGTAAGGTTGATTGTGGTGCTTTTCATGTGGCAGCTTCTCCAGGGGTGGCAGGTATGGGATAGGGTCACGGGGGGCAAAGAGAGCTAGAAGGTTGGGCGGCAGGAACTGGGTCATCTTGCCAAATCTAAGGGCAGAAGCCGGAAAACCTTACGTTAGAGTGGATCAGTAGAGATGGCTTCCTGTTACCACTTGACCCTCAAAAAAGGGAAAACAATAGCGATGTCTCAGTACTAACAAGTTCTGTAACGGTCTACATTAGGAGGTGAGACAAATCTGAATGAAAAAGCAAACTCTCGGTGGGAGCAGGAAACAACGGCTAAAAAAGAAAACAAAGACTTGAAAGAGGTTTCTGAGTAGTGAAGTCTGAGTCTTGAGCCAGGATACGTGGGGCCAAGAGGCTCCCCGAAGTCCTGGGGGACTCAATGAGCCCCAGGAGAGAAGCCCAGAGCAGACGTGGCTAGGGGTCCCGCACCTTGGAGAACAAATTATAGGCAGGGGAAAAAGGGCTGTGGGTGGGCAAGGTGCGAGCCGGAGGCGTCAGGAAGAGCGAATCCCCAAGCCAGGGGCTTGTGGGTAATAGACTAAGCTCCCAAATGCGAAAGGGATTCTGGGTAAGGGTCTAGGACGCCACAAAAAGAAAAAAGGCAAAACCGCAAGGGCCTGTGGGTAGCGGCCCGCAGGTGGGTGGAGTGAACGCTGAGGGAGGGGAGAGGACTCGAGTGCCCGGTGGGCCATGGGCGAGAAGAGCAGAAAAGTGGCTGAGGCGGAGACGCGGGAAAGGACCCGGCCGCGGGCAAGTCAACTGGGGCCCATCGCAGGGGCTTGTGGGTAGCGGCCCTATATCCCTTAAGGCCACTCGGTCATACCCGCCGCGCGGCGCCCTCTTCGGCCTGGCGTTGGTCCTGGGACTCGCGGCAGTTGCGGCGGCCCCTCAGCAAAAAGGACTTCTTCTTCGGCTCCGACTCCCGCGGCGCCCAAGTTGGTCTTCCTCAGTCAGCCGCCCAGCCCGCGCACAAGTCCGCCGCTCACCAACCCGCGCGGCCTCCGCTCGCGACGGGAACAGGGGGTGGGGCCCAGCCTGAAATCCCTCCGCAGGCCTCACTGCGCAGGCGCCGCGCGAGTCATGCGCAGCCACAACCGAGTCCTGAAGCAGGCACAGCGCATGCGCGAGATCACAACCCAGCTGCTTTCGGGCGCCTGAAATTTTTGGCCTGGCTGGCTGGCAGCGGCACTACGCATGCGCTTTCTGCATCAAGCGCCGCCTCCACCTCACAAAGCAGGCTCCAACTACCTGTGCCCTCAAGTCTCTTCCCGAGGCCCTGCCCCCTTTTCTCTAACACTTCCTGAATCTTTTGCGCATGCGCTTACGAGGTACTGTGTTATAACCTTCCGCCTCCTGGTAAAGAGTCCGTAAGTCAATAGTGTGATTGCTTTGATGCCTAATCTTTTTAGTCGATAGCTGTTCATCGAAACCCTTTTGTATGCTAGTCTCTGAGCTCTGGGGACACGGCACGTGATAAATCAGTGTTTTCCTTCTTGGGGCTTACATCGTACTGAAGGAGACAATAAAGGCATTTAAATGAATCTATGTAATTTCAAATAGTGGCCAACACAATGAAGACAAATAAAGCAGAGTTAAGGGGATGGGAAGTGAGAGCGAGGCTATTTTAGAAAAAATGATCCTGGAAGATTCTGAAGAGTTAACATTTGGACGATAGATAAAGGAAAATCCGGGAAGGATTAACAGCAGAGGTGGTATCAGATGGCAGAAATCCGCACGTTGCTGGCTGGCAGGAATTAACTATTGTAGTTAAGCTCTTTGGGTGGATTCCGTTGCCTGTTTAACAACTACAGTTATTGCAGTAATTCATCTTTCCAGAAACACCAAACAGTAACATAAAAACACAGTCAGTGCGTTGAAACATTTTGATCTATTTGCTGTGCGTGTGTGTGTGTGTGTGTGTGTGTGTAAACTATCTTTACTATCTTACAGCTCTTCCAGGAATCTAAAATTATTTCGAAATAAAATTTAATGAAAATAACCAACTGGGCCAGGGATATAGCTCAGCGGCACAGTGCCTGCCTGGCAAGCACGAGGTCTTCAGTTCCATTCCTGGTGCTAAAAAAAGAAAAGAACCAAACTACGCTGGGCATGGTGTCGCATGCCTGTAGTCCCAGTACTTGGGAGGCTGAGGCAGGAGGATCGCTGCGAGTTCGAGGCCAGCCTGGGCTACAAAGCGAGTTCAAGGCCATCCTGAACTGCAGAGTGAGACCCTATCTCAAAAAGACAAAAAAACAAAACAAAAAATACCCCAAACTAATCCTCCCTTATTAATGTATTTCTTCCTGTACCTTTTTTTTTTTTTTTTTTTTTTTTGAGACAGGGTCTCTCTATGTAGTGCAGACTGGCCTTGAATTCATTGTGTAGCCTAGGCTGGTCTCCAACTCATGGTGATCTTCCTGCCTCAGCCTCCTGAGTGCTGGGATTACAGGCCTGTGCCACCATGCCCAGCCTCTACCATAATACTTCACATGTATCTCCTAAGGATAAGGACATTCTACTGTATAACCACAAAGCTTTCACTGCTAAGAAAATTTATCCAGCCCCTATTCATATCTTCCCAAATGACCCAAGAATATTTTGTGTTAATCTAAACCAGGATCCAATCAGGGCTGGACACAGTTGTGTGTTCCTGTAGTCCCAGCATTCTGGAGGCTGAGGCAGGATCTCTGTGAGTTCAAGGCTAGCCTGTGCTACATAGACGCTGTTTCAAAAAAAAAAAAAAAAAGTTGCCTGGGCGTGATGATGCATGCCTGTAATCCCAGCACTGAGGAGGCTGAGGCAGGAGGATTGCCATGAGTTCAAGGCCAGCCTGGGCTACAAAGTGAGTTCAAGGCCAGCCTGAATTGCATAGTGAAACCCTGTCTCAGACAAAAAAGAATGAATGAATGAATGAATGAATGAATGAAAGAAAATTAGTGGCAAACGTGAAATTCAACCAAGGTTTATAGTTAATTTGGTTAACAGCATTGTGCCCGTATCAGTTTTTTTTTTTTTTTTTTTGTGGGTACCGGGGGTCAACCTCAGGACCTCGCACGCCAACAGGCACCCGTGCCGCTGAGCGATATCACCGGCCCCTTTTTCATATGTGGGATCCGGGAGTCGAACTTGGGCCCTCGCGCTTGCAAGGCAGGCGCTTACGCCACTGAGCCATCTCACCGGCCCCCGTATCAGTTTTATGGCTTAAATCACTGTACTGTGGTTGAAGTTGGTGGTGGCTGGGTAAAGAGCATATGATGGTTCTGCACTATTTTTCTGACTCTTCTGTAAGTCTGAAACTATTTCAAAATAACATGTTTAAAGTGGGTGTAGTGGTGCACATCTGTAATCCCGGCACTCAGGAGGCTGAGGCAGGAGGATGACCACCAATTCAAGGCCAGCCTAAACCACACAGCAAGACCCTGTCTTCCCTGATAATACTAACTCTGAGTCCTAGATTTGTAAACCGAGCAACTGCATCCATAATGGAGCTACCTGTTTGGAAGAGGGAGACTTGGAGAAGAGCAGCGTTGGGTATTGGAAGGTGTTCCAGATGAGGACAGGTCAGATGTGCTCATAAGGTCCCCAAGTGCAAGCATGGAGTTGAGCTTTGGAGTACTGCAATCTAGTGGAGGCAGAAGAGTTTGGGGCTGGAAAGCCAAACTGGGGAGTCACTGGGGTACATGTGGTACCTGAAGCCATGCTGCTGAATGAAGTCACCTAAGCAATGAACAAGGATGAAGGGAGGGGTCCATGGACAGAGTCCCAGGGGTGTCCTACATTTAGGGCTCAGATAAAGCTCAGGGACAGAGTGCTTGCCTAGTACATGGGAAGCTGTGTTCCATGCCCAGCACTACACTCAGTCACACAAAATTGTACCAATGCAAATCGAGGGACAATCTACAAAATAACTGACTGGCATTCCTCAAGTGTTCATGCCGTGAAAGCGAAACAAAACAAAACAAAACACTAAGAATCAATCCCAGACTGCAGAAGAGCCAGGAGACGTGGCAACTAACTACGACATGGTATCCTGGGTTCGGCTCTGGGATGAGGAAAGTGCGTGACTGGAAAAGCAGAAAGGAATCTGCCATTCAGCGAACAGGATTATACCAATAGCAACTGCTTGGCTATAACACATATGCCACAGCAGCGTATGACGCTAATATTAGGGGAAACAGGATGAAGGATATTTGAGAATTCTCTTTTGGATTCAGTCTGCACTCTGTTTGTTTGTTTTTTTATGTGGGTACCGGGAGTCGAACTCAGGACCTCGCGCTTGCCAGCAGGCGCTTACACCACCGAGCCATAACCCTGGTCCTGTTTGTTTGTTTTGAGACAGGGTCTCACTGTGTAGTTTAGGCTGGTCTTGAATTCACTATGTAGCCCAGGCTGGCCTCGAACTCACGACCATGCTCCTGTCTCAGCCTCCCAAGTGCTAGGATTACAGGTGTGCGCCACATCAGTCTGCACGCTGGACATCGCCAGGTGGTGACGGCTTCTCTCTGCTCCCAGAGCATCAGCTGGAGCAGCTGAGTGACCCAGAGAACCCGCTTCTAGGACGGTATTGGCTGTGGACGGTATTGGCTGGTCCACCAGGGCCAGGGGTCAGCAGCCTAGAGGCCTCCCCACCCAGCCTAGACAAGTGACCCAGGAAAAAGAGTGGACGGAAAGATGCATCATCTTTGATGACCCAACCTCAGAAACACCAAGGTACAGCTAGTGTGGCTGTGCACACCTGTAAACCCAGCACACTGAGAGGCTGAGGCAGGAAGATCGCAAGTCCAAGGGCAACTCTGCAGACTCAGCAAGGCCCTGTCTCAAAAAAACAAAAATAAAAAGGTGTGTAGATGTAGCTAAGTGTGAAGACCCTGGGTTCAATTCCCAGTACCAGGAAAAAATCCTATGGTGTTCTTTCCTCAGTGGGACAGCACTTGTATAGCATGTGCCAGGCCCTGAGTTCAATCCCCAACAGGAAAAAAAAAAAGGATGGGAATAGGGTTCTGTGTGCAGCATGAGCTTCAGATTGGGTGCACTCCGGGTGGTACAGCCACAGACAGAATGAACTTTGAAGAACTTGAAGTATTAGCCAGACATGGTGGCACACACCTGCAATCCCAGCACTCAAGAGGCTGAGGCAGGAGGATTGCCACAAGTTCAAGGCCAGCCTGTACTGTATAGCAAGACCCTGGCTCAGAACACAAACAAACAAACAAGCAAAAAACAGTAAAAGAAGTTGAAGCAGTGAAGTAGCTGGGAGAGAGGGACAACTGTCTGGAGGCGGCAAGAAGGAGCAGGAGGATCTAAGGCAGGGGCCTGCCAGGTCTTCTGTGAGGAGCAGGGATCAGGTAGGGGATGAAGGTGAAGAAGAGGGGGTAATGGGAGATGCTGTGGTTGATGCTGTTGATAGCCTATGACTCCTTGTGCCCCAAAAGTGTGGGGGCTGCAAAGGATGGGGTGCTGGGTAGATGCAGGGTGTACAGAGCTGTGAGGGAATTCAGGAGCTGTTGGATGAGAAGCCACTTAGAACCACCCTGGCTCATGGAAAAGACCTGGGCCCTGAAGGAGCCCAGCTTGATGTAGGGAAGATTCAGCCTGTGACACGAGAGCTAGCAACCCACAAAAGGGGGCAGTGAACGACAAAAAGAGGAGACAGGAATAAAGGACAGGGCTTAGAGAGATCTGAGGGGGAAGAGCAAAGACAGGAAGGGTCAAAGACTATGAAAACCCCAGCATAGTGCACCTGTAGTTCCAGTTACTCAGGAGGCTGAGGCAAGAGAATTGCTTGTGCCCTGGAGTTCAAGGCCAGCCTGAGCTGCTTAGCAAGATCCCACCTCAAAACAAACAAACGACAACGAAACAACAAAAAGCCAAAAAGAAGAAAGAGATGGACACTGAACCAGAAGCCAGACACCTAGAGAGAAGGCACAGCACCCCCAAAGAAATGAAGCGGGGTTCCGGGTGCCTCTCCCCAAGCCCTCAGCAGAGGGCACCCGAGATTCCTTTCCCTAGACGGGTGGGAGGACCAATACCCATCACTACCCCCCAGCCCATCCGAGGGGTTATTTTTACCAGCGTCACCGGACACCCAAGCTGGAAGGCCTTCTTGTGTCTGCCCTTCGGCTCCTGAGAGTGACCCCGAAGCATCTTCGCCTGCTCCCCCACCCAGTTCCTGGCAGGCCCCGCCTCCTCTTGCTCGGTTCGCATCTCAGCTTCGGCCCTGCTGGGTCTCATCGCGTCTTACGGAGAATCCAAGCGGAGCCCCCTAGGCCGTGATGGGGCGCACACGTTCAGCGGTTTGCATCTGCCGAAGGGGGCCCAGGACGGGGCAACCGCCGGGACGGTGGAGGAGTCCACTACGGGTGATGGTCAGGGATTCAGGGCTATGACCCCGAGGCCTCCGGAGACACCTGCAGCCATTCAAAGGGCAAGAAAAACCCTACAGAGAAAGGGGAGCCCCAGACACCCAGGGACAGGGACGCGGAGGGCTGAGAGATAGTGAGCAAGAGGAGCCCCAGAGATATAATAGACACACCAGCTGGGGGTGGCGGCCCGCACCTGTGATCCCTGAACTTGGGAGGCTGAGGCAGGATAACAGTGAGTTCGAGGCCACACTGGACTACAGAGTAAATTCGAGGCCAGCCTGAACTGCATAACGAGACCGTCTCCATAATAATAAGAATGATGCTGCTGGTGGTGGTGGTGGTGGTGGTGATAACAGAGACACAAAGGGAGACAAGAGACAAAGAGAGGCTTCTGGAGAAACAAGAGTAAAATAAAGAGGGGGGTCCAGGAAAACAGAGATGCGCAGACAGCGGCCCCCGGCTCAAGAGACCTCAGAGATAACTGATCCGAGGAAGCTCAGCGACCGAAGCCATGGCCCAGAGACGACAGAGGAGGGGAATGCGGGCCCACGGGGACCGCGAGGGGCCGCACCGACCCCGAGGGCCCCGATGGGCCCAGGCAGCGGGCGCCACCCCCGCCCGTCCGGGTCACGGCCCCCTCCCCCGCGCCCTCTGCGCGGCCGGGCTATTTTTACGCGCCGACACCGGACACCGGGCTGGGGCGGCGGCGGCGGCGGCGGCGGCCGAGGCGGCCGAGGCGGGGCGCGGCGGGCCGGGCGTCGGGGCACACGGGCGTCCGCGGGGTCCGGGCAGCGCGCGCCATGGAGCCGCCGTGCGGCTGCTGCGAGCGGCTGGTGCTCAACGTGGCCGGGCTGCGCTTCGAGACGCGGGCGCGCACGCTGGGCCGCTTCCCGGACACGCTGCTCGGGGACCCCGCGCGCCGCGACCGCTTCTACGACGGCGCGCGCCGCGAGTACTTCTTCGACCGGCACCGGCCCAGCTTCGACGCCGTGCTCTACTACTACCAGTCGGGCGGGCGGCTGCGGCGGCCGGCGCACGTGCCGCTCGACGTCTTCCTGGAGGAGGTGGCCTTCTACGGGCTGGGCGCCGCGGCCATGGCGCGCCTGCGCGAGGACGAGGGCTGCCCGCTGCCGGCCGAGCGCCCCCTGCCCCGCCGCGCCTTCGCGCGCCAGCTCTGGCTGCTGTTCGAGTTCCCCGAGAGCTCGCAGGCCGCGCGCGTGCTCGCCGTCGTCTCCGTGCTTGTCATCCTCGTCTCCATCGTGGTCTTCTGCCTCGAAACGCTGCCCGACTTCCGCGATGACCGCGACGACCCGGGGCTCGCCGCAGTGGCCGCCGCGGGCTTGGTGAGGGGCGGGGCCTGGGGCGGGGCTTGGGTGATGGGCGGTGTCCGAGAGCGGGTCTGGCCAATCAGAAGGCGGGGCGAGGGGCTCCGAGGCGTGGCTAACCCCGGTCACCGGGCCGGACCTGGGTCTCTGATACTAAAGCTCGGCTGGGAGCTGCGTCTGAGAATCCCACCCGGAGGACCGGCCCTGTGCGACGGCGAGGTTGGGGGAGATGAGAACCCGCCCGCCAAGCGCAGGGACCTTGGGGAAGGAAGCTGTGGGCCGAGAGACAACCTGGTCACTCCGGGGTCTGTGCAGCTGGCAGAGACCCCTGGGAAGGATGGGCTGGAGAGCCGCGAGCTGGAGCCGGGCGGGCTGAGGGCTGAGGGCTGGGGAGGAATCAATCGCAAAGAAAGGCTGTGGGGACGGCGAGAGGGGGGCGTGCGGAGGTTATGAACCACGAAGGTTGCGGCTGGGATCTAGAGGGAAAGAAGGCAGGGCTGGGGGCGGAGCCAGAGCGGGAGCCTCCCACTTGGAAAATCAATTCTGGGGGGCGGGATTTGGGGAAGAACAGGTTCCACTCTACTCGAGCATCAGGTCAGGAGTTGCTGCTGAGGAAGGGATAAGGGCTACCTTCCCAGCACCCTCAGCTCAGGAGTCCAGAAAGGCAGCTGTCCAGGGTAGGGACAGTGGCCAGGGTCCCGGCGAGTGAGGACAGCCAGCTCACTGGGGCTTTAGGGACTGGCCACTCTGGTGTTGAGCAAGGCTGAGCCCTTTCTTCCCTGCAGTTCCCCGCCCGGCTGAATGGCTCCAGCCCTGTGCCTGGACCGCCACCCCGCCTGCCCTTCAATGACCCGTTCTTTGTGGTGGAGACGCTGTGCATCTGCTGGTTCTCCTTCGAGCTGCTGGTGCGCCTGCTGGCCTGCCCGAGCAAGGCTATATTCTTCAAGAACGTGATGAACCTCATCGATTTCGTGGCCATCCTGCCCTATTTTGTGGCACTGGGCACCGAGCTGGCCCGGCAGCGGGGTGTGGGTCAGCCGGCCATGTCCCTGGCCATCCTGCGGGTCATCCGGTTGGTGCGTGTCTTCCGAATCTTCAAGCTCTCCCGGCACTCAAAGGGCCTGCAGATTCTGGGCCAGACACTTCGGGCCTCCATGCGTGAGCTGGGCCTCCTCATCTTCTTCCTCTTCATCGGGGTAGTCCTCTTTTCCAGTGCAGTCTACTTTGCTGAAGTTGACTCGGTGGAGTCCCATTTCACCAGCATCCCCGAATCCTTCTGGTGGGCTGTGGTCACCATGACTACAGTTGGCTACGGAGACATGGCACCCGTCACTGTGGGTGGCAAGATAGTGGGCTCTCTGTGTGCCATTGCCGGCGTGCTGACCATTTCCCTGCCTGTGCCTGTCATTGTCTCCAACTTCAGCTACTTTTACCACCGGGAGACAGATGGCGAGGAGGCCGGGATGTATAGCCATGTGGACACGCAGCCCTGCATCAACCTGGAGGGCAAGGCCAACGGGGGGCTGATGGATGGAGAGGTGCCTGAGCTGCCACCTCCACTCTGGGTGCCTCCTGGTAAACACCTGGTCACTGAAGTGTGAGGGGCAGTCGAGGTCTGCAGGACCTCATACCTCCCTGGAGGGGGGGAGGGGGGAGGGGAAGCAGAGGAGGGGATGGGGTTTAGGGAGAACTAGGCTAAGTGGTAACCAGTGCTGAGTCTTGTTGGGTCTGTAGCTGTTATGGGTACCTCCTGAAGGAGCGATGAATGCCAGTGGTTTGTGTTTAGTCGAGGGGTGGCCCCACTGGTTTGTCTTGCATTGTGTTGTGCCAAGTTTGTTGGGCCTTTTGGGGTAGTGTTGAGATAGGTTTGGTCATGTCCAGTTGGGAGTTTCCTAGGTCCATGTTCGGTGGTGTGGGGGTTGGGTGGTGAGTCTGGGTTAGTCTCGTCCAACTGTATTATGCAGGGTTCTGTACCTTTGAGTCCCCTAGGGCCATGTTGGGTCAAGTCTGGTGGTCACTTAAGGGCATGGTGTCGTGGAGACATGTGGACAATTGTGTGGCTTTCTGTGTTTTCTAGGGTCATTTTATTTTAGGTTCTGTGAACTTGTGAGTCATGTAGGAATACAGGGTCAAGTAAGAGAATTCGAGCTTTCTAGGTCATGATAGATGAAGTGGGTTGGAATGTATGACTGGATTCATCTTTTAGGTGCTATTAGGTTGAGTTGTGTAGACTTCTGTAGCTGGGAGTTTTTCAGGGCCACAGTGAGTTGAGCCATGTTGAGATAGAGAAGCATGGGAGTCTTTTAGTCAGTTCAGTCGGGTCATAGGACTGTTGGGTGTTAGGGCCATGCTAGTCCCGCCATTGCATGATCCCATAGGAATGTTGGTTTGAGGTCCAAAGAGCTGGGGGAGTTGGTTTTGCATTGGTGGAAGCACCAGGACCCAAGGATCACAGCCCTGGGCAAGAGTCATGAGTGGTGTGGATGTGAGCACTGCTACTGCAGAGGCGACTGGATTCTGAGCCCTGGAGTCAGGGATTAATCCACGGGGGCTCTGAGGGACCTAGGAATAGGGGCGTTCCTTCCACTTACGCCACATGTGCTCCATTTTGCTGCTCAAACCCCCACTTACCTGGCCTCCTCAGTGGTTTAGCAAGGAGATGGAAACATGGAGGCCAGAGAAGAGAGAGGAGAAAAATGTTTGTCCTATCTCCAGACGTGATGGGAGACAGAACCAAAGGGAGGGAGAGACACAGACTCAGAAAATAAGAGAGGGACAGAGACCTAGACAGAGAGCAGAAGAGATCCTGAGAACGGGACAGGGACCTGGAAAGAGGAGGCAGAGACCCAGAGAGAGAAGGAGTCAGAGACTCACAAGGGGAAGCTGAGATTCAGGGAGAGGGAGACGGAGACCAAGGGCAGGAGGTGGAGACCCAGGGGGATGTCAGGCGCCCAGAGAGAGGCACCTGACACCAGAGTTGGAGCTGGACCACAGAGCCCCAGAGAAAGACTGCCTTTTTCAGAGAAAGAGATGAGACGGCCTAGGGAGTCCTGGGGCATCCCCATGGCTGGCAGAGCCCTTCACCCGACCATGCCTCCACCTAAAAAGGCAAGAAAACTCTGTGTCCCCAGCCTGTCTATTCCCTGAATCACAAAGGGACCCTAAACCAGGAGCACCAGTGAGCACCTCCGGCCTGGGGTTCTCCATGTCTTCCAGGGAGGAAACCCGGGTCTCAGCGGGGCCATGGCTTCCCAAGGTCACACAGCAGTTGCTGGCCGGGACTTGTGGCAGGCTGCCTGACTCCAGTCCCCACAGGCTGCGGTGCCACAGCCTAACGAGGCCCGCAGCCTCCTGCCTTATAGACAGGAAACCGAAGCTGGGAGGGGATGGTGTCACCTAAGGTCACAAAGCCAAACATTTCAGAGTCTTTCAGGACTAGGCGGCATTTAGAAGAGGAGGAGGAGGAAGAGGAGGAGGCTACAATCACTAACACGTATAGGGCTTCCTACGTGCCAAGCGTCATTCAAGGCACTGTATTAACTTATTAAAACCTGTCCAGTGGTTACAGTGTGGTGTTGTAATTATTTTAAGCTCCCTGCCCGCTGTGGTCATTGAAACCCTTCCTCCGAGGCCCAGTGTGAAAGATGGGGGCTGTGAAGATGGGACACACCTCTTGCTGGGCCCCAGTGAATGAAATGCAGTGAAGGAATTCAGTTTGGAAACCCCAAGTTTTATCCAGCCCCCTTTTTATACAATGAGAAGGGAGCTGCAGGTTGTGGGAAGAGTTAGACAATGGTTGAAAATAATACAGCTTTTAGCGGTCATTTCTCTCTGAAATAGAGAAAAGCCACATTCCAAGACAAGCCGTCTCTCTCACAGGGCCAAAGACAAGGCAGAGTCTCGGGGTGCAGACTCCAGCACACGCAGAGACCCACAGAAGGGACAGTGCAGAGGGACCCACACAGAAAGCCAACCCCGGGCGGGAGAGAGGAACCAAGGGTGAGAGAGGAAGGTGGAGATCAGGGGAAGGGACAGAGACCCAGAAAGAGGGGACAGATACTGTTGCCCCGTTCCTCTCCTTTGAACACTCATCCCATCACCCATCGGGGACTGGAAGCCCCAGAATCCCCTTGTCTGGGAGTAGGCTGTGTGCCCGGTGGGAAGATGGAGAGGTCAGAGAGGTGACCGGAAGGAACACCAAGCCTGGGAAGTCCGCTTTCCCCACCTCCCATAAACAACTGGAGCTGCCTTCTGTGTAGCCTTGGCTGGGATGGGGAGGAGAGGGGAACACCCTAATCCGGGGACACCCTTCCCACCACCTTGCCATGCTATATTTAGGCGGGGTGGAGGAGGTGCCGGATGACCCCCAAGGCAGGTGTCAGCTTTCCTGCTAAAAATAGCTGGGGGGGGAGCCGAGTCTCACGGTAGAGGTGTGGCCGGGTGAAGGGCTCTGCCAGCTATGCGGCCGCCCCAGGACTCCCTAGGCCGTCTCATCTCTTTCTCAGGATCTCTTTGGGGCACTGTCCCTCCTGCTGGGGTTCATTCCCCCCCCTTTGTCTTTTGTTTTGTTTTTGTTTTTTTCTTTGAATCGGGAATCAAACTCAGGACCTCGCACTTGCCAGGCAGGCGCTGTGCCACTGAGCTATATCCCCTGCACATGAGCTGTATCCCGGCCCAGGAGCTATATCCTCGGCCCGGTTTTCTCTTATCTGAGCTCAGGACAGGACCCTCAACTCAGTCCCCACCCAGGAAATTCCAGGAGAGAGGACTCCGGAGAGTCCCCCATCCACCGTCTCTGGGCCGCGGGCGGCCTTATCACTGCCCAAGCCCAGCTGGTTAATGTCTGGCGGGAGCTCCAAGGAAAGTGGGGATGAGAGCGGAGGGTGGGAATCTGCCCCGGGATTGACACTGAACTGCCAAAAGACGCCATAGAAATCTCAGGACTCCTGAGTCCAAGGGAGGAGGGGCGGGGGCTGGACCCCGGCTCCGAGGGAGGAGGCTGGGGGATCCGGGCCGGGGTCCGAGGGAGGAGGGCTGGCCCGACCCGGGCTGGGCGCCGGCTTCTGCGGGCCGGCGGCGCGTGCAGCGCGGATCCCCGCCCCTCCGGGCGCCCCGCCCCCGCCCCCGCCCGGCCGGGCCCTCCGGAGCGCGGGGCGAGGAGCCGCGGGCCCGCGCGTCCCGGCAGCAGCGAGGGAGGAGGAGCCGCGCCACGGGCAGCCAGGGCGCAGCGGAGGGCGCCCCAGGTGAGAGCCTCCGCGCCGCCTCCGCCGGGATTCCCGGCCGGGTCGCCCTGCCCCCGGGTAGGGAGGGACGGGGGCGGGGCCGGCGGGGGCGGAGCTTGGCGGAGGAAACTGAGGCAGGAGCAAAGTGTCGCGGAGATGGAGCTCGTTCCCCTAGCTGAGACACAAGAGCCGGGACCCCAGCCCAAATCCTGGGGAGGGGGGTAGGAGTCCGCATTTCTGAGTGCCCGGGGAGGAGGGGCGGAGCTCCGGAATCCAGGGTCTGAGGGAAGAGGGCGCTGGGCTCCTGGACTCCTGGTCCGAGGGAAGTGGTTGCCGGGGCAAGGCGGGGCGGGGCGGGAAACTGAACTCCTGGGCCTGAAGGTAGAGGCAGCTGGGGTACCTAGTCCGAGGGAGGAGACAGCTGGGGACCAGGACACCTCGCCCGAGGAGCCGCACTCCTGCCCTGGTCGGGCGCCCGGCGCCTCTGCACACCCCGCCCTCCCCTCTTCCCTTCTCCGAGCCAGGGCGCGCAGCCGCCCAGGTATGCGCAGCCCAAGTCTCGGGCGGGCCCCGGCCTGTCCTGCGAGCAGCGAGCATTCCAGAAAGCAGCCCGGGGAACCAGGGTTCCCTGAGTGCGGGCCCTCGGGGACCTGGTGTCCAGGCCAGCCCCGCCCCGCCCGTCTGCGAGATGAATGGCTCGAGGGGGCTGTGATCGCTCCCAGACTCCTCCATCTGCCCCATCTGCTTCCCATCCCCGCAGGAGTCATCACCTGCGCAGGCAGAGGCCTCGACTGGAATCTCGGGTGCCTGTGCTCACGGGGAGCTCTGGGGAGGGGGTGTTCAGGGGTCCAGGGCCCTCCCACCCGCCTGTGTAACCTGTCCCCCTCTTCCCCCAGGTGGCTGCCCCCTCCCTATCCTGGGATGTCAGGAAGGAGGGGGCCACCCGTGTCCTCCACAGGGGCCCCGCCGAGCCTGGGGGCCCCCAGCCCCGGCCCTCGGAGGTGGAGGAGGTGCTGACAGGTCTGGTAACCACCTGCTGCTTCCCAGTCCTCCTGGGCTTCGCGAATGTTGTAGAGAGATGGCGACACCCTCCCCGCAGGCTTTCCCCACCCTACGGGTTTCACACCTCGGGACACTGAGGCCTAGCAGGACAGGGGTTAGCTTTGAGCTGAACATGAGTCTCCCTGGAATTCCAGATTCTGGGTTCCAAAGTTGCAGGACTCAAGCCAGGTGTGGTGACCCATGGCTGTGATCCCAGCACTTGGGAGGCTGAAGCAGGAAGATCACCGTGAGTCTAAGGCCTGCTTGGGCTACATACTGAGTTCAAGGTCAGCCTGAATTACATAGTGAGACACTGTCTCAAAAATTAAACAAACAAATTGCAGGACTCAGGAGGGGTTTCTCGGAGTGGTTGAGGCCAGCGCACAGAAGTGAGCTGCTCAGAGTTCAGTTGCCACCTCTGCATTTGCTGTGACGGGCAAGTCCTTAACCTCTCTGAGCCTGCAATTTGCCTTTTCTTCTGCTATGAAGTAATAGTAGTCGAATAATTATTAATCTAGAAGTTGGGCCTCACCCAAGTCCTAGAATGTAGGGTCCCACAGTTTCAGCTTTGCAGGCTGCCCTGGGGCTCCCGATTTGTGCCCCGTGTTTCCCCACTACTCTAACCCAGCCCCCCTTTCCATTCGCAGGTGCTCAGAGATGCGACCTCACCCTTGCTGCTCCCTCCCCATCCTCCTCCTCTCCCTCTTCCCCCGTGCCCCCGTGGGGTGCCACCCCCCACCCTCCACACTGCCCCCGTTTCCAGCCCCTGAGTGGGACCTTCTGTCCCCCCGAGTAGCACTGTCCAGGGGCGCCCCTGCTGGGCCCCCTCTGCTCTTCCTGCTGGAGGCCGGGGCCTTCGGGGAGCCGGCGGGTGCCCCAGCTAACCGCAGTCGGCGTGGGGTGAGCGAGACGGCCCCCGCGAGTCGTCGGGGTGAGCTGGCAGTGTGCGACGCAGTGAGCGGCTGGGTGACAGACCGGAGGACGGCAGTGGACTTGCGTGGGCGCGAGGTGGAGGTGCTGGGCGAGGTGCCCGGGGCGGGCGGCAGCCCCCTCCGCCAGTACTTCTTTGAGACCCGCTGCAAAGCTGACGGTGTAGGGGAAGGCGGGCCCGGGGCCGGCGGCGGAGGGGGCTGCCGCGGCGTGGACCGGAGGCACTGGGTGTCAGAGTGTAAGGCCAAGCAGTCCTACGTGCGGGCGCTGACCGCCGACGCCCAGGGCCGTGTGGGCTGGCGATGGATTCGAATTGACACTGCCTGTGTCTGCACGCTCCTCAGTCGGACTGGCCGGGCCTGAGGCCCCTGCCCACGAACTGGTCGGACCTAGAAAAGAAGAACTGGACACTGAGGGACCTCAGGGGGAGACCTGGCAGCTCAAAGGGCCTCGGTTTGGGAACTTAAATGATCACAAAATCAAGGCTTTCTGATTTTGAAAGCTCAATCTATGCAGGATGTGTGATGAAACCCAAAATGGGGTTTCAAAGGATGAGTAGGTGTTCTGGAGCAACTTGAGGGTAATCATGAGCATTATAACAATAACAATAGCCAATATTTACTGTGTGCTTATTGTTTATCAGCCCTAATCCAGTACTCCTCAGATCAGCACTGGTGGATTGAGCGTCAGAGGCCCTCAGCTTTAAGTTGCACACCACTCAGTCTCAGCGCACACTGCCTTGGCACCGTGGAGAGGAGGACAGAAGGGGCCAGGTCTGAAAGTGGGTGGGTGAGGTGGGAACTGGACCGTGCAAGCACCTGGCTTGGGCTGCAGTCCTCCGTTCTGAGGTGGTGAACTCCCCATTGCAGTGGGAGCCCAAGAGGGCATGGTAAGAGCTCAGGATGCTGGAGAGTCCAGGCCTGGGGCTAGGAGCTGGGGTCAGGTTTCTACCCCTCCCTTCCCTGTCACAACCTTTACACCGCATTGGGAAGGAAACTGACCTTAAAGTTATCTGGCTTGAGTAAGACATGAGGTTCTGACCAACTGCTTTGGGCCCTGGCTGGTATCAGGGATCACTGGACACTGATAGCACCACAAAAACCCAACCAAGGGTACCAGAAGGCTGAATGGAATAGAGGGGTCATGGGGACCCTGAGCCAGGCTGTAGAAGGTGGCCTCAGTTTCCCCTGTCTGAAGGCTGGACTGGGGAGATGGAATAATGAGGGCTGAAGTGCAGTGGTCTTGACCAGAAGGCCCAAAGGTGACAAGGGAAATCCCTACACCCTCCATGGCCCCAGACCTCTTGCCAACACACTTACATTCTTTTTTTTTTTTTTTTTTTTTTTTTTAACAGTACTGGGGTTTGAACTCTGGGTGATCACCAGCTCCCCGCCTCCTGCCTTTTAAAACTTTTACTTTGAGACAAAGTCTCCCTAAATCACTCCAAAGCCAAGCTCAAATTTGCGGTCAACAGGCACGAACCCCCGCACCCAGCTCACACATATGTTCTCTTAGGTCCAGCTTTGAGCTAAGGCCCTAGACAGCCCCTCTCCTGCCACCCCACAGGAATCTGGGCCCCTGGGAGGGCAGGGTCTGCTGTCTCCGGTTCTGCATCTCCTTTTCTGCCCCTTCCAGTGTCTCTCTCTGACTTCCTGTGCGTCTCTGGGTGCGCAGCACATGCCCTCTTCTTGCTAAGCATTTCCCCGTGTGTGCTCTCCGAGACGCACCCTCCTCCCATGCCCAGGTGGAAGTCTTCAGCCAAATCAAAGGCAGGCAGAACGGCGGCCGCCGGGGCGGCTCCAGCGGCCCACGGAGGGAGGGGGAGCTCCGGGATGTCTGGAAATCGTTACCCCGAGGTGGGCAGGCCTGGCAGAGGGGGAGGCGGCCAGGGGATGTAGGAAAGAGGGTGTTTCTCAAGGATTCCCATGTGGGGGGGTCTCCGTCCTGGTCCCCCTGTGAATCTGTCTTTCTCTGTCTCCCTGCCATCTCCCTGCCCCTTTCCCACACTTGTTCCCCTCACTCCCCTCTCTAAAACTTTCTGACTTTTCTATTTCTCTTCCCCCTGCTTCCCTTTCTGCTCTCTGAATCTCCAGTCCTTCCCTATATCTCTGTCTGCGGCCCTGTCCTTGCAATGTCCCTAGGTTTCTTTCTCCCTTGTTCCATCCAGATGCCTGCCTGCTCTTCATTGGCTGTGATCAGGGTGGGCGAGTTCTGTCACCAGGGCAACAGCAACAACAAGCCAGCTCCTGCTTGACAACGAGTGGGAGTGGGACCATGGCCTGTCGGACCCTAGCTCTGCGCTCTGGTCCCCCATGGTCACCCACCTCAGGAAGGGATGTGCCTGGATCCTGGCCCAACTGGCATCTCACTAGTAGCGGCACTGCTCACCGCATTATCCCACCTGTGTCCTTTCCCCATCCCACTGTGCAGGTGAGGGGACCCGAAGCTGAGGGAGGGGCCTGGGGACCCAGAAACCTGGGTACTAAGAAAGAATTGGGGTCTGGATCATTGTCTGCAAGAGAAGGGTCCTGGGGTCCTGGGCCTGAGGGAAGAAGGGCCCTGGACTCCAGGGGCTGGAGGGAGACGGGAGGGGGCTCCTGAGTCTTTTTAGGTGATATGCAGCACCTTCTCCTCAGTCCATGGTCTCAGAGCCCCTACCCCCTGCCGCCAGACAAGCTTTGCACATCTGGGATTTCGACGAGGTCATCAGCAGATGGGAGACAACTTCTGGCTTGGCCCAGGTGCCCAAGACCCATGGTGGCCCCTACGCACAGCCCAGGGCCCCAGAGCATGCAGACCCCATGCGGACAGTGGGAATCAAGGCTTTAGAGGAAAAGGTAGCGTCCCAGGATTCTGGAGTCCTTGGGGGACACGGGGCTGCGGACTGCACCTGAGTCCCCTGCCTCACCTTGGGTCACTGGGTTGCCTTCCTGCAGCTCGGACACTGGCGACTCCCCCTGACCACGAAACCCCAGAGCAGCGAGACGAAGGCACAGTACAGGGGCTGGCCCACCCTGGACCAGGGCGCTACCATCTATGTTGGGGCTCAGCCCCTGGAGCTCGCTGACCACCACCCTGGGGGCCAGGCCCAGGTTGGAGAGGAGGAGCCAGAGTTTGGAGCCTCCAGGGCAGGGTGGGAGGGTGCTGAGGTTAGGGACCAACAGAGGAGATCCTGGGGTGTGGCCAGGGCCTGAGAAGGCTCAGGAAGAAGCGGAGGCTGGGGAGGGACTTGGACTTCTCCAGTCTCAGCCAGAGGGAGGAGGGGATTGAAAAATCGAAATTCTGGCTCTGAGATGGGTTTGGAGTAAGCAGAGGGCTTGAGCTGAGCAGGCAGGGCTGGCATGGGACTAGAATATTCCCACACAGAGTAGGGGTGGGAGGTGGCGCTGGGTTTACTTGAAAAAGTAATGTGGAATTGCTGCCCAAGATGCCTTTGTTCCCAGTGCCAGAACCAAAGTCGACTGGGGGTGGAATAGGAAGGTTTGTGTGTTGTTTGTGACTGTGGGCTTCGATTTGAGTTCCTTGACCAGCAGGAAGTGTTTAGATGGGGTGGGCTTTGGGGAGTGAAGCTAAAGTAGCCTGGGGTGGAACTGCTTGGGAAGGATTCTGGGGGCGGAGTGGGAGGGCCTGGTCCAGCAGGGCTGTCCTGGTGGAAGAAGAGAGATGTGGACCCAGGACTTGGAACAAGGTGTGACCTCTTCCTTGCCCATCCCTCCTGCCTCCATCTCGCTCAGGCTTTAATCCCCTGGACAAGGAACCCTGAGCTGGCTGGCCGGCATTTCACGATATCCGACCAGGGTGTCCTGGACCGCCATCAGCTTTATTTGACCACTTCAGCCCGAGACTTCCGCTTCTACCCCAAGTGAGCCCGCATCCTCGCTTGCTCCGAATAGCCCTCCTGCACAGCCCTGCCTATGACCGTGGGAGCCCAGTCCTTTTCTGATGGTCTCAGCCTTTGACTCCAGAATACAGCAAGAACCAAAGTTCCAACCCAGCTCCCACCTCTTTTTAGCACCCATTTCAGGGATGGTAGTAAACCCCTGTAATCCCAGCTACTCGAGAGGCTGAGGGAGGAGGATTCCAAGTTTGAGCCCAGCCTCGGCAATTTAGTGGATTAAGGAGACCCTGTCTCAAATTAAGAAGAAAAAAAAAAAAAAAAAAAAAAGGCTTGGGATGTAGTTCAGTAGCAGAGTGCTTGCCTAGCATGCAAGAGGCCCTGGGTTCAATCCCCAGTACCCGCCCAAAAAAACGCACCCCAGCGTGCCCCCCACAATCCTGGCGATGGGGAGCGAACCCAGGGTCTTGTGTGTATTAAGCAAGCGCTCTGTCACCGAGCTGTCCGTAGTGTCGGGCCTCAGCAACCTCCCTTAGGTTAGGAAGCCCGCAGAGCTCAAGAGCTGGCTCAGATCTGGGGGGCAGGGCCCTAGGGTTCAGGGCGGAGCCTCCTTCCAAAGGGTGCGAAGGTTCAGAAATTCAGACTCCCCTTCTCCTTGTCCCGTTCCAAAGGGGTCTCCGAGTCCTACAAATGTTCCTTCGTCTCAAAAGCAGTAGTTGGGGTCTGTTCCTCCGGAGCAGAGGTCTGATCTCAGGAATCCCCTCCCGCGTCCCTCCCACAGGAAGGAGCTGTCTGCATACCCCCGCCAGGATGTGCTGACCTACTGGAACTTCAAGGGGACACCTCGGGGCTGGGGACCCGGCCTGCACCTGCCGAAGCTGGTCCGCCTGCCCCGCGCGCTCCTGGCGACGCCGGCCGTGCCGCACCGCGGGTCCCTGTCCCTGGCTCAGGAGTTCTACAGTCCCCCATTGCACCCGCTGCGCCGGCTGGACCGGTTCTGCCCGCTGGAGGCTCCCTGGGGCGGCCCCCACTGGAAGCCCCTGCCGGGCATCCTCAGCGTGCCCAAAACCTACAGAACCGAGTCCTCCCGCTACGGCAGCCTGAAGCCCGAGCTGGTCTGAGCGGGCGGGGCGGGGCCGAGCCCGGGACACGCCCACTATTTCTGGAGGAACCAAACAGTAAAAAAGTTCATCGAAGCTGTGGCCCATCAGAAAAACACGCCCTTTCAGGGGGCGGGGCTCAACCCACTGCGTAAACCCAGGCCTTGCCCACTCCCGGACCGGCGCCTTGACTCCTGACCTCTTGCAAGGGTTGGGTGTGGGGAGATGCTCTGTGTGAATCTCTCGAGGGTGTCGGGGTACACTCAGGCCCCTGCCCTAGCACAGCACTTTGGAGGCCTCTAGGACTGGCTGGACCCTAAGACGGAAGCCACGCCCCCCACCCCCTGAAAGGCAGGAGCGGCAGGCGATGGGTGGCTTCCAGGGTCCTCAGGTGGCCCCAGCACCTTCCTGGGTCAGGGCAGTGACCCACAAAGTCCTCTTCTCGCCCCCTACCCGGGCAGGGCCTTCTGCACCCCACTTCCTGTGGCTCCAGCAGGACCTGGGCTCTACCTCTGGTCACCTTCACCACAGTGGCTCTGGAGCCACTGCTGCACCTCAGCGACCTTGTCCCTTCTCGCCCCCGGGGGGATTAGTGTCCAGGTTACCCCAGCTTGCTGCCACCACCAGGTGGCCTTGCCGCCCCCACAGCCCACAAGTATAAAGCCAGGGAGAAAGGTAGGGCCAGCATCAAGAAGAGAGATGCTCCAGGTAAGATGAGGCCCCTGGGGGCCTCCCCTCTTCCAGGACACACCAGAGAGGGACAGAATAGTGTCACAGGGGGAGGTGGCCTCATTCAAGAGGGTGTGACAGCCAGCAGGCTTCCCACAGGAGGGAAGTGGTGGAGCAGCCCATGATGGTGCCGGTGTCCCCTGGGCTGTGGGGTGGGCCCCAAAGGGTTGGGCTGGTGGCTCTGACCAGGGTGGCCAGGTCACAGCACCTAAGGGACTGGCCTTGCCCAGGGGTTGCTGCTGGGGCTGCTGCTGAGCACAAGCGGGGTGTGGGCCTCCAGGGGGCTGCTGCGGCCCTTCTGCCGGCCTATCAACGCCACCCTGGCCGCCGAGAACGAGGCCTGCCCAGTCTGCGTCACCTTCACCACCAGCATCTGTGCCGGCTACTGTCCCAGCATGGTGAGTGGCCTGGGTGGGCAGATGCTGGCCTGATGGGGGGCAGCTTGGGCAAGGGATCTGCAGGCAGCGCCAGGTGGCGGGAGGAAAGGTGTGAAGCGTTCCAGGACACCCAGAGCCTGGACCCGGGAGCAGGGGGCACTCAGGTGAGGCCCTGGTCCCAGCAGATGCCCACTAGCCCCATCTTGGTCACCAGGTACGAGTGCTGCAGGCCAACCTGCTGCCCATTACCCAGCCGGTGTGCACCTACCGCGACCTGCGCTTTGCCTCCATCCGGCTCCCCGGCTGCCCACCTGGTGTGGACCCTGTGGTCTCCTTCCCCGTGGCGCTCAGCTGCCACTGTGGGCCCTGTCGCCTCAGCAGCTCTGACTGCGGGGGTCCCAGGGACCAACCCTTGGCCTGTGACCTCCCCCACCTCCCAGGCATCCTCTTCCTCTAAGAACCTGTGAAACCTTCCCAATAAAGGCTTCTCAACCCGCAAATATTTCAGGCGTCTTTGTGTGGCTTAGGTGACACACACACCATGGGTCCAGCTGAAAAACCATTTTATACAAATTCACAGTGTCCAAACTCTGGTAGAAAACAGGGTGGGATGGGGTGACTTCCAGCTCAGGAAGTGTCCATGGTTTCGCCTTCTGCAGGAAGAAGGGAGGCAGTTTGGTCAGTGTGGCCACGAGGGTGACAATAGCGGGAGGAGCACAGGGCAGGGACACTCACTGAGTTCATTGAAGAGGAACGCGTCCTGGTACTCCTTCATGTACTGCGTGGACCGGGACTCGTCCAGGAAGAGCGAGTAGACACGCTTGATGTCGTCTACCTGTACTTCCGTGCCCTGGGGGAGCGAGAGGCCTCAGAAGGGCCTGCCCTGTGACCCTGCTCCCGCCCGCCACACCCCCATGGTAGAGCTGGCAGCCAAGGCAGAATCCCGGGCCAGACCTCTGAGGTCCAAATCCCACCTCCACCACCTCCCAGCTGTGGGCCCAGCCTTGGCCTCAGTGTTTTCATCTGGGAGATGGACTTGGCATCTACTTGTAATCAACAGATACTGAGCACCTATTATGTGCCAGACCAGGAGACACAGAAACAAACACAATGGACGAAAACTCCCTGCCTTTGAAAACATCCTCGGGCCGGTGAGATGGCTCAGCGGCGTCAGCGCCTGCCTGGCAAGCACGAGGGCCTGAGTTCGACTCCTAGAACCCACATACGAAAAAAGGGCCGGTGATATCGCTCAGCGGCACGGGTGCCTGCTGGTGTGTGAGGTCCTGAGGTTGACCCCCGGTACCCACAAAAAAAAAAAAAAAAAAGAAAGAAAAAAAAAAGAAAACATCCTCCAGAGTAGGGTGTGGTGGCGGACACCTGCCAACCCAGCTCTCCTGAGGCTGGGGCAGGAGGATTACAGTGAATCAGGGACCAGCCTGGGCTACATAGTGAGTTCGAGGCCAGCCTGGACTACACAGCGAGATCCTGTCTTAAAAAAACAAATACCCAAAAAGAAAACATTCTCCAGGCCTTAGCAACAGCGCCAGAAGCCTGTGTAGCAGGGCCACGCCAGGTGCTGACCTTGCGTTTCCGGCACACGAGGCTGGCTGCCGTGATGAGCTGGATGGCGTAGCGCAGGGATGTCTCCAGCCCGATGCGGGTGAGCACGGTGTAGGCGTCCTCACTCATCTCCACGTCCTCTTCCTCACACCTGCAGAGGGGCCAGGGCTCTGGCCACAGCACAGGGACCCTGGCCTCTCCCTCCTGGGCATCTCCTAGCCATAGATGCTGAGGCTACACTTAAAACCTGGGTTTCCTAGCCCCCACCTGGGCCCCTTCCCTCCTATCAGTCATGGGAGTGTCCCCTCCTTGCTCTGCAGCGGCCCTCCCAGCTCAGGCCGGCCCGCCCCCCTCCCTCCGCCGCAGTGCCGTGTTGGGCACACTGCGCCTGTGCACCGGATACGCAGGATCTGCTTGGTGTCCTTCTCGCTGTAGGGCGAGGTGGAGACGATGAGCAGCCGGTCCAGCAGGTCGATGGGGATGCCATGGGGGCTCTGGTAGCTGGTGCCCCGGATCCTGGGGGAGGTGGGGCAGGCTGTCAGGTGGTGACCGCAGCAAGGGCTCTTGGTGCCCGACCCAGAATGTGCCACCCACGCTCCACCACGGCCCATGCAGAGGGCTAAATACACTTGACCTTCGGCTGCAGCTCACGTCACCACATAGCTGCGTTAGTCCCAGGTCACCCCCCCACAGGTGCTCTCAGAGCAAGGTATCTATGTCCAGGATTACTTGATCAAGGTCCCCTCCTTTCTGCACAGAGCGTCGCAGGGCAAGGGACTGCAGCTGTCCTGGCCCCTGCTGCACTTGAGCAAGCCCAGGCCTGGCTCGAAGTCCGGAGTGGAAGACACAGGCAATCCTTCCACAGTCACAGCCGCTGCATCCAGTCACTGGAAACACTCAATTAGCAACCAGAGAGCCAGTGCTCTTGGGGAAACATGGAGTTCCTGACAGCCTCTGGTTACACTTTCATCAACCAGTCAGCAAGAAGGCTGAGGCAGGAAGATTTAAATTCTAGCCCAGCCTGGGCAACTTATTGACTTAGCAAGAACCTGTCCCAAAAAAAACAAAACAAAACAAAAAAAAAAAACAAAAACACAGCACTTGGGAGGTTGAGGCAAGAGGATCACTGCGAATTCGAGGCCAGCCTGGACTACAGAGGGAGACCCTGTCTCAAAACCAAAAACCAAAAACCAAAAAACAACAACAAAAAAGAAAAAACATCAAAATAAAAAGTAACAGCCTGGCATGGTGGTGCACACCTTGGAGTGAATCACTGTGAATTCGAGGCCAGCCTGGGCTACATAGTGAATTCAAGGCCAAGCTGAACTGCATAGTGAGACCATGTCTCAAGAAAATAAAGACAAAAGTAAATGAATAAATAAAACAGCACAAGGGCTGGGAACATGGTGCAGTGTGAAGGCCCTGGGTTCAATCTGGTACTGCCAAAAAAAAAAAAAAAAAAAAAAAAATGTCTAGCCTATGGCACCATGGTGAGCACCGGAGCTCTGCACACGCAGAAGACCTGTCGGGCCGCCACTGCCTTCCTGGCTCAAGGACACTAACTGGCACTTTGCTGTGCAAAAACACAACAGACATGGGGCCAAACAGATCAGGAAAATGACACTTGCTTACAGTGTGGGGGCGGAAAGTTACCTCATCCACCCCGGTGGGAGCAGGGCGCAGGCGACTTGAACGCTTGCTGCTCTGCCCGCCCGTGAGTGATGGAGGACTACACTAGGGATTTGGAGACTATGAAAACATCTGAGCAAGTAGGCAGATCCACAAACACAGAATCTGGCCTGCGATCCCAGCACTCGGGAGGCAGAGGCAGGAGGATCACCACGAGTTTGAAGCCAGCCTGGGCTACACAGTGACCTGGAGCCTACCCTGGACTACATAGCGAGACTCTGCCTTGAAAAAACAAATTAAATGAACACAGAATCTAACAGCAAAGACTGGCTGTATCGGCTGCCTCCTCACAGGAGATGTCCCTGTCTCTGTTCCGTCCCCACGAAGTTCCCAGGTGCTGACCTGCAGGTCCCATAAGCACAGTGCAATGTCTCTTTCGGCCCTACCGTTATTTTTTTCTTTTGCGATGCTGGGGATTGAACCCAGGCCTCTCACATGCTAGGCGAATGCTACAAGAGCTACATCCTAGCCTCTTATATGCTGAGACTGAGTCTCCCTAACTTGCCCAGGTTGGCCTTGAATTCATGATCCTTCTCGGTCTCCTGAGTAGCTGGGATTACCAAGGTGTGTGCCACCACACTTGCCAGGCCCTGCCACCTTCTACGCACATGGTCTTGGGAAGTCACTGGGCTTTGCTGGCCTGGCCTAGGAGATGGGGCCGAGATGTTCTTTACCCCCTGAACTTTTTTTGTATGTGAGCTGGGAATCAAAACTAGGGCCTGGTGCAAGCTAAGCGTGTGTCTGACCACAGAGCTACACTGCGGCCCCTCCTGAGCTGCTGCAGGTGGAAGAAGTCCTTCTAGGAAAGCACCCATCCAATCCCAGCCCAGCAGGGCTGCCTGCCTTCCACTTCCTTTCCACTGCCTGTGTGCTGAACCATGGAGGAGCAGGCAGGGGTGAGCTGGGACCGTGGAGCATGGGCACCAGGGACATCATGGTGGAGGGCCCTAGGTATCATCCTTTGAGTCTCAGGAATTTATTCACTGCTGTTTGCTTACTTATTATTATTATTATTTGTGTGTGTGTGTGTGGGTACCGGGGGTCGAACTCAGGACCTCACACTTGCCAGCAGGCGCCTGTGCCACTGAGCGATATCACCGGCCCTTTTCTCGTATGTGGGTACCGGGAGTCAAACTTAGGACCTCGCGCTCGCCAGGCAGGTGCTTATGCCGCTGAGCTATCTCACCTGCCCCTTATTTATTATTATTATTTTTTTATTTTTGGTTTTTTGAAACAGGGTCTTACTACATAGCTCAGGCTGGCCTTGAACTCACTATGTAGTCCAGGCTGGCCTCGAACTGGTGACAATACTCTTCCCTCAGTCTCCTGAGTGCTGGGATTACAGGCGTACTCCACCACACCCGGCCCTCCACTGCATCTTTAGACCAAAAATAATACTAAGAGTTCTAGTGAGTGAGTGCGTAGGCGACTTAAGTAATGACAGTGGTTATGTAATGTCTACCGAGTGTCACTGTTATCCTCTCCAAATTAAAATAAACACCTCCTAGTACCTTTCAGGTTTGCTGCAGCCCCCTGGGGTGCTTCCCACACACTCTGGAAACTGCAGCCATCAGCTCTCCAGGACCCAGCAGGCTTCCTTGTGGGGCAGAGCTGTCTGCCTGCCCCAGGCTGCTGCTGGCTGTCTTGCTGAATTGAAAATACCTCTCTTTCCTAGGCTGAGGTGTAGCTCCGTGGTAGAACACCAGCCTAGCATGCAGGAGGCCCTGGGTTCAATTCCAGCTCAGGAAAAAATAAATAAATAAATAAAAGGAACTGGGTATGGTAGCACACAACTGGAATCCTAGCACTCAGGAGGCTGAGACAGGATCACCATGCCTTTCAGGTCAGCCTAGGCTACATAATGAGTTCAAGGCCAGCCTGAACTACATAGCTAGACCTTGCCTCAAAAAAGAAACAAAAAACAAGACAAAACAAAAAAGAAAGCAAGGAAGCCAGCAAAGCATGCCTTTCCTGTCTGAGCCACTGCAGTAAGGAACCCTGCCTAGCCAGTGCTCCAGCGAGGTGCCCGGTTTACCCTGCAGCCATACCCCTACCCCAGAGGCTGCTGCGGCCACTCACCGTGTGATGCCCCGGTTAGTGGCCATGATGAGGACTGGTGCCATGTCGCTCTCTAGGGCTCGGTTGAGGAAAGAGAAGCTCTCGATGTCCAGCATGTGGACCTCATCGATGAAAAGCACCTGGGGACCACGGGGCGCAGGTCAGCTCCCCACCAGTGCCCTCCTCCCCAGGCCACCCCTGTGCCTTCGGGCCATTCACCCCCGGGATGATCTCCGCTTTGCCCTCCTCGCGCCACTCCGCCACCTTGGCGTTGATCTGCTCTCGGACTTCTGACTTGATCTCCCCTGTGTCACCTACAGGAGACACAGGCAACATGGGGGGAGTCCAGAGAGGTGCCAAGGTCCAGGCCTGGAGTGGGGGTGGACAGTGATGGGAGACCGGGACAGAGGAGTGACAGACTGAGACTGTGGTGGCAAACTGGGAGGAAGGCTGGGGTGGCTGAAATGGCCCGAGAGAGGAGGAACAGGGGTGACAGAGGGCAGGGGCCTGCCCCAACACACCACCAGAGAGAGGGACTTCAATAGCGATGGCAGGGACAAACCAGTGACAGATGGAGAACAAAAAGCACCTCACAGGGGTGGGGGTGGGGTAAGGAGAGGGCAGGCCGCGCCAGGACACACAGAGACAAGTGTCTGGGGAAGCCACCAGGAATAGGTGGCCTGACCTGAGAAGAGCGCTAGAAAGCCCTGGGTGCGGGAGTTGATGACGTCAATCTCGTGCAGGGACACAGTGTGCACCACTTCCTTGCGCTTCTGCAGCTCCCCATCTGGGCACTGCACAAACTTGGTCTGCGGGCCAGGTGGGGCGGGCATGAGGGCTGGAGCTTGGAGCCATCTGGCCCAGACTAGGGTCCCTCAACACCTCTGTTGAGGGGTTCCCAGAGGACCTGACACCATGTGTGGGGCTGTAGAGTGGTAATGCCAGGCCGAGGATCCCAGGGAACACCCAGGGTGACTGCAGGGACACGGCATCGAGATGACGGGAGGAGACACAGATGTGTCCCTGTGCCTGGCAGTGAGGGGCGACGGAGCCCACGCGCACCTGGGAGCCCATGGCGTCATAGTCACGGGCACGTGTGAAAGAGCGGCCCAGTTTGGAGATCTTGCCTGTGGCCTTGTCGATGGTGATCACGTCCCTGCGGCGGGGCAGGGCGGGAGTGAGGAAGGGGGCGGCCCAGGCCCCCATGCCCCAGCCCCCTAGAGGGCCCCAAGGCCTCACCCGGCCTGGACTTTGTCCTTGGTCAGCGACTCGATCATCTTGGTGCCCAGGTCGTAGATGGTCTCCATCTCTGTAGTCTTGAGGGTCAGCTTGCCTACCTTGGAGCCCTGAGGGGATGACAGCCAGGGAGGGGCTCAGCGGGCACCAATGTCACCCAGATACTCCCTGGCCCAACTCTGATCGCACAGCTTCACAACGGGCACAGCATAGGCGACTCAGCAAGAGAGGCCTGGGTACAGCGAACACACACATGTCAAAAGTCACACCTACGGAGCCCGGCGAGGTGGCGCACACATGCAACCCCAGTCACACAGGAGGCTGAGATAAGAGGATTGCAAGTTTGAGTCCAGCCTGGGCAACTTAGAGACACCCTGTCTCAGAGTGACATAAGAAGTGGTGGGACCGTAGTGCAGTGGTACAGCGGTTGCCTAGCACATTGCAAGCTCGGCATTCAAGCTCCAATACTGCAAAAACCAAAAAATAAACACAAAACCATGCAAGGCAATGTAGCTATACATTAAATCTATTCCCAGCTGAGTGCATGCGTATAATCCCAGCACTCAGGAGGCTGAGGCGGGAAGGTCACTGCCAGTTCAAGGCCAGCCTGGGCTCCATAGTGAGACCCTGTCTCCAAAAAAAAAAAAAAAAAAAAAAAAAAAATCTATTACCACTAAAAACGAGAAGCAAATGTAGTTAAATTTTGGAAGCAGTGTATGTGTCCATCAACAGATGAATGGAAAAGAAAATGTGGTATTTACACACAATGGGGTACTACGCCATAAAGAGGGCTGAATTTGAGACTTTTGTAGGAAAATGGATGCACCTTGAGACCACAGTGTTAAGTGAAGTCAGACACACAAGCTTAAATATTACACTGCTTCTCTTATTCAAGAAGCCCAATGTGTAAGTAATTTAAAGAGCAAAATAAAAGATAGTTAATTGGAATGGAGAGATAAGATAGATCTTTTGCAAATGAGAAGGGGACTAAGAGATAGAAGGAAGGGAGGGCAGAAAAGGAGCAAATGCGATATAAGACAGAAATGGAAGGTGACCAGGGGTTAGGTGAGTGCGCTTAAGCACATTTTAAGTTCTCTCTCTCTCTCTTTTTTTTTTTTTTTTTTTTTTTTTTGTGTGTGTGTAGTGGGGATTAAACCCAGGCAGGGCCTTTGCACTGAGCTACCTCCCCAGCCCTTACTTATTTTTTGAATCGGCGTCCAAGTTGCTAAATTGTCCCAGGCTGGGTTTGAACTTGCCATCCTCCTGCCTCAGCCTCCCAGAGTGCTGGCACTACAAGCAGGCACCATTAAGCTTTCTTTTTCTAACCATCTCAGGAGCACCTGGAACTTAATGTATAAAGGAGAACTATAAAAGATGAACTTCAAAAACATAATGCAAAAACAAAAACAGAACCAAAAAATACGTGATGCCACAGGACCAAAGCAGACACAGAAGGACACACTGCACATGCTTCCGCTTCTATGCATCGCCCAGGGCCACTCAGGGACTGCAAGTGGGCAGTGGTTGCGAGGGGTAGGAGGAGAGGAGGAAAGAAAGGGAGTGACGGTTAAGGGGGTGCCCTTCCTTTCGGGGTGATGAAAACGTTCTAGAACCAGACAGAGGTGATGGCTGTAGAGCATAGTGACTGTACAACAGGCTAAGGAACTGCACTCAAAAGCGGTTCATTTCACATTGTCTGATATTATCTCAAAGGAGTTACAGAAAAACCGTGAAACACAAAGGTGAAGGGGAACGCTACTAAAGCAGACTGAAGCCTGGTGCGGTGGCGCACATCTGTGATCCCAGCATGCAGGAAGCTGAGGGAGGAGGATCCCTGAGAGTTCAAGGCCAGCTTGGGCTACATAGTAAGATCAAGGCCAGCCTGGACAGCACAGCAAGACCCTGTCCCAAAAACAAAAACAAAACAAACTGCAACCCGGAAGACTTAAAAGGCATGAAACATAAAACCCTAGCAGCTCCCTACATGCATGAGGGCTGGGGAGGCGCCCGTGGGCACTAAGCCATCTGAACCCCACACAGCAAGGCCTGACACCTAACCCAGCGGGATGAACCACCGTGAGCCTGCAGACTTCTCACAGCGCCATCCCCTCAGTTTCCCTGGTCCCAGTGTCCCCACGAAGGGATAAACCACTGCCACCGAACCAACCCCCATGGCAGGCACAGCTCGGGTCTGCAGCTGGGTCGTCCTATTTTGGCTTCAGACCTCAGTGCAGTCCAACGAGCCTCGCTCCACCCTGGGGACCAAGAGCAGACACACACTCACCGTCCCTGTCGCTGGCCGATCGATCTGGATCTCCACCACCTCCCCTTCGATAATCTCGGTCTCCTCCCTAGCCGGAGAGAGATATGAGGCCACAGCCTGCCACCCGGGCTCTCAGGAATTGGGCAGAGGACAGCAGCCAGGACGGGGTCTGCCAGGATGGGACAGAGGCCGCTGGGACAGGACAGGGGCCACCAGACAGCCCCCCTTCCCCGAGGCCCGGAAGCCGCTCACTTGATGCGGACGCCAATGGAGCGGCGGAAGGCCTGCGTCAGCGCCTCGGTCTTGCTCATCTCCAGGGAGAAGATCTCGCTGCCGGCGATGGCTGTGAATGGGGTGTCAGGGCCCAGGGCCTGCGCCATGCCTGGGGACAAGGCAGGCTAAGCTGTCAATGGCTTCTGGCACCAGAGCCCAATGCCTCCCCCGAGGCGGGCAGCTCAGGGATCCTTTGGTCCTAGCAGCCACCACCGCCACGCTCCCCTCCTCCAGAAGGGTAGGAGCTGCCCTGTCCTAGCTGCTTCCATTAGAGCTTGTGCCACCTGACAAGTGACCGCATAGATGGCCACGTCCCCAACTGGGAGCTCCTTAAAATCAAGGCTCAGGACTAACTCAGTCATGTGTCCCCAGGCAGCAGGACACCCAAGTGCTGCTTCTTCACTGAAAACCTGGCTGTTCCTTCACTCCTCACTGCCTGGCCCCACAGCCTGAGAGGTGGGAGCGAGAGGGACAGAAGTGGGGCAGAGAAAGCTCAGAGGCAGTGAAGCATGAGTAGGGTTTTGAAGGCTGGACAGGAGTTCAACACAGAAGATGAAAAACAGTTGTGGTCCAAAGATCATAAATCACTAGCAGGGGCCGGTGAGATAGCTCAGCGGCATAAGCACCTGCCTGGCAAGCGTGAGGTCCTGAGTTCGACTCCCGGTACCCGCATAAAATAAATAAATACATAAAATAAAAATAAATCACTAGCGGGTTGCAAGACAGACTACACATCTTTCTTTTCTTCCTTAGCATTAGAACCCTCCTTTTATTACAGTAGCAATAATAAAAATTAAAACAATTAAAAAAAAAACAAAAAAAAACCTTCAATGTCACAGCCCCCTTTGCAGCAGAGTGAGAGTATGTGATCAATTTCTGGTCAATAAGATAAAAGCAAAATATTGTGGCATTTGCAAGAAAGCTATTTCAAGGGAGCTAACTTTATGAGGTACAACTTCATTGCAATTCTGCTTTCTTCCTGTTGCCTGGAATATAAGTAGGAAGGCTGGAGCTCAGGCAGCCAACTTGGAACATGAGGTAATCTTGACATGTAAGTAAATATAAGTGGAGAATGTTGAGGCAGGAAAACAGAGGGCTTCATGGAACTGCTCACTAAGCCCTAAATGGCAAATATCTAGATGCTTCTAGGTGACAGAATGAACGCTGAGTGTTTGTGCCATGCCTTTTTGGATTGTATGTTAAACCAAGCCGAACCTGAACCAGACTTAGATGGGAGGGACTATTGGCCCCACAAGGCCTCTTACCCATGGCGATGGCAGTCTTCCCAGTGCCTGGCTGGCCTGCAATGAGGACTGCCCGCCCAGCAATCTTCCCCTCTCGGATCATCTCCAGCACCACGCCGGCTGCTCGCCGGGCCGCCAGCTGACCCACCATTCCCTGCGAAGCCTGAGGGCGGGAGGCATGAGGATGCATGAGATCAGCTGGCCAGGGAGGCGACAGCTGACACTGCTGCCCAGGTCTTCTGAGAAAAGCCAAAACATTCTTCTCTGGTTATTTGTTTGACTCTTTTGAGACAGGGTCTTGCTATGTAGTTCAGACTGGCTTTGAAGTCACTATGCAACCCAGGCTGGCCTCTAACTCACCATGATCCTCCTGCCTCAGCCTCCTAAGTGCTGGGATTACAGACGTTTACCACCATGCCTGGCTCCATCCCAATTTTTTTAGAACCAATAAAATTCTATGTGTGTGTGGTACTGAAGCCTGTAATCCCAGCACCCCGAGGGGGCTGTAATGGTAGGACTGCAAGTTTGAACCTAGGCAGGGCGACTTAGCAAGACCCTGTCTAAAATGTGAAAGGAATTTAAAAGAAAATCTGGTAATGTACCTCAGTGGGAAGGCCCCTGGGTTCAACCCCCAGTACAGGACAAAAGAAAAAAGAAAAACCACCTCTACACGTGGCTGAATTTTGTAACTAGGCATGGAAAGGTCTGAGAGGTCAGAGCGCAGCCCACACCCCCCAGGGCCCAGGCGTGGCGCAATCTCCCCCCCACCCCAGCCCCTTTCTTACCTGGCGAGGCTCCAAGGCATCATCCAGCCCGAGTCCCCGTATGTGGGAGTGTGCACCTGCGCGTGCGAAAGAACAAGAGGCTCAGTTTCCCGCCGCTCATGGCAATGTGAGGTGGAGGTGAGGCTGCCAAAGAACTCCGGCTCCTTTTTCGGTCAGATGGCGCCCAAGTCTCCACATCCCCAGGGGACAGCTCCGAGGACACGCTTTACTGGGCTGAGATCACTGCCAACTCATTAGCCACATCATCGTCCCAAAAACTAATCGGACGACTAACGATGAGCTTTGTGCTTATGTCTACATGGCCATCACAGGTACTAGATTCCTGCTACATAACCCTGAGAAACAGAGCCCAGCTACTGCATCTCCGAATACTTCAGTGACAACAGCCCCCAGGACTTTTCTTTTTTTTTCTGAGACAGGGTCTCACTGTGTAGTTCATGCTGGCCTTGAACTCACTGTGGAGTCCGGGCTGGCCTTGAACTTAGTGATCTTCCTGCCTCAGCCTCCTGAGGGCTGGGATTACAGATGTGTGCCACCATGCCCAGCCCCAGGTCCTTATTTACAAGGTGCTCAGAGAGGTTGGGGTCCACACTCCAGACCACACAGCCGGTGAGAGATAAGGCAGATTCAAGTGCCTTTCACAAGGACACGGAAAAGTACAGCCCGTGGACCAGCTACCTGCCTTTGTAACTAAAGCCTTACAGGAGCCAGGGCATGATGGGCTGTTTTCGCACTGTGACAGCAGAGTTAAGCTTCAACACAGAAAAGGTTTACCACCTGGCATTTCAAGAGTTCCGCCACCCCTGTGCTAGCTTGGCGGCACCCAAGGGCAGTGATCAAGCACGGCTGGTCCCATGGCGCCCTCAGCTCCCAGAAGGGCCAAGCTTTACCAGGTAGAGCAGTGCCAGCACACGCACAGGCGCTATACTCAATTGTTTTTGGACATTACTTGCACCAAGGAGGGGAACTATTTAGCTCCACTTGCAGATGAGGAAACTGGCAGAGCGGGCAAGAAGCTTGTGGCCACATAGCTCGGAAGCAGCAGTGCTCAGAGAACCCAGCAAGGAATTCCTGGAAGCTGCTCTCCAGCCCTTCCTGGGGGCGCTGATGGCCACACCAGTGTCCATAGTCCTGTACCTCCCCTGTGGGACCACACCTGGTCAGCCCCACCGCACCTCAGCTTCCTAAGTGACCAGACCCTCTGAGACTCAGTTACCTCAGCTGAAACTGGGGTCACAGTCACACTCTGCCCCCTGGGGACACTGCGAGGGCTCCACAGCACGCAGACCCACACACCTGGGGTCACCTGCAGTCTGCTCTGCCCGGCCTGGGCTGCACACAGCACGGATTCCTGCAGGGAGCACGGGCTGGTGTGCCAAGGGTACGGGACACCACAGGCACCCAAAGAAGCCGCACTTGTGACTGCCTGGCACCTACACCCAGGAGCCCACGCTGTGACTCGGGATCCCTCCATCTCCTTCTCCCTCGGGGGCCTGGACAGAAGGCATGAGCAGGTGGGGGCGGGGTGCTGCTCCCCTCCCACTCACTCACCGATACGCTCGATCCTTGTCACATCACGGATCTCCGGGACTTTGGTTGTGGCGGTCTGGGGGTGCAGGAAGATGCATAAGAAGGACTGTTGTGGTGTCCTCTGTCCCCCCTTCCCACCTGCCAGGAGAAACTTCTTTCCTCCACAGGCAGGCAACAGACGGAACCCCAGTCCCTGCCACTGCACTCAGGTGTCACCAACGGCTCGGTGATCAGCCCCCATGACGCCGTCTCAGGAAGACAAGGGCAGTCTGGTCACAGCTCTCCCCTTCTCCTCAAGGTCTAGCACCCAGGAATTATCTGGTGAGTGATGATGTCCTCCTCCCCCCCAATAACAATGAACTCTGGACCTGCCCCTGTGACCGTCCTGGCTTGCTGCTGCCCTCAGGGAGTGTGCATGTGCAGTCCAGACCCCCGCCCCCCCCAAGACCAAGCATCAGCCCCTTAGGGAGGCCCTTCCTGACCACCGCCTCCCCTTGGGGCCCGACATCCCATTATAATTTCTCACACAAGAGACTCTTGGGTCAGTGTCCTGGGCTCCAATATATGAGGCGCATAGAGAACGCAGCCCACTCGCCTCTCATTCACTGTGGGCCTCAATGTTTGTGGTTTGAATAAATGATACACTAGCTGGGTATGGTGGTGCATGCCTGTGATCCCAGAGCTGAGGCAGGAGGATGGCCATGAGCTCAAAGTGTATTTGAGGCCAGTCTGAACTACATAGCAAGAGCTTGTCTCAAAAAACAAAAAACCCCAACAAACAAACATGTACACAAATGTTCACAACAGCCCTATTCCTAACACCCGAAAGGCGGACACAACCCCAATGCCTGAGGAGTAAATGAAGTGTGTACTAGCCATACAATGGCATAGTATGCAGCTGTAAACAGGGAGGAGGTTCCAACACCCGCTACAACATCGTGCTTAGTGAATGAGCCCCCTCACAGAGGGCCAGATATTCATAATTCCATTTACGTGAAAAGTCCAGAACAGGCCAGTCCAGAGACAGAAAGTCCACATGGCTGCCTAAGGCTGGGGGTGGGAAGTACAGAAAGATCAGAGGATGCCAGATAAGAAGTTTGAGGTTTCTTGTTGGGGTAATGACAATGTTCTAAAATTGACAATGAGGGGCCAGGGATATAGCTCAGCGGCACAGTGCCTGCCTGGCAAGTGCGAGGTCGTGAGTTCAATTCCCAGCAGCAAAATAAATAAATAAAATAAAATATAAAATAAAATTGATTATGGTGGCTGAGCATAGTGGTGCACGCCTGTAATCCCAGCACTCGTGAGGCTGAGGCAGAGGGATCCCTGTTGAGTTCCAGGCCAGTCCTGAGCTACCTAGTAAGTTCCAGGCCAACCTGAACTACACAGCAAGACCCTGTGTCAACAAAACAAAACAAAACACCTCAGTGCTGTCATACCCTCATACATCCAAATTTCCTTAGTAGGACTTGTGGCCACTGCCCTTTCTCTTCTACTCTCCTAACCACCTCCTCCTCCTTGCCATGGTAACAGCAACAGACCGAACTCTCTTCCCTGCCCTTCCTCTCTCAAGAGTGGGATCACCATGGGGACCAAACCATCTGGAAGCCCAGCCCTACCCCAAGTTCGAGCTACATCATTTCTTCATTCGTATGTTTCCCGAGCAGGTGCCTGGCCCAGTGTATCTTATCTCCTAGCCTTGGGTCTCACACTCCCTCATTGAAACACTCAAGAAGTAACTTACTAAGCATTCACAAGGAGAGGTGACCTGCATAAGGTGCTAAAAACAGGAAAACGGCCAGAACAGAGCCATGTCAAGAGCCCAACCTCTGCCCCAATCCTTTCCCCTTCCCACTGACACAGTTTTAGTTCTCATCATTCGTTCTGCTAAAAGCCCAACAAGGGACTTGGTGTTCTCAAGCATACAGGGTAGGAACGGATTTACTTTTGACCCTTGGAACTCAGGTGAATTTGCACCACGAACACCCCAAGGTTCCTAAGCAGACTGGAGCCCAGGATGCTACAATCCTCATCAGACTGGGGCAAAAGTCTGCACAATGGGCCGCTGACTGCGCCCAGAGTTGGACTTTACACTACGATGGGGATCAAACCTGAGATTCCAGAAGCCCACCCAGTTTTATTTCATTCTCTCAGACCCGGGTTACCCAGGACCCAACTGCCTCCTCCCGGAGACCCAGGGGTCCAGGCCTCGCCTCCTCCCTCAGACCCAGGGGTTCGGAACTCTAACCCCCACCTCCCTCCGACTCAAGAGTGCAGATTTGGGCCGGTGAGATGGCTCAGCGGCGTAAGCGCCTGCCTTGCAAGCGCGAGGGCCCGAGTTCAACTCCCGGATCCCACATACGAAAAAGGGGCCGGTGATATCGCTCAGTGGCACGGGTGCCTGTTGGCGCGCGAGGTCCTGAGGTCGACCCCCGGTACCCACAAAAAAAAAAAAAAAAAGAGTGCAGATTCACTCCTCTTCCACGCGCCAACACTTACCACGGTTGCCATGATGCTGACCAACCGGCAATGTCTTAGCGGAAACGGAAATGCGATAGCAGCGAAGGGTTTGGACCCTCTAGCCTACCAGGTCATCCAAACGTCTCTATGGTTCCTTATAACTATGTAAACTCCCCGTCGAGGCGTGGTGGCACTTTTAGGCCCCGCCCACTCGGCGCAGCTGTCTGAAAGATGAGTGTCCGGAACTCTTGCGTCCTTTCCCAACGTCTCCTGGCTCCTCCTCCTTCTAGTCAGCCCCCACCCCTGTTGAGGCTGATTGCAAAACTCCTAACACTTCTTTTAGCAACCACACGTCCTCCACGCTCCCTTTCCTTTTTATCCCACCCTCTTCTTCCTCCCCACTTGGGGCCTCTACGTTCAGATTGCTATATACAAAAGCCAATCGCTTCCGTTCAGCGCAGCGACAAACCCCGCCCCTGGGGCTTTTCCGCAGCTAAGGATGTGGAGGGTGGAGCTAACTAGATCTTCTCCACCAATGAGAAGAAAGGGGAGTCCCGCCCCCGGGCGCTGGCCAATGGCTGGCTGGGGGCGGGCACCGCCTCCTGGCGGCCACAGGGCTCACTGCAGGTTTGCCTCCAGGTTCTGTAAACGCTGCGGCCGCCTCCGGCCAAGTCCGAACGCTCCCTGGGCGGGGGTGCGGTCGTGTAATAGGAAGCGGAACGCGCTGCAAGCTTCCCCTCGACAGCCGCTACCCGGCCCCTCACCCTGCCTGGTGCATTCCCTGGACACCTCCGTGGTCCCCACCTGTGGTCCTCGAAGCCCCCTTCCCGCGCCAGCCATGCCTCTGAGCCGCACGTTGTCTGTGTCCTCACTGCCAGGACTGGAGGAGTGGGAGGATGAGTTCGACCTGGAGAACACAGTGCTCTTCGAGGTGGCCTGGGAGGTGGCCAACAAGGGTGAGCACACAAGCGCCAGGGCCCTTGTCGAGAAGGGCAATCGGGGATGAGGGCCCAGAAGGCCGACTCGTAGGGATAAAGAGCTCCACGGGGGACTCCTGGGTCCTGGGCAAGGTGCCTGTGACTCCTCTGTCCTTGAGAGGGACTGGGTTTCTCTCCCAGGCCCTGAGCGGGAAGGGCTGAGAGGCTTGAGTTAAAACGGACGGAGGCTTCCAGGCCCTGGGTCCTACGGGAGAAGACAGTAAAATAGCATCTTCCCAGGTCTTGGAAGGGGCCTTCCCAGAGACCTGGGTCCTGAACCAGGAAGGAGCTGGGGGTGGGACTTCCGCCTGCAAAACTGGGACAAGGCTGGGGTTTCAGACCTGTGGTCCTGGGGAAGGTGGTCTCAGGATGTCCCTCAGGATTGGGGACACAGCCACTGGGAGAGAGGATGCGTGGGACAAAGGGGAAGCATTTGGGGACTTGGCGGCTTGAGAGTAAAGATTGTGGGGGGCTGGAGACCCTCGTTCTTAGGTCCTGGAGTGGGAGCACATTGGGCACCTGAATGCTTAGGCTTTGAAGGAACCAAGGGCCTGAGCCTGTGGTTTGGACATATGTGTCCCACAGCGGGGAAGTCTGGGAAGTCCTAAATTGGCCAGGGGCTGGGCCCTGTGATGGGAGTGCCTGGGAGCCTGCCTTTCTGTGTCCTGGGCTTCTGGGGCTGGAATCCCCAGGAGCCAGGCAGTCTCTGTCTCACCCCTCAAAAAGTAGGGGCATGGGGTTTGCTTTGCTGGCATTGGAGCAGAAAGGGACAGAAATTCCCAGCATGAGCCAGGGCTTGAGGACTCAGAGCCTGAACTGCCGGGGCCCAGGCTTTAGGAGGTGAGGAGACTGGGGCCCAGGTGCCCTGGTTGGAGGTGGGGTCGTAGGAGGAGCAGGATCCTGTGTGCCTGTGTCCCCAGTCAGGGGGAGGAGCCTGGCAGACAGGTCAGCAGGAGACCTGAGGAGCAGGCCGGGATGATTCAGGCTTCTCTTAGGTAACTTAGGAAGCTGAATATGCCCACGAAGGAGGATTCTCCCCACCATGGCCAGGAGCCTGAGAATTTAAACACAGCTCCGGAAGGCTGAGAGCTCAAGAACTGAGTCCCAACAATCCTCATCACCTGCCTTCCTTGGGCTTCCAGCCCCAAATTTGCTCAGACCCCTGGTGGTCCACCCTCCAGCCCCTCTTCCCTTGGTCCAGCCCCACCTCCCTCTGCTTCCAGTTCCCCACTTCTCCTGAGCTGGGCGTCCAGCCCCCCTTCCCCGCGTACCTTCCACATTCCCCACCCCACCCCATCCCATCCCAGGCCTGTGGACCTGGGCTAGGCCTTTGCTCACACACTTGGGCCCACAGTGGGGGGCATCTACACGGTGCTGCAGACCAAGGCGAAGGTGACAGGGGATGAGTGGGGTGACAACTACTACCTGGTGGGACCGTACACGGAGCAGGGTGTGAGGACCCAGGTGGAGCTGCTCGAGCCCCCGACCCCGGCCCTGAAGAAAACGCTGGACTCCATGAACAGCAAGGGCTGCAAGGTGGGACTTGGCCACCAGCATTCTGAGTGGGAGGAGGGCAGGGGGATGGAGCCGGTGGCCCTGGGGAGGGAGAGGCCTGAGGAGCCGAGGTGGCACTTTCCCAGGCAGACCTACAGGAAGAGAGTGACAGACATGCAGACAGGTGTAGGATGCCCCCAAAGTTGGGGGAGCCCATGTGGGTGAGTGGATAGGCAGACTGGGAGCTCTAGGTCCAAGGAGCTAAGGTCCTCAGCCCCACAGAGAGAAAGAGTTAGGCAGACAGTCAACCTGGGGGGTGTGGTGGTACACAACCTGTGATCCCAACACTCAGAGGCTGAGGCAGGAGGATTGCTGCAAGTTTGAGGCCAGCCTGGGTTACATAGTGAGACCCTGTCTCAAAAAAAAAAGAAGATGAAAGTCAGGCCCAGAAATAGAAAGATGAATATCGATGAAAGGAGGACAGGCAGGCCGACCCAGTGAATAGTGTTACAGATAAGCACACCCAGGGACTAAGGAGAGGAGGAAGAGTCCAGGACCCCAGGGTAAAGACTAAGAAACTACACCTCCCAGGAGGAGTCCAGGGCCCCAGGGTAAAGACTGAGAAACTGCACCTCACAGGGCAGCAGGCAGAAAGAAGGTGCAGACAGTTGGAGCTGAGGGGCGGAGGTGCCGTGGTTCCCCTACTCATCCACAGCCTCTGTTTGGGGGTCCAGCGTCTGGTCAGGTCAGACTGTGACCCTAAGGGAACCCAGAGCGGCCCAGTCCCTCCTCCAGGGTAGCTGCTCCTAAGAATAGCGCCCCCAGCAAAAGGGCAGACAACAGCTGGAAGGGGGAGGGGCAGCGAGCTCGCTGGGGGCTGGAGAAGCTGGGTGGGGGAGGGTGGCTGCCCGTCCACCAATGGAGCTGTGGCAGCGGCCCGGCACCGAGGCCTTGGTCTCAGGAGGAACTCGGTCATCCAGAGTAAAGTGGCTGGGGACGAAATGAGGCAGCGACCCCAGAGACACCGCTGTGGGCGCAGAGATGAGCCTATGCGCGAAGAAAGAGGTGGCAGGTGACAGACACAACATGAAGGAGACTGGCGGCTTCCAGTAAAAGAACCTTGGAAGTAGCAGCATAGAGAGAAAACGGGCATAGTGGCACATGCCTATAATCCCAGCAGTCAGGAGGCTGAGGCAAGAGGATCTCTATGAGTTTAAGTCCAGCCTGGAGTACATAGCAAGACTCTGTCTCAAAACAAAAACAAACAAAAAAACACAAAAGCGCTGAGCCTCTCTGCCACCTCCCCCCCGCAGGTGTACTTCGGGCGCTGGCTGATTGAAGGGGGGCCCCTGGTGGTGCTCCTGGATGTGGGGGCCTCCGCCTGGGCCTTGGAACGCTGGAAAGGAGAGCTCTGGGACACCTGCAACATCGGGGTGCCCTGGTATGACCGAGAAGCCAATGATGCTGTCCTCTTTGGCTTCCTCACCACCTGGTTCCTCGGTGAGGTAGGCCCCACCGCAGACCGGCTCGCTTTTTCCCCCCAGGCCTGAAACTGCAATGATCATCAGCCCCCCAGGGCCAGAGGATGGGCTTCTCCTGGGGCATTCTGGGAGTTGTGCATTCTTTGAACCAGTTATTAGCTCTGACCTTTGGGGACATGAAGATCCCATTTTTCTAAGAAACCCAAACTTAGCTTAATTTACTTAAGTCTTCCAAATTAGAGATTCTGAGCCATTCGCTCTAACATAGGGTGGCCTACGGAGGCCCGAGGAATTCTGGGACTTGTAGTTCTCTAGGCCAATAGTGGCTGGACCAAAGCACTCAGATGTGGACCAATCTTGAGGATCCCCAACCTATCTAAGAAGCAGGAATCCTGGTTCTGATCCCCTTTTAGGATTTAAAAAGCACAAGAAACTTAATTTGTCATGCCCTGGGACGATTTAAGAGCTGCTTGCTCCAAGGCATTCTGGGAATTGTAGTCTCTTTGCCAATAGTGATTAAGATAAGGGGTCTCCAGGAATTGTGTCCAGGACTTGGGGATACAAAAACCTCAGTCTTCCCAATTCAACCTTGCCAGGACTTAGAAGGTTGATACAAACAGATAAATCCAGCCTGTGAGCGCATCTGGTCTAACTGCCTCACGGTGCCTAGTTCCTTGCTACCGGGGGACGCTGCCCGCTCTGAGCATGGGTGGTAATGGAGTTACCTCTCCCCTGCTTCCTTGCCCGTGTTGGGGATTGCTGACTCATGGCACACGCGGAGATACAGTGACTCTGTTGCTGTTGCCCCACAGTTCCTGGCCCAGAGTGAGGAGAAGCCACACGTGGTTGCCCACTTCCACGAGTGGTTGGCAGGTGTCGGGCTCTGCCTGTGCCGTGCCCGGCGGCTGCCCGTGGCCACCATCTTCACCACCCATGCCACACTGCTGGGGCGTTACCTGTGCGCTGGTGCTGTGGACTTCTACAACAACCTGGAGAATGTGAGCTGGGCTGAGGTGGATGGTGGAGGCTGTGCCCACAGCGCTGGGACACCCAGGGGGATCAAAGTCCCTCCTCCCAGGAGCCCAAACCCCCAGGCCCCACCTCCCTGAGACCCAGGAGTCCAGCCCCCAGCCCCACACTCTCCCAGGACCCTGGAGTGTAGACCTTCAGTCTTCTCCCCAGTCCTCCTAACCTGATCATCCTGCCTCCCCTCCCCCACCCCAGTTCAATGTCGACAAGGAAGCAGGGGAGAGACAAATCTATCACCGCTACTGCATGGAGCGGGCGGCAGCCCACTGTGCTCATGTCTTCACCACTGTGTCCCAGATAACTGCCATTGAGGCTCAGCACCTGCTCAAGAGGAAGCCAGGTAGGGGCTGGGCCAGGGTCCCTAGACTGAATGAGGTAGGCAACTGTCTATGCCAGAGCCAATACCAGTTTGTTTTTTCAGTATCAATTTTTTAAACTATAAAGAACAGGACTACAACTCCCAGAAGGCTGTGCGGTTGGTGTGGTAACCTATAAATCAGGCTGCCTGGTTTTATATGCCTGGGAGGCCAATGGGAGTTGTAGTTCCATTGAACCTTTTCAGAAATGGTAAAATTCAGTAATTGGCTCATGTAGTTATTGGTTCCCCAAAAGAGAATGCAGGGATAGTAGACATTATTTTTGAGAAAAGTTGGGTTGGAACTGGGGTTTTCCCCAGGTCTGAGTACCCATTCTCATTGAATGTAAGGTGAAATCTACAATTCCCAGGAGGCCTTTGCCTGCCCAGCTCCATTTGCTCTTGGAACTTTGCCCTAGGAACTGACCTAGGGGTTGTAGTCTTATGTTGACATGATTTAATTTCTATGAGGTGAGGAAATGGGTCCCTGAAAGAGGCTTGACTGTAGAGATTATATCTTGGGAGAAACAGCATGTTGGAAGAAATATCTAATCATTTCCACTTCAGGGTAGGGTAAGGGGAAACAAAACAAATCCTAGAATTGCTGGTATAGATCAGTTCCATGTCTTGTCAGCCATTTGCAAGAGCTGAGGAGGCTGGCAGTTATGCTTGTGAGCATAAGCAAGTAACATTAGGCAAGAAGGCATTGGGGCAGCAGGAAGGGAGTTCCCAGAAGACCAATTGAAACAAGTTGCAAAAGGGATGGGTTCTTTCCTTTGTTGATTCACTCAACCACATTGGTCTGAATGAACAAATGAAACATGGGACCTTCTATGCTAATCCCAGATATTGTGACCCCCAATGGACTGAATGTGAAGAAGTTCTCTGCCATGCATGAGTTCCAGAACCTCCATGCTCAGAGCAAAGCTCGGATCCAGGAATTTGTGCGGGGCCATTTTTATGGGTATGTAGCCAAGATACGTATGGCTGAGCAGATGGGGCCTGACCCCTGGGTTCGAGAGAGGAGGCTGGGTCTGGACCCCCAGGTCCGAGGGAGGTGGCTGGGCCTGGACCCCCGGATCCGAGGGAGGAGGCCGGGCCGGGACCCCCGGATCTGAGGGAGGAGGCTGGGCCTGGACCCAGAGGTCTGAGGAGTCCTCAGGCAAATAGGAGCTCAGCTTCTTTAGAACAGTGGGAAAAAATTAAAATGATCCCCATCTAAGGAGGAAAGAACCATAGCCCCTAGGAGAGAGCCTCCATGATACTTCTTTTTTTTTGTTTTGTTTTTTTGTTTTTTTGTGGGTACCGGGGGGACGACCTCAGGACCTCACGCGCCAACAGGCACCCGTGCCGCTGAGCGATATCACCGGCCCCTTTTTCGTATGTGGGTTCCGGGAGTCGAACTCGGGCCCTCGCGCTTGCCGGGCAGGCGTTTAAGCCGCTGAGCCATCTCACCGGCCCTGGGATTTGTAGTTTTGAGGACAGGACCACAGGGTGAGGCTCTTGGGCTTCACCCTGCTGTGTGGCTTCTTTAGACACCTGGACTTCAACTTGGACAAGACCTTGTATTTCTTTATTGCCGGTCGCTACGAGTTCTCTAACAAAGGGGCGGACGTCTTCCTGGAAGCCTTGGCCCGGCTCAACTATCTGCTCAGAGTGAGGCCTGGGCTGTGTGTGCGTGCGTGCGTGCGTGCGTGCGTGTGTGTGTGTGTGTGTGTGTGAGAGAGATAAAATTAGAGCTGGGTGGGGTGGCACATGCCTGTAATCCCAGCACTGGGGAGGCTGAGGCAGGGGGATCGCTGCAAGTTTGAGGCCAGCGTGGTCTTTAAAGTGGGTTCAAGGCCAGTCTATCTCCAAAAAAAAAAAAAAAAATTAGTGCAAACCTGGGGAGCATGGGACCGGGGAGGTGGGGTTAGGGAAAGCCATGGTAGTGCAGAGTGTGGGGATCCAGAAAGAAGATCCGAGGCCCGGAGAGAGGGTACCTCTGCTTTGTGATTCTCCTTAGCAGGAAGGGGCCTGGCAGGGTCATAGTGGTCTTGGGGCTGGCCACGGGTGGCTGGCCCACCCTCATGTGATCCCGGCCTCCCCCTTTTCCTCACCCCAGGTGAATGGCAGTGAGCAGACGGTGGTCGCCTTCTTCATCATGCCAGCTCGGACCAACAACTTCAATGTGGAAACTCTCAAGGGCCAGGCTGTGCGCAAGCAGCTGTGGTCAGCAGCCCCCATCCCCACACTGAGGCGCCCCCGCCGTATCCCCTGGGCCCAGGGTTTCTCCCGGCATCTTGGTTTTGTCCTCTAACATGGTCACCCTGCCCCCCATGCCTAGTGACATCACTCACTCAGGAGGCCTCCAGGGGCCTGGGTGCCCCTCAGTGGTAGAGCACTTGCCTGGCACATGAATGTTCCATCCCCGGAACTGCAAAACAAAAAGCAAAACAGGAATGCCATACAATCCTTTTAAAAACAGTTTAAGAGCCAGGTGTGGTGGTGCACACCTGTAATCCCAGCACTCTGGAAAGCTGAATTAGGAAGGTCACAAGTTTGAGCCCAGCCTGGGCGATTTAGCAAGAACCTGGGTCAAAATAAAAATGGCTGGGGATGTGGCTCTGTGCAAAAGCCCTGGGTTCCATCCCCAGTACCAAAAGGGAAAAACTACAAAGGAACAAAAAAAGTCTGCCTTCACAAAGCTCATGTTGTAGAAAGTTCTCTAGAAAGTATTCTGGCAAAATAAACGCAGGGTTGAAAATGAGACAGGGTGGGGGCCAGTGAGATGGCTCAGCGGCATAAGCACCTGCCTGGCAAGTGCGAGGGCACGAGTTCGACTCCTGGAACCCACATACGAAAAAAGGGGCCGGTGATATCGCTCAGCGGCATGGGCACCTGCTGGCACGTGAGGTCCTGAGGTCGACCCCCGGTAGCCCCCCCAAAAAAAAGACAGGGTGGCCAGGACAGGTGACACTGAGAAAGTGCCACTGGCAGAGACAATAAAGGAAGGAACAGGGCCTGCATATCCCTGTGGAACAGTATTTCAGGCACAGGCCAACAAGTGCAAAGGCCCTGGGCATGTTTGAGAAATATCGAGGGGTCAGCATGGCTGGAGCCGTGTATCAAGGGAGATGGGGTAGAAAATGAGGCCGAACTGGACCTGCTGGTGCACCTGTCTTCCCAGCACTCAGGAGGCTGAGGCAGGAGAATTGCTATGAGTTTGAGGCCCACCTGAGCTACGTAGTGAGTCCAAGGCCAGCCTGCACTACATTGCAAGGCCCTGTTTCAGAAAAACAAAAAAGGGAAGTGAGGCCGAAGCTATGGGAGGACTACAAGCAGAAAACGACAGTGAGGCCGCTCTGCTAGCGTTACGTGTGCCATAGACAATCCTGTCTTGGAATCTTCCTTTTTCATAAAATGGAGCTTGGCATCGCTGCCACTAGGATTCGTCAAACCTAAGAATAGCTGGCATTTCAGGAGGCTCACTGTGTGCTGGGCACTGTGCGTTTTTTCTCTTGACCTCGTGGAGTCCTGGCTGCAAACTTCTGAAGTTGATTCTATTTTTATTCTCATCTGATAGATGAGTCACGAAGTCAGAGAGAAAAGGCCACCTGTCCCTGGTCACACAGCTGGTGAAGGCACAAGGAACCCAAGCTTTCCAGGCCTGTCCCCCTGACCCATCCTCCAGCCTGGAGGCCCCAGTGTGCGGCTTCTCTACCCTGGCCTGAGTTTCCCTGCTGCCCCCCTCACCTGCCAATAGATGGGCGCTGATGGGCGCTGATGTCCGTGATGCTGCTCTGCTCCTTCCAGGGACACGGCCAACACGGTGAAGGAGAAGTTCGGGAGGAAGCTGTATGAGTCCCTACTGGTGTGAGTGCCTGGCCCTCAGCTCCATGTCCTTCCGGACCCCGGCCCTCCTGTCAAGCATTCCCACAAGTGTGCCCCCACTTGCCTTGTAGGGGGAGCCTCCCAGACATGAACAAGATGCTGGACAAGGAGGACTTCACTATGATGAAGAGGGCTATCTTTGCCACACAGGTACAGTTTGGACCCTTGAGCACAGAAATGACAATTCTCAGATGCCTCAGCTACCATCTTTCTCTCCCTTTCTTTCTTTCCTTCCTTCTTTCTTTTCTTCCTTCTTTCTTTCCTCTTTTCTTTTCTTCCCTTCCCTTCCCTTTCCTTCCTTCCTTCCTTCCTTCCTTCCTTCCTTCCTTCCTTCCTTCCTTCCTTCTTTCTTCTTTGAGACAGGATCTCGCTGTGCAGTTCAGGCTGGCCTTGAACTGACTATGTAGCCCAGCCAGGACTCCAACTCTCAGGGATCCTCCTGCCTCAGCCTTCTGAGTGCTAGGATTACAGGCCTGTGCCTGTAATCGCAGCTGCTGCTGTTCCTTATACCACTAGTCAGGTCTTCGTCCCTACCCACCTCTAGGAGCTTTAGCTTCTTTGATTACTGAGATTGATGGAGTTAGATGGAATGAAAACCTTAGATTTGTCAGTCACAAAATGAAAACTACAACTCCCAGCAGCCCCTAGGGCTTTCTGCAACATTGACTTCCTTTGCACTACAGGTTTCTGGGAGTTAGAGTTCTCTCATTCCCTAGGGTCAAGGGATTTTGGTACCTAGGTTCGGGTTGATGGAAACCTAGACAGCTACTTTACAAAAACAAGGTATAAAATGCTTTCGGCCAAACTATAATTTTCAGTGACCCTAAGGCAGCCTGTTTCACTCATGAATGTATTTCACATAGGGCTGCTGGGAGTTATATTTTCGTGAACCTCTGGGATCAGTAGGTTAAAGTTGAGTGGAACCTTTAATGAGAGATGACGAAACTGGGCATGTTGGTGTGCATGTGTAATCCCAGCACTCTGGGAGGCTGAGACAGGAGGATCACAAGTTCAAGTCCCATCTGGGGCAACTTAGGAAGAACCTGTCTCAAAATAAAAAATAGAGATAATGGAACAGTTTCAAAGAACTATCCATTCCAGTAACCTCCAGGGCTTCCTATCACTAATTTTCTTTTGTGGCTGTGACTTCTGGAAATTGTGGTTTCTTTGGGCTCCTGTTAGGGATGGGGGGGATAGATTTTCATAAGCAAACTACAACTCCCAGCAGGCCCTGAAACTCGTTGCCATATTGGCACAGTGTCTGTTCCCACTGATTGGGGGAATTACAGTCCCTTTCACATCCCTTTAATGACAGAAGCAAGAATACAGAAGAAGATGGTAGTAACTCCCCATCATCCATGGGGCTTTTTAACACTGGCTGCCCCGGAGACAGCTGGGCGTTGTAGTTCTTTTTGGGAGAGAAAACCTGTCCAGTTAGAGCTAAGTGAGAACCAGCAACTCGGGGGAACCTTGGGTTCGTTGCCCTCTGGTCTGCTGGGCCTTGTGTTTTCCAGACCCCCAGGTGAGCATGGCCCATGGGGAAGTAAGAAATTCTCTGTCTCTTCCTTGACCGCCCCCCCGCTTCTGGCCCTCACAGCGGCAATCGTTCCCCCCTGTGTGCACCCACAATATGCTGGACGACTCCTCAGACCCCATCCTGACCACCATCCGCCGGATTGGCCTCTTCAATAGCAGCGCTGACAGGGTGAAGGTGACAGCACTGGCCGGGGGAGGCTGTGCGTGCCAGAGGGAGGGATCACACCCTGGGCATGACATCCCCACCCCCCTGATTTATCAAAAGCATTGTTGGCTTCTGAGGCGAACAGACCTGGGTTGATATCTCTGTCTTGTCACCTACATGCTGTGGGGCCCCCCGTTCTCAGGAAGTAGCTACGTGAAATGCTTGATACAAGCACTTCTCTTTACCTGCCAGGTGATTTTTCACCCAGAGTTCCTCTCCTCCACAAGCCCCCTGCTCCCTGTGGACTATGAGGAGTTTGTACGTGGCTGTCACCTTGGGGTCTTCCCCTCCTACTATGAGCCTTGGGGCTACACACCAGGTGAGTGCCGCCGGGCGTTATCCAGGTTTACCACAATCCTGGGGCAAGGCCCTGGCTTCTCTGAGCCCATTTCTCTCCTCTGCAAAATGGGGACAATGGTAACAGACTGCTCTGCCGCAGCCTGTTTTTGTGACACAGTAACTCCTCATATGACTCAAAACTAAAAGACTCAGCAGGTGCAGTCGCGCCTCCCAGCACTCGGGAGGTTGAGTCAGGAGGATCATCCCAAGTCCGAGGCCAGCCTGGACTACATAGTGAGACCCCATCTCAACAAACATAAAACAACAAAACAGAACAAAACAAACCAGAAGACTGATGTCAATTTCAAGTGATGTCGCCATTCACTCTGATTGCCCCCAATTTTCAGGTGTTTGGTCACCAAATAGCAGCAGCCGAGTCGCAATTCACTAACAAAACGCTGTAGCAGTCTCATTCTGAGTTGGAAATGCTTATTTACAGTTCTCCCTCACTTCAAGGAAATTTTGCTGTACTGTTTCCTGTCAAGCTGCTCTTCTTGCTTGGCTAGTTTGGTTTGGTTTGGTTTGGTACCAGGAATCTAACTCAGGACCTCGCGCTTGCCAGGCAGGCGCTGTGCTGCTGAGCTAGATCCCCAGCCCTTGTCATGGACTTTAGGCTGGACTCAAACTCTCAGTCCTCCTGTCTTAGCCTCCAGAGTGCTGGGATTACAGGTGTGCATCACCACACACAGCTTCATATATTTTTACCATTAAGTTAATGCCATATTTTCTGCACTATTCTTTAATTTATAAGTAATTTAACAAATCTTTTAAGTTGTGCTTGCATGATAATTAGTTCCCTAGCTCTCTTTCTGCTGTAGTTACAATAGGATATAGATTTTATGGGATCAGTCCCAACCCTCTTCTCACAAGCTCTGTTATATTTAGTGCCTGTTTTGGCCATTTATGGAAGTTTTTAGGAATACATTTATTGTAAGAATTATAAACTCGGCATGATGGGCCAGGTATAGTGGTGCACACCTGTAATCTCAGCACTTGGGGGGCTGAGGCAGGAGGATCACTGCGAATTCAAGGCCAACCTCACTACAAAAGGAGTTCAAGGCTGAACTGCATAGTGAAACACTGTCTCAAAAAACAAAAAAAAAAAAAAAAAGAGAGAGAGAGAAACTTTTTTTTTTTAACCTGTCAAAATAGACTGACATTCATAACCCAAACAATGTAATTCTGGCTTCTGGGGTAAAAACATATCTTAAGGTTCTGAGGGTTAGTTAAAATGATGGACACTGGCCCAGATAAACTGCCCATAAGTCATCCTTATTTCTTGACTATGGACGCTTCTCCATTCCGAATTCTCAGAGCAACTGAATTCCCTTTTCTGAATCTCTTAACTTCCTCTCTAAGAAACCCTGAGAATATAAGCTAATGTACAGCATGAAATGCGGGCTCAATGAGAAGCCACTTGGTTCAGTTGCCAGTAGAGGGCGCTGTTGTTTTTATTGCAATTTAAACCGTAGGAGCTGGGGATGGTGGTGCACACCTGTAATTCCAGAGTTCTGGGAAGCTGAGGCAGGAGGATCGCATGGTCGAACTCAGCATGGGCAATTTAGTAAGACCTTGTCTCAAATAAAATATAAATAAATAAATAAATAAATAAATAGGGCTGGGGATGCATCTCAGTGTCAATCCTCAGTACCAAAAAAAAAAAAAAAAAAAAAAAAGAGAGAAAAAAAAAAAAAAAAAGGCCCTAGGAAAGAAGAAAGCTAAGTGGGCGTTTCTCCCGTCTCCCTGCAGCCGAGTGTACAGTCATGGGCATCCCCAGTATCTCCACCAACCTCTCCGGCTTCGGCTGCTTCATGGAGGAGCACATCGCAGACCCCTCAGCTTACGGTCAGCGCCCAGGCCCCTGAGGGTTAGAGAGGGGCAGCTGGGACTGCTGGATCCTGGGCAGGAGGGATGTAGGGGGCACGGGGTGCTGATACCACGGAGTCCTGGCAACAATGCAGGTGTCCTCAAGCTGTTCTTTGAACCCTGCTCCTGCCTCTGCAGGCATCTACATTCTGGACCGGCGGTTCCGCAGCCTGGACGATTCCTGCTCACAGCTCACCTCCTTCCTCTACAGCTTCTGCCAGCAGAGCCGCAGACAGCGCATCATCCAGCGGAACCGCACAGAGCGTCTCTCCGACCTTCTGGACTGGAAATACCTAGGCCGGGTATGACCCCCTTCCCTACCCTCAGCTGTCCCCTGGGCTCTGGGTCCATGAGCCACCTCCAGCTCTGGATCTGGGCTTCTGCAGCCTCCAAAGGCTGGTGCAGGTGGTAGTCTTCTCCTGCTTGTAACAGTTGCTGTCTCTTTAAGCAATGAATAGGCTTCTCCAGAAAGAACACTGGCCTGGAGTTCATTTGCATAGGGGTGTGGCCAAGGCCTTGCTTGACGGGGGGGGGGTATCCCCGCCCCCAGTGAGGTGTGGCTTAGGGATTGTCCATTCACAGCTCTGCTTATCTACCTAAGGGGTAGACCCAGACGGATAATATTTGCATAAAGGCGTGGCCAGGACTCACCACCCAGAGGGTGGGCTCTGGCTCCCCCCACTCCCCTTCCCCATCCCGTCCCTTGACGCCTTCTCTCCTCCTTTCCCCTAAGTACTATATGTCTGCGCGCCACATGGCGCTGGCCAAGGCCTTTCCGGATCACTTCACCTACGAGCCCCATGAGGCGGATGCGGTGAGTGGAGCCGGGATCTCTGCTGGGCCGGAAGTTAGAGCACTGGGCTGGGGCCGGGGCTGGGGGTTCCTTTCGGGGGGTGTAAAGTCCTAAAAGGGAGCAGATGCTTCTCAGGATTTTCGGGCTTCTGCTCGGTCTGTGATTTGTGTCCACACTCGGGCATGCAGACCCAGGGCTACCGCTACCCACGGCCAGCCTCGGTGCCGCCATCGCCCTCGCTGTCACGGCACTCGAGCCCGCACCAGAGCGAGGATGAGGAGGAACCCCGGGAAGGGCCCCTTGAGGAAGATGGCGAACGATACGACGAGGACGAGGAGGCTGCCAAGGATCGGCGCAACATCCGCGCGCCGGAGTGGCCGCGCCGCGCCTCCTGCACCTCCTCCACCGGCAAGCGCAGCAACTCGGTGGACACTGCGCCCTCCAGCTCGCTGAGCACACCCAGCGAGCCCCTCAGCCCCGCCAGCTCCCTGGGGGAGGAGCGCAACTAAGCCGGCCACGCCCACTCCCCCGCCTCCCACCTGTCCTCTGTCCCCCTCCGGAGAGTAGAAACAGCGGGTGCTGTTCCCGAACCCCACTCCAGATGCCCAGTGCGATCCAGCCCCGACTGCCGCACACTTTTGCTCCTCCAGCTCCACTCTTGGAGTCCCCGCACTCCAAAACCCAAATGCTGTGCCTTTCTTGGATTTCAGAATGTATTATCTGTCCCCCAGAGTCCCCCAGGGTCCCAGAGCCTGGGAATCTGCCATTACTCTGCAGTGGCGCCAGAGGTGCTGGGAAGCCTGGCCTGCTACATTGCAGGCCGAGGCTCTTAGAAGCTTTTGTGGCTTGCAAATTCTGTAGCATACACAGCGTGCCATGCCCAGGCCTAGTGCCAAGTGCTAGAAACCACGTGGTGTCCCTGCTAATGGGACAACCAAGTCCAGAGCTGGGACACTTTCAGGGACTTAATGCAGATGGTCCTCCATTTCAACTCCTGAGCTCTAGGAGAGGCTCACGGTGTGGCCCTCCCTGGAGTGTCCAGTCCTGCCCAGAGGATCCCTAAAAGCACTCCTGTGGTCACCCACACTTTGGCCAGGCCGGGGGTGGCACAAGCACTTGGCTCCTCATTCCTTCTGGAGAGCATGCAGTCTTGGGCTAGACACCCCTCTGCCTTTCTGGCCTGTCCTGGACCAGATCCTCCCCTTCTCCTGAGTCTGAGCTCTACCCTGTGTCTTGCACTCTTTCTGTGCCCTCCAGGGACTCCCTCTGCTGCCTACCCTACACCCAGCCTGCCCAACCACTCCACCCACCGTGAAACCACTGGGTTCTAGGTCCCAGCTGCTGCATCTGAAACCTCACCACTGTGCCGCATCCGGGTCCCTTTACCCAGTTCTAGAGCTGAGCCCTCTGGGTTCTAGAAGCTCCACAGTTACCTCGAGGCCCTTCCATCCCCAGGCTGTACCCAGCCCCTGGCTTCGGTGAAGGGAGGGCGCCTCACGTGTGCTGTGCTTTGTCTGACACTCCACTTTGGTTTGTAGGGGGAGGGGGAGGGCAGAACAGGTGTGCCTGGAGTGTGTCCAGAGATAAAAAGATACATCAGTATTTAAGAGTCCCAAGTGTCGTCTGACATGAGCACTTGGTGGGCCTTGCTTCTGCCTCCCCCCAGTTTTAGTCCCTGCCCTGGGCCCCCCACTCCCTAGTGCCTTATGCTGCTCTCCTGGAAGGACTTGCATTGCTGTTGTAAGGTGCCGGTGCTGTTCGAGGAAGGCATGTCTGACTGATCAGTTGGGCCTTGACTCACAAGTGGCAAAAACTTGCCTCACATCATCTTTGGTATGAAAGTTCTGTGACTGAGAGGACAACCCATAGGGCAGCTGTGACCCGTGTGGCCATTGAAGTGAAGGGCAGTTTCTCATTTCTCAGAAGTACCTGCCATATGCATGTTCCATGGCCACAGGTGGTCCGTGGCTGGCCTGTGGACATCACAGATGGATAGAATCAGTGTCTCCAGGACTCTACTTTGCCCTCTGGATAGCTCTATTCTCAAGAAGTACCTCCCTTTTTGTTCTGATCTTCACTAGAAAGGCCATGTTGTGTATCTCTAATTGCTCTGACTTTGAACGGGGCATCTTTCCTGTTAGTCTGCTTGTGACGGGGTAAGCTCCCTGCTCCTTCCGAATCACAAATGGCCACCAAAAGTACAGTGACAGAAGCACAGTGCTAATGGATGGGTGCCTAATGGCCACTCCAGCTGGGCTGGGGACGTAGCTCTGGCAGAGCACTTAGCTAGCATGTATATATCTGGCCCTGGGTTTGATCTCCAGTGCTCTCCTGACCCCCGCAAAACCCTCCTCTACCATAAAGGGAGGGGAAGGGAGTCAGAGCTGACACAGCGGTTTTGTACTTTGGACCCAGCCGTTTAAACTCCCCTTGAGCTGCTTCAGTTCCCATTTGGAGTATTCAGCCGAGCTTCATATCCTGTTTGTGCTGAGCCCCAAACCCCTCACTCAGCACCCCTGGGCATCATGCGGCCATGGCTACCCTATGCCAGCCTTGCCCCCCTCTAAAGGTGGTGCAAGCAGCCTTTGGAGCTAGGTATGAATGCCAGCTGTCATGCATTTAACTGTAATGACATCAATTTGCCCATGTAAAAGGGCTAATACCTCTGTATGGGCTCCAATTTTAAGTTTGGCTCAGTACCTGGTCCCATTATGCACTCCTTAAAACAGCCCTTCAGATTACTGAGGTCCAATGGTCTCTGGTTCCAGCTAGGAACCCCAGGTAGCTCTACATTAGATCTCATCACACATCTACGGGGTGCACTTAGTAAAGAGCCCGGTAAGCAGAGAACCCTCAACCACAACACACCCCACAGGTGGGGTCCTGCCTTTTTAGAAAACAGCTGGTGACGAAAGATCTCTTCCTGCCACTGCCCAGCCTGGACTCATTTTCCACCATGCGTGCGCGCACACGCAAGTACATACACCACCACCAACTGCTGCAAAAGGCTTTATTTTCTTTTGGTTCAATATTTAGACGGGGGCTCCAGAGAGGTGAAAAAGCTGCCTAGTGGCTGGAGGGAGAGGGTTAGGCCGAAGCCCTGATGCCAGGTGATGCAGGAGCCCCTCAGAGGCTGCCGGGCTCCGGGGCCTCCTAGTCGTGCTTGAGGGTGAGCCTTTCGAAGAGGTACTCGCCCAGCCCAGCCTGGGGGCCTGCCAGCCTGCGGATGTTAGTGAGGTGGTCACCTATCTTCTTGATGAGCTTCACCTCCTCATGTAGGAAGTGGTTCTCCAGGAAATCACAGACCTGAAAAGCAACACAAGTCAGAAATCCAATTCTGTGCAAACAGGGTGGCAGAGCTGTTTCTAACAACGGGACATGCAGGAGGAAGGCTCAGAAGGAAATGTGCCCATGGATCCAGGAGTGGCCACTTACATGGGGGTCTGTCTTGGCAGAGCCCAAGGCATGAAGATCCAGAAGAGCTTGGTTCAGGTTCTTCTCCAGGGTCAGGGCAGCTTCCATGGCGTCCAGGGTTTTACCCCACTCATCCTCAGAAGGTTTCTACACAGAAAACAAAAGGCGAAGAAAGGGCTACATTATCCTACACACCCACAGACAGCTAAAACTAGAAATCCCAGTTGTCAGGAACGTTGCCCTAGAAGACGTGTGAGTCTGTACCACTCCTACAACTAAGGTACACGTCCCAAAACCTGCAATCTGGGCCATCGAGTCTTGGGGGACCCCTCTGCGTCTCCACGTGCATCCACAATAACCTGCACAGACCGCACTCAATTTTCCAGAATCCCCAGCGATACCTGATCGGCTAGGGCCAAGGAGCCCCGTGCGCAGGGCCTGCGGGAGTCGCGGTCCGCTCCTCCCTCCGTGTTTACCTGCACGTCTTGGAAGAGAGCGCGGCCGCCGCGCTGGTTTTGCATCTTCAGGAGACGCTCAGCGCCCTCGCGTTTCTCCTTGGCCAGCTCGCGGAAGAAATGGCTCACGCCCGCCAGGGCCACATCGTCACGGTCGAAGTAGTAGCCCTGCGGGAAGAGATGCCGAGAAATATGTAGCGCGAGGCGAGGCCAGGCGAGCGGCCTCCGCCCTCTCTCTCCGCGACTGAACAAAGAAGGCCTGCGCATGCGCACTGGCAAGAAGTGCGCAACTAGCGGGAACTCGGGCCTGGGGCGTCCTGGGGACCCTTACCAGAGAGAGGTAGGTGTAGGAGGCCCGCAGGTGCAGGTTCACCAAGCGGTTGACGGCAGCCTCCACCTCGGTGGAATAATTCTGACGAATCTGAGAGGTCATGGCTGGTCAGCAATAAGGAACTACCGACGAAAGAACGGTGTTGGCCGGTCCTGGGAGGAGGAGACGGGCGAGAAGATGGTCCCGAAGTTTGTAACTGGAAGGTGGGTGGAAGATGAAAGAGGGAGTCCCGGGGTCTGTTCCGTCCAAACACTGTTGAAGCAAGAGACAGATCCGCGGGAGCTCCAGACGCGCCGCTGGAAGCTGCAGCTGGGCGGCGGCGTTTATAGCACGCTGAATTTGGGAGGCGGGGCGCTCAGGACGAGCGAAAGGCCAATCCGCAGCGGAGGAAGGCGGGGCCTGGAGGCTGTGCCTGACCAATCCCGAGCAGATGGGAGTCTCAGCCCCCACTCAGAGGTGGAGAAGTCACGCGCCTGAAGCGCCAGGCTGTTGGGAAATGGGGAATTGGGGGTTAGGGGTGGGGATTCTGGGGCCGATTTGGGGAAGTCAAGGGGTTCTGGGGGGATTTTTCTGGGAGGTGAGCGATTTATGGGGACACTGGGGGCCGTGGAAAATGATGACTATGAGGCCATGGCGGGGAGGAATCTCAGTGAGCTGGCTTCTGGGGTTGTGAAAACGCGGGCTTTTCTAGAAGTTGCCGAGGGTGGGGGTAGCTCAGAAGGTGCTGAGGAGACCTGGGGCCTTCTCTGCACGGTAAGGGTGCCTCTGAGTCACTGGGAAGTTTGGAAGGAGGTGAGATGGTATTTCTGGGATCCAGGGGGGTCTCGAAAGAGGGGCATGGGGAGCTCAAAACTGGGGTTCACGATAGGAAATCCGTATTTCTCTGGAGCCCTCGGGGTGCAGGTGCTTAAACCCTTGGGGTGAGCTGCAAGATGGAAAGGGACCCTCGAGAGCCGTGGGTGCGCGTGCTGGTGTCTCTGGAAGTCAAGCAGAGTGTTTTAAAAAGCAGGGCGGCGTGTAGAACTCCGACAGGCCCCTAGCAGCCCCGGAAAGACGGGGAGCCGTTTAGGGGCGCGGTATTGTCCTGGGAGGCAGGACTCCCTCGGAGGAAGGAAACGACCCGCGCTTTGGCGTCTCTAGGACTACAGTCCTGGGAGCTGTGCGGGGGGAACTGAGACTCTGGGAGTTTGGGGCCCTGAAAAAGAAAGTCTGCAGTTGTTCTGGTGTCTTTCCTGGCACTTGCTTCTTCGGGTCACAGCGAAGCCCAGGGTCCTGGAGAAACATGGCCTGGGGACCTAGGACAAGCTGTCTGACTTTTAGAGTGCGCTGGCTTCACCCTGCCCTCCGGGAGCCGGAGCTGGCTCAGACCACACCCCGACCTCCAGGGAGCTCACACCTCCACTGAGCCCCACCTTGGGGGGACCTCGAAGACAGGGCCTTGCTCCTGCTCAGGTGCCCCCTGGAGGCGGCCCAGGGAGCCGGAGCCCCCGGGTGGGGTGAGCGGCGCGGTGCTGAGTCACGCTGAACTCAGCAAGGGAAGGGGCTGGGCGGGCGGGGCGCTGACCTCAGCCCTCGGGGCCGAGCTCTGGGGCTGGGAGCCTGCGGGACCCCGCCACCAGGCCTGGGGCCGCCCCGCGTCCGGCCCCGCCCCCGAGGTGCGACCCGGTGGAGCCCTGCGTGCACCTTGTCACCGCCTCTGTCCCTCGGGTACTTCCTTTGCTTGGGACCTGCCACGGTCTCGGCGTCCCCTCTCCCGGTGGCGGCCCAGGCTCCCCTCATAGCTTTCCTGTGACGGAGTGTCTGGGGTGAGGGCTGCGGCGGGCCAGGTGCCCAGCTGATTAGGGAAGCAAGAGTTACTCATTGACCACACTGCAGGCCGCAGAAAGGGACCTTTAGCCTCGGGCAGGTCCTGGCGAGAGAGGCGACCTTGAAGGGGCCCTTCCCCGGTGGGCAGAGAGGAGCAGGGGCTGCGACAAAGATGACAGAAAACCAGGGGTTGGCGGAGACTGGAGGTGTGGAGGGAAGACAGCGACCCAGAGGGAGGAGATTGGGAGGAGAGCAGAGTCCTCAAGAGAGGGACAGAAACCCTTAAGAGGGCTGGGTATCCTGGGACACGCTGGCTGTAATCCCAACACTCTTGGGAGGCTGAGGCAGGAGGACTGCTGCAAGTTTGAGGCCAGCCTGGACTACACAGTGAGTCCCTGTCTCAATCCGCACCCCTCAAAAAAAGAAACAAGGGGCAGGAGACCCAGAGAGGGGGACAGCGACCCAAAGATGGAGATGGAGGTTGAGGGTCACACACACAGACACGCACACACTAAGTTCTGACATGAAGCGGTCTGGTACTCCTCCCTCCCCCAGGCCCTCTGGGAGGCCAGCACCTGCCCGGGCTGCCCTGGCTCCCCCAGGGTCCGGCCGCCTCCCATCCTCTCTGCCCCCTTAGCACTGCTTCAAGTCTGGGGCCCTCCCCTAGCCCTCTGTCTCAGCCCTCCAGCTGGGCTCCCCGCCTCCTGCACCTCTGCGAGCACCCTGCTTCCTGGCTCCAACTGTGAGGCCTTGACCAGCCAGGAAGGCTGCCTTGGGCCTGTCCCCCGTGTCCCCTGCCCCAGCACACATTGTAGGCTGCAATAGGAAGGATGATGGGCAGCCTTGGGCTCCTGGGGACATGGCAAGGGCTGAGCCCTCCTTAGTCCAGACAGCACTGGGCATCCCTAGAAAAAGCCAGCTCCGGGTCCTTGAGGTATCATGTGAGTAGACAGTGGTGGCAGCCATGGCCTGCACCCTGCTGTCCCCAGGCTGCAAGGCCAGTGACTCAGACTCCAGACTGTGGCCCAAAGGTGGTTTATTGCCCCCTGCGGTCCACACTTCCCTGCCCTCCCAATAATTACAAAAGTAAGAAAAATGCCCCGGTCCCCAGTCCCCATTCCTCCCACCAAAAATGCCATAATTTATGCAGAAAAGACACAGTCCAAGGCAGCCGCGGCCTCAGCCCATGTTCTTCCAGATGGTGAGCGAGGCGGTGAGCACGCCGGCCACAAAGATGGTCACCGTCTGCCAGGTCGGGGTTCCAAAGTATGAGAGGAGGCCGTCCTGGGGACACAGACATCGCCTCAGCCGCTCAGCAGGCCACTTCTGGGCCTGCACAGGGGGGTCGGGGACCAAGGACCCAGGAGCTGGGGGGGGTCATAGGGGCATCTGGGACCCTGCTGGGCTAGACAAGTGGGGGCAGAGGGAGGGGTCGCAGTACAGAGGCCACCAGGTGGCTCGGGTTGACAAAGCATGTAAGGAAACGTGTTACAGGTGATCTGGGGTGGGGAGGGATGCCCCCATGGGGTTTGGGGAAGGCCCATGGGGCCCCAGACATCTCACCCAACCACCCTGGTCCTGGATCCAGCCCAGCAGCCGGTCTCGGAGGAAGTCCAGTGTCCAGCCCATGATGGTCCTGATCAGCTCGGGTACCTTGGTACACAGCGCCTGCAGGGTGCGAGTGTGAGGGGCAGGCCTTGGCCTCACCACCTGGGGAAAGGGCCCCCAGCCTGCTTTTCCAGCCTCTGCCTCCCCTGGCCATCTCTTCTTCCCCCAGTCAGGAGTCAGCTTAATGAACTGTAAACCAGGTCACACTGCTCTCACCCGCCCTGCTCCTGAGCCCTCCGTGGCTCTGAGCTGGTATTACCTCACTTTCCTTTCCTGCTTCTGCTGTGCCTTACACGCCTCCTATTTGTTTGTGCTACTGGGGGCTGAACCCAAGGCCTTCACACTGGGTTACATCTCCAGCTCCTCCCACTCCCTTGAGACAGGGTCTCACTAAACTGCTGAATTGTCCAGGCTGGGCTTGAACTTGTGACCCAGATCCTCCATAGTGCTGGGATTACAGGTGTGCACCATCATGCTTGTGGTTGGTTGTTTCGTTTAGAGACAGGGTCTCACATCACCCAGGCTAGTCTGGAACTCCTGGACTCAAGCAAGAAATCCTCCTGATTCAGCCTCATGAGTAGCCAGAACTAGGTATGTGGCACCATGCCTGAAGGTCTACTCTTTCCCATCAAATGCTTCCCTGCCTCAGGACCTTTGTATGTACTGACCCTTCTGACTAAATGGACCCCAACTAAGCAAAGTCGAACTCATCACTCAAAGCCCAGGTCAAATGTGACTTCCCAGGGAGGCCTTTGTGGAATACCCCACACCCTCACCTACTCCCCCACCTCCAAGGGCCCCCAGCCAGTCTTCATCTGCCTGCTTCTTTGCTCTTGTCCCAGGGCCAAAGCACCCCACTGTCGTGCTAACAGCTGTCCTCTTCACCCGCAACACTGACGCCCCATCACACACTCCTGAACACACAAGGGGCTCGGAGTGCAGCCTGGTGATAAAGCGTGTGCTTAGCATGTGCAAAGGCTGGGGTGTGATCCCCAGCAACACACACACACACACACACCCTCTCTCTCCACTCTCCCACCTCCACCACAAGCACATGAGGCCAGGGGATGTTTCAGTACACCGTGACAGGCGCCACCAGGCCAGGCTCCCTGCCCTTGTGCCCAGCTAATTCTTCTTGTGTGCAAGCGCGCACGCGCGCGTATGTGTCCAGTGCTGGGGTCAAACCCCAGGTCTTGCACCACGTGCTAGGCACACACTCTACTGAGCTACAACCCCAGGCCCGTCTTTTTTGCTTTTTAGACAGGGCCTTGGTGTGTAGCTCAGGCTGGCCTTGAACTCACTATGTAGCCCAGGCTGTTCTTGAACATGCAGCAATCCTCCTGCCTCAGCCTCCCGAGTGTTGGGATTACAGGCATCCACCACCACCCCCAGCAGACCTGTCTTTTTTTTGTCTGTAGTACCCAGGGTTTTCCCACTGAGCTACATCCTCAACTTTTTTTATTTTTTGAGACAGGTGCTAAATAAGTTGCCCAGGCAGGACTTGAACTTGAGATTCTCCTGCCTCAGCCTCCCTCAATGTTGGAACTACAGATGCACACCACGATGTCTGGCTCTTCCTTCCTTATTCTGACCCACAATAACCAGCAGTTTGTTGAGCTCCTCCCACCCATATTTTACTATGAGAAGCTTCACAGGGAAAAGCTGAAAGAACTCCACCGTGAGCAGCCTGGACCATACAATTAACATTTTGCTGTACTTGCTAGAATAATCTCTAAAATTCATAAAATCGGGTTGCTTTGTTTCTTTAAAATCAATGCTGGGCACATCAGCACATGCCTGTAACCCCAGCTATTTGGGAAGCTGAGGTAGGAAGATCACAAGTTCAAGCTCAGCCTGGGTGACTTAGCGTGACCCTGTCTCAAATAAATAAAAAAGTGCTGGGCATGTAGTTCAGTGGGGAGGCCCTGGGTTCAATCCCCAGTACCCCCCCAAAAAAAAAACAAAAACCCAAAGCAAACAAACAAAAAAAAAACAAAAAAACAAAACTAAAAAAAAAAAAAACCCAAGCCACATCAGGTGAGGTAGCACACACCTGTAATCCCAGGTACTTGGGAGGCTAAGGGAGAAGGATCACAGTTTCAAGGCCAGCTTTGCCAACCTGGCTCAAACAAAAGGCTGAGTGAGTGGCTCAATGGCAGAGCACTTGCCTAGCAGGCAGGAGGCCCTGGGCTCAATCACCAGTAACCTGCTCAACTCTGCCCTCACCTCCCTCCCTCTCCTGCCTCGATCACAATACAGCAGCTGCCTGCTGCCCTCACCACACCCCGCTTGACCCTGCCTCAGGGCCTTTGCACTTGCCCTTCTCTCTACCACATGCCTTTTCTCCTCCATCCTTATCTATCAAAGCATCACTTTCACTGTCTGCATGCTCTCGGAAGTCTTTCCTGACCACATTGCTCAATCACACCAGCCCTCAACGCCCTGCAGCACCTGTCATACAGTCTCAGCTCTGTAAAAATAGGGACCCAGCCTGCTTTGCCCAGTGCTGTGTTGGGGTACCATGTATAAGCATGTAGTTGAATGAATAAATGAAGATGCAGACACTCAGTCTACAGCTCTCTCTCTTCCTTCCCTCTGTGGTTCCTGGGCCAAGGCAGAGGTTGACCCCACGATCCCCAGGTCCTCACAGGTCTGAGGGGGGCACTGCAGCTGCCCACCTTGAGCACCAGTTTGCTGGCAAAATAGAAAAGGGCGACAACCCGGCCCCAGTTGAAGTTGCCATCAGCAAACATTTCAGCTGCCACTCGGAAAAAAACCTCTCGGGGGGAGTCTGTGTCCACAGCCGCAATCATCCTGCAGGAAAGGGGAGAACAGATGCTGGGGAGGGAGGATCTGGAAATTCTGGTATTCACCCCATGCCCAAGATCAGGAAACTGAGGCCCAAACGAGGCTGGAATGAAAGCAAGAGGCCAATGGAGTTGGGAAGGGGACAAGATGGACACTTAAGGGTTTTTATTGTTTTTTTTTTTTTTTTTTTTTTTTGTGGATACCGGGGGTCGAACTCAGGACCTTGCGTGCCAGTAGGCGCCCTGCCGCTGAGCAATACCACTGGCCCTTTTTTTCTTTGTATGTGGGTACCGGGAGTTGAACTCAGAACCTCGCGCTTGCCAGGCAGGTGCTTATGCCGCTGAGCTGTCTCACTGGCCCTATTGTGTTTGTTTTGAGACAGGGTCTCACGATGTAGCCCAGGCTGGCCTTGAACTCACGGCGATCCTCCTGTCCCGGCCTTGTGAGCGCTGGGATTACAGGTAGGCACTGTCATACCCAGGAAGATGGACATTCAGGAAGGTAGGAAAAATGATGGAACCCTGAAGGAGGATTCCAAGATCCTGGGAGAGGGGAAGACTGGCAGTCCAGGCGAAGGGGCAGGGCTTGGAAGGCTGAGGGGACCCCTGGCCAGAACGCTGGGATCCCAGGAGCCACACCTCTGCAGCTCCATATTGCTGTCCAGTTCGTCCCCAATCCGCTTGAGACACTCGCTCAGCTTCTTGGTGGACGCGTCCTGGGGTGCCTGCTCCATGACCAGCTCCAGGGTGTCCCCGCCCATGTGCCCTGCTCGATCCTGGATGAAACTACATGGGAATGGAGTGGGGTGCAGAATCAGAACGGGGTGTCACCCGCCACTCCGTTCCACAATAATCAGACCTCCAACTCACCCCTGAAGCAAAAGGGCCCCTGTCTTCATGATGTGCTCAGAGCTGGTGGGCCCTGGAGGAGAGAGGAGGGAAGAGGTGCCTGGACTTTTGGGTCCTAAGGGACCAGGGGACTGCAGTGGCTCGTGGTCCCTGAGGGCAGACAGGGCCGGGGGCCCTGGACTCCGGGGTCCCTGCCAGATAAGTGACTGGGAGCCCAGGCAATTGAGCCCCTGATGGAGGGCAAGAGGAAAGTCTGGGCCTGCACCCTACATTCTTCAGGCCAAGCCGCCTGGGGGACCCTCGCTGCACCCGACCCCTAGCCTGAAGGGGAGGGGGAGACTCGCCCCTCCCAGCAGGGCCCCAGGCAGGAAGTGGTGCGGGCGACAAGCCCGGGCCTGCCCCCGGGCTTATATTTAGGGGTCCCCGGGTTTTCGGGCCCCGAGGGCGCCAGGCACTAAGGGATGGGGGCGCGGAGGTCGGCGGGCCGGGACCGTCCAGAAGGGAAGGGGCTGGCGGCTGGCAGCGCCCGACGCGGGAGTTTGTGCCCAGAAGAGCTCGGCGATCGCACGGCCCCATACCAGCAGGAGGGCTCCAGGCGGCCGGCGACCACCTCGACCTCGCCCGCCGCCCGCCGCCCGCCGCCCGCCGCCCGCCTCACCGCCTCCTCTGGGCTGCTCCCCGGACCCGTCCATCACTGCCGCGCCGCCACCTCTCGCCGGGTCCGCCCGGCGGCTGCAGCGCGCCCGGGTCACGTGAGCACCGCGGAGCGTGCGTGCCTCACATGAGCGCCCCGCAAAATGGCCGCGCCGCTGCCCCGCACGGCGTCACGTGACGGCACCTGCCGCTTCTGGGCGGGGCCGAGGCCACGTGACCGGAGTTGGCCCGGCTCTCGAAGAGCTGGCCGTGGTACCGATCCGCCCGCCACCTCTTCAAATAGCAGCCCTTCCACCCGCCCACCCATCCTTCTGTTCGTTCATTGACTCACAAATTTTAAATTTTCGGCAGAGTCTGAGCCTCCCCCACGCAGAAGAACAGAAAGTGCAAAGGCTCGAAAACCAAAGCGATGTGCATGCGGAGAGGAGGCTTCCGATGGCTGAAGCCTGTGAGCGTTTGTGTGTTTACGTGAAAATGGAATACCCGGGCTAAGTGGCCCACGCACATAATCCTAGCACTGGGGAAGCTGAGGCAGGATTGCAAATTCGAGCCCAGCCTGGGCAGTTTAGGTACTTAGCAAGATCCTGTCTCAAAACAGAAAATTTATGCCAGTTGTGGTGGCGCATGCTTATAATCCCAGCACTTAGGAGGCTGAGGCAGGAGGATCGCAGTGAGTTCGAGGACAGCCTGGCCTACATAAGCGAGTTTAAGGCCAGCCTGTACTACATAGTGAGACCCTTCCTCAAATAGAAAATTCAAAACAAGGGCCCTGGGTTCAATCCCTAGTACCATAAGGAAGAAGAAAAAAAAAGGGGCTGGGGGATACAAAGTTCAAAAACTGACGAAAAAAACAGCTGGGCATGGTGGTGCGGACCTCTAATCCTAGCCCTTGGAGGGCTGAGGCAGGAGGATCACTATGAGTTTGAGGGCAGCCTGGGTTACACAGTGAGTTCAGGCCAGCCTGAATTACATAGTGACATCCTGTCTCAAAAATAAATAAATAAATAAATAAATAAATAAATAAATAAATAAAATAAGGTGGCTCCGTGGCACAATGGATAGCGCACTGGACTTCAATAAAAACATTTTTTTAAAAAAACCCATAAAACAATAGCAACAATGAAAAGATTATATCTCACCTTAAAAAGAAAACACCAGTGTGTCAAAGAAACTCTGATCTGTAAAGTGGGCAGGTGACAAGCTTGGGCCTGTCACAGAAGGAGTTGGATGGTTGGCCAACCCATTCGGGACCCCTCCTGTCTCTCAGGAGCTATTCCTATTCCACATTCTTGTTTCCTAATAAATTTCCTACTTTAAAAAAACATATACACATATACATATACATACACATATACATATACATATACATACACATATACATATACCTATATATAAAGGAGTTGGATGGCTCTTTCAGACCTGGGTGGCAGAAAGCTCTTTGGCTTGGGCACATTGGTGAAAGAGTCCTCATAGCACCAGGATTTATCATGCTTCTCACCACTGTAATTAATTCCATTAATTAAATGTTGGTTTTTTGCCTGCCTAAAATTCCCGTGAGAATTGTGCTGAATTGTTATCTGTCCTTCAGTAACAGCACACTGCTTGATTTGTGGCTATCTTTCAAAATGGATTATTTATTCTCGCTTTTTTTTTGTTTAATAACTGCATGCCCAAGTATGGAGGAGCACACAGAAGTGCAGACACCGCGCCTCTCAGACAGGGCTCTCGGAGGAGGTATTTGCTCTGGGCTCTGAATGATGTGTGTGACCCGGAAACTGAAGAGAGGGGATTGCTCTAGTTTGGATGTGGTTTAGCCTGAGGGCTCATGGGAACTCTGGTCCTGGGCATGGTGACATTGAGAAGTGCTGGGACCTTTAAGAAGTAGAGCCTAGTGGCAGAGCACAGGGGCACTGCCCTTGGAAGGAACTGATGTAGCCCCTGCCACACTGTTACTGCAGAGGTGAAGGGTGTTATAAAATAGCAAGAGCAGGGCCTTCCTTCTTTTTTTATTTTTGTGGGTACTGGGGGTCGACCTCAGGACCTCGCGCGCCAACAGGCGCCCGTGCCGCTGAGCGATATCACCGGCCCCTTTTTCGTATGTGGGTTCCGGGAGTCGAAGTCAGGCCCTTGCGCTTGCCAGGCAGGCGCTTACGCTGCTGAGCCATCTCACCAGCCCCAGGGCCTTCCTTCTTGATCTGGCTTCCTTTTTCGTTGGTTTTTTTTTTTTTTTTTTTTAATGTGGGTACTGGAAGTCGACCTCAGGACCTCGCGCTTGCCAGGCAGGCGCTTATGCCTGTGAGCTATCTCACCAGCCCTGTTTTTTGTTTTTTTTGTTTTTTTTTTTTTTTTGTGGGTACCGGGGGGTCGACCTCAGGACCTCGCGCGCCAACAGGCACCCATGGCTCTGAGCGATATCACCGGCCCCTTTTTCATATGTGGGATCCGGGAGTCGAACTCGGGCCCTCGCGCTTGCAAGGCAGGCGCTTAAGCCGCTGAGCCATCTCACCGGCCCCCCCTGTTTTGTTTTTGAGACAGGTTCTTGCTATGTAGCCCAGGTTGGCCTTGAAATTGCAGCAATCCTCCTGCCTCAGCCTCCCAGGTGCTGTGATTAGGGGCATGCTCCACCACCCCTGGCGAGTGTTTCATTTTACGGATGGAATTGCCAACTGTTTATGATTTTATAGGACAAAGTTTCCGTGAAGAAAGGAAGCATGTCCTTGAGAGAAATCATGTTTCCTGTTAACTCTGCAGCTGGCTTTATCTGCCTGATATTCCTGCCCAGTGAGCCAGTGTACCCTGCCCCCAGTGCAGACAGGAAGAGCAGCTTTTACTGTAGGGACAGAGGTCACAGCTGTAGCTAATTCTGAGGGCCAAGGCATTTACAATCACAGAGAATCTGCATTGAAACTACCAAGACCACGACAAGATCAGACATGGCCCGGTGTCCAGGAGGTGTAGACCCTGCCTGCAGTGAACCAGGGTGACCAGTGACCCACAGGATCTTACAAGAATGACAGTGTCAAGTTATGAAAACACACATCTTCCACCTTGCTGTCTCTCCTGTCACCAGCACTTGGGAAAGCCAGCTGCCGCGTGGTAGGGACACAGAAGTAGTCATCCTGCAGAGGTGCACAGGTGACAAGAGCTGAATCCCCCGCCCAATCAGGGCTTCGGGTGACAGGGCACTGGCTGACATCAGGGTGTCAACACTGGGAGGACCCTGGGCCAGACTGCAGAGCTAGGGCATCATGGATGAGTGACGCTCAAACATCGTGGGATACCAGAAATGGTTATTGTTCTAAGCTGTTACATGTGTTGGTTTTTAGAATCAGGCCCTCACTATGTAGCCCAGGCTGGCCTCGAACTCTCCATCCTCCTGCCTCAGCCTCCTTGAGTGCTGGGATGACAGGTGTGTGCCGCCAGACCCGGCCCCCACACATGATTATGACACTTCATCTTCTACAGTTTGCTATTTGTTCTATATGCAAAGAGAAAAGAGATGAAGTAACATTTGAAAGACTCCTAACAGCCTCATTTATGCTGTTAGAAATAGGTCCTAGAGCCCAGCCTGGGCAGCTTAGTGACTTGGTGAGACCCTGTCTCAAAATATAAAAAGGGGCAAAGATGTAGCTCAGTGCGAAAGCCCTGAATCCAATCCCCTGTACTGGGAAAAAAAAAAAAAAAAAAAAAGTCAGTGGGTCCAGGCCACTCACAAGGAACGGGTCACGCAGGGCCTATACTAGCTGCTCTACAACAAATAAAAGCAGGCCCTGCTTAGAGCAAGGCACTGAGCTCAGTAGTCGGCCCTTTCTGCAGCCTCCTCTGCCTGCCCATAAATAGGAGGAACAGGGCTCCTACCTGGGGGGAGGGGGGAGGACAAATCCCTCCCTCCTAGGGGAGACAGATAGCGCTCTGGGGCTAGGGGAGGCTGATACAGGCAAGGTGGGGCCTCCAACTGAATGGCCAGCCGCTAACATCTATCAAGAAACCACTGTGTGTGGGCCGGTGAGATGGCTCAGTGGTGTAAGCACCTGCCTGGCAAGCACGAGGTCCTGAGTTTGACTCCTGGTACCCACATAAAGGAAAAAAAAGGGCCGGTGATATAGCTCAGTGGCACAAGTGCCTGCTGGCAAATGCAAGGTCCTGAGTTCGACTTCTGGTACCCACATAAAAAATAAAAAAATAAAAAAGAAACCACTGCGTGCTTGGGCTGGCTCCTATGCTATCTGCTATGGCCCGACCATGTGTCACCCCCAAATTCATGTCCTTTGAGAGGTAAGTAGGTCATAAAGTCTCTACCCACAGGAAAGGCTTTACTATAAAAGAGGCTCAAAGCCAGGTGTGATGGTGCGTACCTGTAAATCCTAGCACTTGGGAGGCTGAGGCAGGAGGATTGCCATGAATTGACGCCAACCTGAGGTACATAGTGACTTCAAGGCCAACCTGGGCTACATAGTGAGACCCTATGTCAAAAAACAAAAAAGGGCCGGGGATATAGCTCAGTGGCGCAGCACCTGCCTGGCAAGCACAAGGTCCTCAGTTCAATTCCCAGTACAAAAAAAAAAAAAAAAAAGAGGGAGAGGGAGAAAGAGGAAGAAAATGCATTGAAGACACTTCTGCTTCTAAAGGTCACGTCTTAGCCACACTGAGCCCTGGCCAGGCCTGGTCCCTTGACCTCACAGTCTAAGGCTGCCTGAGCTGCAGCTCAGCGTGGTGAGAGGAGATGGACTGCACGTCTGCAGTGCAGGAAAAGATCCATATTCACCCTCCAAAGCCCCGTTGCCGCTGAACACGTGTTGATCAGAGATGAGGAGGGAAGGGGAAGGAAGGGGATAAAGACGGATTAGGCTGTGATTTTTCTTGTTTTCCCTTTGTTTTCTTAATCACTGGCTCTAGATAAAACCCAATGAGTGTGGGCTTTCAAACTTTAACCCAACAGAATGAGTTTGTTTGGTTTTTTTTTTTTTTTGAGACAGGGTCTCACTATGTGTAGTTCAGGCTGGTCTTGAACTCACCGTGTAGCTCAGGTTGGCCTCAAACTCACAGCAATCCTGCCTCAGCCTCCTGAGAGCAGGGATTACAGACATGTGCCACCACACCCAGCCAGCCCAGCAGAATGTAAGTGACTCTGAGCACACCAATAAGATTCGGGGCCTGACAATTTGTAATAGCCAAATCTTGGAAACAACCCAATGCCCATCAACCAAGGAACCGATAAAAAAGATGAGGTATTTTTATGCAATGGAGTACTATTCAGCCATAAAGAAGGATAAACTGGAGACTTTTATAGGTAAATGGATGCAACTCGAGACCATACTCATAAGTGAAATAAACCAGAAGCACATGTGTAAGCATCGCATTGTCTCCCTAGTGTGAGAAGATGAAAGAGTAAATAAGAACCAAAATGTACAATAGATATTGTAAAACGGGAAGAAATTGTTCAAAAGGAAAGAGAAACTGGGATGAGGGAATGGAGAAAAGAAGGAAGGGAAAAGCAAAAAAAAAATATATATATATATATATAAGACAGTTAACATAGATACGCTACTAATTTCTCTTAGTTCATTGAAAAGAAAGGTTTGTGCTAATATTGTTTGGACAATTAAATGCCGATGTCTTGTACTCTGAGCAACTAATTTAAAGATAACAATATGCAATGTATTAACCATTGTTACCCCCCTATTATGTTGTTTTGAAATTTTGTTTTATTTTTTATCTCTTAAAAAAAAAAAAAAAAACAATTTGGGGCCTGGACAAAGTCCAGACTATGGTAAGGAGTTGGAAAAACCTCAAGATCTCAAAACGAACTAAATAGAAGCCACCCACCTCGGGAGTAATGGGGACCTTCTTCCCACTGCAGTTTGTCATCACCATGGCCTGTTTTCCTTGTAAAAGAACAATGATCAGGCAGGCCTGACAGAGCATGCCTGTGATCCCACTACTGAGGAGGCTGAGGCAGGAGGGTTGCTAGCAGTTCAAGACCAGCCTGGGCTACATAAGTGAGTTCAAGGCCAGCCCGCACTACATAGGGAGACCCTGTCTCAAAAAAAAAAAAAAAAAAAAAAAAAGAACAATGACCTTGGAGAAGGGAAAGGATGTTCCCCAAAGACCCAGTTAATCAAAGAAATGGAGCTTGGGCCTTAATTGGAGCAGCTGCCACCTTGGGCTTGGCCTTCTTCAGGCATAGCAGTCTGTGTCTCTGTCTGTCTGCCTGTCTGTCTGTCTCTCTCACTCTCCCTCCCTCTCTGAAAAATCCACCACTTTGCAATAAACTCTGCCTCTGCGCTATTCCACAGCCACAAGTGTTCTTAGAAATCCTTCATGGAAGATATGGAGAAGTGAGGTGAAGGCATCGCTGGTTCCTCTTGACTTAGGACTTGGCTTCCTAGTGCCAGTGCCACTCACCCTGTTCCCTGCCCAAGGTTGCCTGGGCTGTCTGGCTCCAGTGTCACAGCTATCCTTAGCCAGTGGCTGCGACCATGAAACCAGCACCACGGAAAGCGACAGGGACAGAGAAAACTTCCTGGGGGGAAACCAGAGGTTGCATCACCGAGACTCCCACTTTCTGTCCAGGCCACTTTTGAGTTGTGCTTCTCACACTTTCAGAGAACAGCCTGACTACTGTAGTGGTTTCGTTTGTTTGGTTTGGTTTTATTTTTGCTTTTGGGACAGGGTCTCCATAACTCAGGCTGGCCTTGAACTCACTATGTAGCCCAGGCTGACCTTAAACTTGCGGCGATCCTTCTGCCTCAGACTCAAGAGTGCTGGGATTACAGGCAGGTGCCGCCATCCCCGGTTGAGCCTTTATTTATTCAAATTGGCATCAGCGTTTGTCTTGGGGGAAGGTGACTCCAATGACCTTCCTCACCTCCTCCAGGATGTCAGCCAGGAGCTCACTCTCAGCCAGTGGAATCACAGGACTCTCCTTCAGGCCTGGGGAGGGTGCTGTGAGGGACATCGCCTGCCCACCCACCAGAGGCCCATAGAAATACAGTTCCCAGAATCCCGCGGGGCACAGGCGTGCGGGCTCTAGGCAGAGTGGTGCCCCAGGACATCCTGGGAGATGTAGTTCCACATAGCCGCCTGAATGACTGACAGCGATGGAGCGGAGCCCGACACCCCCTTCCAGGCTTGTCCCCGCCCCTGCCCTCCACACCCTTACCCTTGCGCAAGCACTCGCGGACATGCGTGGCCTCAAAGTGCAAGTTGGCCGAGTAGGGAAAATTGTAGGTGTTCGAGCTGGGGCGTACTGGGAACTCCTTCCGCTCATCATTTGTCACCAGCTGCGTGGGGGCCCAGATCGCGCTAACCTGGGGGCGGGGTGTAAAAAGTGCTCCTGTTGTTCTCGACAACTGGGCCGCTAGGGGTTCCCACCCACAGCGTGCAGGGTGACATGTCTGGTGGCCGAGGGCTTCCTCCCAGCCACTAGGAAAGATTTTGTTTGGTTTTGGTTTTGGTTTTGGAGACAAGAGTCTCACTATGCATGCCAGGGTAGTCTGGAACTTGTGATCCTCCTGCCTCTGCCTGCTGAGTGCTGGGATTACCGACGTGTGCCACCATACTTGGCTCTGGAGTTTTGAGTCCTGCCTTGTCCCTGGTTGCTAGGGGCTTTTCCCGTTAGCAAAGCCACTGCCCCACTCAAACCTGGTCTTTTCCCTCTGTGTAACCTGCCGTTTGAGGCCAAAGTGCTTCTTAGGCCTAGAGAAATGGGGCTTATCTTCGTGTCTCCAGGAATTCCCTCTGCCAGATTGGTTGTACAAACCACCCAGCACCTTCTTATCTGCTAGACTAGTTCTTTAGCCCAAGGCTTGGAGAGCCTAAATTGCCCCTATTCCCAAGTCTAGGCCAAAACAAAAATACAGAGGCCCAGACCAGTTTCCTCACGGTTCTTAAGGCCAGAGTGGTTGAGATCCCACAAACCCAGGGAAAGACTCAAATTCTTCTGTTTTTTTGTTTTTTGAGATAGGGTCTAGCTGTATAATCCAGGCTGGCCTTGCACTCTCTATGTAACCCAGGCTGGCTTCAAACTCACTGTGATCCTCCTGCCTCAGCTTCCCGAGTGCTGAGATTAGGGGCGTGCACCTCTATGCCTGGCATCTTTTCTCTCTTCCTGGATGGAAGTCAGGGCCTGGTGTGTGTTGGGCAAGCCCTGTACCACTGAACGACACTCCCAGCCCAAGAACAGGATTTCTGGGCCGGTGAGATGGCTCAGCGGCTTAAGCGCCTGCCCGGCAAGCGCGAGGGCCCGAGTTCGACTCCCAGAACCCACATACGAAAAAGGGGCCGGTGATATCGCTCAGTGGCACGGGCGCCTGCTGGCACACGAGGTCCTGAGGTCGACCCCCCGGTACCCACACAAAAAAAAAAAGAACAGGATTTCTTTCTGGCAATAGGGTACCATGAGGCCCAGGGAAGCTGACCTCTGGTGATATCCAGACCCTGCCCCAGAAGCAATTCCAAAGGTAACAACTGCCCTTTAAGCACCATTAGTAAGGCCTCATTTCCTTTATTATTGTTGTTGTTATTTTGAGACAGGGTCTTACTATGTAACCCAGGCCAGCCTTGAACTCACTCTGATCCTCCTGCCTCAGCCTCCTGAGTGCTGGGATTACAAGTGTGCACCACCACACCAGCTAAGAACTGGTTTCTCAGGCTGGTATGCATCAGGGTGGCAGAGTGCAGGCTCAGCATTCAGGAGGCCCTGGGCCCCATCCGCAGAAAGAAGAAGAGAACGCCTTCCTCTCAGGACCAAGGGTCCTGGTGTGCCAGTGGGTTTGCCCTCAGGAAGGGCCTCAGAGGCTTGATTGTTAAGGAGGATGGTGTCCTTAGCAACAGGGTAAAATGGCCAGTTCGCCTCACTCCAGGTCCGGTCACCACAGCCGCCCCTGTGCATTGCTCACGGCCATGGTTCCCAGCCTTGGAGCCCGGGCCCCTCACCTCGGCTCTGCCCTTGGTGCCATTCACATAGGCGGTGTTGCCAAGCTCGCTGCTGATGCTACAAGTGAAGCTGCCGTGGACGCCGCCCGGGTATTGAAGTAGCACGGTGACCGTGTCATCCACGCCTTCGAGGAATGAGGGTCAGGGTGAGCCTGGGTCTCAGGGCCCACTGCAGCCCTCAATTCCTGCCACTGCAACTTGGGCCAGAGACCCCACCGCTTAGGTGGCCATGAGAAAAATGAAGTGCAACCAGGTGAGGTGGCGCACACCTATGATCCCAGCACTCAGGAAGCTGAGGCAGGAGGATCACTGTGAGCTCAAGGCCAGCCTGAACTACATAGTGAGACCCAGTCTCAAAAATAAATAAATAAATAAATAAATAAAAAATAAAAAAACATGTCCAAAGTGGGCAAATCCACATAGCCGGGAAGTATACAGATTAGTGGTCACTTAGGACTGGGGTGGTGGAGGAGAGAATTGGGGAATTCTAGTTGAGGGTTCAGGAGTTTTATTTTTTTTGGAGTAAGAAAAATGTTCTACAATTAATTGTGGTACTGACATATAAAAGCCAATTAGTTGTGGTACTGTGACTATATTAAAAGCCGCTGAAGCTGGAGAAAAAGGTACATGCCTATAATCCCAGCCCTCTGGGAGGCTGAGGCAGGAAGACTGCAAGTTTAAGCCCAGCCTGGGCAACTGTGACCTGGTGAGATACTGTCTCAAAATAATAGAAGGTCTGGGCATGTATCTCTTTGTGAAGGCTCTAGGTTTAATCCCCAGTACCGCAGTGGGAGGAAAAAAGAAAAAAGGATGGGATGTTCTACATGCCCAACTCTCAAATCTGCGCTGCCCGCGAACTCACTGTGGCCAATGGGACAGCAGCAGTGCGATGCAGGTTGAAGCTTGGAAAGTACTCGCACCCTGGGACTGGCCTCTCCTGGCTGTGCCTGGACTTCCACCGCAACATAAACCCAAGCTGGGCAGCTGAGAGCCATGGGGAGACCACAGTCCCTAGTGGAAGCCACCCCCCCCCACTGCCCCGTGGCCCTGTGGCCCAGCCCAGCCCGGCAGCCCCGATTGCAGCTGCGGTGTGAGCCCCGCCCAAACAGCCAACCCCGAGAATCACAAGCTCAGAAATGATTGCTATTCGCTTTCATTTTGTTGTTGTTGTTGTTGTTTTAAAATTATTTTTTGGCTGGGTGTGGTGGCTGACACCTATAATCTCAGCACTCAAGAGGCTGAGGCAGGAGGATCACCAAAAGTTCAAGGCCAACCTGGACAACATAGTGAGACCCTGTCTCAAAAAAACAAAAGCTATTTTTTAGTTCATTTTCTTTTTCTTTCTTTTTTTTTTTTTTAAACGGTCATGGGCTGTGCATATGCCCAGTTGTGGAGAACTTGCCTAACGTATGTGAAGGCCTGGGTTCAGTCTCCAGCATGGGGGGAAAAGGCTTGCTATTGGAAGTCAGTATTCTGGGTAGTTTGTTATGCCACAATACAACTTCAAAAAGTACTTGTTTATATTTCCATTTTCTTTTTCTTTTTTTGGCAGTAGTGGAGTTTGGGCTCAGAACCTTAACTCTGAGCTACAACTCTAGACTTTTTTATTATTTATTTATTTGTTTGTTTGTTTGTTTATTTATTTATTTGTCTTTTTGAGACAGGTTTCACTCTGTAGTTCAGGTTTTGGCCTTGAACTTACTTTGTAGCCCAGGTTGCCCTTGAACTCACAGCAGTCCTCCTGCCTCAGCCTCCCAAGTGCTGGGATTATAGGCATGCACCATCATAAGCAGCTCTTTTTTGTTTTTTTTTGTTTTTTTGGGGGGTACCGGGGGGTCGACCTCAGGACCTCGCACGCCAGCAGGCGCCTGTGCCGCTGAGCGATATCACCGGCCCTTTTTTCGTATGTGGGTTCCGGGAGTCGAACTCGGGCCCTCGCGCTTGCCGGGCAGGCGCTTAAGCCGCTGAGCCATCTCACCGGCCCTCTCTTTTGTTTTTTTGAGACAGGGTCTCACTATGTAGTTCAGGCTGGTCTTGAACTTGATCCTCCTGCCTCAGCCTCACAAATGCTGAGATTGCAGGCAGGTGCCATCATGCCCAGCTTTTTTTTTTTTTTTATGTGGGTACCGGGAGTCGACCTCAGGACCTCGTGCTTGCCAGCAGTCACTCGTGCCACTGAGCGATATCACCGGCCCTTTTTTTTCCTTTATGTGGGTACCGGGAGTCGAACTCAGGACCTCACGCTTGCCAGGCAGGCGCTTACGCCGCTGAGCCATCTCACCGGCCCCAGCTTTTTGGTTTTTTGAGATGGGTCTTGCAATGCACTCTAGTACCTATCTATCTGTCCATCGTGTGGGGGGGGGTACTGGGAATTAAACCTGGAGCCTTTGCACTGAGCTGTATCCCATCCCCTGCCCTCATTTTTTTTTTTTTTTATTTTGAGACAGGTTCTCACTTAGTTGCCCAGGCTGGGCTTGGAGTCAAAATTCTCCTGCCTCAGCCTCCTGAAGTGCTGGGTTACAGGTATTCACACAGTCTGTGTCGTGTCATCGCACCTGTCTCGTGGATCCTTCCCACAGCTGAAATCTTCTCTGGCCTCTGCCCGCCGAAGACCATGGAGATGAACTGGACGCAGTAGATGCCGAGGTCCATCAGTGCCCCGCCGGCCTGGGCCCAGTCTGTGACCCGGGCCAGGGACATGTTAAACCCCATCTCTGCCCGAGCCACCCGAAGGTCCCCCACTGTTCCCTGAGCCAAAACTGACTTCAGTGCCTCTGTGGCAGGAAAGCAGCGGGTCCAGATGCCCTGCAGAGCACAGTGGGGGGCAGAGGGTCAGGACCAGGAGTCCCCCTACTGGGTCCCAGGCTTGCAGGGGCAACCGCTGTTCCACATCTCCAAAGCAGGCCCCCCTTCCAGCCACAGCCCCTTAGTCCCTCCTGACCCCACCCTTCCTCATGGGACAATTACCCTAGTCTCCCTGGGAGAACTGTGGCCCCCGCCCCATTAGGATGTTGAAGTCTTAACCCCCGGGACCTTGAATGGTGACTGTATTAGGAGGTAGGATGGGGTTTTTGTTTTGCATGTGCGTGCATGTGTGTGCGTGTTTTCTTTACCTGGGGATCTCTCTGTTTCCCTGGCTCTTGGGCTCATGTAGTCTTCCTGCCTCAGCCTCCTGAATAGCTAGGATTATAGGCATGTGCCACTGCACTGATATGGATGCCTGCTTGCTTGCTCGCTTTCTTTTTTTCTTCTTTTTTTTGACAGGGTCTTGCTATGTAGTCCAGGCTGGCCTTGAACTCACTATGTAGCCCGGGCTGGGCTCAAACTCATGGCAATCCTCCTGCCTCAGTCTTTCCAGTACTAGGATTATAGGCCTGTGCCACTGCACCTGGCTGCACCGGTATTTTTATTTAGTTTGGTTTTGTTCTGTTTAGGATATTAGGGATTGAACCCAAGGTCTCCTTCACATTACCTATGTTCCCAGCATGGAAATAGGGTTTTCAAAGAGGTAATTATGTTAGCATGAAGTCATTAGAGCCCTAATTCCACATGACTTGTGATTTGAGAGGAAATTAAAATGGGTATGGTGGTGCAGGCCTGTAGTCCCAGCACTCTGGGAAGCTGAGGCAGGAGGACTACAAATTCAAACCCAGCCTGGGCAATTTAGCAATTTAGCAAGACCTTGTCTCAAAAGAAAAAGTGGGCTGGGAATTTAGCTCAGTGTTACAGCCCTGGGTTTAATCCTCAACAACAACAACAATAACAACAAAAAAAAAAAAAAAAAAAAAAAAGAGGAAACAAAGACACAGATAAACTCAGCTGGCCATCTCCAATTTTGCCCATGCCTTAATCTCACACTTTTAGCCTCTGGGATTGAAAGGAAAGTAAACTGCTTGTATTTATTTACTTCTTTTTTTTTTGAGACAGGTCTTGCTATGTACCCCAGGCCGGCCTTGAACTCACAGCGATTCTCCTGCCTCGGCCTTCCCAGGGCTGGAACTACAGGTGTGCTCCTCCACGTCTGATTACATTGCTATTATTTAAGCCATTTAGTCCATGGCACTTCATCATGTTTGCCCCAGCAAGTTAACACACCTAGCCTCTTCCCTGCTGTCCACCCTTTCTATGCCCCAGAAACATCTTCCTTTCCTGAGAGCTGACTGTCTAACCCCTGCTCAGTATCCTTTTATGGCTCCCAACCGCCTAACACAGCTCCCAGATATTGGGTATATTTACTGGTGAAGTCCCTGTGTCCGCGTCCTACACTATGAACCATCCCTAAATCCCTGGCAGTTGGCTGTCTTTTGTCCATTTTACTGAGCAGAAATTGAGGCTGAATTGAGTCATATTACTCACCAAGTTTACACAGGGTGTAGGGAATTGGTGTCTAGAGTCCTCTTGACTTTGAAGCCAGAAATCTTAACATGTTCGAGGTCAGGTTCACACTAAATACATAAAACCCACCCATTCCTGTTACAAGCCTTAACTCCACTTTTCCTTGCTGCCTCTATTAACGCATAAAATTTCCTTCTCCCTTAAGGCTCAGGGCAGCCTCTGCCTGCACGCTTGACTGTGCGTCAGACTGGATTAGAGCCTCTGCGCTCTGGCCACTGCCTGGGACTGAGGATGGGGCAGATGGGAGGGAAAGGGAGGCAAAAAGGATCCAGATGCCATGTGTATACATGCCCCTACCACATGATGAATATACTCATCATATATTGCAAACATACTAGTAAAATTTTTTTTAAAAACTGACCAGGCCTATGTCCACTGAAGTCTCTGAAACTGGGCATTAGGATCTTGAGCTCCTCAAAAATTGAGACTGCGTCATATACAGTATAAAGTCCCCTCTTTCCATATAGGATCAGGAACAGGAGCCACCAATACAAATGAGGAAGTAATAAACTCGCACAATATTGACACCAGCAAGGCACAGTGAGAAGAAAGCATATGGCAGCCATGTTAAATCCAGGCCATCCACATCTTAGACCATGGAACTTGGCTGACTGAGTCTTTGGGATGCAACAGCTAGACAGGTCACAGAGAAAGCGCATGATAGCCATTGCTACTACTGGGAGAATCTACAGCAAGGTGTTTAGGACCCATAATACTCCCCAGCATGGAAATAGTTAATGGGTGCCATTTGGCAGCCATCTTAACTACTGACACTGTCCATTGCCACTTGGTTGCCATCTTAAGTACTGGAATTCCCTGGACCCTTTGGCTAGGGAAGCCAAAGGGCAAAGCAAAGGCTGCTTGATGTTGAGGGTTGGAAGGCAGTTCCTTCGGCCTTCCCATCTTGATCCCTGGAAAGTGAGCAGAACTACGCCCATTCTGAATGGCTGAAAAAAGATCCACAGAACCAAGCCAGCCATGCCATGTTTGCTGAGGGCCAAATGCAATGGCTTCTACAGTGATCGTGTTACAAGGGCGACTCTTCATAAGCCTTCCGGCTTCACTTTTTCCTAGTTGACTTTAAAGAAAAAAAATCACTAATGTTAGGGGTGTGGCACTGAGGCAGGAGGGTCGCTGTGAGTTCAGGTCCAGCCTGGGCTCCACAGTGAGTTCAAGGCCAACCTTAACTGCATAGCGAGACTCTGTCTCAATAAAACAAACACAAAGTTACTGATTTTGGAAGTCACACAACTGGAAGATACATTAATAGTCTCTTTAGCTTCTCTGTGGTGACACCACTCTACACAAAGAGTTAAAAACTTCTCCAGGGAATGTGACTCCTCTGTCCTCTGGGGAAAAGTTTTATCTTTCCTGGTCTTCCTGGGAAAAGTTGCCTTTTGCTATCTTCCCACATTCTCCATGGAAAAGCTATCTTTTGTATCCAAATATACTGCATAATTAGCTATTCTTCAGAAAGAATTAAAAAGACGAACCATGAGACTTTCTACTCAATTTATTTTCCCCTTCCTTCTCTCTTGCTTTCTTTCTTCCTCCCTCTCTTTCTTTCTTTTTCTTCTTTCTTTCTTCCTTGTGCTGGGGATTGACCAGGGGCACTCTACCACAGAGCTACATCCATCCCCATTTTTTTTTTTTTTTAATTTAAGACAGGGTCTTAGTAAATTGCTCAGGCAGGACTTGATCCCCCACCTAATCCTAAGTGCTGTAATTATGGATCAGGAACTTTCTTTACATTTACAGAGCCCAGATCATCCAGTTACCTACAGAAAACAGCAGACCCCATAATCTGTAACTACCCTGGAATTTGGAACTACCTTGGTGCCCGCCTAACTGATAACACTTGTGCCCACAACCCCTAAGCAAAATGGTCTTGGTTGGTGTCAGCCACCATCTTCTTTGGTTTGCTAGCTTTCCAAATTACTCTTTTTCCTTGCTTCAACAACTTGTCCTTGAGTCACTGCCTGTTAGAGTGGCAAGCAATGAACTTTGGTTCCGACTCTCAAGAGGCGTTGCCTGTACATGCCTATGGCCATCTTGACTGTGGGCAGATGCCTTTGTTCTCCAAAAACGTCCACAGGCGGCCATGTTTAGTAATGGCAAGCAGTGCTACACTGAATGTTGGAGGCGCCCCTCCTCCCTCACCTCCATAAGGAAGAGGCCCCGAGATCGTGCTTCCGAGACCATCTCTTGAACTTCTGCGGCGTTCACGCCCATGGGCTTCTCACACAGGACAGCCTTGCCCGCTGCCAGACACATCAGCACCGCGGCCTTGTGCTGAGGGTGCTGGGTGCCAATGTAAGCCACCTCTAAGATCAGAGAAGAACGTCAAGAGGTCAGCAGTCAGGTGACACCAGACCTTTCAGACCTGCCCACAGTCAGAACCAACCCCCCTGGACAAAGTGCCCACACCCTAGTCTCCCATTAGGAAGGAGCTAAACAATTGCCGTCACCTCTAAACATTCTCTGTTAGTATTCTTCCAGCCTATGAAGTGGGTCTTCCACCACCCCTCTCTTTTTCTGAGTTGGGGTCTTGCTATGTTGCCCATGTTGGGGCAGATTAGAAGGATATAAACAAAAACCCAGGGCAAACCTGGATGACTAACATTATAAAATCATCACATGCGGGGGCCGGTGAGATGGCTCAGCGGCGTACGAGCCTGCCTGGCAAGCGCGAGGGCCCGAGTTCAACTCCCGGAACCCACACACGAAAAAAGGGCCGGTGATATCGCTCAGCAGCACGGGCGCCTGCTGGTGCGCAAGGTCCTGAGGTCGACCCCCCGGTACCCACAAAAAAAAAAAAAAAAAAAATCATCACATGCTTATCCGTGTACCATGTACTTGAGAAATGTACTCCTTGTTATTATTGGGGATCATGCTTAACATATCCCCAACTGACCATGTCCCCTTCCCAGAAACAAAGGCCAAGACCCACATTGACCCGGATTACACCAGTCAGTGAAACAGTTATTTTTAGAAACCAGCTTACCCCTCTAAGTCTGGAGTACACTTTAAAGTCACTGGGCATCCCAAGTGGGATGCAGGGCCCCTATCTTAGCACCACTCTAAGACAGCTTTTCTCCTGCTTCCTCTGCATTTGCCACACTTTTAAAAATAAACTTTCACTTTGCACTGTATCAGTCTTGATTCCCTCATTTTCTGCTAACAGCCCCACTTCTTCCCCGCAGGGAGGGCAAGGACCAGAGGAGAGGCGGAGGGGTCATTACGGGGTCCCGTGAGAGCCCCCTCCGGCGACCTCCCCCCGCTGGACACAACACCCAGGGTGGTCTTGAACTGGGCTCAAGCCACCCTCCTGCCTCAGCCTCCGGAATAGGTGTTACTCCAAGCGTGAACTATCGCTCCTGGCTCACAGGGGTTATTTAAACCCTCACCAGAGTGCTCGCCTGGGCAGCAAGTAAAGTTAAACCCTAGCCAGATTCCTTCTTTAGAAATTTAAGCTTGGTTCCTACTGCAGAGGGCTGACTCCTGAGTGCGAATTCAACAACGCGACAGACCAAACCCGTTCCAGGAGTTCTGCCTCCAGCCCGGGGAGCCTCGCGTTTCCTACGGGGCAGCCGGGAGACAGCGCCCCTGCCACCCTCGCCACTCACCCACGTTCGGGTCCTTGGCCAGCTCCTCGTAGGAGCCGTAGGCCCTGGGGACGCCGTATTTCCGCGCAAACTCCCGCGCCCGGCTCAGCTCACGGGCCGCTACCGCCACCACCTGGAGGGCACCTGGATCAGACTCGAGGGGCCGGGGTCTGTGGGCGGGCAGGTGGACGGGAGGCAGGGCTGGAGGGGCCGCGGGGCGGGGAGAGGAGCACCCTCGGGGCCGAGAGGAACAGACGGTCGTGGGCAGGATATGAGCCGGGATGGGCGCTAGGGTCCCGGGAAGCAGATCTCGGGAAAAGAGTGATCAAACCCCCTGCTATCTGCGTAATAGCTTCTGGTCTCAGTAGCTCCGATAAGATTTAGGAAAGCCTCCAGGACTCAGGTTACAGGGACCGAGGTGGAGAAGAAAAGGTGGGAGTAGGGAAACAGCCGTCGTCTACCGCCCTGGGAATCGTAAGTCCCGGATCCTCGCTCCCCGCCCCCCTAAACCCCCGTGCGACTCTTCCCCTGCTCTTCTCGGAGGGGAGCAGACCTGGTGGTCGGAGCGGGGCAGCGAGCACAGCATAGTTGTGAAGTCGTTGGAGATAAGGCCGACAGACACGATGCCCCAGCGGAGCGGCATCTTCAAAACTCCAAGCCCGGATGCTTTGGGAACGACTGCTCCCTTCCGCAGCGCTTACACTAAAACCACATTAAATGACTACGGCTAGCTGTGACGCCCCGCCCACCGGAGGGCGCGCCCCTCCGCCCCGCCCCCAATGCCGCTTTTCATTGGCCTCCGGTCCGGGAGCAACTGAGCGGACCGTTACTTGTAGCGTCCTATTGGAAGAGCGGCATTTGGCTCCGCCTTCCGGAGTTTCTCTTCCGCCCTTCCCCGCCCCCAGGCTGAAATCTGTTCCTTGGACTTTAGGACTTTACCTAGGGGTTCACTGCTAGGTGAACGCAGCACCCTCTTAGTCGTCCAGGGGGACAAAGAGAAGTAATAGCAGAAATCATAATTACTAATACGCATGAAACGCTACTGTAGCCCAGGCCAGCAGCTCGTATGTGGCCTTATGCTAATTTTTCCCCACAGAACTGGGAAATTCCAAAACAAAACACCCCGGATTCTCCTGTGTGTTTTTCTCTTTTTTCGGGACCAGGAATCTAATTTAGGGCGTCACACTTGCTAGGCAGGCGCTGCACTGCTGAGCTACCACCCTGCCCTCTCCTGGGTTTTTATCCTAGAGGAAACAAAAAGAAAAGCGTTTGTACATAGGCTTGTACCTGAATATTCACAGCAGTATATTTTGTAAAATCTCAAACCCAGATGTTTTTTGGGGAAGTCCTCAGAATCAAAATGGAGTCACTTTTTTTGTTTATGGTGGGACTGTAGGGGCAGATTAGAGGTACATTAAAAAACAACAACAAAAAAACTCCAGGCCATAGGCCAGGAATACAACTCAGTGATAATTTGCCTAGCATGCAAAAGGCCCTGTGTTCAATCCCAAGCTCCACAGAAACAAATAGGTTTTCTAAAAAATAAAAATTTTAAAAACACCGGGGCAAAATACAGATGACGAACACTATAAGATCACATGCTTATCTGCAGTTACCACTGTAAAATCATTACTCGCTTATCTTTATAACATGCACTTGAGAAAACGAATCCTACAGTACCCTTATAAAAGTGTGACATTGACGGTATGCTGACCTGGTCTCCTCAGACACAAAGGCTAAGCCCTGATTGGCCTACACGATACTAATCAAGAAACAGCTTTACCCCTCTAAGTATGGGCACATCCCATATTCACTGGGCATCCGGAGCAGGATGCCCTCTATCTTGTAGCACCCCTCTGCTGATAAGAGCTCTTCTTTCTCTGCATTTGCCGCACTTTAAATAAACTTTCGCTTCGCGCTATACCAGTCTTGACTCTCCCATTTTCTAAGAGCCCCATTTCATTCTTCACTGAGTAAAGCCCTGAAAAGAGGCGGAGGGTCATTATAAGGGGGACTCACAGCCCCCCTTGACTCTCCTCCAGACACAACAGTACTAAGGATTGACGCCAGCGCCTTCGCACTGAGCTACATCCCCAACCCCTCTTAATTTTTTGAGAAAGCATCTAAATTGCTAAATTGCCCAGGCTGGGCTTGAATTTGTGAGCCTACCTTAGCCTCCCAGAGTGCTGGGATTACAGATCTGTGCCATCACACCCGGCCTCACTCTTTTATCTTGAGAGAGGATGGTGGCTTGCCCTCTTAACCCGCAGTTTGGTTTTTCCTTCCTGCCTTATCACTGAAGGCTGAAGTTTGTTCTCTTGGGCTGCTACTGCAAAGCCTGCCGTTTTCCTTCTGCTCTTAAGACACCTTCAACTTTCCATTCAAATTGGTGAACTGGATATAAACTGTTATTATAAAAGCATGAAAAATTATGCTGCCAAAGACATTAGTACTAAACCAAGCTTACGGTACTGATGGCGCAGTACAGGAGCATTGCAAGTTTGAGGCCAGCAGCATTGCAAGTTTGAGGCCAGCCTGGGCTACGTAATGAACATAATGAGCTCAGACCCAGCCTGGACTGCAAAGCAAGACCTCGACTAAGAGAAGAAACAAAGTACCGAGCAGGTAATATTTAACTTGCCACCCTTGTATCCTTATGTCCCCAGCTCTTTTAGTTTTTGAGGCAAGGTCTTGCTTAATTCCCCAGGCTGGACTCAAACTTGCAATTCTTCTGCCTCAGCCTCCCAGAGTGCTGAGGTTAGTGTGTGCCACCACACCTGGCTTACTTTTTAGATGGTCTTACTTATGTACCCCAGGTCTACCTTAAACTTGTGATCTTCCTGCCTCAGCCACCTGAGTGCTAGGATAACATGCCTGTGCCAGTGAGCCTGGCCCTGGTGTGTTTATTTTTACTGTGCTGAGGCCTCGCACATGCTTGTTTAATGAACAGTATCAATAGCCCATTTTATGCACACCTGTAACCCCAGCACTCAAGAGGCTGAGGCAGGAGGATCACTGTGAGTTTGAGGCCGACCGGGGCTACAATACAGTTCAAAGCCAGCCTGAACTGCACAGTGAGACCCCGTCTCAAAAACACCACCAATGACAAAGGTATAAGTTGTTTAAACTCAGATTTGATCTTTTGTCCTTGTGGCTAAAAGGCTCCCATGTAAGCTTCTAGGAGGTGATGCTTGAGCTGAATGTAAATCGGTGAACAAACCGGCAGGTGACATGCAGATAGGATCGAAGGGGACAGCACAAGTACAGGACATGGAAGCACCGATCTGTTCCTGGAAGTGTATTTGGGTGAAACCGGAGCACAGAGCAGGGCACACAGCAGGGCAAGCGGAGGTCAGCACAATGGCTGGGGCTGACTTCGAGGCCTTCTGCACTGGCCAGAGAGGGGAAGAGGCTGGCGATGAGGTGGCCGGAAGTCAGGCCCAGGGACACAACAAGGACCTTGGCCTTAGCATCCATGGAGGGGATACAGTGGCACTGCTGGCCCAGAGAAGGCAGCAGAAGGTCCTAAGGACCCACCCCAGCTCCCGCAAACCACCAGAAGCTGGCCCCAAGCGGCAGGCTCAACTCCGCTGTGGGCCACAGGGTGGCCAAGGGACCCAGATAGAGGAGCTGAGGCCAGGCCATGTGGGAGGGGACAGGCACTCCGGAGGGGATGGAGAGACAGGACCACAACTTGGAGCTGTGGACACTGAGACTGGAAGAGAAGGGCAGACATGGGTCTGAGCAGCAACATGTGGATGTCATTGTGTCTCCTCCTCCAGAGCCCTGCGTGTGGCCGCCCAGAGAAGGCTGACAGTGACACTTCATCCGGCAGGAACTCGGCAGGCGGGGTCCTGAGGGTCAGAGGTGCTGGGAATCCAGCTGAGGCACCATGGGGAGCTGCTCTGGAGCCTTCTTTTCAGAAGCTTGCACATCCTTCTGGTCACCAGCTGGAGCTGGGACAGGAACATCATCTGGAAATGACAGGAAATGGTGAGGGACACAGCCAACTTCCCAATACCCAGGCACCCAAGAGTCATGGTCCCAGCCCTCCTTCCTCAGACCCAGGGGTCCCGGCCCTGCCTCCTCCCTCAGACCTGGGGATCTGGGCCTCGGCTCTTGCCCCTGGCCCAGGACAGCACCTGTGTCTGGGTGGAACTTGAGCTGTCCCTCAAGGTTGGCAGGAGGCAGGTTTTGGTTCTGCTGCTGCTGCTTCCTCTGCTCCATTTGCAGAACGGCCTGCCAGAGTGGGTGACACAGAAGAGGCTCTGACATTGCAATTCCTAGATGCTCCAGCCTCAGTCCCTGAGCTGAGACCCCAGAGTCACCTGTTGGGTGATTTGAGTCAGATCCCTTCTTTGTGGGCCTGTTTTTCTTTCCCATGTTGGGCTTAATCTTGGTTAATCCCAGTTCCCTGCCATCCCGCCTGCATCCCACCTCAGGACAGCAAAGCCCTCACTGACCTCTTCTACATTCTACTTGCCCTGTGCCTTCTCACATAGCAGCTGCAGCACTGTCGGGGATGGGGACACAGCTAATCTCACTCAAGGTAGCGGTGACCACTTGAGCATCTAGCAGCCTCTGGGGACCCCACAGACACAGACAAGGGCCCCACTTCCCGCCATCACCTGCTGCAGCTCTCGCCTCTGGGCCACCAGCTGGTCCTGTGACCGCCCAAGGGCCTCGGTCTCCTGGCTGAGGCGCTGGGCCTGGGCGTTTAGTTCAGCCTCACGGGCGGCCAGCTCCTCCTCAAAGAGTCTCAGCTCCTCCTCCGTGTACGCAGGGTGCATTTCCACAGTCTGCCAGGTGGGGACAGGGGCCATCAGCGGGGACAATGTGAGCCTTGGCCACCATGGCGCAGAGGGGCTGCCAAGGGTCCTAGTGGAGGCTACGCGATCTGGCGGCAGATGGGGTGTAGGGTAAAGGGGGATAGAGGAGGAACAGAGGCCCAGGGTCAGGGATGGAGGCCTCAGATGAGGGGCAGAATCTGAGAGCGGTACAGAAACTGGAAACAGGGACAGAAAGACAGAGACGGGTACAGGATGGGTACGGAAGCCTGGGAGGGTGCGACAGAGGTCCACGGGGGTTATGGTTATTACTGGAGAAGAGCTATGAGGCCCCAGAGTGACCCATATCCTCACCTCCCATCCCTCCCCGGTGTCCCCAAACTCCTTCCTCTGGGTGGACGCTAGGAACTCCTCCAGGGTCACGAGGCGGTCCTGGTTGGTGTCCACCTAGGGAACCAGATCCGAGTAAGGACAGAGCTGGGCCAGCACCCCCACCCAGCCGCCTGGTCCTCCCTCTCACATTCTTCATCACGTGCTCCCGCATGCGCAATCGCTCCTCCTCCATCTCCCGCATGTCATCCTCCTCGTTCTTTGGGTCATACACCTTCTCCAGCTGCAGAGCCAAGACAGAAGTGGGAGGCACCAAGTGGTCCGGGGCAACGCACCCCCCCATACCAGGTGACTTCAACTCCCAGCAGGCCCTGGGGCACTGCTGGGAATTGTAGTTTTTCCTCAGCTCCCCCTTGGTGACCCTTTGCGGACCAGGAAGTTCTCTGAGGGGACATGTGCTGCTCTGGGTGTCCCTGCCCCTGTTGCAGTATGTGACCATGGTGACACAGAGAATGAAAGATTACTTGGAGAGGAGACTTAGTTCAATCATCGAGAGGACCAGAGGGGCTATCTCAATCAAGGGCACCCAGAGCTAGGGAGACTCCCAGGAGAAGCACAGAAGCCGAGAACTCTCGAGCTTTTAGAACTGTCTCCAGGCGAGGCAGTGTTCTTGGGGAAAGGGGGAGGACCGCGGTCAGACACAACATGCCTCTGCAATCTAAACTTCTTCCTCACAAAGCCTGCGTGCTTTTGCCCCGCAGTTTAACCATTCCTCCCTCAGCCAAGGCCCCCACGCACCCCGTGACCCTCACCTCCTTGGTGAAGAGGGCCTCGAGCTCCTGCTCATCCAGGACCCCATCACTGTTGATATCTGAGAGAGAGGAAACAAGGTATATCAGGGGACTAAGGACAGGGTGGATCTGGTCCCCAGGGCACAACTGGTGAAGGGGTGCTGGGCTGCTGTAGGGTCCCTTACCAGAGGACGGGTGAGGACCGGCATGTCGCTAGGACAGCCACTCCCTTGTGACCAGAGTCCTGAGAACGGAGCAAAGTCTGGCTCACTGTCACGCAGGACTCATCTCTAGCACCTGGTGTCCGATGTCCTCCCAGAGAACCAGGCCACTGAGACTTGGGCTGCCAGGGTAGCTGACACAGCTGTGGGGCCCTAGACCCAAGATGGCCACACTCCCCTCTTCCCACACATGGTGCCAACCTTCCTCCTCCTGATCTTGCAAACGCGTTGCTTAACTTTCAGCCTGCATTTTACCTGACATTCTGCCCCTGGCCGCCCCTCCAATCTCCTTTGCCAGACGCCAGCTCGTCCTCCTCCCTGGCTCTCAGTGTCTGGAGCAGCCAGGGCTCAGGCCTGGGCCTCTTCTCTACCACCCCTGCATGTGCGTATCTGATAAGGGAGCCGCTAGGCACTCGGGCTGTGGGTGTTCATACTGGGAAAGATTAAATAGGATTTAGGGGCTGGGATGTGGCTCAGTGGTCGAGTGCTTGCCTAGTCCATGCAAGACTGTGGTTTTGACTCCCAGCATGGGGAAAAAAATAGGATCTAATGTCCAGTTTATTCAACCCACTTGTTACACAGCAATAGACTCAACAGCTGAAGGTGGTTGGCGGCTGCCAAAATAATTTTTATTTCAAAAGATTTCTGTGCCATCAGAAGAACCTCCACCCCTGAACACTGTCCACCCTCCTCCACACGGATGTGGAACAGGTGCTTTCATTTAGTTTCTACCTCATTAATTCATTTGGTAGTACTGGGAATTGAACCCAGGGCCGTGGCACTGAGCTACTTCCCCTTCCCCTTTTCTAAAAAATTTTTTGTTTTTTGAGACAGGGTCTCACTATGTAGTTCAGGCTGGCCTCGAACTCGCAGAAAGCCTCCTGCCTCAGCCTCCTGAGTCCTGGGATTGCAGGCATGCGCCACCACACCCGGCCCTTGCCCTTTTTTATTCTGAGACAGGGTCTTGCCTAGGTGCTGAGTTGCCCAGGTGGGACTTGAATGTGAATTCCTGAGGGCTGGGATTACAGGCCTGCACACCACACCCAGCACACACATCTCTTATGCAACATCAACAGGCTTATCTTTCCTGCTGCTGGGGTCAAACACCTCGGAGTTCCACTCACAACCTGTGTCTCGCCATCTGCATGTCCAACCACTTTGGCCTTCAAGCTGACTCCAGACCCTGACCATGTCTCACTCTGGGAGGCTGAGGCAGGAGGATTGCAAGTTTGAGCATAGCCTGGGCAACTTATTGAGACCCTGTCTCAAGATAAAAAGTAAAGGGCCGGTGAGATGGCTCAGCGGCATAAGCACCTGCCTGGCAAGCGCGAGGGCCCGAGTTCAACTCCTGGAACCCACATATGAAAAAAGGGCCGGTGATATCGCTCAGCGGCATGGGCGGCTGCTGGCGCGTGAGGTCCTGAGGTCGACCCCCGGTACCCACAAAAAAAAAAAAAAAAAAAAGATTAAAAGTAAAAAGCGGTCTGGGAATATAGCGCAGGGCAAAGGGCCTGGTTTCAATTCCCAACATGAACAGCTAAATGATAGAGACAGAAAGTGGAATGTTGGATGCCAGGGGCTGGGAGGAGGGAGAAACAGGGAGTTGCTGGAAGGGTGTAAAGTTTTCATCTTTGGCAAAATGAAAAGATTTCTAGGCCCGCAGATATAGCTCAGTGGCACAAGCGCCTCCCTGGCAAGTGCAAGGTCCTAAGTTCAATTCCCGGTACCAAAGAAAAAAAAAAAAATTCTAGGAATTCGTTGCACAACAATGTAAATATACTTCATTGAACTGCACTTGTTTGTTTTGTTTTGTTTGAGCTATGCTCTTGCTATGTAGTTCAATGAGGGGGATGCCGCGGCTTCAAAGCTTGGGTCTGGGGTCATCTGAACATGTGTAAGGATGTGACTGCACTGTCTAGCACAGGTGCAGACCAGTATCCATTTATGTAACCATGACTTAGCTGTAGCAAACCACACATGCGCTGGTTAGGTCCAGCAGAGAAGAATGTAAACGGGTGATAACGGCATATATTCTTAAGAAATAAGCAATACAGATGCAGCCGCTTTCTTTCTGCTGCCTGCCTTTTGAACTGAGGTCCGCCCTGTGTGCCTTCTTTGCCCTGGGGATCTCACCTGCAAAAGTACCTCTCCAGGCCCCCAGCCACGACAACTGTCGTAGTTGGCAGGTTGGTTAGGTGAGTGGTTCCTCCCCACCAGCTGTGGAAACAATGCCGGACAGCCAGGGAGAGCCCCGGGAGAGTGCCAACATGCACCCCCCGGCCTTGCCTTGGTTATCTGTAGCCACCTTTTTGGTGGCTTGGAAGGCTCCAGAGGACTGGGATGCGGTCTGTGTGGAACTCGGGGATGTTTTGAAAGCCTTAGTAGTGACAGACACGCAGATCCCTCCCTCTCAACGTGAGCTGGTGGGGCGGGTGGCTTGACTCTTCTTTACCCTTTTTCGCCATGTGGGGCAAGAAGCTGAAGCCCTCATCTGGCAAGTAGGTCAGCTGAAGTGGATTGAAAGGACCTGGAGCAACAGCTGGCTGCCACATGCTCAAGAGGCACACACAGTACAGCCTCCTCCCACAGCATCTCCCAAAGCCTAAGTCCCCACCTCCAGGAGTCCCAGGAGAGTCCCCTGCTTTAGCATGCAAGGCCTGCTATTTGCCAGAAGGTGGAGGTAGAGGAACCCCTAGCCCTAGGAGGAGAGCTGGGAGGCCCACCCACCTCTACCTAGCACACAACATATGTGACCCACACAGCCATGGAGTTGCAGGAGCTGGCAAAACAATTAAAACAAAAGGTGGGTGAGACAGTGTCCACGTGACTGCTGCGGCTGTGGGATGACGGGGCTGATAACATGGAGTTAAGCCCACAGGAGATGTCTCAAATAGCTGGTATAACCAGCACCCCCTCCGTGCGCTGGGTTCTGCAGGACATACAGAAAACAGCCCTGCAGGCAGTTAACCAGACTTAGATAAACTGGTTAAAGGCAGCAGCTCACCTGGTTTGGGCAAATCCAGGTGACTTGCCAGAGGAAGTCACGAAACAGACAACCTACTTAGGCTTAGTACCTATGCAGAGGAAAAGGGGCACGTGCCAAATGACGTTTGCTATGTAGTACCGTAACACCGATGAGGAGCTGCTTACAGCATGCCTGGAGGACATGATCTTGGTGAGCGGGCCAGCTGGCACATTCGGGACAGTGGCAGCCCTTCCATCCCCCTTCACAGATCACCCAATCTGCTAAGGCTGCAGACGCCTTAGCCTGGCTGGCAGATGTAAAAGTAAAGTGCCAAGGTAAGGCAAGACCTGTACACACTGCACCGGCAGACTGTACCAGCAAAGAAGCAAAGCAGGCGGCCCCCAGGCCAGCGGGGCCAACTCCCCAGGGACAGGCAGCAGGGCCGCTGAAGGTCCGCCGGCGCCAAATTTGGACGGACCTGCTGGCTGTCAGCTTAGCCACAAGAAAGACGGATGGACAGGCCTTGGACGTGTTGCTGACTCTGTGGCAGCAGCTGCGCCGCAAGCAACAATATCGGCCCATGGGCCCAACGATGAGCATGGCCCCAGTAAAACAAGAGAAAGGACTCTACCTGGACTAGGACACAGGCTGAGGCACCCGGTCAGTGGGGACCCCAGGGGACTGGAGGCCACACGTAGAAATGACTATTTATTGGTCCCCAAAAAACATACAGCATGTGTTAGCGTTGATGGATACTGGAATCAACGCTGATTTATGACCACCTGGTCATAAGTTTACAGGTCTCGCCTTACCTTGGCGCTTTATATTTGCAGACCCACGACAGTACACCAATTACAGGTGTATGTGGTCTTGCTAGGTTTCTTGCAGATGTTTACACCGCACCTAGCTACCCTGCTGCGCCGCTTACCCCAGATGACCAAAAAGGGCATGACATAGGGCTGGACAGAGGCAGTGGAAGCTGCTTTTCAGGAATTAAAAAAAAAAAAAGGTCGCACAGGTGCAAGCCCTCCAGGTAGCTGACCCTGCCCTGCCATTTTCCCTAACATGAGTGTGGGTGACGATGGGTCTGGCAGGGCCTATGGCAAAAGCAAGGGAAGCGGAAGCTCCCTGTTGGATTTTGGTCACAGCTATGGAAAGGGGCCGAAAGCTGGTATTCCCTGACTGAGAAACGGCAGCGGAGTATGCTGCACTGCACGCCTGTGGGGGCTCATGGGGCAGCAGACAGTGGAAGTGCAGACTAAATACCCTACAGAGGGCTGGCTCCGTACAGGGACGTCCCGTCCCAGGACTGGAGTGGCCCAGGCCCCACCCACCCTCGCTGGCGGACATACTTGCAGAGCGGGCCTCATTCTCAGCTAGCCCGCTGTCAGCCAAACTGGCAACAGTTTTGGGACTCGTGATATACACGGCACAGGAAACAATGCAGGGAGACGGACTACAGGTCATAATACCCAGCCCCTCTGCAGAGGGGCAAGAGGGACCTCCGGTTGACGCCTGGTATACCGATGGGTCCAGCTGTGGCACAGCCCACAATGGACAGCAGTTGCTGCCCACCCTAGTATGGAAACCCTCTGGTTTGAAACCGCAACAGGCAGGTTGAGGCAACGGGCAGAGTTGCGAGCAGTGTGGCTACTTGTAATGCACGAAAAAGGCCCCCTACGTGGGTGCATGGACAGCTGGGCTATATTTTGAGGGCTGAAGCTCTGGTTACCAGCTTGGGCGGCCCAGGACTGGCAGACAGGGCATTGATCCTTATGGGGTGCTAACTTCTGGTAAGACTTACGGGAGCATGGCCAAAGAACTAACCATGTAGTGTATCATGCACGTTGCAGAATATAAGCCCTGTCTCTCGCCAGGGAATGACTTAGCAGATGCCTTCTTTTCCCTGGGGATCTCACCTGCAAAAGTACCTCTCCAGCCCTGCAGCCATGACATTCAGGCTGGCCTCGAACTCATGGCAATCCCCCTGCCTCAGCCTCCCCAGTACTGGTATTACAGGCACGCACTGCCAATGCCTGGTTTGAACTGCACATTTTAAAATAACACGGTAAAATTCCATGATTAAATTTTTAAATTTATTTTTGTTTTGTTTTTTCAAGACAGGGTCTCACTATATAGTTCAGGCCAGCCTCGAACTCATAATAGTTCTTTTGCCTCAGTCTCCCAAGTGCTGGAATTATAGGCATTACATTTTTTTTTTTTTAATAAAAAGGTTCAATTTGTGAGATGTGGTACAGCGTCCCTGTAATTCCAGAATTCCTGGGCGACAGAGTGAGACCCTGTCTCAAAAAACCCTAAAAAAATAAATAGGATTTCATTTATCAAAACTACAAGTGAAAAAAAATTCAGTCCCTCCGTCCCTGAGTCACACAAGCCACAATTCAACTGCTCAGTAGCCACTCAGGGCTGGTGGCTGCTGGGCTGGATTTCATTTGGACAGCACTGGAAGAAAAAAAAAAAAAAAAAAAAAAAAAAAAAAACACCCAGCCAGATCATGCTACCTACAGTAGCTACTTTCACCCCTTAACCGCGGGTTAAGGTTCTTTTCCTTTTTTTCTTGCAGTACCAAGGATTGAACCTCAGTGGCGCTCTAACACTGTGCTACAATTCGGCCCTTTTTTATTGAGACAGGGTCTCATTAGGTTGCCCAGGGAGGTCTCGAAATTGTAGTCCTCCTGCCTCAGCCTCCAGAAGTGATGGGATTACAGGCCTGGCCTGGCTGTCGTCTTTCCACCTTCTGAGACTATTAGAGGACGTATTTCATCAATTCTTGGCTGACTTTTTTCTCTTCTATATTTTACCAAGCCTAAAATTGGGATGCATGTTACCATTTTAATTGGCTTTTGCAAAATGCTAGTACCTCTCACCCCAGCCTCGTGAGGCTTCCAATACGGTCTGATCTGTCTGTTGGCTCAGAAGGGAGGAACTCTGAATTCCTCAGTTTTGTCCCCAGGTCTGACACAGCCTGGTCCTCAGCAGCACTTAGGAAACATGGACAAGGACCAGGCCCCGCTGAGCTCTGCTGAGGCCCTGATCTCAGACGCTGAGGGACTGACCAGAGGGGAAGGTGACTCCGCTCCACCACCGAGACATGGCTCTCCAGGACTCTGGAGGCCTAGTTACAGGGCACAGCCCAGCTTTCTTGAGGGCCTCTCAGCTTGTAGATACTGGCCAGCGCTTAGAGCCCAGGGGGGCTGACGTATCCAAGAAAAGAGGCCTGGAATGCCACGGAAGACCCAGCAACTTCGAGGGGCAGGGCTTGGAATGGTCAGAGCCTCCAGGTTTGGCCTGGGTCTGAGACACCTGCCCACTCCCCCTTACCATGCAGGATGAAGAATGTCTTGGGGTTAAACCTGTTGGGGTCCAATCCGTCCAGTTCCTCCCACACCTCCTTCAACTGTGCTTGGCTGCCCTGTGGAGGGAAGAGCCAGGGGCTTATGAGCAAGGAGCCTGGGTGCCATGGGTTAGAGCAAGAAGAACCCTTACCCAACAAAGGTCACGCCCACCTCAATCAAGAAAACTACAATTCCCAGTAGCCCCTAGGGGAGTTTGGTACAGTACAGTAACAGACTTTTTGCCCCAGGGGCTCCTGGGAGTTGTAGTCCTAACTACTTCAGTCTTATGTCTTCCAGTGTGTGGGCACACATGGGGGTCCTTACAGGCACGTTGACTTTGGGGTGCTCCCGGTGCCGGCGCTGTTGCTCTTCCAGCTTCTGTTCTGCCTCTTTCCGCTGTTCCTCTCCCAGGGACTCTAGGTACTGGCGTCTCTCATGTTCCTTGAGCATCTCATAGCGTTTAAACTCCTCGTGATGGGCCGCGTCGTACTGCGCAAGGTCCCGGGTGGCCTGCATAGAGCAAAGATTTGTAGAATTTCTGAATTCCGCCCTGAAAAGGGAGGCTGTTGGCAGGGAAGCTGGCCAGAAGCAGGCCAAGCTGCTCCTGCGACAAGTCCCATAGCCTGGTCTCATTTCGTGTTCTCCGTGGCTGCTCCTGCCCGTAATACACCCTTCTCTCTCCTCAAAAGCGATTATGACAACTGCACAAGAGCGACTTTAGCCACCTCTTTCAAGTCCCCCAATCTCAAGATCTTGGAGGCTTGGCATGGTGGTGCACGCCTGTAATCTCAGCACTTGGGAGGCTGTGGCAGAAGGACTGCTCTGAGTGTGAGGCCAGCCCGGACTACACAGTAAGTTCGAAGCCAGCCTGAACTATGCAGAGACTCTCTCACAATAAAAAAAAAGGAAGAAAAAAGAAAAAGCAGAGCCTGGGCCAGGCAAGGCCACTGGCCCAAGGGGTAGGATTAGAGCCAAGGCAGCCTGGCAGATTCTCCATGCCGTTAAGTTACCCAGGTTAGACTTGAACTTGTGGCCCTGCTGCCTCAGTCTCCCAGAGGGCTGGGATGAACTGCACCTGCCAGTCCCTTTTGCCACGAAGCACAGTCACAGATTCTGGGATAGGGACATACAGATGGGGGGGGCATGATTCAGCCCATGGCAAGGACACAGAGGTGATGGTCCTCACCCCAAATCCTATGGAAGGACCAAGCCAGGGAGGGAGCAGAGCCAGGTCGGAAGGATCTACAGGCTGTTCTGCCTGTATCCCCCGCTTTCCTATGGAAAATGGGGGGAGAGGTGTTGGGGGAGGGTCTCACTATGTGCGAGGGTGGCCTCGCTCTCATGGAAATCCTCCTGCCTCAGCCTCTTGAGTACGGAGATTATAAGTATATGCCCCACAACCAGCTTTAGGGCAGGCTTTTAGACCATAGTGCTAGGGATGCTTTCAGAGCTGGGATGTAAGGCAAAGGTAAAGCGCTTGCCTCGCAAAAAAAAAGAAGAAAGAAGAGGAAGAGGGGAACAGGAAGAAGGGGAAGAAGGGGAGGAAGAGAAAGAGGAAGCAGAGAAAGCAGCTGAACTTGCCTAGAAATGATCCACTTTTGCCAGGCTCTGCCCTGGTCTGAGCGCAGCTTGCGTCCCACTCCATCCCCTTCTTCCCCTCTGCCTGGCTTCCCCTGCTGCTACCCCCGCCCCTTACCGTCTGGATCAGCAGCTCCAGGTCTCGGGCCTCGAACGTGTGCTGGTTCTGAGGGTCCAGGTGTTCAAACTGCTTCAGGAGATTCAGGTGATCCACCTGCACATCTGGATGAGGAACCAAACAGAACGCTCAGGCCAGGTAGGCTCTAAAGGTGGTCACAGAGGGCAGCAGGAGGCCCCGGGAGAGCAGAGTGGGCCTGGTGCAATCAGGGAGGGTGTCCTAGAGGAGGGGAACCTGTCACTGAGTCTCATGCTTAAAACAAGAATAAGCCACCGTGTGCGGTTGTGGTGCACACCTGTAATCTCAGCACTCAGGAGGCTGAAGCATGAGGATTCCAAGTGCCAGGCCAGCCTGGACAACTTATTAAGACCCTGTCTCAAAACTAAAAAGGGGGGCTGGTGAGATAGCTCAGTGGCATAAGCGCCTGCCTGGCAAGCGCAAGGTCCTAAGTTCGATTCCCGGTACCCATATACGAAAAAAAGGGCCGGTGATATCGCTCAGTGGCACAGGCGCCTGCTGGTGCGCAAGGTCCTGAGTTTGACCTCCGGTACCAACAACAACAACAACAAAAAACAAAACTAAAACGGGCTGGTAGTGTAGCTCAGTGGTAGAGTACTTGCCTAGCACACACAAGGTCATGGGTACTGCAAAACGAACTGAAGAAATGTGCATGTGTACATATGTTATGGATAGATGTGTGTATGGTCTTTGATATGAATGTGAAGAAATGAGAATCATCCTACGGGGACAGGATATAGAAATAACACGCACAGGTGGGCGTGAGGCTCGGCCACAGGGCACTTGCCTAGCATGTGGGGTAGGTACAGTGGGGATAGGGGAGCCATTCCCAGCACTACAAAAAAAAAATAAATGATCATGATTTTTTTTCCCCTGGTACTGCGGATTAAATCTAGGGCCTTCCCAGAGCTACATCCCCAGCTCTTTTTATTTTTTATTTATTTACTTATTTATTTTATTTTATTTTTTTATGTAGGTACTGGGAATCAAACTCATGACCTCGCGCTTGCCAGCAGGCACTAGTACTGCTGAGCTATCTCACCAGCCCTATTTTTTATTTTGAGACAGAATTTCACTAAATCACTATATTACCCAGACTGGATAGAATTTGGGATCCTCCTGTCTCAGCCTCCCAGAGCACTGGAATGACAGGGGTCAGGTACCATTCCTGGCTAAACAACCACAACATTTACAGGCAAAAATAAAATAGGGAAATGGAAAGCAACCTGAGTAACGATGTCAGCGCGAGAGCACACCAGAAAGGAGACTCCGGCAAACCTCCTGCCCCCGCCCGAGCTCACTGGGCTCCTGCTTGGCGTCCATCTTGGCCTTGAGCAGCATCCGCAGCCTCGACACCTCCTGTCGCTTGAGCTCATCTAGCTTGGTGCGGACGTGGTGGCTGACAAAGTCCAGCTCTCGGCTCAGCTTCCCACTCTGCCGGGAAAGGAAACACTGGTCAACCCCATCCTGTCCTCCATCCCCACTCGCCACCCCCAGGCCTGCAGGAACAGGGCCCAGGCCCAGCCCCACACCCGAGGCCCTGCTGCCCCGAGAGCCCAGCCCCAACACACTTCAGATCCCATGCCTGCTTCCAGCAGCACCAGCGGGGCATGGCTGCAGGCTTTGAGCCTGTTCCCCACCCACGGTCCTGGCATCTCCTGCTCCTTCTGTTGGGGCTCTTGCCCCCTTTCCAACTCTAACCAGACCCTCACTATCCCTCAATGCAAAGCAGCCTGTAATCCTGGCACTCAGGAGGCTGAGGCAGGAGGATCACCATAAGTTCAAGGCCAGCTTGGGCTAGAGAGACGCTGTCTGAAAAAAAAAAAAGGAGCTACCAGCACACAGCACAGGGCAGCGAAAGGCTCCTTCCACATACAAGGTCCCTACAGGCCACCCTCCACCCACCACCTTCTGTTCCACAGCCCCGACCTGAGAGCCAGCCATGTTCGGTGCACCCTTTCCCGGATGCCTTTATCACATGCCTGTCTGCATGGTCCTCTGCGGTTTCTGTGATGGCTCAGTCCTGAGGGACCGGGGTGGCCATGCCCGTGGTACACATCCATCCCTCCAGCCCACAGGAAGCGCAACAACAGGGTGATCACAGGGCAATGCAGTAGCAGCCACAGGCACACACCCGCCAAGTCCACCCTCTAATCCCAACTCACAGATGAATACACCAAGGCCCGGGGAGAGGCCTCCTGCCCCAGTCCCTCAGGCCGTAAGCATGGGAGGCCAGGGGCCAGCCTCATGGCCACCCTGGTGTCACGTCTCCCCAATGCAAGGGCCCTGGGGCCTACGTTCAACTCCTACTCCATTTTTTGAGACAGGATCTTGCTATGTAGTTCAGGCTGGCCTTGAACTGGTGGCAATCCTCCTGCCTCAGCCTCCTGAGTGCTGGGATTACTGCTGTGCACCACCACGCTCTGCTCCCTCAGATAATCTGACCCTGCACCCCATGATGCAAGTTTCATTACTACCATTTACAAATGGAGAAACAGGCACAGCAAACTGAGGTCCCACACTCATATAAGCAGTAGCGCCAAGACTGGAAGGCACCTGACCAGCTCTGTGCTCAACCACAGCTTCTAGGTCCCCCAGATCCCTTCCCAGCTTCATGACCCCAAGAACTGCCCTCTTATGCCCGAGTCTCATGCCCACATTCCAGAGCCTGGGTGCAGTTGCAGCCACGTGGCTCCTCTGGCCCCAACTCTGCCCCGCAAGCACCCCCACTCCACACCTGGCCGCACCTTGATGTCCTCAGCATTGGCGGCCTGCAGCTTCTCCCGGAAGTGCCCGTCCGTCTCCAGCACATTGATGACCTCCTGGAGGTACCGGTGGTAGTACAGGCCCGTGTCCTGGGTGACAAAGTCACACATAGCAGTCCCACCCCCACCCTCCTCCAGGTCCTTCCCACAGACAGGACCATGGTGCTGCCTGAAAGCAGTAGCTGGGGGACCCAGGGACCCTGCACACAAGCAGGAGGCCAGCTTCACGGGACAAGGGCTCTGGGGACCAGCAGACCCAGGTCCAACCCTGTCCACTGTGTGATCTCAGGCAAATCCCCGACCCTCTGGCTACAGCGTTCAGCTCCTCCCAGGCCTGCAGCTCAGATGAAAGAAAAATCATGCGGGTGAGAGCTAGGCGTGGAGGTGCAGGCCTGTAATCTCAGCACTCAGGAGGCTGAGGCAGAAGGATTCCTGAGTTCAAGACCAGCCTGGTCTACATAGTGAGACCCTGTCTCAAAACAAAGAAAATCTCTTCAGTATCCGCTTAGCCCCACGCCATCCACAGAAGGGCTCCTGGAGATGCCAGTTGGGAACCAGTGAAACACACATTCATTCATTTGTTCCCTTACTCAGTCTGCAACAAGCATTGACAGGGCACTACCACAGGCTACGCATTGCTGTTCTAGGGGTGACAGCAGGAGACAAGACCAAGAGCCCTGACCTCCTGCCTCATGCCGGCCTCATGCTTTCTGTCTGTAAGGCAGGCAACACAGTCATGGCCTGGTGGGTTGATTCTAGGGCCCCACACACCAAACGCCATAGTACCAAGCCCCCTATTAAAGGGCACAGTATTTGCAAACCACCTGCACACGGTCTCCCGGATATTTATTTATTTAGTGGTGCTGGGGATAGAACCCAGGGCCTCATGCATGCTAGGCAAGTGCTCTACCACTGAGCTATATCCACAGCCTTTTTCTTTCTTTCCTTTTCTTTGTTTTGAGACCGGGTCTCACTAAGTTGCTAAATTGTCCAGGCTGGTGTTGAACTATAGATCCTCCTGCCTCAGCTTCCCAGAGTACTGGGATCACAGGTGTGCACCACCACTCCCGGCTTCTCTTCTGTTCTTGGCCTAACACATTCGCCGCTTCGGCACTTGGCTCACACGTCCCGACCACCACCCCGGGTGTCCATGCTCAGAAAGCCCTGTCCTGTCTTTCATTCCCCAGTGAGCCAGGCCACCTGAGATGTGGGGCTTTTGTATCCAGTGACTGGCACTGTACCTGGCTTGTGGAAGGTGTCCAGAACTAAGGGGAAGAGGACTCAAAGGGCCCCTCTGTCTGTGAAGATTTCACAGCTTAGGCCTAACACACTGGGTAAGGACCTGCCACACAGGCACATAGAATGCTCTGCTCCAGGAGGGAAACACAGGCCCATTCCTAAGGGGAGCTACAGGAGGAATCAGGACACAATTCCAACTCTGAAGGTTTGATAAACACCTGCTGGAATCAATAAACCATTCACAACGAGAATGGTGGCACATGCCTGTAATCCCAGCACTTGGGAGGCTGAGGCAGGAGGATCAATGCAAGTTCAAGGCCAGCCTCAACTACATAGCAAGACCCTGTCTCAAAACAAACAATAATAAGCCATTCACGTGTCCTTTTGTAATTTTTAAAAAATTTTTATTTTTTAAGACAAAGTCCCACTATGTACCCCAGGCTGGTCTAAAACTCACAGGCAATCCTCCGGCCTCAGCCTCCTGAGTGCTGAGGTTACAGGTGTGCACCATCAAACCCAGCATCCTTTTGTGGTTTAAACCACACTTCCCATGAACTCAGAATACCCCTGTGAGCTACCATCAACTGCTCCTGGGAAATGGAGTTGTTTTGGTTATGTTTCTCTTGTTTTGGTTATGTTTCCCTTGTAAAGGGAACAATCCAAGAGGAAGAGATAACGATCATAAATATATATGCATCAAATACCAGTGCACCCAGCTATATAAAACAAGTACTAAAGGACATGAAAAATCAAATAAGCACTAATACAATTATATTGGGAGATCTCAATACTCCACTGTCACAAAAAGGCAGATCAACTAGACAAAAAAATCAACAATGAAATATTAGAACTGAACCAAACTTTGGAACAAATGGACTTAGTAGATGTCTACAGAGTGTTCCACCCCACAACATCAGAATACACATTCTTCTCGGCTGCACATGGGACGTTCTCCAAAATAGACCACATACTAGCTCATAGAACCTGCTTAAGTAAATGCAAAGGAATTGAAATTATCCCATGCATATTATCAGACCATAGTGCAATGAAATTGGAAATCAATGGCAAAAGAAATCACAAAAACTCCCTAAACACATGGAAATTAAACAGCAACCTCCTGAACAACCAATGGGTCACAGAAGAAATTAAAGAAGAAATTAGACACTTTCTACAACTGAATGATAATGACAGTACAACATACCGGAACTTATGGGATACAATGAAAGCAGTCCTAAGAGGGAAATTTATAGCATTAAATACTTATATTAGGAAAATAGAGCAAGCGCAAATAAAGAACTTAATGGCGAACCTCGAACTTCTAGAAAAAGAAGAGCAGGTTAAGCCAAAAGCCGTACAAGGGAGGAAATTATAAAGATCAGAGCAGAAATTAATATATTGGAGACTAAAAAAACAATACAAAGAATCAATGAAGCAATGGTTCTTTGAAAGAATAAATAAGATTGACAAACCCTTATCCAACCTTATTAAAAAAAGAAAAGAAAAGACTCAAATCCATGCAATTGAAAATGAAAAGGGTGATATCACGATGGACCCTGCAGAAATCCAGAAGATCATCTATATCTATTTTAAAAATCTATATTCTACTAAGATGGAAAATGCAGAAGAAATGGACAGATTCCTAGATTCGTATGAATTACCAAAGCTGAATCAAGAAGATTTAAAAATCCTAAATAAACCAATATCAACCAATGAAATTGAAGATGTAATTAAAAACCTCCCAACAAAGAAAAGCCCAGGCCCTGATGGATTCACTGCCGAATTCTACAAGAAATTTAGAGAAGACCTAACACCACTACTTCTCAAACTTTTTAATGAAATTGAAAGGGAAGCAATACTCCCAAATTCATTCCTGGAAGCAAGCATTACCCTGATACCAAAACCAGAGAAGGACCCAACTAAGAAAGAGAACTACAGGCCAATCTCCCTAATGAACATAGATGCAAAAATCCTTAATAAGATACTGGCAAACAGAATCCAACAAATCATCAAGAAGATTATACACCATGACCAAGTTGGATTCATCCCTGGGATGCAGGGATGGTTCAACATACGTAAATCAATAAATGTAATACACCATATTAACAGAACCAAAGACAAAAATCACATGATCATCTCAATAGATGCAGAAAAAGCTTTTGACAAAGTCCAGCACCTTTTCATGATAAAAACCCTACAGAAAATTGGAATAGAGGGTCTTTATCTCAACCTGGTAAAAGCTATCTATGACAAACCAACAGCCAATATTATACTAAATGGCCAAAAACTGAAAGCCTTCCCTCTAAAATCAGGAACAAGACAAGGATGTCCACTGTCCCCACTCTTATTCAACATAGTTCTGGAAACTTTAGCCAGAGCAATTAGACAAGAGAAAGAAATAAAGGGAATAATGATTGGAAAGGAAGAAGTTAAATTATCATTATTTGCAGATGACATGATACTCTACACAGAAGACCCCAAAAACTCCACTAAAAAACTGCTAGATTTAATAAGCAAATTCAGTAGTGTAGCTGGATACAAAGTCAATACTCAAAAGTCAATAGCCTTCCTGTACACAAATAACAAACTTACTGAAAGAGAAATTAGGGAAACAATACCTTTCACAATAACATCCAAAAAAATGAAATACCTAGGAATCAACCTCACAAAGGATGTAAAAGAACTATACACTGAAAACTACAGTACTCTGAAAAAGGAGATTAAAGAGGATATCAGAAAATGGAGGGCCGGTGAGATGGCTCAGCGGCGTAAGCGCCTGCCTTGCAAGCGCGAGGGCCCGAGTTCGACTCCCGGAACCCACATACGAAAAAGGGGCCGGTGATATCGCTCAGTGGCACGGGTGCCTGTTGGCGCGCGAGGTCCTGAGGTCGTCCCCCTGGTACCCACAAAAAAAAAAAAAAAAAAAATGGAAAGATATCCCTTGCTCCTGGATAGGAAGAACCAATATAGTGAAAATGGCCATACTTCCAAAATTGTTATGCAGATTTAATGCAATTCCAATCAAAATTCCAACAGCATATCTCACAGAATTAGAGAAAACAATCCTAAAATTCATTTGGAATCAGAAGAGACCTAGAATAGCAAAGGCAATTCTGGGCAACAAAGGCAAGGCAGGGGGCATCACAATCCCCGACTTGAAATTATACTATAAAGCTACTGTGATAAAAACAGTGTGGTACTGGCAAAAAAACAGACCTGAAGATCAATGGAACAGATTAGAAGATGCTGAAACAACCCCAGACATACTAAGCCACCTTATCTTTGACAAAGGTGCCAAACACATTCACCGGAAGAAAGATAGCCTCTTTAATAGATGGTGCTGGAAAAACTGGCTCTACACATGCCAAAGATTAAAACTAGACCCATATCTTTCACCATGCACTAAACTAAATTCAAAATGGATCAGAGATCTAAATATTAAAACAGAAACATTAAATCTGCTGGAAGGTAGGATAGGTAAATCCCTTGAAGACATTGGTGTAGGCAAAGACTTTATGAATAAAAACTCAACCACACGGGAACTATCCCAAAGAATCAATAACTGGGATCTCATCTTATTAAAAAGCTTTTGCACAACAAGAGAAACCACCAACAGAGTGAAAAGACAACCCACAACGTGGGAAAAAATGTTTGCCAGCTGTTCCTCAGACAAAGGATTACTATCGAGAACATATAAAGAACTCAAAAAAATCAGACCTCCCAAATTTAAAGACCCACTCCAAAAATGGGCATCTGAGATGAATACACATTTCTCAGATGAAGAAATACTAATGGCAAATAAATATACAAAAAAATGTGCAACATCACTAGTCATTCGAGAGATGCAAATTAAAACAACACTGAGATACCATCTCACTCCAGAAAGAATGGCTGCTATAAAGAAATCAACTAATAACAAATGCTGGAGGGGCTGTGGGGAAAAAAGAACCCTTCTTCACTGTTGGTGGGAGTGTCGACTGGTACAGCCACTGTGGAAGTCAGTGTGGAGATTCCTCAAAAAACTAGGGTTGGAGGTCCCATTTGACCCAGCTATTCCCCTTCTGGGCATCTTCCCAGAAGAATTAAAAACATCGTACCACAGTGATATATGTGCACCCATGTTTATAGCAGCACAATTTGTAATAGCCAGATCTTGGAAACAACCCAAATGCCCATCAACTGAGGAATGGATAAGAAAGATGTGGTATTTTTATACAATGGAGTACTATTCAGCCATAAAGAAGGAAAAACTGGAGACTTTTATAGGTAAATGGATGCAACTCGAGAAAATACTCATCGGTGAAATAAACCAGACGCACATGTGTAAGCATCGTATTGTCTCTGTAGTATGAGAAACTGAAAGAGTAAATAAGATCCAAAATGTACAATAGACACGGTGAATCAAAAAGAAACTGGTCAATAAGAAAGAGAGACTGGAATGGGGAAAAGAAAGAAGGGAAAGGGAAAAAAAATTGTATATATATATAAGATGGTTAAGATAGATACACTACCAGTTTTACTTAGTTCATTGAAGAGTAAGGTTTGAGCCAATAATGTTTGGACAATTGAATGCTAATGTCTGGTATCCTGAATAACTAACTTAAAGATAATAATACGTAAAAAAAAATTATTTTTTAAGACAAAGTCCCACTATGTACCCCAGGCTGGTCTAAAACTCACAGGCAATCCTCCGGCCTCAGCCTCCTGAGTGCTGAGGTTACAGGTGTGCACCATCATACCCAGCATCCTTTTGTGGTTTAAACCACACTTCCCATGAACTCAGAATACCCCTGTGAGCTACCATCAACTGCTCCTGGGAAATGGAGTTGTTTTGGTTATGTTTCTCTTGTTTTGTCCCCTCTCCCCAATTCCTTCTTGAGTGGGTAAGATTGTGAACAGAAAGATTTCGGTGAAACCGATGCAGTTTTTCACTTATTATTTGACTTGGTTTTCCAATCTAAGAGCCGAGGACCCCCAGTTTTTCACCAAGTCAGCCCCGCCCCGTATTGCAAACAACGGCAGAGGACAAGCCAGCCACAGCTACAAGCAGGAGATCCTGGAGTGTCTCAGGGGCTCCAGGGACGCGGGGACTGCATCACTGGGCGCAGGCGGGGCCACTCACCGGGCTCTCGGTGGCGGGGCTCGGCTCCTGGTTGGCAGCGGCCCGCTCGATGGGCACGGGCAGCACGACCGGCAGCCACAGCAGGGGCGGCAGCAGGAGGACGAGGGCTGGGCTGGGCGCGGAGGGCGGCATGGCGCGCTGTGGGGGAGGCCAGGCGGGCTGTGGATGGTCCCGAGCTCGCGATCCCAGGACCAGGGCCCAGCGCCCCTCTCCCAGAAATCAAGACGCAGCGCGTTTCGCGACCTGCGACCCGAGACTCCAGGCCTCTCACCTTCCCTTCCAGCGACACACGAGCCCGGGTCCTCAGTCCCCACAGTCCAGGCTCCAACACCCTCCTCGGGCCCCAGCTCCTCTGTCCCGGACCCTACATGTACTGACACCCAGCCACTCCTCCTCCAGATCCCAAGGTCCCCGTCCTCTGGCCACCCTCCTCCGGGTATCCAAAATTCGGAGACCCCGAGACTCCCTCACCTGGCCTTTACCGCAGAGGGCGTTCTCCTGACGAAGACCTCCGGCGTGTCTCCAGCGACTTCCCCTAGGCCACGCCCACTTTCCTGAAGAGAACCCGCCTCAGGAGCCTGATTGGTCCTTTCGTCCGCTTCCAGCGGCCCCGCCCCTCCACGAACTCGCTCGCATGTTCTCGAAAGCCCCGCCTCCTTGCTGGAAAAGCCGGCGCCTGACGCAACGCTTCCTGCCTGGTAGGCGGAGTGCAGCCGGGACCTTCGGAGGGAACTACAACTCGCCGCAGGCCGGGAAGAGGAAGCAACTTCCGCGGGCACCTTGGCCCCTTTGCCTCACGGGAGATGTAGTTTCCTCATTTATTTCCCTCCACAAGCGTCTGCAAGTTAGAGTTTGGTCTGTGGCAGTTGCACAGCCCACTTTATTTTATTTTATTTATTTTTTTGGTGGGTACCGGGGGTCAAACTCAGGACCTCCCGCTTGCCAGCAGGCGCTTGTGTCGCTGAGCGAAATCACCGGCCCTTTTTTCCTTTTTATGTGGGTACCGGGAGTTGAACTCGGGACCTCGAGCTTGCCAGGCAGGCGCTTATGCCGCTGAGCCATCTCACCGGCCCCAAATGAAACTTAGTTTTTTTGTTTGTTTGGTTTTTGTTTTTTTTTATGTGGATACTGGGAGTCGAACTCAGGACCTCGCGGTTGCCTGCAGGCACTTGTGCCACTGAGCGATATCACCGGCCCTTTTTGCACAGCCCACTTGATAGTCTTCTTTCTTCTTTCCTCTTTTTTGTTGGTACTGTGGAATTGAACCCAGTCCTTCGCAGAGAGTTACATCCCTACATCCACCTCCCTCTTTTTCTTTTTCCTTTATTTATTTATTTATTTATTTATTTATTTATTTTTGTCTTTTTGAGACAGGGCTTTGCTATGCAGTTCAGGCTGGTCTTGAACTCACTTTGTAGCCCAGGCTGGCCTTGAACTCACAGCAACCCTCCTGCTTCAGCCTCCCGAGTGCTGGGATTACAGGCGTGCACCACCACGCCTGGCCCACCTCCCTAATTTTTTTTTATACAGTCTCTCACTAAATTGCTAAACTGCTGGAGCTGGATTTGAATTTGCAATCTTCCTGCCTCAGCCTCTCAGAGAGCTGGGATTACAGGTAGATGCCACCACACCAGACTTTTATATGCGTGATTGACCTGGAAGCAGCAGCACTGCCTGTAATCCCAGCACTCAGGAGACTGAGGCAGAGGATCTTTGCAAGTTCGAGGCCAGCCTGGGCTACCACAGTGAGACCCTGTGTCAACACCCCATGCCTCAATACTAAACAAAACATGTAGGCAGCCTCTCTCAGGTCCCTTTAAGGAACACTGCAAGGGGTTCCAATACAGAACACTTGCAGCGGTTTGCCGGGCCGCAGTGGGGTCAGGGGTCATTGTTGGAAGAGGAGCGTGGTGGGCCAAGAGGAGGACCAGGGCAGGTCCTTGTGGGAATTTCTCCTTGCTGTTACCCCCTTTTCTTCCCCTGGAGACTTGGTCCCCAGCTCCAAAGAGTCCGGAATGTTTAGAGTGACGTTGACCCAGGGCAAGACAGCCGCCTAGGTATGAATGTGAGTAGCTCTCCTGATAGGAGGGACGAGCAGCGCTCCGGGGTCCCAGGCAGGGGTTGCAAGACGCCTGGGGCTACGTGGGGCTTGGTGTGTGTGCACCAGAGCCCTGAGTTAGAAATTGGAAACAGACTACTGGCCCTCAGGCAGAGGGTGTTCTGGGTTTGAGCTTCCTGAATCCAGGACAAAAATGAAGGCTTGGCGCCAGGCGTCATGGCCCATGCCTGTAATCCCAGTGTTATGGACTGAAGCAGGAGGATCTTCCCAAATTCAAGGCCAGCCTGAATTACATAGTGAGACTCTGTCTTAAAAGAAGAAGAAAGCTTGGCATGAGGTATTGGAGGGCAGAATGCACTGGGATGTTGGCTCTGGGTCCTGACTCCTCCTCACGTCCCAGAATGTCTCAAAACGAGCCTTAGATGAAACAGTGAGTGGGGAAGCTGAAAGGGCTCAGCGGCAGTGGAGGTAGAAGGGGGGACTTAAAGCTTGCTGGGCACCCGCATTCACCCTGGGCCTCCTAACCACATATGGGGACTCAGTACCATCAGCCTTGCAAGGAGGGCTTGGGACCTGGACTCCTGGGTCCTAAAGGAACAGGGCTACTGGAAACTGCAGAGGCTGGGCTAGGATTCCTGCGTCCTGAGGCAGCCGGGACCTGGATCTCTACTGCTGGACTTCAGGCCGGCCGGCGTGGGAGCTGAGCTTCAGAAGGGATGCAGGAGGCTCGGGTTCTGTGCCTTCTGTGACCTCACAGTGCTCAGTACTCACTGATCGGGGACGGGAAAGAATGCTGGGGAGGCCGGGAGCCTGTGGGCTCTCACCGCGGATCTGATCTGTGTTTTTCTCGCAGGACTCTGATGGAGGAGCTCACCGCCCTGAGGCTGCAGAAGCTGGATCAGCAGGTACTGTGCCCGGGAATCAAACCTTCAAAGAGCCCCATTTAGGGCCCCAGTGCTTGCTTTGGGTCCCTACACCCACGGCGGCGCTGTCTGGACCTCAAGTCCTCCGATTAGGAAATAAGAACATAGGAATTGGTATCTTAAAGAAGCAAATCTGTTGATAAGACTCTGGGATTTCTAAGAAACAAGGGTTCTACATGGTGGGATTTTTGTTTTTTGTTTTTTGAGACAGGGTCTTGCTATGTACTCCAGGGTGGCCTTGAATTCACTAAACATCCCTTACACTCTCTTTGGAGCTGGAGACCAAGTCCTCAGGGGAAGAATTTACAGTAATCCTCCTGCCTCAGCCTCCCGAGTGCAGGGATTACAGGCGTGCACCACCATGCCTGGGCTAGGACCTCTAGATCCTAGGAGGAAATGATTGGGTGCTAGGACTCTTGGACCTGAGAAATTGTGGCCCTGGGAACTTGGCGCCACTGGAGGAAGCCGTTCTCAGACTTCGTGGGCCCCCTCACCCTTATCTCCCCTTCGGTTCCTGACCCCGGGACCCCATTTGTCCTCCTGCAGCGGCGGCTATTTGAGAAGAAGCAACGACGGAAGCCCCAAGAACCACTCATGGCTCAGGCCAATCCCGATGCTTCCTTGGGGCACCTGCGAAAGCAGTCGGAGCACTTTGCTAGTGACAGAGGTGACAAAGGGCTGCTCGGAGCCCTGGAGTTGGGCTGCTGGGAAAGGTTTACGGGAGCGGGGGCGGGGCTTAGCGGGCTCTTGAGGGGCGGGGCCTGGGCTCCGGGGCGGGGCCGGCGATGGGCAGGGCGGGGCTAGAGGAGATGGTCTGGCTGGGGGAGGGGTGGAGCCTGGGGGAGCAGGGGCCGCCCAGAGTGCGAGCCATGGGGGAGGGCTCGCGAGCCCCCAGAGCGGCCAGGCTGAGCGCAGGTCCTGGCTGAGTAATTTAGACCCGAGGTCCTAGACGAGTGTGAGAGTCGGTGTGGGGTTTTTTGCCGAGCACGCAATAGCTTAGTGGAAGGGCCGTCCTGATTTGAGCCTTGGGATGGAGTTTGGGTTCAGCGAGAATCAGGGTTGTAGTGGTCAGAAAATTAGGGCCAATATCTGGGAGCCCAGTGAGGGGCAGAGCTTCACGGAGCACCAGGATTTGTACCTCATTTCCACGAGCCTCGCCGCGCACCTTCTTGCAGGCCCTGCTCTCCGAGAACGCGTGCCAGAGGCGCGTCCGCACTCTGGCTCCCACAGCACCCTGTGCGCCTCTGTGAACTGCGGTGGAAATGGCACCAGCGAGTGCCGGGCCCTGGGGTGGCCTACACAAGCAGGTAACCTCGAGGCCCGGAACCCCGTCCTCCACAATTCGGCCTTGTGAGGAAGCCAAGAGGCGGAAACCCCAATCCTGATTCTCCAAAGGGCTCCGGAGTTGGCGGTCCCACCCCTCCCTCTCCCCTGGAAGAGGTCAGGTCCTGAACCTCCTCATCCTGACCCAGGAGTCCCAGTCTCCGGCTCTTTCTTCCCCAGTGCAGGCTCAGGAACCCAGCTCTCCAGCTCCTCCCCAGCCCGGCTCCCAGAGGTTGACATTCAGGTTGGAGGAAGTCACATCCTGTCCCACCCTGACATGGCCTCTTAAGGAGCCTTTGGGATCTCATCCCAGGGGCTGGCCAGCCACCACCAAGTTGGAAATTTCCCTGACGCGGGGGTAGTATCTGGCCCCTGGTGCATGTGACAGTTCCTCCTCCTTCCTTTGGTGACAGCTTTATTGAAACATAACTCACATGCCATACTATTTTCACTTATGTACGGTACAGAATTCCATGGCTTGTACTATACTCAGTGTTCCGCAATCATTAGTACAACAGTTTTAGAAATTAACAGTTAAAAAAAAAGTATTCATTATTTCAGATAGAAACTTTGGCAGTCACCAACTAAATGCCTGTTCTATTTTAGATGTGCCAATTCTGTACTTTTCATGTAACTGGAATCATACAATGTGTAGATTTATTTGGTCTGGCTTCATTTACAAAGTAAATTTTAAAGGGTCATCTATGTGGCAGCGTTATAGGACGTTCATTTTTATTATAATTACACAGCCAAAATTTTGATGATAGTGTTACTAGCAGATAGCTCCTTCCAAAAGTGGCTCGCCAATAAATGTTTTCAGGTTTCGTGGTGCTCGAGTCTACTTCTGGAGTTGGTTTCCACATTCTTCTCATCCCAAGCAAAGAATTGGACAAAATGAGTGAAAAACAGAAGTAAAGTTTATTTGAAAAAAGTAGAAGTTAAAAGTAAGAGAAAGGGCTGGTGATATAGCTCAGCGGCACAAGTGCCTGCCTGCCAAGCATAAGGTCCTGAGTTCAATTCCCAGTACCAAAAAAAAAAAAAAAAAAAAAAAAAAAAGAGTAAGAGAAAAACTGGCTCTGCAGAGGGAGCTTGGACCAAGTAAAAGAGGAGAAAAGCAAGATAAAGGTACACATTAGAGGACACAAGCTGAGCTGTTGTGAAGAAAGCCACTATAGCAAGCTGTTCTTGGTGTCTATGTTCTTTTATGCTGTTCAAATCTTAAGGAAACCCATGAGAACTTCTACATACGGGTCCTGCGAGGTGGTGCTGGGATTCCACACCTCAGGCTGACATCAAGTCTAGGCCATCCTATTGAAAACTTGGTCAAGTTCTCTGGAGAAGTCCATGTGCAGGGCTTTGGGAGCTGTTCTGAGCATGTGTTCAGGGATCTTGTTAACAGGTCATGCTTACTTCCCCAGTCAGCTTTGCCATGCCCTAATCTCCTGTCTCAGTAGGACTCTTCATTGGCATCCCCAAATCCACCCTTGCATATTACTTCCTCTCTCTCTGATGCCCTGGATGGGACAAGGGAAAGAGAGGACTTGATGGTGGGAGGGTTTGAGTAGTGGCAGAGCACTAGCCAAGCAGCCCCAGGCCCTGGGTCCACTGTGGGGTGCAGTGGAGTGGGGGATTATAACCCCTCCCAGTCCTGGGGCTCAGGGAAGTGAGGATTTCTCAGTCCTGGCACCCCACGTGCATAGAGGTGGACAGGATGTGACAGTGACAGCGGTGAATAATGAGCCTTCCTGAGAACCCAGGTGTTCTGGCATCATTATCTAGCACTGATGACCTTGACTCAACTTCCTGGGACCCGGTGTACTGAGCTCAGTCTCTGCCTTTTTCTCCCCCTAGCGGACAGTGAATACCACCAGAGTGAACCCCAGGCTGTGGAAGGTGAATACCACCGGTCCTGGGGATCAGCCTGTGGAATGGATGGTGACAGGAGAAGACATGGAGACATGATATTCTGCAAGGTGGGAGGGAGCATGGTGCTAGGAGTATAGAAAGAGGAGAGAGAGCCTCAGACATCTGGGGAGGGCCAGGGTACAATTGTGTGGTCGTTAGAGGTGACAGGAAAAGCGCCTCTTTGGTGTTGGTGAGCATGCAGTAGCCTCCTTGGGCAGATCAGGGCTGTGCTGTGTGTTATCTAGAAGACTGGGTTTCAGGAGAACGGGCAGGGATCTCGAAGTGATTCTCCAATTGGATGGTAGAGTGGACATGGCTGAAGGGGAGAAGCTAATGAAGTTAGCCAGTCAGTAGACGTACACAGGTGGGCTGGGTGGGCTGAGTGAGATGCTGGACCAATAAGTAGAAGCCATAAGTGACAGGAGGGCATGACCTTGAGCTTGCCTGGCTAATCACTAGTTGGCAAGGTTGAGCCTAAATTTCTCCCTCAACTTTGAATTTGGCATGAGCTAGGATGTAGACCTGGAAGAGCAGAAAGAGGAGTTGCACTGTGTGGGAATGAACTCCCAAGCAGTGGAGGACCACGAGGCAGTGCCCAGGGCCCTGGAAGGCGAGGACAGCTGTAACAAGGGGATCATGGCCAGCTCGCCACCTCTGGACCTGGGCCCTCAGCTTGGTGAGGACCTGAAGACCTACATGCTGCAGCCGGTGCTGGAGGGCCGCAGGGTGCAGTGCTGCATCCACCGGGACCAGCGGGGCCTGGAGAAGGGCCTGTTCCCTGTGTACTACCTCTACCTGGAGGCAGCCGACACCTGGAAGGTGAGGTCCAGGAGCAAGTCCTCCCCTCCCACAGCAAAGATTTTCAGGAATCCAGGCCACTTGTCATAATCCAACTTGTCCACTCCAACGCCAAGCCCTGCCCTCTGCTTTTCTCATAGAGTTGCACAGGCTCTGCCCATGCCATCACCAAGCCTGGCCCATTAGCCTGGGCTTAACTGTTTCAAAGCCCAGCCACGCCCCGTAGTGACCTACAGCCCCGCCCACTACAGGCTCTGAGCTGCAGTCCTTTCTGTGACCCTCAGGGAACCTCTGGGCTGACAGGCCCCTCCCACCCCTGGGGTAAGCCCTGCCCCCAGACCAAGCCAGGACCTTCTCAGTGTGCCCAGTCCCCTCCCAGTGTGGCCATCTCTCTCTCCCTCTTTCCCTCACTTCCTCCCTCCTGCGAAGAGGCTTTTCACTTGCTCAGATCCACATCCATTTCCCCTAATGAGTGCCCAAGTCCTGCTGCCAGGTTCAGGCCACTCTTCCCCATTCCCCAAACCAGGCCCTGCCTGCATAGGTGGAGGGAAGGAGGGGAGAGAGTGAGAGGTAAAGCTGTCCTCCAAGGCCCAGGTGATGGTTCCCCCATAAGATCATCTCCCAGCATGTTTGGGGACACTTAGTGTGCCATTACCCTCTCCTCTGTCGTGATACGGGGCACTTCCTTGTCTTGGACTCCCAGCTCTGCCCACATCCCAGAAATCCATTCTGATGGGCTGTTCCTTAAACCCACAGCACTTCCTCCTGGCTGGGCGCAAGAGAAAATGGAGTAAAACCTCTAATTATCTCATTTCCTTGGACCCAATGGACCTATCCCGGGATGGGGACAACTTCGTGGGCAAAGTCAGGTGGGGCAGAGCCCTGATGTGTGGTGAGAAACAAGGCAGGGAGGAAATAAGGAACTGTGATGTGCGAGTCCTCGCATCCTAGAGGGAACCCAGTTTCTTAAGGGCCAGTGGAGGAGGCCAGAAAGTGTGGTGTATGGAAGAGAGGGAACCTGAACTTTTACCTAGGGGATTGATACAGCGAGGCACTTGAGGTACAGTCAAGGAGTAACAAATATTACTCTTATTCTCTCTGCTGCTGGCCTGGGGCAGGTCCAATATCTTGGGCACCAAGTTCGTCATTTTTGACAATGGGGCGAATCCTGAAGAGAAAAGCTCGTACATGGATAAGACCCAGATGAGACAGGAGCTGGGGACTGTGTGCTATGTAAGTGTCCCGCAGGGAGGCCTGAGGGGGCGGGGAGTGAGCCCCAGAATGAATATGAATGAGGCTTGAGGTGGGATAAGGGGAGGAGATAGAGCCAGCACAACTAGAATCTGATACTCCCAGGAGCCCAATGTCTGGGGGACCCGGGGGCCTCGAAAAATGACTGTGATCATCCCAGAAATCAACAGCCACAACCAGAGAATCAGGGTCCAGCCAGAAACCGTAAGTTCCCTAGGTCGGGAATCTCTGGGTCCGCAGAAGCCAAGAGGCTGGCGTCCTAGATGCCCAGAGAGGAGGGGGCTGGTAGGCTGCAAGTCCCATGGGAAGCCTAGGGGCCTCTGCCAGATCCCTGTGCCTGGGAGTAAAAGCTATGCACAAAACTCTTAAAGCTGGCTAGTGCAGGCGAACGCGCCACGCCCCCTACTTTACCTTCAAAGGAAGAGGAATCGCTACTGAGTCGCTTCGAAAGGGGTGTCAGACAGGGGCTGGTCCTACTGCAAAACAAAACACCGGTGTGGAGTGATGAGACCGAAGCCTTCGTGCTCAATTTTCACGGGCGAGTGACTCGGGCCTCGGTCAAGAACTTCCAGATCATCTACCCCAATAAGCGTGAGCTGCTGGGATCTCCCTTCCCCGGGTCTTGGGCGTCAGCGTGCAGGAACTACTACTCCCATCAGCACTTGAGAGTTTGCCTAGGCAGCAGAGCCACCTCCCCGTTGCAATGCTTTCTGGGAATTGTAGTTCACATGGCCCCGCAGCGCCTCCTAGATTAGGGGGCTAAATTCCCGTAGCTCAGAGATAGGGGACCTGCGGGGCTCTGGCTAAGGCCTAGATTCTGATGTTCTCCGCAGCAGACAAAGTGGTGCTGCAGTTCGGCCGCGTGGCTCCAGATACATTCACCATGGACTTCTGCTTCCCTCTTTGCCCACTCCAAGCATTCGCCATATGTTTGTCCAGTTTCGATGGGAAGCTGGCCTGTGCATAATTCAATAAAATACCGTTGTTTCTCTGGTTTCTGTGCCTGCGCATTTGGAGAAAGGGCTCCGAGGTGCCTTCTTTCTGCACCACCTCAATAATCCTAGACTCCACCCACGTGTGCCATCCTGGGCTGTGTGGAGCGGCCTCACAGGTGTCAGGGGATATGGGCCCCCATCACCAAAAATGCTCAGCAAAGCACATGGCGTTAGTTTGTTGGGTTAGAGCAGCACAACTCTAAAAAATGTCACAGTCCAACTTGGTCAGGAGAAAGCCACCCAGCTGGAGGGCTTGTGTGGGAACAGTAGGCAGTAGCAGGGCCCACAGAAGGGGCTGAGGGGCAGAGGGCACGGCTCTGAGCATAGCGGGAGGGAACTTGCCAAGACTGAGGAAGAGCCTGGCTTCCATCCCTAGCAATGAATAACAAAACCAAAACAAACGAAACCAAACAAACAAAAAGAAAAATCTAAGAAAAAGTCTGGAAGTGATGTGTGATGGCACAGCCTGTAATCCCAGCACTTGAGAGGAGGAGGCAGGAGGATCACCATGAGTTCAATGCCAGCCTGGACTACATAGTGAGAGCATCTCGGAAAAAAAGTCATATACTCCCTGAGTGTCATGGCACATCGACAATCCCAGGTACTCAGGAAGCCAAAGCAGAATGATACAGTTTAAGGCTAGCCTGGGAAATTTCGCAGGACCCCCCCCCTCTCAAAAAATGAAACAACAGAAGTCTTACGGGTGGAATGAGGCCTGGGGCGGCAGGAACCTAGGGAACTAGCAGGAGGGCAAAGGCGTGCGGCCGGATGTTTCACCCACCCATTTGAGCTGGGTAATCCCATGAGCTCAGAGAAACATTTTCAAAATGTCCACGTGAACTTGGATGAATAACTGAACTTGTACATGAACAGTTTCACTAACGTTTATCTGGCATTATTTGATGGACACTGTTTTAGTAATTCGTACCTCTTTTGGGGCCACACAATCCGCGAAGGATGTAGACTTAGTGGTACGATTGCAGGTAAGGAAACTGAGTCTACAGGCCTAGAGCTGCTAAACGTTAAATCAGGCAACAGAAAGTCTTGAGAAATTCAGCAGAGAATGAGAGGCTGTGGGGAAGCACACAGCACTAGGATTTAATATTCTCCTTTCAGATGTCAGTGAGTTAAGCTCCAGCCCTCCTGGAGAGGTAACTGTCCCAAGTTAATGAAATATAGGCAGATATTAAAGCAAATCTACAAAATCCACCAGGCTAGACACAGAGGGATGATGGGAAATGTGATTTGATCTCTAGCAGGGGTGTGGGATTTTGTGTCCCCCCACCCCATGACCTCAGGCACCCAGGAATAAGACACAGTCACTAGACACACGGAGACGTTGCTCACTACAAATCAGGATTTATTCCTGATCTACAGCAATACTTTAAAGCAGGGCCTGAGGCGGAGGAGAGGGACAGGGTGTGGCAGTGGCTTGGATCAAGGGCGGGGCCTGGCCTGGGGCCTCGCAGGGACGGGGGCGGGGCCGGGGTCTGTGGAGGGGCGGGGCCAAGGGCCCGGGTAGGGGGGGTTCCCAAGGCGAGCCCAGGCTCGGGCCCGCCAGGCAGGGGTGAAGCAGGGGCCCAGCTCCTCTTGGGCCCGGGCGATGCGGTGGGCAAAGCGGCTGCGATCCCGGGCGAGCTGCTCCCAGGGGCCTCGGCGGGCGGCCTGGGCAGGTCCAGCCCACACAGCCAGGAGATGCACGGTGACTTTCTCGGAGAAGCGCACCTGGGGACGGATGGAGACAAGGGGTTTCACATGCAAGATTCATAGGGACACAGGAACCCACCCAGGAAGGGGGGGGGATTAGCTACAAAACACAATCACTGCAGGCCACAGGTGTCTGACTCACCCAGGGCCAGGGGTTTCAGGTGGCCCCAAACCACACCTCCCCTTGTACCCACAGGGCCCAGCCTCTTGCGGAGGATTGCAGGATGAAGCCCTACCGAGGGCGAGGCAACCGTCTAACACACGGGGAACCCAGGAGTCCTGCCCAGTCCCTCCAACTCCAGAACCTGCTCTCTATGTGTCTACTTTCAGGGCAATTCCTGCACCAAACTAAAGAATCTAGGCCCACAGAAGCACCCACCTTTCTGTCCTTTGGGGGAGCCTCAGGGTCCTGATCCTGGGGGAGGGTCTCTGACAACCTCAGCCTCCTCTGCAATCGGAGGGGCAGCTTAGGAGCAGCCCAGGGAGCCGGCGGCTTCTGTCCAGGGACATAGATGGCCACGGCAATGGGCCGGGGCTCAGCTCCAGCACAGGCCTCAGCAGCGAGCTCTTCCCTTGACCCCCCTGTAGGTGGCGCTGTCCAGGCCCTCGGCAGGGCACCCTGGAGCTGAAGGGAGGCGCTTGGGCCCCAGTCAGCTTCTCTTGAATCACCTCCAGTGTCCTGGTTCTCCTCCCACTCATCTTCCTCCTCTGTGTCCTCTCCAGGCTGATACACCCAGGCCCTCAGGAAGGTGCTGGTGCCGAGGGTGGACGAGGAAGCATCGGCTTCTCCCTCTTCTGCTGATCCTAAATCTCTGCCATCTTCTGGCTGCCGCTGCTGCTCCTCCTCCTCCTCTGTGTCCTCTCCAGGCCGATACACCCAGGCCCTCAGGAAGGTGCTGGTGCCGAGGGTAGACGAGGAAGCATCGGCTTCTCCCTCTTCTGCTGATCCTAAATCTCTGCCATCTTCTGGCTGCCGCTGCTGCTCCTCCTCCTCCTCCTCCTCTGTGTCCTCTCCAGGCCGATACACCCAGGCCCTCAGGAAGGTGTTGGTGCCGAGGGTGGACGAGGAAGCATCGGCTTCTCCCTCTTCCGCTGATCCTAAATCTCTGCCATCTTCTGGCTGCCGCTGCTGCTGCTCCTCCTCCTCCTGCTCCTCTGTGTCCTCTCCAGGCCGATACACCCAGGTCCTCAGGAAGGTGCTGGTGCCGAGGGTGGAGAAGGAAGCATCGGCTTCTCTCTCTTCCTCAGCTGATCCCAAATCACTGTCCTCATCTTCCTCCTCTTCCTCTTCCTCCGTGTCCTCTCCAGGTCGATACACCCAGGCCCTCAGAAAGGCATTTGTGGTTGGGGTAGAAGAATCCCCAGCTTCTCGCTCTTCCTCAGCCAATCTGGAATCTCGGTCCTCATCTTCCTCCTCCTCCTCTTCCTCTGCGTTCTTTCTGGGTTGATCCTCATAGGGCTCAAGCAGGAACCCCTGTGGGGGAACCGAGGACCATGGCTCTGGGTCAGTGTTTCCTTTCTCGCCTCCTTCTCTGTCCTTCGTGTCCTTTTCAGCCGCCTCTCCTGAGCAACTTTGCCAGGCCCCCGGGCTGGAGCCTGACCACGAGGGGGAAATGGGGGACTCCCTGGATTCTGTATTTTCTGTTCCTCTGTCCTCCGTGGCTCGTTCCTCTTCCTCTCCTGGGCAACACAGCCAAGTGCTGGGCTTGAGTCCTGGGGCCAAAGGCGAAGCAGAGGTGGTGGCAGCTTCTTTGTTGACAGCCTCCCCATCCTCCTGCTGCTCCTCCCCGGCAGGACCACCCTGACAGTGTGATGAAAGATAAGCAGACTTGGTCTCTCCCTCCTGTTCAGCAGCTTCCCTTCCTTCAGACTGCTCCTCTCTGGGACTCTTATCAGGACCTTGCAGGGCACTTAGCAGCAGGGGGGGGGACAGGGGCGCAGGCTGGCCATGTGTGAATTCTCCTGGTTGCTGCCTGTCTGCTTCTTTCCTGTACTCTACACCGTCGCCACAGGAAAGTCCCCAGGCTTTGGGAGCAGAACTGCTGGCTTTCAGGTCAAGGCTGGGCCCTGCTGCAGCCCCTCCATCATCCTCGGGGGCTCTGCTGTCTTCAGCCTCCCCTTCTGGGTTTTGGAGCTGGAGGAAATGAGGCCCTTCAGGAGGAGCCTCAGCTTCTCCCTCCACGCCAGCTTCTAGCTCATCTGCTCCTATTCTGGCTTCCACCAGCCAGGGCTGTGGGGGTCCTGGGCCCCTCAGGAGGCTCCAGGCCCGGCTCAGGAAGCCCATCAGTGGGGACAGCAGGTGCAAGGCCTGGGCATCCCGCCAGGGCCTGATGTGATGGGGCACTTGGCCTGGGGCCATCTGTCTGGGCTGGGGAAAAGAGAGAAAAACAAAAAATAAAGCTTAAGAGCCATTTTGAGAACGGCATCAGGGGATGACCCTGAGTCATAGCCAGGAAAATAGCACCACAAATAACGAACGTGAGTAACCCTGACTCAAATTCCTTTGTAAACCAGGCACGCCCACTCCTATCATTCGTTCCTTTCGCCCCTTAATCCCCAGGAGTCAGCGCCCCCAGGTCTCTCCTCCTTTGATCCAAAAGTCCACGCCCCCGGCCCCTCCTTCCTCAAACCCTAGTTTCAGCCCTAAGAACAAAGACCTTTAACTTGTTTTCCTTGGGGACCAAGTCATAGTCCCCATTTCTCTCATCTCTGAGGACAGAACAGGTTTCCAACATCCTCCTCTCCTGGTCAAGGAAAACATTTTGACCCCAGGAGGATTCCTTCTCTAGGGACCCAAGAGTCAGGTCTGCCACACCCCTCCTTCCTCAGCCTTAGGATCCAGGCTCCCCCACCCCCGCCTGCCTGAGTCCGGGTCCCCACGCCATTCTCGGCCGCCTCTCTTCAGACCCTGGAGTCCAGGCTCCCAGGCCCTCCTTCACCACCTCCAGGAGACCTGACCCTGAGCGCTCCGTACTCGGAACCACAAGTCTCCTCTTTACGGACCGGGAGTCTGGCCTCCACGCCCAGCCCGGCCCGGCTCCTTTGGGTTCCGATCCCTTCACTCACCGGCGGGGCTGCGCGTCAGCCCGGGGGCAGGAGCGCGGGCTCGGGATGCCTGAAGCGATCGCAGGTACGGAGGGCTCGGCAGGCCGGCGCGCTCATCTCGCCTCAGACGTCGATCTGGAGGGCTCCAAGTATCACGGCTGCCGCCGGCGCTGTCGCGACAAACGGACGTAGAGTTGCTCGGCGTCTCTCATGTAACTATCCAAAAGGCTGGAACCGGATCGTTTTAGCAACGACGTCGTGCTCCGGGCCTTTATAATCCCTCTCGGCTGCGCGCTGACGTCACGACGGGGCGGGCTTTCGGGACGTCAGGGCGCCGGTGGGTGGGGATGGAAAAAATACCCAGCCTTCTCGCGGACGTTCCGGCATTTGTAACGTCATGGTGCCCTTTCGAGCATGGCCACGCCCCAAGGCCCCAAGAGTTTATCCTGCGTGAGTGGGCAGTGGGCTCTTTATTCTGGAGGGCCGGGCGTGGTGGAGCACACCTGTAATCCCAGTACTTGGGAGGCTGAGGTAGCAGGATCACCGCAAGTTCGAGGCCAGCCTGGGCTACATAGCGAGTTCAAGGCCAGCCTGGACTGCATAGTGAAACCCTGTCTCAAAAAGACAACAAAGGGGGCCGGTGAGATAGCTCAGCGGCATAAGCGCCTGCCTGGCAAGCACGAGGTCCTGAGCTCGACTCCCGGTACCCACATAAAGGAAAAAAAGGACCGTTGATATCGCCCAGCCGCACAAGCGGGGTCCTGAGGTCGACTCCCGATACCGACATAAAAAAAAAAAGAAAGACAACAAAAACAAAAAAAACTTTTCTGGTCCCAAGCCATCCCACCCCAATTTAAGCAGCGGACCCCAGTCTAGATTCTCCCACCCTCTCATGTGATTGACTTGCTCCCCGAGTTGGAGGTAGGACATTTCTCCCACTCACAGATGAGGAAACTGAGTGTTAGGAATGAAGGCATTTGCTCCAGGTGGTACTGAAGAGTCCAGATTATTTTTGTTTTGTTTTGTTTTGTTTTGTTTTGAGACAGGGTCTTGCCATGTAGTTATGGCTGGTCTTGAAGTCACTGCATAGCCCAGGCTGGCCTTGAATGTGCAGTGATCTTCCTGCCTCAGCCTCTCAAGAGCTGGGATTACAGGCTTTTGCCACCATGCTGGGCCAGATTCAATTAATGGGAACAAGAATCTGGCAGCACTCCTTTCTCCCTGGGGAGCTGGACTGATCCTCTCCAGCCTCATCCAAAGCTATGCTTCCACACCTGGCTCATCACAGCTCAGGAGTCCTGACTCCTAGCTCCCACCTTCTTGGGCACCGACAGTCTGGAATCCTAACCCCAATTCTTCTTGGCCCTCTGGTGTCTGAGCGCTGGTCCCTGGCCAGGCCAAGTGCCCTTTATCATGGGGCCAGTGGCCCCAACCACAATACATGGATGGGGAGCTCTGAGATCGGGCCTCTTCTGCAAACCTCGAGGAGTCCCATGAGCCCTGAGGGGAGTTGGGCCCCAGCCCCTCCTCTGAGCTGTGGGGCAGCAGAGCCAGGGGTCAGGCTGTGGTGCAGAAGCCAGCAGGGGCGGGGACAGCCAGGATTGGGAGGGGAGGCAACAGCGTGGGAGGGTGGCAGAGGAAGGGAAAGACCAGCAGAAAGGAAAGAGAAACGGAGCTGGAGGAAGAGAGAAAGTGAGGAGAATCGAAAGAGACCGGGAGGAAATAACAGTTGTGGAGGGACAGTGGGGGAGAGAGAGATTGAGTGAGAGGGAGACAGAGACCGCAAGAAAAGAGAGAAGGAGGGAGGAATGAGAGAGACACTCAGGCAGAGACTCTGAATCTGAGAGAAAAAGGTTTGGACTGAAGAAAGATTGGGAACAGACTGGAAGAGACAGGGGAGAGAGAAATAGAAGGTGAGACTGGGGAAAGAGATGATCTAAAAGAAAAGTTGAGTGTGAGAAGGAAAAAGAGAAAGGCGAGAGAGGGAACACAAGACAGGAGACAAAGAGGGTGAAAGGGCGAGGGAGTGATCAGGTGAGGAGAGAGACCTAGAACTATGAGGCCCAGCGCTTGAGAGACCAAGGAGGGGGAGACTGCGACCAGTGCGCCTCACCCACACCGTCCTCTCCCTGTCCCTGGGACCTCAGAGTGGGGTAAGTTGCCTGCCTGGGCTGGGAGGGGAATCGGGGTGCACATTCCTGGAGCCTCAGGGCTTGGCTTATGGAGTTGGCAGGGATGTTTGGGGGTGCGCATAGGAAGGCAGGACACAGGTAGCCTGGGGCAGCAGGAAGCGGGGAGGGAAGAAGGGCCCCTGAGGACAGAGAGGGTCACATTCCTGGCCGGAGCCCAGTGGGCAGGAAGAAAGGAGCCCCTATTCCCGGCTGGGCCACAGACAGCTGCCCCCTCCCCGCAGCTGCCAGTGCCGCCCACCTCTCTTGGCACTGCTCTTGGTATGTGGTTCAGGCCATGGCCTCCCCCAGCCCCCAGCCCCAGACAACAGGCTCTTTCTCCTCAGCCTCCTCCGACCTCTGAGCCCCTGACCCGGTCTCCGTCCTCACTCAGCCGGGCTGGCTGCAGAGACTCAGCTCCTCTCTGTGTCCCCAGGGCTGGATGGAGGAGGGCCGACCGCGGAGCAGCCTCAGCCTGGCCAGCAGCGCCTCCACCATCTCTTCGCTCAGCACCCTGAGTGCCAAGGTGCGCGCTTCCTGGTGGCCGTGGGGAGGACGGCCCGGCTCTGGGCTGCTCTGTCCCCCTGCTTTGTGCTACCCAAGGGACTCTGGTTGTTAAGGATAAGACTCCTTAGAAAGGGCTCAGAAGCTGCAGCTGGGAATCTGCAGCCACTCCCAGCTCGGTCCCCACCCCTCCCACTTTCCTAATTCTCAGCCAGAGTAACACCCTCCCTTGACCTTGGTTGCAGACCAAGCCGTCACTGCCCAGCCGAGGCCCCTTGTCACTGCGATGTGTGGCTACCTTGGTGAGGACAGGGCACACCCTGTCCTGTCTCTGTTCATTTCCTCTATCCACTCGTGAAAACCAGTTAGGGAAGACTCCTCTTGACAATAAGGCCCTTTGGGATCCCCAAGGTACTTTCATCTCCATGTCACCCTGGCCCCACGTTCAACAAGGACACCCATTTTCATGTCCTCTTGCCATTTCCAGTTTCCCAAATTAAAAACCCAGATATTCCATGCCAGCCTTGGTCAGCAGTGCCTCCAAGGAGGGGCAGCCTGCGGCAACCTTGTTCCAGAAGCGGTGACCCCATCTGAGTCGGCCGGAGGAATCTGAACCCCTACTTTGGACGTGGTTGCTGGGGGTGTCATGGGCCAGCGCTGAGCCACCCTTCCATCCTGCTCACTGGGAACTTAGCATGGAAGTCGTCCTGCTGATGGGACCTCCTGGCCGACATTCCCAGTTCAGATGCCTAAGGCTCTGCCACATCCCTGGCTCTTGTGGCAAAGGGCGCCCCCTTTGTGGCAGTGAACCTTTGATTCTCTGAGCACCCCCACTTGGCCCTGAATCCCTCCCTCCACCCATCAAGTAGTCACTCTCCTCTGCACTGTGAACAGCCCGCAGTGCCAACTGCAGGACTCAGCACCCCCTTGACCGGCTCTCACGGACACCTCAGCAAGCGCATCCCAAGCGAACCCCATTCACTTCTGTCCCTTCTCTCCGCAGAAGCCCACCCGGGCTGTAAACAAGGTCCATGCCTTTGGGAAGAGGAGCAACGCGCTCAGAAGGGACCCCAACCTGCCTGTGCACATCCGAGGCTGGCTTCACAAGCAGGTGGGGTGAGCTGGAAACGGAAGGATGCTGGAGGCTATGCCCCCGGCTGTCCACTTTTCTCTCCTTCCAGGGTCCCACGTATGTTTCTTTTTGCTATCCCTGCCTCTCCCCTTCTTCTGTCATTGTTCCATTCATTCATCCATTTAGTACTGTTTCTTGAACATTAATCAAGGGTACATATTCAAGGTTATCACAGGGGGACAGGGATGCATCATAAATTAGTAAGTATAACTGGGCATGGTTGGCCATACCTATAAATACCAGGATTCAGGAGGCTGAGGCAGGAGGATTGCCGTGAGTTGGAGGCCAGCTTGGGCTACAAAGTGAGTTCAGTGCCAGCCCAAACTACATAGCAAGACTTGAAAGCCTAAAGGCCCTGCAGGAGCAGAAGCCAGAATGCTTGTATCTAGGGCAAGTGAAGGAGCGAGAAATTGGAGGGCTGGCAAGGCGGTAGTTCTCTTGCCTTGGTACCTAGACCAGCAGCATCAGCCTTGGGAACTCAGTAGAAATGCAAATGATGCAGCCCCAGCCCAGCTCTACCGAATCAGAAACCCTGGGGAGGAGCCCAGGAATCTGTGGTTTGTAGGTCTGTTTGTTTTTTGAGACAGGGTCTCACTGTGCAGTTTAGGGTAGCTTCGAACTCACTCTGTAGAGTCTGTGTCGCTCGACTACAATACACTGACTTCCGGCTCTCCATGGGAATCTATTGCACCAAACACTCTTCCACCTGCCCTCTCCCTGGGTCTCCATCAGCCCCGAGACTCTGTTCCCAAAGATCTCTGTCCCCTGTGTCTGTGCCTCTCTCCCATCTCTTCGGGTCTCTGTCCTCGCTCACCGTCTGCGCCTGCGCCTTTCTCCTCTCCTTTCTACTCAGGCCCTCCTCCCACCTCTCTCCCCAGGACAGCTCCGGGCTCCGGCTCTGGAAGCGGCGTTGGTTCGTCCTCTCTGGCCATTGCCTCTTCTATTACAAGGGTCAGTGCCCCAGCTGGATGGGGTGGGAAGGTGCTGTCCCCAGCCACGCTTCCCTCTGTCTCCTGATACCTTTGCTATCCCTGACGCCAGCCCCCTTTGCAGACAGCCGCGAGGAGAGCGTGCTGGGCAGCGTCCTGCTCCCCAGCTACAGTGTCCGGCCAGATGGGCCCGGAGCCCCCCGAGGGCGGCGCTTTACTTTCACCGTGAGTCCCCGTCCTCCATGGTACCAGCTCCTGGAGGAGCCCCGGAGGGGGAGGCGGGCATGCATTGGAGACCCCATTACTGGGCCTGAAAGGTCTTGACCCTGGTCCACGGAGTCCTGGTGTTTAGAGCGCCCTCTCCTCCCGCAGGCGGAGCACCCGGGCATGAGGACCTACGTCCTGGCGGCCGACACCTTGGAGGACCTACGGGGCTGGCTGCGCGCATTGGGCCGGGCCTCCCGCGCGGAGGGCGACGATTGGTGAGTAGAGGTCTAGGCCATGCCCCTGACTTCTTTTGTGAGCGGAATCTCCCGAACTTCTCCCCGGGAGCCCTGGGATTTTCAATCACTAATCTAGCCCAGGGGATTCTGCCTTTCAGGCCCCAGGTCAGGGAGCTTCAACTCTTCCAGTCGGCAAAGTCTTTCGCTTTAATCTCCGCCCACCAACCCGTCCAGCCTCAATCTGACCCACATTCGGGGCTAAGTCACACTCTCTGATTGCTTCAGAAATCTCTATCCCTTGATGCTGATCCCTAACCAATAGCAGCTAAAAGATCAGATTAAAAAAAAAATGTCAGAGGGTCTCTTAGGCAGTGTCCCTGCCTTCTCCAATTTTCAGTCTGGAGACTCTACTCCCTGGTTCAATCTTTCTTATAGTACAGAAGATTGGGTCTTGTGACCTGGATGGACCCGGTGGCCCTGCACAAGTCACTTCCACATCCAGGGCCTTAGTTTCCGAATCTGCAAAATGGGTGCAACGGTTTATAGTGTACAATTTCCCCTTTTTGGGTAGGTTGCCGTGTCCGATCTGTGAAGAGACTAGGGCTGTTATGAGGGTCAGAGGAGTGATGTCTCTTTCTGTGCTCACTTATTAGTGGGCCACCTAGGTCACCCCCTCGTCCCCAGCCTGGGGAGGGCCCTGGTGGCCCCGGGGGTCCCCCGGAGGTGAGCAAAGGGGAAGAGGGGCGCATCTCAGAATCACCAGAGGTGGCTCGGTTCTCCAGAGGTCGTGGCCGACCCGGGCTACTGGCTCCCAGCCCCACCGCGGACCTCCAGTCTGGACCCAGGGGTCGCAGGACCAGGAGCCCGGAGTGAGTGGGGCAGAGTGGCATTGGGGCGTGGCCTAAGAGGAGGGCGGAGCCGGAAGTAGTTGGGGCGTGGCTTGGCGGTTTCTGCTTTACTGCTTGAGAGCTGCTGGGGGTCCTGCAGGGTTACGGCTTGTCCGGGAGAAGTTCTAAGGAGATACCACGAAGGAGACATTAGTCAGGATCTGCCCCAGAGAGCAGGATTCTACTCCAAAGCAACAGTGAGAACACGGAAGCGAGATGTCCTTTTGGGCTGACTTGAAAGGCAGTGCGGTGCATTGGGGCGGCTCTAGTTGACTCACTTCCCGGATTCTCTCCTTCCTATAGCCTGTTCGCAACCCCCTCTCGCTCGCCTTCCCCGCTGAGCCTTCCCCGTCCCCGATCTGCTCCTGCGCGGCGACCCCCTCCCTCCTTAGGAGACACCGCGATCCCTGCCCGACCTCACACCCCCTTGAGTCGCATTGATGTCCGGCCTCCTCTTGATTGGGGGCCCCAGCGACAGACCCTTTCCCGGCCCCCCACACCCCGCAGAGGGCCGTCCTCTGAAGCTGGTGGACGGCGTCCCAGGAGCCCCCAAAACTGGAATCAGGAACCCAGAATACAGGTGAGCGGAGGGGAATGGAGGACTACATTTCCCATGAGCCATCGGGACTGTCCAGGGAGGATAGTCTCTAGGCCTTTGCCCTCGGCCTCATGGGGACTGTAGTCAGTAATTATCACCCAGGCTCAGTAGCAGGAGAGGGGAGCGTGAACTGTCTTTCTGGGCCGGTCCTGGCCTTTGCTCCATAAGCATCATGGGTTTTGTAGTCCAGGATAATCTCTGCCCAAATAGTCCCGGAATGGGTGGTATGGTTTCTTCTGCCTTAGGTCCCCAGTTTATCATGCGATTTTCTCTGAGCATTACGCATTTATACCCCAGAATACCAATAGCTAACTCTCATCAGTTTGTGAGGCTGCTTTGCCAAAGCTAGACCGTTTATTAACGTACTCTGAGGGTAGTTGAGGAAATTGGGGATCCCAGTTCTGACTTCAGAGTCTCCTAGACTTTTGTAGGACAAACCAATTTCTAAACATCTCTAATTCATTATTCCTCCCAGACCCTCTCTGGCTCCTCCACTTATCTCCAGCTCCCCCCAAGACGCCCTGGGACCCAGTCCTCCATGGTTTTATTGGTAAGTATCCTGGGGGACCCAGAATCTACCAGAGCCTCCTCCCTTGCTTTCTTTGCTATGAGTAATGTTATTTCCTGGCCTAGGAACTTCAGAAAACTAGGTAGTCCGTGGTCCTTGAGTAGGTGGTTGTGTTTGTTTCCTGTGGCTGCTGAAACAAAGCGCCACAAACTGGGTGGTATAAAACAACCGCAGTTGGTTTTGCTGCCCTCTGGCTGGAGAGGTCCGAAGTTGAGGTGGCAGCACGTCCAGGGCTATGCTCTTTCTGAGGGCTCCACCAGAGGATCTACCCCAGCCCCTCTCTGAGGCTGGGGCGTTGGCAAACCCTTGCTGTTCTGTGGCTGCATCATCCTGTCCCTGCCTCCATGATCACGTGACTGTCTTCCTTTGTGTTTATCTGTGTCACTGGGTTCTGGGGTTCTGGGGATACCTTCTAGAGATTCTTCCTAGGTTCTTGTCCTAAACGAAGAATTTGGACAGCCGGGGATACAGCTCAGTGGCACAGTGCCTGCCTGGCAAGCACAAGGTCCTGAGTTCGACTTCTGGTACCCACATAAAGGAAAAAATGGGCCGGTGACATCGCTCAGCAGCACAAGTGCCTGCTGGCAAGCGCGAGGTCCTGAGTTTGATTCCCGGTACCCACATAAAAAAAAAAAAAGAGAGAGAGAGAATTCGGTAAAAGGATTGATGTAAGAAAAACACAAAAATCAAAAACTTTTGTCCAAACTAATAATAATCTGTACCTTGCTGGGTTTGGTGGCACAGGCCTATAATCCCAGCACTCAGGAAGCTGAGGCAGGAGGAGCACAGGTCTGAGGCCAGCCTGAACAGTTTGGACAAAACAAGCATAAAAGATAGTGAGATTTTACATTTATTGAAAGTAGGAAGCCAGAAGTGGTGGCACGTGCCTATAACCCCAGCACTTGGGAGGCAGAGGCAGGAGGAGCACCATGAGTTCAAGGCCAGCCTGGGCTACATAGTGAGTTCAAGACTGGCCAGAACTACATAGCGAGACCCTGTCTTAAAAAAAAAAAAAAAAAAATATATATATATATATATATATATATTTGTTAAAAGTAGGAAAAGAAACATGCTCTGCAGAGTGAGTTAGGACCAACTAAAAATAGGAAAAGAAGTGTACTCTACAAGGTGACAGCAGACCACAGTGGAAGAGCACACACAGTGGCCAAGAGTGCAGTGGCGGCCATCTTTGCGTTTCCCACTCCTCAGGCTGAGCTCAGGTCTAGGCTGTCCTATCAGAAACCTGCTTGAGTTCTCCCGAGTAGAATTGCCAGGTGCAGGGCTTGGGTGCCCTACTAGTCACTCCCATTTGCCCAGCCAGCTGGATGTACCCTAATCTCCTACCTTATCTATGTCTCCTTGTATAAGATTTCATTGTAACTTATGTCATAGGACAAAATTAACATGATTTACTTTAACAAGCTTAGGGGCTTTATTTTTGAATCTAGAATTAAACAACACTTTTATTCCACAAAATAGAGAAAGTGCTGCGCTTGGTAACACATGCCTGTGATCCCAGCACTCATGAAGCTGAGGCAGGAGGATTGCTGTGAATTCAAGGCCAGCTTGTGCTACATAGTGAATTCAAGGCCAGCCTGAACTACATAATGAGACCCTGTCTCAAAAAACAAAATAAAAATGTACACCTCCCCCCACAAATTGAGTAAGTGATCCAATGGGCTGGACAGACAGAGAAAGAAGGGTTGATGCACATCTATAATCCCAGCTCCTGGGGAGGCTGAGCAGGAGGATCACAAGTTCAAGATGAACCTTAGCAACATGGTGAGAACTTGCCTAAAAAAAAAAAAAAAAAAAAAAACAAAAAAAACTTGAATTGGTCATTTTGAAGTTACTTTCTTTGTAAGGATTGGACAGTGAGAAAGAACAATAGAAAAATTGGGCCGGTGAGATAGCTCAGCGGCATAAGCGCCTGCCTGGCAAGCGCAAGGTCCTGAGTTTGACTCCAGGGACCCACATACAAAGAAAAAACGGGCCGGTGATATCGCTCAGCAGCATGGGCACCTGCTGGCGCACGAGGTCCTGAGTTCAACCCCTGGTACCCACAAAAAAAAAAAAAAAAAAAGAAAAAGAAAAATAATTGACTAGTTAACATCAGGTTACTTCAGTCCTTGTTTTTTTTGTTTTGTTTTGTTTTGTTTTTTTCACTTGTACTAGGGATTGAACCCACCCAGCGCCTTTGCACAAAGCTACATCCCCAGCTCCTTTAAAAAAAAATTTTTTTTTGAGATAAGTTCTCATTAAGTCACTAAATTACCCAAGCTGGGCTCAAATTTGTGATCCTCCTGCCTCTTCCTCCCAGAGTGCTGGGATTTGCAAGTGTGCACCATCACGCTGGCTAATTTTTTAAATTTTAAGACAAGGTTCTCCGTAAGTAGCTACATTGCCCAGCCTAGGCTTGAAATTGTGGTCTTCCTACCTTAGCCTCTAAGTAGTTTGTCAGATTACTTGTTTCGTGTAAGGATTAAAGAGAGGGAAGTTCCTTATCATGCCAAATAAAATTGGCCTGTTTTGCTGGGGTAGTGGCACACTCCTGTCATCCCAGCATTCGGGAGGCTGAGGCAGGAGGATCACTGTGAGTTCGAGGCCAGCCTCAGCTACAAAGTGAGCTCAAGAACTGCACAGTAAGACTTTGTCTCGAAAGAAAGAAAGGGGCCAGTGAGATGGCTCAGCGACATAAGCGCCTGCCTGGCAAGCGTGAGGTCCTGAGTTCGACTCCTGGTAGTCACATATGAAAAAAGGGCCAGTGATATTGCTCAGCGGCATGGGCGCCTGCTGGCATATGAGGTCCTGAGTTTGACCCCCGATACCCACCAAAAAAAAAAAAAAAAAAAAAGAAAGAAAGAAAGAAAGGGAAAAAGAAAGAAAGAAAGGGAGAAATAAAAGTCTGTTCTGGAAATGTGGCTGTTATATCTGTAATACTGATTTCTCAGAAGGTCAGATCTAGCTTCAAGATGTAGAACTTTCATTTTAGCTGATCTGTTGGGGCCCAGGGAAGAAGCCTACTCCCAAACAATGGCCTCCTATAATTTTCTTTGTAAGTTTTTTATTAGTACATATATATATGTATACATTTTTTTTTGAGACAGGGTCTCACTATGCAGTTAAGGCTGGCCTTGAACTCACTCTGTAGCCCAGGGTGGCCTTGAATTCACAGCAATCCTCCTGCCTCAGCCCCCCTGAGTGCTGGGATTACAGGTGTGTGCCACCACGCCCAGCTTAATTATTAGTACATGTTTGTGCTACATAATGAATACATTCATCGTGATCTTCCTGTAACTTATATTTAACACTTACCTCTGCAAACATCCTATTTCCAAATAAAGTCCCATTCTCAGGTATGAGGTAGGGACTTGGACATACTTTTTTTGTTTTTGTTTTTATTTTGACATCCTTTTTGGAGCACGTAAGGTACTCCAGGAAGAAGCTCAAGGGTTTTCAGATTGCAAGGGTGGGGCCTTTTCTGGCAAGGGGGCCACTTCTGTGCTCTTCAGGAGCTTCTCCTGATGAGGGAGGGATAGTAGGAGGGCTCCTGTCCTCGGAAAGTAGGTCCCGTCAGGCACCGTGGCACACATCTGTAGTCCCAGCACTCAGAAGTTAAGGCAGAAAGATCACTGCAACTTGGAGGCCAGCCTGGGCTATATAGCAAGACCCTGTCTCAAGAAAAAAAAAAAAAAAAAAAAAAAAAAGGACATAAATGAATAAATAAGTAAATAAACAAAGTCTGTCCATTAATTATAATATTCACTATGGACTTTTTTGGAGGCATGGTCTCACTGTGTAGCCCAGGCTGGCCTTGAACTCACAGTGATCCTTCTGCCTCAGCCTCCCGAGTGCTGGGATTACAGGTGTGCACTAAGACATCAGGCTTCTCAGTTACTCTTATCTTGGCTACATGCAGAGTTGAAAGTTTATGGTACCCAAAGGAGACAGATACAGTATGAAGGCAGAGGTGCCACACTGTTATCCTGAAATTCGTTGTCCATCAAACATTTGCAGGCCCAATGAAACACAGTCAGTGTTTTTGGCACCGAGTTTCATTAAGGACCTGCCTGTCCCCTTTGACCCTTGATTTTTTTCCTCCTTCTAGCCAGGTCCGCCCCTGGACTCAACTTTCCACCAAAGCTTGGAGACAGATGTAAGTTCCCGGGTGCAGCTTCTCCTGGGATCCCAGAGCTGGGGGAGAGGATGTTCTGGATGGTATGGGGCTGAGAAGATCTGGATGGGGTCCCTGAATGCTCCTCCTCTCCTCTCCGCAGAACCTGCTGACCAAGCTGTGCGGGCAGGATCGGCTCCTGAGGAGGCTACAGGAGGACATTGACCAGAAGCAGGAGGAGAAGGTGCTGGGCCCCCAATGCTGTTGGAGGATTTCGAGGACAGGACACCTCTGCTGTCCTGTGCTGGGTGTGGCTCCAGAAGTCTGATTGCCTCCCCTCTCCTGCAGGAGCAGCTGGAGGCCGCCTTAGAGCTGACCCGGCAGCAGCTGGGCCAAGCCACCAGGGAGGCCACAGCTCCGGGCAGGGCCTGGGGTCGCCAGCGCCTCCTGCAGGACCGCCTGGTCAGTGTGAGGGCCACCCTGTGTCACCTGATTCAGGTGAGCAGCTGCAAGTGTGGGGCTGTGGGGTCCTGGGAAGGAGACCCTTCAGGTCACAGGACAGGGTTCTGGAGAAATCCATCGCCCCAGCTGTGCAGTAACCTTGGTCATCCGGAATGCAGCCAGCAAGAGCAGAGTCTCAAGGTGGTTTCTTTTTTCTTTTCTTTTAGTTGTATTTGCAGTACTGGGAATCGAACCAGGGCCTTTACACTGAGCTACATCCCCAGCCTTTTAGAATTTTTTATTCTGAGACAAGGTCTCAGGACTGGGAGTTTAGCTCAGTGGTAGAGCCCTTGCTTAACATATGTGAGGCCCTGGGCTTCATTCCCAGTACAGAGAGAGGCAGACAGACAGACAGAGACAGAGACAGAAAGAGAGAGAGACAGGAAGAGACAGAGAGAGAGACACACACACAGAGCTAAACGACTAAATTGCCCAGGCTGGGCTTGGGTTTGGGAATCTTCCAGCCTCAGCCTCTCAGACTGTTGGGATTTCGGTGTGGGGAGTGTGGTATGTGAATGGACTAGGGCCTTACATAAGCAGTTGACTTTGATTTGGGCTCCCTGGGTTTGTGTCAGCTACCCCCGTAGTAGCTAGATGATCTTAATAAAGTCATTTAAGCTGAGTGTGGTGGCACCTGCTTACAACCCCGGGATTCTGGGAGGCTGAGTCATGAGGATCACAAATTCAAGCCTAACCTAGACAACTTAAGAGATTTAGGGAGACCATATCTGTCTCAAGTAAGTAACTAATAAATAGTTGGGGCTGGAGCTCAGTGTGAAGAACCTGAGTACAGAAAAGAAAAAAAAAAAGAAAAAGAAAAAAAGAAAAAGAAAAGCAAAAACAGCCAGGCATGGGGCCACATGCCTATAATCCCAGCACTCGGGAGGCTGAGGCAGGAGGATTACTAGGAGTGCCAGGCCAGCCTGGACTACATGGTGAGATCCTGTCTCCAAAACAAATAAACAAACATTTAAAAACTTATTAAACCCTCTGGGCCCTTAGCCTAGCTATCTTTTATGTAAACTCTAGTTAATAAAAACAACATTTGCTTCATAGCGTCCTCATGAGGATTCCACTAATATATGTAAATGAGCAAGGGGAGAGCAAAGGTGTTCAAGGGGGAGGTGGCTGCGAGGCGCTGGACGTGGTTGTCCATCCTTGATCGGAAGAGTCACAGCCTTGAGGAGTCTGGGGGCAGAGATAGCGTGGCCACGGGCCTCGCATGGTGGTGTAGATGTCATCAGGCTTCCTGGAACTCGATGGGCTGGGACCTGGTGATCTCTGACAGCCTTACCCCCTGGGCATGACAGATACTTACATGTTAGCGCTAATAATTATTACCTGTAAATAATAGAGACTGTTTCTAAACTATGAATTACTGTTTAAATATCTGTAAACTGGTGGCAAGGATAGTACCCACCTCATAAGAGCCAGGTGTGGTGGTGCATACCTGTAATCCCAGGACTTGGGAGGCTGAGGCAGGATTGCTGCAAGTTCGAGGCCAGCCTGGGCTACATAGTGAGACCCTGTGTTAAAAAAAAAAAGAAGTAATTCACCGAGAGGTAGTGCTGGGCACATGGTGCCCCCTGCTAGCTGTTGCTATCCTGGCCTTTTTTCCTTTTTTTTTTTTTTTTGTCTTTTTGAGACAGTCTCGCTATGCTATGCAGTTCAGGCTGGCCTTGAACCATGTAGCCCAGGTTGGCCTCAAACTTGCAGTGATCCTTCTGCCTCAGCCTCCCAAGTGCTGGGATGACAGATGTGTGCCACCACGCCCAGCTAACTGCCTTCATCCTGGCCTTATGACGCCGAGCTGCAAGGCCTTGTGTCTTTGACTTTCCCATGAATTCATTACATCTGCAGTCTAGACCGCGCTAAAGATGCATGTTAGCAATCCAGGGACTCAGGGACACTCTTACTTGTCTACACGAGCACTCCATGGAATGCAGGTTTCATATGGACTCTGGGGTTCCCCTAGTCCAGCACAGCCTTGGGCCCAAGCCTCTCCTCCACCCCTAGGCTCGAAGAAGATGGGCAAAGATCTGGAGGGTGGGGTGCTAACTTATGTTTCCTCCTTTCTGCGACCCAAGGAGCGAGAGCGGGTTTGGGACACTTACAGAGGCCTGGAGCAGGAGCTGGGCACCTTACGAGAGACCCTGGAGTACCTGCTGCATCTCGGGTCCCCCCAGGTACATCCTCCCTGCCCCGGGGCCCAAGCCCAACCTCGGATGAAAGAAAAGGAAAAAACAAACAAACAAACAAAAAATGTATATTCTGGTTTCCAGTTCTAAACCCAACCCCTTACTTAAAGCCCAGTACCTAAAATATAAAACCCCTTGCTTAGCCTCCAACTTATATCTTCATTCTAAGCCTACTTAGGTAGTTCTAAATCATACATATTTAGTTCACAACACTGACTTCTCAGCTACTCAGGAAGCTGAGGCAGGGGGATTGCAAGTTTGAGGCCAGCCCAGGCCACTATGAGACCATGTCTCAAAAATAAAAATAAAAGCAAAAATGACTGCAAAAAAAAAAAAAAAAAAAAGAAAAACAAAATAAAAAGAGGAGGGGATGTGGCTTAGTGGTAGATTGCTTGCCTATCACGTGCAAGGACCTGGGTTCTATCCTCACCACTGCAAAAACAAAACAAGGACAAATAGTCTGTAATTACAACAACAAAAAAAGTCAGATACCTAAGAATAAATCTAGCGAAAGATATGCAAGACATCTGTTCTGAACACCAGAAAACATCATCAATAGACATTAAAATCTAGAGATGGAGGGGCCGGAGATATAGCTCAGCGGCACAGCACCTGCCTGGCAAGCGCGAGGTCCTGAGTTCAATTCTTGGTACCCCCCCCCAAGAAAAAGAAATTCTAGAGATGGAGAGGCTTACATGTTCATCAGTAGGAAAGACAACAAGGGGAAAAAACAAAAAACAAAAAAACAAGAGAAAAATGTGCCATTGACCAGGCCGGTTTTCTGGATGGGGACCTGTGGTCCTGGTACAGATTTGGAAGGGTTTTCTGTAGAGATTGACAAGGAGACCCTAAAGTGTCGCTGCAAGTGTAGAAGGCGAGGAATCACCAAGATGCCCTCCCGAGGACCAGCACACCTGGATGTCATCTCGGGTGCAAATACTATGGTTACTAAGACAGCAAATGTCCTGTGGCCACGGCTTAGAGAGGGGGATGTCAGGACCAAGAGGGGGCTCAGAAACTGACTCCTGGATATTTACGCAGTTAGCCCCTTGGGGCAGAGGTGGCGGTACAGAGCAGGAGAGAAAAGACAGTCTCCACACGTGCACTTCCATTTGTCCCATATGGGGAAAAATCCCAACTCCATCGCAGTTCAGACCCTTGCCAGGGTGGAAGAGCCGGAACCCTCCTCGCATTTCCTACCTTCAGTCACAGAGCCCTTTCCCTCCCCCAGGACAGGGCGGCGGCTCAGCAGCAGCTGTGGATGGTGGAAGACACTCTGGCAGGGCTGGGGGGCCCCCTGAAACCACGCCCTCACACTGAGCCTGACCCCCCTTCCCCTGCACTCCAAGGCGAGGAGTCCTCTGAGAGGGAGGTGAGATTCACATCTCTCTCCTTACCGTTTCCTGTCCCATCTGCCCTGGCCCAGCACATTCCCCTGCGCCTTCCTCTCTTGAGCAGCTAGCCAATTTTTGTTGTTTCTTTGTTTTTGAAACAGGGTCTCCCTGTGTAGCCCAGGTGGGCCTCGAACTTGCAGCGATCTTCCTGCCTTAGCTGCCCAAGTGCTGGGTTTACAGGTGTGCAGCTGCAGTGGGCTGGGGGTTTGGGTTAGTAGTAGAGGACTTGCTTGGCATTCACAGTAACACACACACACACACACACACACACACACACACAGGGCTGGGAATGGTGGCCCACACCTGTAATCAAAGCACTTGGGAGGCTGAGGTAGGAGGATCGCCATGAATTCAAGGCCAGCCTGGGCTACATAGTGAGACCCTGCTTCAAAAGAAATAATACAAAGATAAATAAAACCAGGGTTAGGTTACAATCATACTCTTCCTCATACTGTCTCAGTTGCTGAAAAGTGACAGTGATGATGTGACCATCGTCCTTAGTCCCCTCCCCTACCCCCTCCAGAGCCTGCCTGAGTCCCTGGAACTTAGCTCCCCTCGGTCCCCTGAGGCTGACTGGGGCCGGCCCCCTGGAGGTGACAGAGACCTCGGCAGCCCACACTCAGGTGAGTGTCCTGGTGGGGGGAGGGGTGTCTTGTGTCCCTGTCCTCACTGAGTCTCCTCTGTCCTTCCAGGCCTGGCGTCTCCCAGGGTCTCCCGGGCTTCCAGCCCTGAGGGCCACCGTCCCTCCTCTCCACTGCTGGGGACTAAGGTAGGCTGTCCATGTGGGCCCTTCCATTTGTCTCGTGGCCCTGTGATCTGCCCACCACGGACCCCAATCCTGGAGACACAGCGGCAGGTTCTAAAGCCACCCCCAGAGCAGGGAGCATGCTATTTGTGAGAACCTGGGCACTCATTTTTTTTTTTTTGTTGGTACCGGGGGGTCGACCTCAGGACCTCGCGCGCCAGCAGGCGCCCGTGCCGCTGAGCGATATCACCGGCCCCTTTTTCGTATGTGGGATCCGGGAGTCGAACTCGGGCCCTCGCGCTTGCCGGGCAGGCGCTTAAGCCGCTGAGCCATCTCACCGGCCCCATTGGCACTCATTTTTTTTTTTTTTTTGTGGGTACTGGGGGGTCGACCTCAGGACCTCGCGCACCAGCAGGCGCCCGTGCCACTGAGCGATATCACCGGCCCCTTTTTCGTATGTGGGTTCGGGGAGTCGAACTCGGGCCCTCGCGCTTGCCAGGCAGGCGCTTAAGCCGCTGAGCCATCTCACCGGCCCGGCACTCATTTTTATATCTGCTATATTTGTTCATTTGTTTGAGACAGGGTCTCACTATGTAGCCCAGGCTGGCCTCGAACTCGTGATTCTCTTGCCTCAGCCTCCCGAGTGCTGGGACTATAGGTGTGCACCCCCATGCCGGCCTAGCTCTGTTACTTCTAAGCAATGTGACTTTGGGCCCATTATTAAACCTCTGTGCCTCCAGTTTTTCATCTGTAAAATTGGGCTAATGGCAGTGATTACCATTTAGAACTGACGTTGTTAGCCAGGTGTAGTGAAACATGCCTGTAATCCCAGCACTTGGGAGGCTGAGGCAGGAGGAGGATCACCAAGAGTTTGAAGTCTGCCTGGGCTACATAGTGAGATCAAGGCCAGCTTGGACTACACTGGGAGACCTTGTCTTCAAAAAAAAAAAAAAAAGTTACTCTTATCTTGGTGTCTTCAGCCTTTTGTTGTTTTGCTTTTGTTTTCTTGTTTTGAGACAGGGTCTTGCTGTGTACTCCAGGCCAGCCTTGAACTTACTGTGTAGCCCAGGCTAGCCTTGAACCCTGGATCTGCCTGCCTCAGCCTCTGTGTGTTAGGATTACAGGAGTGTGCCACCTCTCCAGCTATGTCGTCGGTCTTGAAAAAGGATGAGACGGGCCAGGCAAACTTAGGGATAATAAACTGCATTACCAGTTTTTAGACACACTGTATAACTGATTAACCTGCCTAGGACATCCAGAGCTGATCAGGGATCCGATACAACATTTGAATAAAGGAAACAAAAATAAACTGTGGACAGAGACGCCCAGCTTTACCCTGCTTTTTGTTTCCTTTGGACATGTTTAAGTCCAGCTATAAGATCCCGTTAACAATGAGACGATTAAATGAGTCCAAAGATTGCAAATAGTACCTGGTTTTAGTGAGTACTTCATTTATTCTTCATCAGTTCACCCACTCAGCAAGTATTTATCTATTTGTGATGCTGGGGACCAAACCCCAGGCTTCTCACCTGGGAGGGAAGCTCCCCACCATAGTGCTCCCTGTAATCCCAGACTCTAGGAGGAGGAGGCAAGAGGATCGCAAGTTCCAGGCCAGCCTGGGCGATTTAGGGAGACCCTGTCTCAAAATATAAAGACGGGCTGAGGATGTAGCACAGTGCGAAGGCCCTGGGTTCAGTCCCCAGTAGCACAAACGACAGAAACAAAACTCTGAATCTGTGAACTGACTGGGAAGGGCCAGACTACAGGCCGGGAGGTTCAGGGTGAGAAGATGAAGGGGTACCCCTGCTCTTTGGGGTCTTGCGGGACTTCTGATCTCCCCAGGCCCCAGCTGCCCGGCCCAGGATGAGCGCCCAGGAGCAGCTGGAGCGCATGCGCAGGAACCAGGACCGTGGACTGCCCCTCCTGCGCCCCGCCTCCCCCCACCTCCTCACCCTGGGGAAGACGCTGTCCCCAGCTAGACGCCAGCCTGACGCGGAGCAAAGGGTGAGGGCGGGAGGGGTGGGGGTGGCCGGCGGACAGTGGAGGGTCCCTTACTCCTAGTCTCTCAGTTGCCTTCTGGAAAACGAGGACACTCCCTACTCTTGCCCTGAGCCGAGTTTCCAGATTCACCCCAAGTAGTGCTTTATCAGCTTCCTGGCTGCCCTAGTGCTGGGTGGGCAGAGCGGTGAGGAGAAAACAGAGGCGACTTCCTTCGGGGGGGGGGGGTCACGGACCTAGATGAGAGCCTAGTTGTCCTTCTCAGCTGCTGTGTGTTGTCAAAGGAAAATATTATCTGAGCAATTAGAGCAATTGATTTTTTTCCCTATTACAAGGACAGCACCCAGAACTGAAAATCAGTGTTGTCGGTATCGCAAAGGGCTTCTTCACCTTAGACTCTTAAAGGAATTAGATAAGTCAGAGAGGTGCCTCTGTGTGTGTGTGTGTGTGCGCGCGCGCTTGCGCATGTGTGTACACGCATGCGTAATTTCCTCTGAGCCCCCTTCTTCAAAATGAAAAGGTGGGGTTTCCAGGTCAGGACTGCAATGGCCCACTTCCTTTCCAGACTGTCCTAGGAGCTGCAAAATGGCTCAGAAGCTCAGGGTCCTGGAGCAGGTGAGGAACTGAAGGGGGGTGTGAAGAAAAATCAACACAAAAGTGGAGGCGAAGATCAGTGTTATTAGGGCTTCCTGAGTACTGAACTTTAGGACCACTTGAGTTCCCGGGGCATCAGAAACAAAACCAAGAAGCCCTCCATCGCAGTGAGAACTGCAGTTCCCAGATCTTCTCTTGGCTGGTATCAGAACTCGCCCCTCCATCTGGGATTCCAGTAACGTTGAGGCGCAAGTGGACTACAAATCCCATAATGTCCAGGATCTGAGTTCAAACCAATTCAGTCCTGTCACGTGCTCTGGACTACAACTCCCAGAGGGCAGCGCGCGGCCGCGACCTAAACCACGAAAAGCCCCCTGTTCCAGCCTACTTTTTCCTCATTTTATTTTCAATCTACCTTTTTTAGCCCCAGGAACACTAGCCATTACTTGACCACATCCGACGGCCACAGGGAGCAGGTCCTCAGCCTGTCCCAAGCCCTGGCCTCTGAGGCGTCGCAGTGGCACAGACTGATGACAGGTAAGGACTAGGGATGGTAGGCTCCTAGGTTTTAGCGCAGGGGGAGCTGGAAACTTTGAGTACTAGGCCCCGGTGAGGAAGGGTCTGTGCCCACTGGGACACGCGTGTTGAGGAGAGTGTGCAGGGATTGGGAGTTCTGAGTCCCAGGCAGGAGGGGACCAGGGTCGGTGAAGACGGCCAAGGCCAGGAAGGCTGGCAGCTGAGTCTCAGGTAGGAACGGACCATGGGTCCGGACTACTGGATCTGAGAAGGGGGTGTTTGGGATTGGATTCCTGGGGGAGAGGGTGCAGGGCTGGGGCCTGGGCTCCCAGATCTGAGGGAGGAAGGGCTGAGCCTGGACTCCCAGATCTGAGAGAAGTGTTCTGTGGGGTGGATTTCCGTGTCGAGGTTCCTGAGTCCTAAAGTTTGCGGATCTCATTCCCCATTCAGCCTCTCCAGGCGGGAATTTGGACTGTCGCGAAGGCCCTCTCCCTTCTGTTGCTCAGTCGGACTCCACGCCCCAGGTTACCTCGCCTCCGAAATCCCCCGCAGCGACCAATTTCCGTTCCGCCGGATTCTCTGGGCGCGGAAGTGGGCGAGGCGGAGGCCCCGCCCCCTGGGAGCTCACGTGGGACTCGGGGAACGCCCCACCAGCCGCCGGCCAGGACGAGGGGGCGTGGCCTCTGAGGGTCACTCTGCTGCAGTCCAGTTTCTGACCTTGCCGGCGAGGGGCCAATCGGAGCGTGGGGGCGTGGCCTGGCGGCACCGCCCGGACATCTGGCCATTCAGGGCACCTGGGGGTGTGGTCTGGTCTCCACCCGTGGCCGGGAAGGTGCCTGGTTTGTATCTGTTAAGTTTGGTTTGGTTTTTCCCACTGTCCAAATTTGAATTAAAACTTTGAACTTTCAGTCCGTAGTTTTCTTCCTGTCTGTTTTGGAGTTGTGATGCCGTCTGAGGAGTGAAAGTAGAATCGTGGACGGCTGGGTTCTGAGGGAGAAAGGAACAGGGCCCTGGGAAACAGGTTGCAGGGATTCTAAATTATTGGTGCTGACAAAGGTGGGAATAGATAATCCAAGTCCTAAATCGGATGGGAGCGAAGGGCCAGACTTCGGGAACCCTAAATTTGGGGCGGAGGAGGGGCTGGGCCGGACTCCCGGGCCTGATGGGGAGGTGGAGGCCAATTACCCCGGTCTCTGGCCTTCCTGGCTACGCCCCAGGGCTGGGCTTGCAGGGTTCGGCCCCTATTTATGCTTCGATCTCAGGGCCCCCGCGCGGTGGGGTGGGAAGAGGCCCCGGGAGAGGCGCTGACTCGGGATGGCGTCGGGAACGCGCTACGCAGGGAAGGTGGTGGTTGTGGCAGGGGGTGGGCGCGGCATCGGGGCCGGGATCGTCCGAGCCTTTGGTGAGCAGGGGTCTGGGGCTGGGCATTTCGCAGGGTGAATCGGAAAGGTGGGGGGGTGAGTAGGGGAGTGGAAAGAAAAGACTGCCGTCTGGATTCTTCTTTTAGAAAAGTCAATTTTCAGTGCTGAGGGAGCGTGTGTGGTGAGGGCCCAGGGCCAGAGTTTTGTTTTGTCTTGTTTTGTAAATATGAGGGTACCGGGAGTCGAACTCAGGACCTCACGCTTGCCAGGCAGGCGCTTATGCCGCTGAGCCACCTCACCGGCCCAGGGCCAGAGTTTTTGGCCTGGTGTCCAAAGCAAATTCCTCACTTTCTCCGGCTGTTACCATGGCTACCAGGGGCAGTTCAGGGAACAGGTGCCTCCGGGCTTGGGGTGTACGCGGGAACCCACAGATGGGGGCTCAAGAACCCCCCAGCAGGCACCTGGTGAGGCCAAAGGGAGAGTGCGTTAGGTCTCTGCCCGTTGTCCCGGGGATCATCATGAAACGGGTCACGAGGGGAGGACGATATTGGCCCCACTTCACATGGCCACAAGAGGGCAGCACAGGCCTGACTGACGTCTGGCTGGGGACAAACTGCTCTCTCCCTGCAGCTGAAAGTGGGGCACACGTCGTCATCTGCGACAAGGATGGTGAGTGAGGGTCCCTAACCTTACCCTAGACTCTCCTCCCTCAGACCCGGGGGTCCGGGCCCCACCTCCTCCCTCAGACCCTGGCTCCGGCCCCCACTTTCTGTCCCTGCAGAGTCCAGTGCCCGGGTCCTGGAGCAGCAGCTCCCCGGCGGCGCCGTCTTCATCCCCTGTGACGTGACTCAGGAGGAGGATCTGCGGGTGAGCGCATCTCTGTCCTACACCCCGCGCCCTGGCTGTGTCGCACCGGGTCTCTCCCTTGCTGCTGTCCTGTCTACTGGTCCTGGATGCCTCTCCTTCATCTCCATGTCGTCAAGGCTCCTGTCATACCTGTCACATGGATGGCAATGAATGAATCCCTCAAAGTCTGTCTCCTTCTGGAGCAGTTTCCTTCCTGTTTATGGGTTCCCATCCTTTCCGTCTAATCTGTATCTTTTGGTTAGCTATTCTCCATGTCCCTGTCCCCTTTCTCTGGGTCTCTGTCCCCTCCTCCCTGCTTTCTAGGGTGACAACTGCACCTTGGCTCTGCCCAGCCCTCCGTTTGGGACCCTGGGCTCTGGCCTCCTCTTCTGCTGAGCTGGCGATGCCGGGTGTGTCCCTCACCCTCACCCCAGTCTCCTGGCTCTTGCCTCTGTCCCCTCCCCGCCATCCCTTCAAGCTTGGCCCTGCCACCGACCCAGGATTGTCCCTCTCTCCTCAGACCCTGATTGCTGAGACCATCCGCCGCTTCGGCCGCCTGGATTGTGTGGTCAACAACGCTGGCTACCGTGAGTCCTGTGGTCCCATAACCATTCCCCCTGGCCATTCAGCCACCTCCTGGCCTCCACTGCACCCTCCTGCACCTCAGTTTGCCCTCTCCCTAGCCCTCATCCCCCCCATCCTGCTGCATCCCTTCTCTGTTCACTTGGATGGGACAGTGCAGCTGTGAATATTCACCCCAGGCCTGAAACCCTGGCTCTCAAGCTGACCGTGGTGGCACACGCGTCATCCCAGCATTCAGGAGGCTGAGGCAGGAGGATCGCTGCGAGTATGAGGCCAGCCTGGGCTACATAGTGAATTCAAGGCCAGCCTGGAATACATAGTAGGATCCTGTCTCTTTCCTTCCTGCCTGTCCATGTGGCAGTGTCCAGTCCTAGCGCTGGCAGTGCACCAGGTCTATCCCAGTTTTCCACAGGGAAAACTGGCCTGGGCCAGTTTGGGCTTGGAGTTAAGCTCGAATGAGGTTGCTGGGGAAGGGGGACCCACAGCCACTGCAGTCTCACAGATCCCTCTCTCTCTCTTTTTTCTTTAATATGCGGGTACTAGGAGTTGAACTGAGGACCTCGCGCTTGCCAGGCAGGTGCTTATGCCGCTGAGCTATATCACCGGCCCTCTCTCTCGCTTTTTAAAAATATCATATATCGGTGTGACGGCAGATGCCTGTAATCCCTACATTTGGAAGGCTGAGGCAGGAGGATTGCCATGAGTTTCAGGCCATGCTGAGCTACATAGTGAGACCCTGTCTCAAACAACTAAAAAAAACAAAAAAAAAAACCATCGTTTATTAACCAACCATAGTTCTTCTCAGGGGTGCATGGGGCACAATAGGACCCTGGAGAAAGCCAGAGAAGCCATCAATCCTGGGGAAAGTAGAAGCAAATTGATTTAAACAGTTTCTTTTTCAGCTCCCAAGGGACCTTTGTCTGGCATCCCCCAGACAACTGGCCCAAGGCCAGTATTGCAAACAGGTTAACAAGCAGACAGAGAGACGCATAAAATAATTACATTAAACCAGGGCACACTTTTAGATGTATTAGCCACGTTGCATTATAATAATCCTTTTTGTCTTAGTTTTAGGTTTACAGCTATAAACAGATGAGTTGGTTAGAATTCTCCCATGGGGGGCAATTAACATATTTCTTTCTTTCTTTCTTTCTTTTATTTTTTTTGGTACTGGGAATCGAACTCACGACCTCATGCTTGCCAGGCAGGTGCTGTGCCGCTGAGCTATATCCCTGGCCCTTGTTTTTTTTTTTTTTTTTCTTTTTATGTGGGTACCGGGAGTCGAACTCAGGACTTCGCACTTGCCAGCAGGCGCTTGTGCCGCTGAGCGATATCACTGGACATTGTTTTTCTTTATGTGGATACCAGGAGTCAAACTCAGGACCTCGCGCTTACCAGGCAGGCACTTATGCCGCTGAGCTATCTCACCGGCCCCTTGTTTTGTTTTTTGAGACAGGGTCTCACTATGTAGCCCAGGCTGGCCTCAAACTCACAGAGATCTTCTTGTCTCAGCCTTCCAAGTGCTGGGACCACGGCGTGAGCCACCACACCTGGCTCCCCAAAGATCCCTCTTCCATTACCCCGATGCTGCCCGGTCCTTGGCTCGTTGCCCCCACCTCTTGGCTGCCACGCCCTCCTCTCTCCCATCACTGTCCTCTCCTCTTCTCTCAGATCCACCGGCACAGTGGCCAGAGGACACCTCTGCCCAGGACTTCCGGCAGCTGCTGGAGCTGAACCTGCTGGGCTCCTACGCCCTGACCAAGGTGAGGCAGCGCCTGGCCCTGACCGCTGCACTGCGTGCTCACCTCATCCCAGAGCCGATGTCTTCCCTTGCTTGGTTTGCTCTTGTCTCAAAGGCGCCGTTTCTTGTTCACACTGGGCAGTGCAAAGTCCTCTGTCCAGCCAAAGCCACTTGTGTAGTGACACAGCCCAGTCTTCTTAGGAACCTTCCTTTTTTTTTTTTTTAACCAAGAATCGAACTTAGGACCTTGCGCTTGCCAGGCAGGCACTGTGCCACTGAGCTATATCCCCAGCCCGAACCTTCCATTTTTTGTTGTTGTTGATTTTTTTTTTTTTTTGTGGGTACCGGGGGGGTCGACCTCAGGACCTCGTGCGCCAACAGGCACCCGTGCCGCTGAGCGATATCACCGGCCCCTTTTTCGTATGTGGGATCCGGGAGTCGAACTCGGGCCCTCGCGCTTGCAAGGCAGGCGCTTATACCACTGAGCCATCTCACCGGCCCCATGTTGTTGTTGATTTTGAGACAGGGTCTCACTACGTAGCCCAGGCTGGACTTTGTGGTAATCCTCCTGCCTCAGCCTCCTGAGTGCTGGCATTAGAGGAGTGCCCTACCTTGCCTGGTTAGGGTTGTTTTTGTTTTTGTTTTTTATTTTTATTTATTTATTATTATTTTTATATTTTTGGCTGGGGTTTTCTGGGTTTTTTTTTTGTCTTTTTGAGACAGGGTCTCACTATGCAGTTCAGGCTGACCTCAAACTCACAGCAATCCTCCTGCCTCAGCCTCCCGAGTGCTGGGATTACAGGTGTGCACCAGCACACCTGGCATGGCTAGGGTTTTCTTTTCTTTTCTTTTCTTTAATTTTTGAGAGAAAAAAAACCCAATAAAAATAATGATACAGAATTTCAAGGGGCCGGTGAGATAGCTCAATGGCATAAGTGCCTGCCTGGCAAGCGCAAGGTCCTGAGTTCGACTCCTGGTACCCACAAAAAAAAAAAAAAGGAATTTCAAAACAAGATAGTAGGAAATTAACAATGGTTCATATATTGCGTATTGTTATCTTTCAAGTAGTTGCTCAGATTACAAGATATAGGCATGCAGAATTGATCAAACAATATAAGCACAAGCAGCCAGTGTTTTCAATGAACTAAAAGAAATTAGTAGGGCCAGGGAGATAGCTCAGCTGCATAAGCGCCTGCCCAGTAAGCGTGAGGTACTGAGTTCGACTCCTGGTACCCACATACGAAAAAAGGGCCGGTGATATTGCTACCTGCTGGTAGGTGCGCAAGGTCCTGAGTTTGACCCCCGGTACCCACAAAAAAAAAAAAAAAAGAAAGAAATTAGTAGTATAATTATTTTAGTGATCTTGTGTGTGTGTAAAAATATATTTTTTTTCTTCTTTTCCCTTCCTTCTTTTCTCCTTTCCCCATCCCAGTTGTTCTTGCCTTTTAAGCAGTTTCTTTCCCTTTCACAATATCTATTGTACATTTTGGATCTTATTTACTCTTTCAGTTTCTTACACTAGGGAGACAATACGATGTTTACACATGCGAGTTTATTTCACTTATGAGTATGGTCTCTAGTTGCATCCATTACCTATAAAAGTCTCCAGTTTATCCTTCTTTTTTTTTTTTTTTTTTTTTTTTGTGGGTACCGGGGGGTCGACCTCAGGACCTCGCGCGCCAACAGGCACCCGTGCCGCTGAGCGATATCACCGGCCCCTTTTTCGTATGTGGGTTCCGGGAGTCGAACTCGGGCCTTCGCGCTTGCAAGGCAGGCGCTTAAGCCGCTGAGCCGTCTCACCGGCCCCAGTTTATCCTTCTTTATGGCTGACTAGTACTCCATTGTAAAAAAATACCATGTCTTTTTTATCCATTCCTCGGTTGATGGGTATTTGGCTTGTTTCCAAGATTTAGCTATTATGAATTGTGCTGCTGTAAACGTGGGTGCACATATATCCCTGTGGTACGATGTTTTTAATTCTTCTGGGAAAATACCCAGAAGGGTAATAGCTGGGTTGAATGGGACCTCCAACCCTAGTTTTTTAAGGAATCTCCACACTGATTCCCACAGTGGTTGCACCACTCTGCACTCCCACCAACAGTGTAGAAGAGTTCCTTTTTTTTTTCCTCATATCCCCTCCAGCATTTGCTATTGGTTGATTTCTTGATGATAGCCCTTCTTTCTGGGGCGAGATGGAATCTCAGTATTGTTTTAATTTGCATTTCTTGAATGACCAATAATGTTCAACATTTTTTCATATATTTATTTGCCATTTGTATTTCTTCATCTGAGAAGTGTGTGTTCATCTCAGATGCCCATTTTTGGACTGGGTCTTTGAATTTGGGGGGTCTGATTTTTTTCAATTCTTTATATGTTCTAGGTAAATGTTCTTTGTCTGAGGGACAATTGGCTAAAATTTTTTCCCACTCCGTGGATTTTCTTTTCACTCTGTTGGTGATTTCTTTTGATGTGCAAAAACTTTTTAATCAGGGCCGGTGAGACGGCTTAGCGGCATAAGCGCCTGCCTGGCAAGCGCGAGGGGCGGAGTTCGACTCCCGGAACCCACATACAAAAAGAGGGCCGGTGATATCGCTCAGCGGCATGGGCGCCTGCTGGCGCGCGAGGTCCTGAGGTCGACCCCCCGGTACCCACCAAAAAAAAAAAAAAAAAAAGAACTTTTTAATCAGATGAGATCCCAGCTGTTGATTCTTTGAAGTACTTCCCATGCAGTTTGATTTTTAGAATTAATAACCAAATTCAGTAGCATAGCTGGATAAAAAGTCAACACTCAAAAATCAATAGCCTTCCTGTACACAAACAACAAACTCACTGAGAGAGAAATTAGGGAAACCACTCCCTTCACAATAGCATCCAAAAAAATGAAATACTTAGGAATCAATCTAATAAAGGAAGTAAAAGATCTATACATTGAAAATTACAGTACTTTGAAAAAAGAGATCGAAGAGGATATCAGAAAATGGAAAGATATCCCTTGCTATGGATAGGAAGAACCAACATTGTAAAAATGGCCATACTCCCAAAACTGTTATACAGATGTAATGCAATCCCGATCAAAACACCATTAGCATACCTCACAGATCTAGACAAAACATTCCTAAAATTCATCTGGAAGCAAAAGAGATGTAGAATAGCAAAGGCAGTCCTGAGCAACAAAGGCAAGGCAGGAGGCATCACAATCCCTGACTTTAAATTATACTACAAAGCTACTGCAGTAAAATCAGCATGGTACTGGCAAAAACACAGACCTGAGGGTCAGTGGAACAGATTAGAGAATGCAGAAACAACTCCAAACACACTCAGCCACCTTATCTTTGACAAAGGGGCCAAACATGTTCCCTGCAAGAAAGATGGCCTCTTTCATAAATGGTGCTGGAAAAGCTGGCTTTCCACATGCCGAAGGCTAAAACTAGGCCCATGCCTATCACCATGCCCTAAACTAACGTCAAAATGGATCAAAGATCTAAATATTAAAACAGAAACACTAATCCACTGGAGGAGAAAGTTGGTAGAAATCTTGAAGACACAGGCGTAGGCAGAGACTTCATGAACAAATATCAAACTGCACCGCTAGGGTTTTTTTTTCTTTTTTTGGGAGGGTTCTTAAAGGCAAGTTCGTGTGGTCTTTTGGATCGGGAAGCCTGTCGGGAAGGCTCTCTGAGGGGCGCCTTTGCGTCAAGGCTGAAAGGAGGTGTGGGGAACAGTGGTTCCGGCAGAGCAGCGGCCGGTGCAAGGGCCCTGGGGTGGGCGGTGCCTACCCGGCGTGGGGGAGGGGCAGCGCAGTCAGTGCGGAGGGAGGCAGAGGGGACACGCAGGAGCCCGGATGGCGCAGGACCTCTGGGGCCCTGGGCGGGCTTCGCTCAGAGCCAGAGCCGCGAGCTCAGGGCAGGCAGCCAGCGCCCTCTGGCGGCCATCAGCGGAATGGCCTGCGCCGTGGCACTGAGCGCCGCGATATTGGCTCAGCCTCGGCATGGAGATATCAGGTTCCGGGTCCGCTTTGATGAAGTTGTCAGGGCTCCCTTGTGGCCCGCCTGTCCAGGAAGGCAGGTCCCTGGCTTCATTCCTGCCTCCTGGGCAGACACGGCTTGCGGAAGCAGCGGGAAGGCAAGGGGCAGGGTGGGAGAAACAGCATGAGGGACGCGGCCTCCCAAGAAGAGCAGCCAGAAGCCTGGGCAGGCTCTTCTGAACTTCATTAGAACCATCAGTGAATTCGAAAGGTTTTTTTTTTTTTTTTTGAGGCAAGGTCCTGCTACCTAGCCCAGGCTGGCTTTGAACTCGAGATCCTCCTGCCTCAGCCTCCCAAGTGCTGGGATTACAGGCATGTACTACCACATCCAGCAATGCTTATAGTTAGAAAGAAAGAAAGAATGAATGAACAAACTATAATACATACTCATATACCCATCATTTGTATCTAAAAATCACACACACACACACACACACACACACACACACACACACACACACACAGAGCCAACCCTCCATATCCATAGGTTCCACATCTGTGGATTCAACTAACTGTGGGTTGAAAATGTACCAAAAAGGGAGCTGAGCAAGGTGGTGGAATACTCTATAATCCTAGTACTTTGGGAGGCTGAGGCAGGAGGGTTACAAGTTCCAGCTCAGCCTCGGGTATTTAGTGACTTAGGAAGACACTGTCTCAAAATAAAAGAATTTCTTAAAAAAGGGCCAGGGATGCAGCTCAGCGTGAAGGCCCTGGGTTCAATCTCTAGGACAGTCACAGTTGCTCAAGTGAGAAGCGGAGACCTTCAAGGCCTCCCATGTCCTGGCCCCGTTCCTCTCTGACCTCAGCACCTACCACACTGGCTCCGTTCTACCCCAGGACCTTGGCACTTGCTGTTCCCTCTGCCCGGTGCCAAATTGCTTTTTGAAATGCACCCACCCAGCCCCCTCCCTCATCCCATGACCCGCAAGCCCATTCCTGATACACCCACTTCCTGTGTGCCCCACCCCCACCAGGGCAGGAACCTCCCTGTCTGCAGTGTTCCTGGCCTTTGCCACGGTGTCCCTTACACAGTAGGTGCTCAGTAAACATTTGCTGAAGGATGTTGGCGGTGGGGAGCATTGTATTCCATTTCTCAGAAATACCTTTGCCAGGGTTCCTGATGGGTGGAGGAGAAACTGAGGCTGGGGGAGTCAGTGCTGTGGAGGTTTTGTGGGAACAAGAGGGTGACTTTTGTTTGGAAGACATTGAATTAGATGTCCAGGAGCGGGTCAGGAGCTCCAGAGAGGGCTCGGGCAGAGTTAGAAGATGCTGGTTGTTTGTTGTTGTTTTTGTTTTTGTTTTGAAGATGCTGGTTGTTAACAGCAAAGTGCCATCCACCTCCTGCAAGCTGAGGGGACCAGGGTGTGGTGACACAGGCCTGTAATCCCAGCAACATGGGAGGCTGAGGCAGGAGAACTGCAAGTTTAAGGCCAGCCTGGGCTACATAGCAAAAGCCTGTCTCAAAAAAAAAAAAAAAAAAAAAAAAAAAAGAGGGCATGCGTTAGGTCCCACTGCGACAGCGCCCCTGGCGCCCGCTGTGGAGTCTCACTGGGTGGCGGTACAGGCCCCACCCCTGGCCAGCTCAGCTGCCCAAGGCAGGTGACAGGAAGGATAGAATTTGAGTCATCCTAGGTTGTACCACCTATCCCATATACCAGGAGCAGGGACTCCAGGGGGGAGAAGTTCTCAGAAAATGGCTCCTAATTCACTTAGGTCTCCAATTCTGTTTTGGTTTTGTTTTTCGTTGTTGTTGTTGTTGTTTTGAGACAGAGTCTTGTTCTGTAATTCAGTCTGGCCTTGAACTCACTATGTAGCCCAGGCTGGCCTTGAACTCCCAGTGATCCTCCTGCCTCAGCCTCCTGAGTGCTGGGATAACAGGCATGCGCCACCACCCCCAGCTCCACTTCTGTTTTGAATGCAGAGAAACCTTCCCCTCCGAGCACTTCCTTTATTTTTGCAAAATATGTAGCCGTCTGGGTCTCTCTCCAGCCTTCTAGCTTGTTGGGGACAGGATTTTGAGTATCATATAAAGAGCCAGAGAGATGGGGTCAGACACCCAGAAAAGGGGGAAGAGAGAGGGAGGGAGAGAGTGAAAATTCCCTTCTAGCACTGGGCATGGTGGTACACGCCTGTCATCCCAGCACTTGGGAGGCTGAGGCAGGAGGATCGATGGGAGTTCAAGGCCAGCCTGGGCTACATAGTGAGTTCAAGTCCAGCCTGAACTACATAGTGGGATCCTGTCTCAAAAAAAAAAAAAAAAAAAAAAATTTCCCTTGCAGACAAGTGTAGTAATGCATGCCTGTAATCCCAGCACTTGGGAAGCTGAGGCAGAAGGATTGCTGGGAGTTCAAGGCCAGCCTGGGCTACACAGCCAGACCATGTCTTAAAAAACCAAACCAAAACAACAAAAAAAATCTCTTCTAGACAAGGAGAGATTCGTAAGTGCCAAGACCCAGAGAGACACAGGGCAAACCACAGAAAGTGCTAGGTGCAGTCGCTATGGGCCACTGTCCCTAGGTCAGGGTACCTGTGGCTGATTCTGCCTCTGTTTCCCCAGCTCGCCCTCCCCCACCTGCGGAAGAGCCGGGGCAACGTCATCAACATCTCCAGCCTGGTTGGGGCCATGGGCCAGTCCCAGGCATTGCCTTATGTTGCCACCAAGGTATGCCAGCCCCTGCCCCTGTCCTGCATCCCTACCTACTGTCACCGGGTTGGGTCTGAGAAGTCCCTGAAGCTGACATGAGGAACCTAATGAACGCTTTTGTAGAAAAAGTTTGCAGGTTCGCTGACTCCCGTGGCGCAAAAAGTTTTCAGGACTCATCAGTGAGCGGTGTGGGAAGGCTTTATTAGGTTTTAGGATGAACTCAAGAGACGGTGCTCAGAGAACCGAGCCCACCGTCTCCTGGGACAGGGACCATTGGTGCTGCTCAGAGGGGGGAAGCCCTGGCCCACCCCCAGGAAGGGTACAGCCCACTCCACAGGTATGGGCCCAGTCTTGTTTTTTGTTTTTTAGTTTAAACATTCTTTAGATTCTCTCAGCCTGTTCCCTGTTCCTCTATCTTAGGATCAGGCTCCTGCTCTTTACTTTCTCAATGAAGCCACTTTATGGACTGTCAGCTTCCTGAGGAATTAGGTTGTGTCAGGTCTCATGGGGAAGGAGCCTAAGTTTAACCAAAAGAACGCTGATGTGGATGGCCTTGGGGACCTTGGCTGTGGGTTTTTTTTTTTTTTTTTTTTTTTGAGACAAGAACTTGCTATTGCAGTTCAAGTGGCCTTGAACAAACACTATGTAGCCCAGGCTGGCCTTGAACTTTCAGCAATCCTCCTGCGTCAGCCTTCCAAGTGCTGGGATTACAAGTGTGTGCCACCATGCCCAGCTGCCCCAACCTTTTTGTTTGTTTGAGATAGGCTCTTGGGTCTCTCTTTGTAGCCCATGCTGGCCTCAAATGCACAACCCTCCTGCCTCAACTCGCCCCAACATGCCCTGTGACAAGCACAGACCTTTTGGGTGCAGGAGCCTGGGAAAGTCCTACATCTGACTCCTAGAGTCATCCCCGAGGCACAACTGGTGACAAATTGCACTGCCCCAGTTTCTCCCAAGCCACAGAGCCTGGTGCCTTTGAAAGCAGTCTGCAGGGAGGGCGAGGCTCCATCCCGCTGCCCCTGCTTGGTCCCCTGGCTGGAGAGGGGGCTGTGCGGGCCCAATCTTCTGGACCGACTCTGTCCCTGGTTTCTCTGCAGGGGGCAGTCACAGCCATGACCAAAGCCTTGGCCTTGGATGAGAGCAAATACGGCGTCAGAGTCAACTGGTGAGCAGCTCGGAGCAGGCGAGAGCCCAGCGGGCCGCCGGGAAGACGGCTGAGCCCGCGGCAGTGTCGGTGATGCCCTCTGCCTCCCCAGTATCTCCCCAGGTAACATCTGGACCCCGATGTGGGAGATGCTGGCGGCCTCCTCGCCAGACCCCAAGGCTGCGATCCTGGAGGGGGTGCTGGCCCAGGTAGGCGCAGAGTGGGGGAGCCCTGGGGATGTGCGATCGAGGGTTGCCTCCTGACCCCTTTTCTCCCCTCTCTCCCCAGCCCGCTGAGGTGGGCGCTGCAGCTGTGTTCCTGGCCTCGGAAGCCACCTTCTGCACAGGCATCGAGCTCCGTCTGACGGGGGGCGCAGAGCTGGGGTACGGGAGCAAAGCCAGTCGGGACACCCCTTTGGAGGTCCCCGTGCTTCCTCCTGACTTCCCACCGCAGTCTCTGGCCTGTACCACCCACCCACAGGTGCAGCCCCCGCCCCGTAGACTTGAAGCCTGCTTGGGAAGGTGCCGATCACCCTGCAGCCCGCCCCCCAGGTTCCCTCGAAGCAGCTTGCACCGGAGCAGAGTTTCGCTGTGTTTATCCCCTGCCCTTTATACGAGTCGGACACACCAGGCTTCTACCCCCGCGCCCTGCGGGACCCAGCTCCCTCCTGGCCTCGTGGCAGGGCGCCGTTGCTAATGGCTGTCGCCAGGTAGAGCGATTTGGCTTCACCTGGGCGCTAATTAAAAAAGCCCCCACGGGAGGTAAATTAAGCGCTAATTAGGAGATAATGGAGAAGAAGCAAAAAGGCCTCTTTATTCTTGACCCTAAGGGAAAAGGAGCTTTGGGCTCCTGGCCTGTGCAGTAGGAAGGCGGCTGCCCCAAGGGAAGCAAGGTTGAGACATCTGGGTCAGAGGGAGATGGGGCTGGAGCCGGGACTCCCTGGTTTAGGGAGGAAGCCAGGGGTGCGGATCCCGGGCTGCAGCAGTGGACCGTGGGCGCGGGCCCGGCGCCGCGTAGGTGAGGGGCGGGGCCGCAGGCTGCTGCCGGTTGGGCCCGGCGGGGGTGTGCGGCAATCGCCGATTGGCCGAGGCGGGGGCGGGGCGGCCTGTGGGCACCGCCCCTACCGTCCCGGGCTGGGGGATGGGGGCGCGGAGAGGAAGAACAGCAACATCCGCGGGGGAGGGTGCGTGATTTGGCTGTTCCGGCCTATGGCCATTTGAGGTTGTGGACAGTGACTCTGGAACAGGAGTTGTGGATATGATGGGGGGTGGGGTAGAATTTGGGGAGAAACTCCCAGAATTATGGAGGCACAATGGCCCAGGGATCGGATGTTGGGGACAGAGCAGAGGTGGGATTTTAGTGTCACAGTGATCCGGATGGGGGAGTTTGGGGACAGTGCGTGACTGAGGAGTGACAAGGGGTGACTTACTGCCACAGGTCTAAATGGTCGAGGTCAGAAAGGACCTGAAGGATGTGATTGGCTAACTCGGCCTGGGGTCCTGAATTCGGGGAGATGCTCCTGAAGGTGGTCACCAGGGACCCCTGCGCTGGAGGCTCATGAATGAATGAGAGAGGGGAAATTTAGGGGGCTTCACTGATGAAAGGGACTAGAAAGAGGCGAACCCTTGGTGCTTTTAACTCAGGGACAAAGAACACTCGAGAGTAAGAAAAACTACGTATTCACAGAGGATGTATCCAGATTGCAGAGCCAAGCCCTTCTTGCATACCCACCCCCTCAGGCCACTTCCCAAGGCCCCATTTCTTTGTGCGTTCAATAACAGTCATTGCGAGCTCTTCCTTTTCACAAAAAGAGTGTGATAAAAAGCCTTCTGCTCCTTGCCTCTGCCCGGCTTTTCTCGGACTGCTTATTCTGGGCACCACTCGACGACAGCCTTAGTGAATAAATAAATAAACACGGCATGAAGGCTCTGCGTGAGTGTGGCTGGGACCGAGCAGGGGTGGGGGCTCGGCGGGTGTTTGTTTTTCAGTTTCTTCCTCTTCCTGCGCATGTGCTCGGCAGCAGGGCCGGAGAACTGGAGGCCTGGCAGAACCACCCCCCACATCATCCTGCGGGAGGGGCGTGAGTGAGGCGTGGCCCGAACGCCTTTCTTCTGGCCGGGCCCCTGCCGGGGGCACAGTCACCCGCGCACTGATCATGGCCGCAGCTGCACTGGGGCAGGTGGGTTCGCGGCCCAGCACCTGGGGGGCCCCTGCGGGGAGGCGCACTTCCGGGAGGAACCCTGGAGCGCAGTCCTGCCGGCTTGGCACAGCTTCCCTGGACCTGGGGTTCCTCTGGGGTCGCCGAGGAGGATGGTGCCCCTCTGGAGGGAGCACAAGGCTCTAATGGGGTGGGAGAGGTAACTGATGGGAAGGGGTCTGGGCTGGGAGGTGTGAAGTGGGAAGCTTAGAGGAAGAGGCTGTACTGGGAGAGGCACGGGACTGGGGTGGTGTGGTTATGATTTGGGGCCTGCAGCCCTGCAGGATTAGGGAGGAGTCCTTCGTGGGGCTGGGGCTGAGGGCCCTGGACCTTTAGGAGCTGGCATGGAGGAAGCGCAGAGCTCGACCTCAGATCGGACCCAAGTTCATATTTCGTGGACCTAAAAGTAGATGAAGGCTGGGGATATGGCTCAGCGGCACAGTGCCTGCCTGGCAAGCGCAAGGTCCTGAGTTCGATTCCCGGTACCAAAAATAAATAAATAAAAGTAGATGAAGACACATGCGGAATGTTTATCAGAAGCTTAGCACCTGGTTTAGAAATTGAGGCAGCTTCCTTCTGTCCTGTGGAGGAGACAGATCCTCCAGGTGAGTTCCACCATCCACGCTTAACAGATGTGATGTCCAGCAGCAGGGTTTCGGAGTGGGTGATTTAAGACCGAAAGGTTTCTAAGTGAAGAAGGAAACAGTCAGAGGATTACAACCCTTTACAGCTGCAGCATGACCTTGAGAGAAAGGTTCCTGTTTGCGTTGCACCTGACTTACCTGAGTCACCCCAGGCGGGCGAACAGCAGGCCCAGCTTTTCCTTTCTCTGGGTCATAGTGACGGACTGGGAAAATCCTGGGACAGGACGGGGCCCATCTAGGCTGGTGGGGGAGGGTGGTAGGCTTTGGAGGGGACAGTCCTGAGCTGTGTTGACACAGGACTTGACTCTGGTTGGGACAGTCCTGGGAAATGATAGGGACAGTCTGGTGTTGGGATGTGACTGTCATAGCACTGTGTGGTGTGTGACAGAGAGTCCTGGGCTACAAATGCGGCCATTTTAGGTGCGATTGGATCTGTCCTGCCTGGGCTATGACAAACATGCATTGGGGCTGTGACAGCTGTTCTGGGGTTTCATGAGACAGCTTGGACTGAGATAGGGACAGTTGTGGCCCAGACAAGGACAGCACCGCACCATGACGAGAAGCCTTCCTGGCTGTGATTCGCGGACAGCCCTGGAGTGTGGAGGTCGGTGCTGGGCTTTGACGGGGACCCTGCTAGACTCTGATGCCCACACTCGTGAGCTGTGTTGCGGACGGCAGCCCTGGGCTGTGTGGGACACGGACGAGGAGCTCCATCATGTCACAGAGCTGTGGCCCATGCATCACCTGCACCTTCTTCATTCCTGATTGGGCCACAGGATGTTGACACTTTGTCCCCATAGTCGCCCTGCCACCAGGCATGGCTTCAGGGTCCATCCCCATAGCTTGGGGTGTGGGATGATTGGTGCCCTCCTCGAGCCTAGAGGAGAGCCCTGGCCTCAGTGCCCAGGAGGATGAAGGTGGCTTTTTCCATGGTCACCAGGTGTCTGTGGCCAGTGGGACTTATAATCTCCTGGATGCCATGCCCAGCTGTGGGGCATGTTCTCCTGCCTTTCCTTTCTCCTGGATGTCTCTGAACTCTTGCTTGCTCTCTGTCTCTGTCTCTGTCTGTATGTCTGTCTCACTCTCACTATGTAGCCCAGGCTGGCCTCATGGTGATCCTCCCGCCTCAGCCTCCTGAATGCTGGGATGACAGGCGTGCACTACCACACCTGGGTTCTAATTTTTTATTTTGAGACAGGGTTTTGCTAAGTCACTAAATTGCCTGAGCTGAGTTTGAACTTGAGACCCTCCTGCCTCAGCTTCCCAGAGTGGTGGGATTATAGGACTGCACCACCATGTCTGGCTGTGAGCTTCTTTGAGACAGTTTCTCTCCCAATTTTTCTTTAATTCACTGGTCTCACTTCCACTCTAGGCCCACTGTTCATCACTTTTCTAATTTCTCCAGGCTTTATTCCTTTCCTGGAGTTTGTCTCTTTTTTTTCTCTTTCCTATTTAGTTTTTTTTTTTTTTTTTTTTTAATGTGGGTACTGGGAGTCAAACTCAGGACCTCGCGCTTGCCAGCAAGCGCTTGTGCCACTGAGCGATATCGCCGGCCCTTTTTTTCCTTTATGTGGGTTCTGGGAGTCAAACTCAGGACCTCGCGCTTGCCAGGCAGGTACTTATGCCGCTGAGCTATCTCACCGGCCCTCTATGTACTTTTTTTTTTTTTTTTGGTGGGTACCGGGGGGTCGACCTCAGGACCTCGCGCGCCAGCAGGCGCCCGTGCCGCTGAGCGATATCACTGGCCCTTTTTTAGTATGTGGGCTCCGGGAGTCGAACTCAGGCCCTAGCGCTTGCCAGGCAGGCGCTTACGCTGCTGAGCCATCTCACCGGCCCTGTACTTTTAAATTTTAATTTAATTTAATGTTTTTGAGACAGGGTCTCCCTATGTAGTGCAGGCTGGCCTTGAACTCACTGTGTAGCCCAGGCTGGCCTCAAACTCACAGTGATCTTCCCGCCTCAGCCTCCTGAGTGCTGGGATTACAGCTGTTCACCACCACGCCTGGCTTCTCCCTCTTTCATATTTGTCCCTCACTTTATACTAAGATTTATTCACCATCCCTTTGCCTTGATTTCTCTTCTCTTCAGCCCATATCCTCCACTTCTGTGTCTTTGGTTTGTCCACTTCTTTTTTTTTTTTTTTTTTTTTTTTAATGTGGGTACTGGGAGTCAAACTCAGGACTTCGCGCTTGCCAGGCAGGCGCTTACGCCGCTGAGCCATCTCACAGGTCTGGTTTTGTCCACTTCTCTCTCTGAGTCCTTTTTTTTTTTCTTTTTTTTTGTGCGTACCGGGGGTCGACCTCAGGACCTCGCGTGCCAGCAGGCGCCCGTGCCGCTGAGCGATATCACCGGCCCCTTTTTCGTATGTGGGTTCCGGGAGTCGAACTCGAGCCCTCGCGTTTGCCAGGCAGGCGCCTACGCCACTGAGCCGTCTCACCGGCTCGCTCTCGCGCGTGCTCTCTCTCTCTCTCTCTCCCTCTCCCTCTCCCTCTCTCTCTCCCTCTCCCTCTCCCTCTCTCTCTCTCTCTGAGTCCTTTTTATTTATTTACCTTTTCTGGCTCCCTCTGCTGGCCTGGCCATGATGTGCTGGCTGCCCTATGCTGTCTCTGCCTTCTCTCCATGATATGGAGTGTCCTGTCCCCTCCTGGGCAGATGTGTGGCCACAGGGCCAGGTGGGCTGCCTGTCACCACCAGAGGCCATGTGGGTGGCTCACCCTGATCATCCCGGAAGCCCTGGGCCCTGTATCCCCCAGGCTGCATCTCAGGCTTGGTGGCCCAGATCCCAAATTCCCGTGACTCACCTCCTTGTCAGTGTTGCTGTCCAAGCTCACAGGGTAGGATCCTGAAAAGCCACTCTGTCTCCCTCAACCTCAAGATCCAGCAGTCTCTCTGCAGGGCTTGGGAAAGGGACATCGTGAGGTCAGAGGTCACCCTGCTGGACACAGCCAGACCTGCTCTCCCTGCCCTCCTTGGAGACAAGAAGGACGAGGGCCATCTGAGCATTGTCCTGGGTGACTGCGGTGGCCCCAGGTCTTTGCCAAGATGTGCAGGGAGTGGAGTTGTTGCGCTGCGGGTTTCCCCGTGCAGGGTGGGGGTGTCGGAGGTCTGAGCCCCAGGCTCCAACAGCGGAAATCATGGGGCTTTGGACTCCCGGGGCTGAGGCTGGGGGCTGGGGCCTGCACCCTGGAGTTCTGGGGGAACATGGCCTCAGGACCCACACTTTTCTAACCGAGGTCAGGACGGGGGACCCTCCCGAGGCCCTCACTCACCCGCACACCTTCCCGCGTTGTCCTCTGTCTGAGCTGCTCTCAGTCTGGGGCCAAAGTTCTCTGAGGTGGGAGGAGCCTGCGCTCGACTTTGCCCAGCGTGGAGGCGGGCTTGGAGTTGGGTTGGCGCTTTCGAGGGACGAGGGATGACCCTGCGGGACCGCGGGGAGGGTTGGCTGGGCACATGCTCTAGAATGCGCTGGTGCTGCAACACTGGCCCCAAGGAACTCCGGGGCGGGGGGGGGGGGAAAGGAGGGGTGGGGGTGTCCTGGCTCTCTCCCTCCGCTGGCCTCGTCACCTCCCACATTGCTCTCCCCACTCAGATATGGGCCCGAAAACTTCTCCCTGTCCCTTGGCTTCTGTGTGGTCCCAGAAGATGTGCTTCTTCCAACTTCAAGGTGAAAGCGGGGACCTGGATCCCTGGGTCTGAGGGAGGAGGCTGGGCCGGGACCCCGGGTCTGAGGGAGGAGCCTGGGCCTGGACCCCCAAGTCTGAGTGGGGAGTTGCTGGCAGCTGGATTTGGGGATCTCCAAGAGTCCCACATCCCAAAGTAAAGGTGGGTGGCAGAGCGGTGTAATAACCTGCCGTCAGGCAGTGGGAAAGCAATGGAGCATCGTTTCCCAGAGGCCTCTGGGGTATCTGGTCCTTCTATGTGGGTCTGAGACCCCAGTGCCTAATGGGAGCTGTGGTTTTTCAGTTTAGAGACTAGCCAGCCCCCAGGACACCTGGGTGCCCCATCTTTTTCAGGCTGCAGACCTGCAAATGCAAATGACACAAGAGCCGCAAAAGAAGCCCAGCCCCAGCGAGCCCCTGGTGTTTGGGAAGATGTTTACCGACCACATGCTGATGGTGGAGTGGAGCGGGACGAAGGGCTGGGGCCAGCCCCGGATCCAGCCCTTCCAGAACCTCACGCTGCACCCAGCCTGCTCCGCCCTCCACTACTCCCTGCAGGTGGCCAGGCAGCTGACCTCTGTCCCGTCCCTGTCTGCATTTCCTCCTTGCTGTGTCTCTTGATAAGTCTACCCCTGGGTTGGATTTTTCTGTCTCTCTCATTTCTTCTGCTTCTGCTTTTTCCTCTTTTTCTTTTTCTTCTTCTCCTCCTCCTCCTTTTTTTTTGAGCCAGGGTCTCACTATGTAGTTCAGGCTAGCTTTAAACTCACTGTGTATGTAGCCCAGGCTAGCCCAGGCAATCCACCTGTCTCAGCCTCCCAAGTGCTGGAATTACAGCTGTGAGTCACCACGCCTGACTTTTGTTGTGTGTCTCTTCTTTCCATGCACTTGTCATCTGTGTTCCAAGGCCTCCCGTGCTCCAGGTCCTGGTGCTGGGTGGTGCGGGGTCCTAGCTGACTCAGGTCCTTTACTTGAAAACCCCGCAGCTCAGAACTCTGTGTAATCTGATGTGGCCATGCAGGAGGCCGAAAGAGAGCTCTGTCTAACCTGACAGAAAGTGAGGCTCCTTCTACCAAAGAGGGGGCTGCCAGTGCAAAGTCCCAGACGGGAGAAGAGCCCACACGCGGGAGGAATTGTGGGATTGGAGTGTGGCTGAGGACACCTGGGTGTCCGAAGGGTGACAGAGGGGTCAGAGGGGCTGGACTTTGTCCAAGGAGCTGGGAGCCATGGAGGACTCTGAGCAGTGGAGTGGCAGGGCCTGCTAGGGTATGGAGAGGCCTCTCGGGCCACGTGAAGTCTAAGCTGGAGGCCCAAAGGGCCAGGCAGGAGAGGACAGATAGGTATGGAGGTCTGAACCAGGCCAGAGCGGCAGGTACTGTCCTCTAGCAGCTATCTTTCTGGCAGCACTGGAGCTTTCCGCCCTAGCGACAGTTCCTCAGATACCCTGGACACTTAGGTGGTTACCAGCCTTGTGCTACTGTGAAAAAAGTTGTGATAAGCAGTCCAGCGCACATATGACCTCTTTTCAGTGCAAGTGTATCTCTCTGCCCAGTTTCCAAAGCGGCTGGGGCAAAAGGTATGTCCTCCCATGGTTTGGAAAGGTGTTACAACTCTCCCTTGTAGAAGTGTTGGTTTCCACACCTGCGACCCGAGCCTGTTTCTCCAAACCTTGGGCAAGCCTCGTCCAATTTGGAGATCTTTTCTAGTCTCCCGAGTGTTTTTAAAGGTTCTCAGAGGAATTCCAATGTGCGTTTTCCTCCTGATTATGAACGAAGGTGGTTATCTTATATTTTTGGTGGGGGTGGTGCTATGCATTGAACTCAGGGTCTGCCTCAGCCTCCCAGAGTGCTAGGATTACAGGTGTGCCCCACCACCTTGGACCCTAGCACTTTGCTTTCTTTTATGTTTTGAGACATTCTCACTAAATTCCCCAGGTTGACCTCAAACTTGGGATCCTCCTGCCTCAGCCTCTGTGGTAGCTGGGATTCCTAAAGCTGTGTTCCACCAGGCCTCGGTTTCTCACTTATGAGCCATTTGTATTTCCTTTTCTGTGAACTGTCCATTTGCTAGGCTAAATTTTCTGTTACATTGGATTTTTAAAAATTGGTCTGTGGCTGTGCGTGGTGGCACCCACCAGTAATACTAGGTACTTGGGAGGCTGAGACAGGAGGATCACAAGTTTGAGGTCACTCTGGCAGTTTATAGGGATGTAGCTCTGATCTCCTTGGGTTCAATCTCTAGTTTAAAGAAAAAAAAAAAAAAAAAAAAAAAAAAAAAACAGCTGGGGTAATCCCAGCATTCAGGAGGCTCAATTTAATTTTCCTCCTAGGTAGATATTTGCTTTTCTATTCCACTGTTCAGTCTGGATACAGTATTTGTATCTACCAGTGTCACATTGTTTTAAGTTGTGCAGCTTTAAAATCTGTCTTAATATCTTGCCCTCCCCCACCAAATGTCCTGGCTATTTTTACTTATTTTTCATTCATTCCTTCATTCATTCATTAAATCAACAAAAACCTCTTGTATGCCAAGCACTGCCCTGGGTTCTGGGGATGGGGGCCTCTGTGGAGAACAGGTCAGAAGTCATCCTGGCCCTAGGGCTCTTCCAGCCTCTAGTGGACCAGGTGCACAAACATGAAGTCATGGAACAGAAATCCCAGCACCCTGGCCTGTCCCTGGGTGAGGACTCTGTCGTGAAAGTGGTGACATTTAATTTTACTATATTTTTTCATGGTGTTGGGAATGGAGCCCAGGGCCTCACGCATGGTAGTCAAGCACTCTGCCATGGAACTACCTCCTTTGCCTACCTTTTTATGCTTGCTTTTTTTTTTTTTTTTTGAGACAGAGGGTCTGACTATGTAGTTGAGGCTGGCCTTGAACTCACTATGTAGCCCAGCCTAGCCTTGAACTTGCGGTGATCCTCCTGCCTCAGCCTCCTGAATGCTGGGATTGCAGGTGTGCGCCGCCACACCTGGCTCTCCATTTCTTTTTGGTTGTTGATATATGGGGGTCTTGCTAAGTTCCTAAAGCTGGCCTCAGACTTGCAATCCTCCTGCCTCAGGCTCCCTAGTGTGTGGAATTACAGGTGTGCACCACCGCACTGGACTCTGTCATTTGCGTTTTTTTTTTTTGAGACAGGGTCTTGCTGTGTAGCTCAGCTAGCCTTGAACTCACTATGTAGCCCAGGCTGGCCTTGAACTTGCGGCAATCCTTCTGCCTCAGCCTCCTGAGTGCTGGGACTACAGGCCTGTGCCACTACGCCCCGCTGTCATTTGCTTTCTTTTTTTTTTTTTTTTTTTTTTTTTTTTTTTTGTGGGTACCGGGGGGACGACCTCAGGACCTCGCGCGCCAGCAGGCACCCGTGCCACTGAGCGATATCACCGGCCCCTTTTTCGTATGTGGGTTCCGGGAGTCGAACTCGGGCCTTCGCACTTGCAAGGCAGGCGCTTAAGCCGCTGAGCCGTCTCACCGGCCCCTCATTTGCTTTCTTACGTCTCCGTCTCTCTGCATCTACCTGTCTGTCTCTGTGACTCAGTGTTGCTCTGTCCCCTCTCTGTATCTGCACCGTGCGCTGGCGGCCTCTGTCCTGCTGTCTCTGCATGGTGATCTGGGGGTCTCTGAGACCGAGCCTCCTGCTGTCTGTCCCTGCAGCTCTTCGAGGGCTTGAAGGCGTACAGAGGCCGGGACCAGCAGGTTCGCCTCTTCCGACCCTGGCTCAACATGGACCGGATGCTCCGCTCCGCCCAGCGGCTCTGCCTGCCAGTGAGCAGCCGGGCCTGGGGGAGGTGCGGGTGGGACACGGTCACCCCCAGGCCTGACTTGTGAGGGTTCCGCCTAGACTTTTGACAAGGCCGAGCTGCTGGAGTGTATCCGCCGGCTGGTGGAGGTGGAGAAGGACTGGGTTCCCGAGGGGGCTGGCACCAGTCTCTACGTGCGGCCCGTGCTCATCGGCAATGAGGTGGGCCTGGCTCCGGCTGGGGTGTGGTCAGGGTGCGGAAGGGGCTGGGGTCTGAGGGAGGAGGCCGGGTCTGGACTTCTGGCCACTAATGCTGCCCCCTTTCCTATCACAGCCCACACTGGGTATCGGTTGTGTCACACAAGCGCTCCTGTTCGTCATTCTCTGCCCCGTGGGCTCCTACTTCCTCGGAGACTCCATGACCCCCGTCTCCCTGCTCGCAGACCCCAAGTTTATCCGAGCCTGGATGGGGGGCGTTGGTGACTACAAGCTGGGAGGGTAAGTAGCAGCGGAAACCTCAGGATGCCCTGTGCCCTGGACATCAGGGAACCCAGTCCCTGAGCTCCAGGCGTCTCTGGGTGTCGACACCATCCCTGCCCTGTTGTCTGTGGCCAGGGCAACCCAGCCCACCACTGGAAGGTGGCATCCTTGTCACTGTGGTGTGGGCTCAAGGCTGAGCTCTGTGTCCCTGTATCTCACCTGTGGACAAACCGTGGGAGGAAGGTAGGGTCACTGCACAGATGGACAGATGAGCCGGAGAAGGAGGGGCCCGCTTATGAGGGCAGCCCCAGGAGAGCCGGGAGCTGGCCTGCAGGTCCGGGGACACATCTTAGGGGAGGCGGCACTGGGAAAGGTTGGGACCAAGGCAGGATTTGCTCCTGATGGCAAGTGTGAGGAAGATGAGCTCAGCAGAAAAGGCAGTGGCACACGTGCGATGCAGAGACCGGGAAGCAGCAGGGGGGCACAGCCCAGCCAGGACCCTTCCCGCGGCCCGGGAAGCCACAGGAGGGCTGGGAGTGGGGAGGAATCGGTCAGCCCTGATAGAGAAAGACTCCTCCAGGGCCACCCTGGGGGACGGGTGGGGGTCCCTTTCCCAATCCGACCAGGCTGCCATCCACCAGGAATTATGGTCCCACTGTGTTACTGCAACGAGAGGCACAGAAGAAGGGCTGCGAGCAGGTGCTCTGGCTCTACGGGCCGGACCAGCAGCTCACCGAGGTGGGCAACATGAACATCTTCATCTACTGGACCCACAAGGACGGGGGTGAGCTCACCTGTGACCCGGCCCCAGCTCTGGTGGAAGTGGGTGATTCCCTCTTTCCTCAGAGGTTGCAGCGCCAAGGATTCCAGGGGGTGGGGAGAGGGCTAGAGGCTGTGGGTGACACCACCCTTACACCTGACCTAGTACTGGAGTTGGTGACGCCCCCGCTAGACGGGATTATCCTGCCTGGAGTCGTCAGACAGAGCCTGCTGGACCTGGCCCAGTCCTGGGTAGGGTTGGGGGCACCTTGGGGGGGCATGCTGGCAAGTCTCTGTCCCCCTTCTCTCTGCATCTGTCTTTCTCAGCATCCTCAGGGGAAGAGAGGCAGGGGTCCACCGCAGGGCAGCCCCTGGGGACCATGCTGTCTCTTCTGCCTTGAAGGGTGAGTTCCGGGTAGCAGAGCGCAAGATCACCATGAAGGAGTTGCTGCAGGCGCTGGAGGAGCGACGGGTGCGGGAAATCTTTGGCTCCGGCACCGCTTGCCAGGTCTGCCCGGTGCACCAGATCCTGTACGAAGGCAAGGTGAGGCAGTGCTGCCATGGTGGGCAGGAGAGAAGATGGAGTGGAGATGGGGTGGAGACGCCCCAGCCTCATGACACTTTCTTTCCCAGCACGTCCACATTCCCACCATGGAACATGGGCCTGAGCTTATCCTCCGATTCCAGAAGGAGCTGAGGGCAATTCAGGTGAGTTGCACCCACAGGGAAATGGCTGGGTGTTTGTTCCCTGGCACCTCCTCAATAGTCCCAGATAATAGTCCCTCCTGTCAGCCGCTGGGCCACAGGCTGAATAAGCTTTCCAGGAATTCCTTTTGGCTGCAACACTACCCCTTGGGGCTAAATAACACTTTCCTGGGAGCTCTAGGAACCTGGAACTAACACTTTTGCTTGTCACCTCCACTTCTCATGAGCCTCTGCTTCTCCTGGTGGGAGAAATCCCTTTCCCATGAGCCTCTGCAGCCTCTGGGTCTCCTGGACAGAGGAAACCCCTTCATCTTCCCATGACCCTTTGAGAACACTGGGTGTCTTTCTCGTGCGTGAAATACCCCTTCATGATCCTCTGGGATCTTGGCCCACCCTCTGGCCACACAAGTCGGCCTCCCAAGATTCCCTGAGGCCCTGAGCTACGCCTTTGGGTTGAGAAATCTCCTTAAGGGCCTCTGGGGCCATTCCCTTTCTTCTGAGCCAAGATGGCTTTCCCAGCCACCTTCCTTGTGAACTTGTATAAACTCCCAAGCATCAACGCTAGAACTACCCTTCTGACTGATCGGGCTGAGTGGGAAACTACTTTTTCCAACGCCTCAGGGGCTTTACAGTTCCTCACAACTTAGCTCCCTTAAACCAGTGTGCCATTGCCTGGATTGCCCTTCCCTTCCTCGTGATTGGTGGCGGTCGCCGGAGATTGGACTACATTTCCCATGAGGCCGCGGGGTGGAAGCCGTGAGCCCTCAGCCCGGAGCGCCCGAAGGCCTCTTGGGAGTTGTAGTTTGACCCACCCACGCGCCCACTCGTTTGTCCTGCAGTATGGAACCAGCGCCCACGAGTGGATGCTCGCGGTGTGACACTGCGGACTCAGCTGGACCACACCTCAGATCAACCGACCTGTCAGGACTCACCCGAAGTGCAATAAGAGAGGCCGGGGGCGGACACCCGGGTCTCTGGCGCTCCTTGGTGGTTGCTACACTCCCAAAGCCATGAGGGCGGGGACCAGGTGTCCTCTCCCTACCTCTTCTGCTCCTTGTTCATCTTCTGGGGGATCAGGGATGTTTCGTTCTCAGGCTGGACCCAGCTGCTGCCGTTAATTTTTTCTCTGTCCTTGCTGCAATTTTGAAATAAAATGCCAAAGAACAAAACATTAGCTGTCCTCTCCAGTTGTCAGCTCAGTACCCTGGGGTCTTAAAGTAGGAATCCTGACCTTCAGCCACTTTCTCTTCGAGGACCCAGTGTCGTAGTGGCCTCTCAGCCAGGGAGCGGTTTCCATCTCTCCAGGCGAGTTAGCGTCTTCTTCCCCTTCCCTGCCCCTTCCTGGCTCCCACCTTGGCCACAGTGTGCATCCATCTCTACACCGCACCCCTCAGCTCTGCGCCCTCGCACAGCCATTGTTCCCCCCGACCGCTCCTTTTCTTTTATTTTGAGATAGTGTCTGGACATGTAGCCCAGGCTGGCCTCAAACTCCAGGTGATCCTCGTGCCTCAGCCTCCTGAGTGCTGGGTTGACATGCGTGTACCACCACCCCTGGCCTCTGTCTCTTCTTCTTTGTCCCCTAGGCTCTGGCTTCAGGGTCATGGCTTGTACCCTGTCCCAGGCTCCCCTCTGGCACAGCCTGTCTCCGACTTGTCTTTTTTTTTTTTTTTTTTTTTTTTAGAGACAGGATTTCACTTTGTAGTTCAGGCTGCCTTTGAACTCACTATGTAGCCCAGGCTGGCCTTGAATGCGCTGTGATCCTCCTGCCTCAGCCTCCCAGTGCTGGGATTACAGGGGTGCACCACCACACCCGGCTTTGGACTTATCTTTAAAGGAATCTCTTGACACTCCTGAGCTGGCCCTAGCCCTGGCCCTCGGGGGCCCCCAGCACCAGCAGTCATTACAGCAGATGGTCACCACTGTCGGAACGTTTGAGCATCAAGAAGTTTATACAACAGAACTGGGCATGGTGGGATATGCTGTAATCCCAGCACGTGGGAGGCTGAGGCAAGAGGATCACCATGAGCTCTAGGCCATCCTGGGTTACATAGTAAGTTCAAGGCCAGCCTGAACTACATAATAGGACTCTGTCTCACAAAACCAAAAAAAAAAAAAAAAAAAAAGTTTATAAAACATAGTCCCTGTTGTGCATCTGTGTCATTTGTGTGGCCCAATCTTGGCTATTTCACACACACACTTTGTCCATTTCTATTTGGACCTTTAGAGGAGGTCAGGACCGGGCAGATCCAAACCTGCCTCCAGTGTGAGTCAAACCCAGGCCTTGGCTGTGTGATTTGAGCTCTTTGATCCCATTTGCTGAAGGGAAACCCTGGGGGACTTTTATTTTTGTTTGGTTTCTGTGTTTGTTTTTTTTTTTTTTTTTTTTAATGTGGGTACTGGGGGTCGAACTCAGGACCTCACACTTCCCAGCAGGCGCTTGTGCCGCTGAGCAATATCACTGGCCCTTTTTTTTCTTTTTTATGTGGGTAGAGGAAGTTGAACTCAGGACCTTGCACTTGCCAGGCAGGAGCTTATGCCGCTGAGCCATCTCACCGGCCCTGGTTTCTGTTTTTTTGAGACAGGGTCTCACTATGTAGTCCAGGCTGGCCTTGAACTCTTTATGTAGCCCAGGCTGACCTGGAACTCAGCAATTCTCCTGCCTCAGCCTCCCCAGTGCTGGGATCACAGGCGTGCCCAGCACATTCGGCTTCCATGGGACCGTTGGGCAGCCATGGTCGATGGCCTGCCCAACAGCCCGCAGCCCTGGTACTGGAACTGCAATTTCTTCAGGAAGCCGCTGATTGGACCTCCCTGCCCCCTCTGCTGGGGTGGGGCGGAGCGGAGGAAGGGCTGGCTTTCCCACATCACAGTCAGCCTAACACACAGCAGAGAGCAAAGCACTTTCAGCCGAAACTGTGTTTAGGCCTCCAGGAGCAAAGCTGTTTCATCCGCGCCTGCGCGGGCGGGTCCTGCAGGGGGAGCTCCTGAGCTCCAGGCCGCTGCCTCCGCCTCCCGGTTCGCCTGATGAAGTCGGGCCCACCCCATACATACCCCTGTCACCTCCGCCTGTGACAGGCCTGTGCGTGAGGACAACTGCATAGCTGGGGGTCACAGCAAGCCACATGAAAGGGACAGCTTTATCACCTTGGCCAAGCCAAGCTGCCAAGGTTAAGGTCACCAGTAACCCTTCAGGTTGGCACCACAGGACCCATAGACAGATGTCCTATCTTTGTGGCAGCTCAAACACTGCTAACCCTGGGCTGATTATGAGAAAATATTAGATCCAAATTGAAGGGGATTGGGGGGGAGGGTTGAACTCAGGGCCACCACATGGAGCTACACCTCCAGCCTTTTATATTTTTAGTCTTTCAAATTTTGAGAAGGGTCTCCCTATGTCACTAAATTGCCCAGGCTTTTCTTGAATTTGAGATTCTTCTGCCTCAGCCTCCCAGAGTGCTGGGATTACAGCTGTGCACCACTATACCCAATTTCAAGGGGCTTCTTCTAAAATACCTGATCAGAGGTAGGATTGGTGGTACATACCTGTAATCCCAGCACTTGGAAGGCTGAGGCAGGAGGATTGCTGAGAATTTAAGGCCAGCCTGGGCTACATAGTGAGACCCTATCTCAAAACAAAACAAAAACAAAAGCCACAAAATACTCATCAGGGTATGGTGGCACCCGCCTGTAATCCCAGCACTCGGGAGGCTGAGGCAGGAAGATTGCTGCAAGTCTGAAGCCAGCCTGGACTACAAAGTGAGTTCAAGGCCAGCCTGAACTACTCAAAAAACAAAACAAAACAGAAAAGTGCAAATGTGCTTCAGCATTGCCTCTAGGAGCTTCTTTCTTTCTTTCTTCCTTCCTTCCTTCCTTCCTTCTTTCTTTCTTGCTTTCTTTCTTTCTTTCTCTCTCTCTTTCTCTCTTTCTTTCTTTCCTTTCTTTCTTTCTCTCTCTCTCTTTCTCTCCTTTCTTTCTTTCTTTCTTTCTTTCTTTCTTTCTTTCTTTCTTTCTTTCTTTCTTCTTTCAAGATAGGAACTCACTGTGTAGTCTAGGCTGGCCTCAAACTAGTGACGATCCTCCTGCCCCACCTCCTGAGTGCTGGGATTGCAGAGTGCTCCGCCTGGCCTGGCCTAATTGATCGGTGTGTTTTGTGTTAGTAGCGTTCAGGAAGCCCACGTGCTTTCCAGTTGGCCACAGCTCAGTGTATCACTCCCTTCCTCGGCCCTCAGGCGACAGACTTGGATTTGTTGCTACTCACAACACGCTGCTGAGTATAAATCCCTGGTAAGTGGCACTTTGTGCAGCCTTGAGTTTGTCTGCCTCTTTCCTCCATCTCCTGGCAACTTCTGCCTTTGGTAGAGGTTCTCATCTAATAGGTTTTTCTGAAGCATATCACACATATATAAAAATTAACTCAGAATGGTGCTTACCTGTAATCCCAGCTACTTGGGAGGCTAAGGCAGGAGGATTGCAAATTTGAGGCCAGTCTGGGCTACATAGTGAGACCCTGTCTTTTTTTTTTTTTTTTTTTTTTTTTTTTTTTTAGTACAGGAGATTGAACCCAGGGACTTTGCACTGAGCTATAGCCCCGTCCTTTAAAAAAAAAAAAAAAATTTGAGACAGTTCTTGCTAATTTGCTAAATTTTCCAGAGACTAATTTTCTAAATTAGTCTCATACTTGTGATCTTCCTGCCTCAGCCACCCAGAGTGCTGGGATTACAGGTATGTGCTACCACACTCAGCTGGCAATGGTTTCTTAAATATGGCACCAGAAGTAGAAATAGAAGAAAAAAATTACCTACATTAGACTTCATTAAAATTAAAAATTGGGCTGGGTTTTACATGGCTCATGCCTGTGATCACAGCAGTCTGGTAGGCTGAGGCAGGAGGACTGCAAGTTTGAGCCCAGTCTGGGTTATTTAGCAACTTGAGATGACCTCTCCTATAGGTTTCACATGCAGTCAGGCTGGCCTCGAACTCATGGTGATCCTCCTTCCTCAGCCTCCCGAGTGCTGGGACTACAGGTGTGTGCCACTACGCCTGGCCTTTTTTTTTTCTTTTGAGACAGGGTCTCACTTTGTAGCCCAGGCTGGCCTTGAACTCACGGGTATCTTCCTACATCAGCCTCGCAGATACATGGGATTACAAGGCTGCACCACGTCGTCCAGCTTGTACGTGTTTGTACTGGCATAAAGATGTTTTTAACACTAACACATTGAAAACTGAGGAGATTCCTTTTGGACTTTCTCCCAGTCGCCTTTCATTCTCTCCTCCCTTCCAAGGTTGAGTCGTCATGCCCAAAGCTGGCGACAGATGGCGCCGGAGGCACCGGGCGGCCGCATCCGAAGTCCGCCGCCGCTATGGGTGGTTGCTTAGGACGTGTATTTACCTGTTTTAAATTTTAGTTTTTCTTTCCCTCAGTTTTTAAAAATACTTCTCTCTCTCTCTTTCTCTCTCTCTTAGGTCCCACAAAGCACCATGGGAAGCGCCCTGCCTGTCTCACTGACCTCACCTTTAGGCCCAGGATATCAAGAAATTTCAAGAAATGAGTACAAAACGTCAATCTAAATGAGACTAAGTTAGATTTTTTTTTTTTCCCCGAAAAAGACAAGGAAATCCCTCTTGTTCGGGCAGAGAGAGCCGGTGCTTAAGGAGGCCGCGGAAGAAGAGATGGATGCGTCGCTGATCCCATCCTCACACCCCTCCGCCCCTGGGGATTTCGGGGTCCCCGCCTGTTTAATGAAAGAAGCCACTGGGAGCCTCCTCAACCTCCTTATCATCCCCGGGCCAGGAAATCAGCCCCCTCCCCAAGTGGCTCAGAAACTCCATCCTCAGCAGCGCCCCGAGACCCAGGGCTCCCCGTCCCCCTCGCCCTCCTCAGGCCGCTCCAGCCCGCAGGCCTCGGAGCCGAGCTTCTTCCTCTCCTGCTCGCAGCTCACCCCGCCCGAGGAGCCCCCGGGAGGACAGGGACAACTCGGGGCCAGCTGACACCCAGGGAAGCGGAGAATGTTTAGGCTGATTTTCAGAAGCTCCTAGGAGGTTTGCAGATCGGTTGCCTCTGACCTCTCATGCTGGGACGTCCGGCTCGTCTTGGCCACTCGCCGTACCCCGGTGAAAAGCAGGGTCCTAGAAGAGGCTGGGAGACGTGCAGACGGACAGCACGCTCCAGAGGGAGAAGGGACGCAGCCCGGAGAGAGCGCTGTCCCTCTGGCAGGGCCAGCTGGGACTGTGATACTGGGGCGGGCTAGACACGAGTCTGATCCGATGACTGCTCTTAGCATGGGGATAGAAGGAGGGATGCCGCAGGAAAGCTGTCAGCTACAAATGTGAGAAAGGTCACACAGGGCAGAGAGGAAAATCCAGCTGTCTTTTTTCTCTTTTTGTTTTTTTGGAGAGAGGGTCTCACTTTGTAGTTCAGGCTAGCCTCAAACTCATGGTGATCCTCCTGCCTCAGCCTCCACCTGTCTTTCCAAAGTGATGAGTAGAAGCTTTCAGTAACTACACAAATTTGGATCCAGCTTCCAAGGAAGGACAGACATTAATGGGTCAGAATGTCATGAGTCTGCCAGCCCGACATTTGGCACAAATTAGAAAAAATTCAGATGGGCCCCAGGCCCCTATGACCCAATTGCTGGATTTAGCAATCGGTCTTCCCTGGGTTTAGCAATCGGGATCTGGAGGAGAATGAGGAGAGGAACCGAGCACAAAGGCAGCCAGGATGATGGCGGTGGCAACTGCAGCGCTTTAAGCACACCTGAGTCTTCCCAGGGCCGGTCAGGGAAAAGCTTCCTATTTTAAATGCGAGGAAACTGGACCCGGTGCTTGTGACAGCACCAGGCTCCTGCCTGGGCCCTGTCCTGGGTGTCAGGTGGCTGATGTCCTGATCTGTGCGCTGGAGGGTCGACGGTCCCCCTTCTGGAGAGGGGCTGGGCCAGCCAGAACCCTCACCTCCCGCTCTGACGAAGAGGACAGAAGGGGCCCGGGACAACCTGCAACGTCCCTGGCCACGGGCATCTCCCGTGAGGAGCCCGGGGACCCTGGACATAAGCAAATTCAATTCCTTTTGGATATGGGGTGGTTACTGTTTTGACGTCCTTCTCTGGAAAACCCTCCTCTAGATCTACAGCCATAACTAGGGTGCAGGGGGTCCCTAGTCAGAGCTTCTGTACTCCTGCCTGACACGTCAATTCGAAGGTCGGTGTTCAATCATGAGATTTTAATTGTTCCACAGTGTCCTACTCCCTAGAAGAATTTTACTACCAAAATTTGGGGAGATTCTCCAATCTGGCAAAGTCTTTAGGAATAAAGTACTACCTCCATGCTGCGTGGAGACCTCGGTCCTCTGGAAAGGTCGAGAATGCTGATCAGACCCTAAAGCAAACTCTGGCAAAATTGTGCCAAAAGACTTCCGAGTCTTGGCTCCGTTTATTGCCGACAGCCCTCATGAGGGTTCAAAACACCCCGGACTGGCTGTGAGTCCATCTGAGACACGTATGGGAGGCCTTCCCTATCTGCTGACGTGGCAGTGGACCAGGGGGCCACAAGGCTTTTACAGCATTTTATCAATCTGGGCCATGAGAAAGCTGGGAACGAAGTCCCGCTCCTGGCCCGGGGGACCCCCCGTGTCTGCTGTGGAGACCAAGTGCTCATTAAATCTCGGCAAGAAGGGGCTCCTGCAGACCAATTACGGGCAAAGCAAAAGAGTCCCTTTTCAGGGGTCCCTGCACCCCCACAGCAGTAAGGTGGCAGAGACAGAGCTGGATCAACTTTCTAAGATCAAGCCAGCTGCGCCTGAACTGTCTGGGGGCAACGACCACCCCCCAAAACGAAAGCTCCTCCTGTGAACCTCCGGGAGATCCAGACTCCTCTTCAGAACGCTGGATGCCAGTGCCGCTCTGGGTGCAGGTAAATAGAGTCACTGACGACCCCCGATCCACCGCAGCTTAAATGGACACTGGTATCAGGACTCCTGCTTGTAACTGGACCCCAAATGTGGGTAATCTTGCTAGGCTACAGCTCTCAGGCTCATGGTGTTTATCTAATATCCCTCTCCACAGGAAGCATGGAAATAAAACTCCTTAGAAAACTCCCAAACAATAGCGTGGACACATAATCTCTCTGCTTACCACATCTGTCCTTGTCCACCTTTTAAAACAGACCAGGAAGTGCAAGTGCCCTGACCTGCTCCTCCTGCATTTGGCCTCTGCCTCCTCGACCTAAATAGTAGGGTTCATCCATTCAAGGCTTCAAAAAATCCACCCCCAGATGATGATGCAGACTCTCCTGGCAAAGTCACCGAGCTTTCTCCAGAACAGGCAGCCTAACGCTGCCTGACATACAGGCCGAGTTTTCTCGGTGTCTTCTGACAGGTTCTTCCCAGCCCGGCCTGTGACCAGCATCCCGAGGTAGTCAGAGTACACAGTTCCCAGAAGGCAGGGCCTAAGCCCTTTCCAGCAGGAAGCAGCTAAAAGAAGAAAGTTTGCCCAGGCGGGGGAAAGGTATGGGAATTATGATGCTCAGGGAAGTGAGGCAGATTAGGGCTGGGGCAAAACAGGTCAAAGAACTGGGTATAATCTATCAAAATCAGGAGACCCAGAGCACATGGGCAAAGCACAGGCTCCAGGATGACTCGGCAGTTCCTGAGCACCTTACAAGGAACCAGTCACAGCCGGGCGTGGTGGCACACGCCTGTAATCCCACCACTCAGGGGGGCTGAGGCAGGAGGATCACCGCAAGTTCAAGACCAGCCTGGGGGGGCCAGTGAGATGGCTCAGCGGCATAAGCGCCTGCCTGGCAAGTGAGAGGGCCCGAGTTCGACTCCCGGATCCCACATACGAAAAAGGGGCCGGTGATATCGCTCAGCGGCACGGGCGCCTGTTGGCGCGCTAGGTCCTGAGGTCGACTCCCCGGTACCCACAAAAAAAAAAAAAAAAAAAAAGACCAGCCTGGGCTACATAGCAAAACCCTGTCTCAAAACAACAACAACAAAAACCCAAGGAACCAATCAGAGAAGTGCTGTTTTCAGTTCTTCATTTACATCTGGCGTGAAGCCAAGCAAGCCTTCGCTAGGACAGTTGAAATCTGGCGCCGGCCCAGTGAGTTCCCGACAGGACAGCCGGCCCGATGCCTTGTTGGCGCGAGGGAGAAGCCGTCCAGGGATTCCACACACGGAAGACCCCTTTCCTTTATCCTCACTGCCGCTGTGAGTCTGTTCACGGCCGCTCTCACTCTGCAGAGCGAACTTCCTTTCCACCTTCAACACATGTGCGTCCCGCTACCTTTTCTGTCTTGTCCGCTTCTTTGTTCAGGACACCGAGAACCTGGGAAGCCTCCCACTGGGACCCACCCGCCGGAAACACCGCGAGAGGACAAGCTGAGCTGCGGACAGACAGAGTGCCTGCTGCATCCTGCCTCATCTGTCAGGGGCGCCTTTCACAGCTCTGAAGTTGGGGTGCCCTGTGGACTTTGTTTATGCGGTGCTGGGGATCAAGCCCTGGGCCCTTACGTTCCAGGCCAGCACTGTACACTGAGCTGCACCCCGTTCTCTGGAGTCGTCCTCACAGTGACCTTGTGAGGTTTCAGGCATTGTCATCGCCTGGGCATCTGTGGGCACAAAATGCTCCAGCTCTGAAGCTCATAGAGTGGGGACTGGCAGGTGGGGAAAATCACAGAGGCAGTCAGGTACCATGACTCATGCTTCTGAGCATTTGGAAGGCTGAGGCAGGAGGATCACAGTGAGTTTGAGGCCAGCCTGGGCTGCATAGTGAGATCCTGTCTCAAACAAACAAACAAACAAAAACAAAAGAAAAGAATAGAAAAGAAAGAAAGGAGGAAAAGAAACAGTGAGGAGGAAGGAAGGAAAAGAAAGAAAAAGAAAAGTTAATTCCCAGAGGCAATACTGAAGCACATTTTTTGTGGGTTTTTTTTTTTTTTTTTTTTGTGGGTACCAGGTGTCAAACTCAGGACCTCGCGCGCCAGCAGGCGCCCGTGCCGCTGAGCGATATCACCGGCCCCTTTTTCGTATGTGGGTTCCGGGAGTCGAACTCGGGCCTTTGCGCTTGCAAGGCAGGCGCTTAAGCCGCTGAGCCGTCTCACCGGCCCCCTTCTTTTGTTTTTTTAGACAGGTTCTCCCTATTTTAGTTCGGGGTAGCCTTGAACTCATGTAGCCCAGGCTGGCCTGAAACTCATGGCAATCCTCCTGCCTCAGCCTCCTGAGTGCTGAGTTGTGTACCACCACACCTGGCTTTGAAGCACACTTTTAATTCTCTAGCAAGTAGGGTTGTGGGCAGGATGTAGGTGGGTGTCAAATGAGCGTCACCTAGCAGTGGACCCATCCTGACTGCACATTTTCATGAGACTCTGGGAAAGAGGAAATGGACATTGGGGTACAGTGGGCTAATGGGCTGGGAAAGGTCCTCTCCCCGAGGTGGCATTTGGCTGGGTCACGATGGAGAAGTTGGGACCACCTGTTCAGAGGATGTAGTGGTGGGTGAGAAGGTCAGATGCCCACCAAAAATTTGTGTTCTCCTTTTGCATTGCCTTTTCCATACTCATAGCCAAACTTCTGTCTGTGACTAAATGTTTTCCATTTGTTTGTTTTGGTTTGGTTTGTTTTTTTGAGACAGGGTCTTGCTATGTAGCCCAGGCTGGCCTCAGACTCGCCAGGCTATCCTCCTGCTTCAGCCTCCCGAGTGCTGGGATCACAGGTGTGCACCACCATGGCTGGCTTTCAGGGTTTTTTATTCAGGCTTTATCATGTAAGTGTGACAGACTGGGAACCCCAGCAAAGGCTTCTCCTCAGTTCCTGGAAGATGGGGAATGGGGTGGGGGTAAAGTTCCGGCCTCTAACCCTGGCCTGGTCCTGCTGGTGACCCTGTCCACTCAGGAGCTCAGCCAAGTCACCTCTCTAGGACTAACTCCATTCCTAGCATCCAGGAAATCCTAAGGAATTTAGGAGCTCCGTGTCAGGAATTGGGCCAAACACCAAATATTACAACAAATTCCCAGCAGCCCTTATGAAACAGGAAAGGCCAAGTGTGTTAGGAGTGCTGTACTAGGGGCAGAGGCCAAACAAATGTATGTTTTATTAAGCCTCAACGCCACGCAGGGACTACATTTCCCAGCACCCCTTGCATATAGCCGGGCGCAAAGTATGGGTTCCGGCCAGGGGAGCGGAGGCTGAGAGCTCCCATTCTGTTCCACAGAGGCCTGTGTGACCCCACTGCACACTCTCCTCTCTACACGCCAGTCAGATGTGGACATCAGTGTATTAGTTACTGCTGTGTAACAAATTACCCCAAATTCTTCACAGCTTAAAACAACAAACATTCAGTGTTGAGGATGAGGGTGGGCACTTGCCTGGCATACATGAGGCCCCGGTTCTATCCCAGCTCCACAGATCTCAGAGCTGGGAATCCAGGGCTGGCTCTGGCTGGCCGGGTCCCACGCAAGGTCTCAGTGGGGCCAGCAGCCAGGGCTGTGGGCTTGTGGATGTTACTGGATTCTGGGGTTCTGTAGACTCTTTCCAGGCCCTTGGGCACCTAAACAAAGAACTGGGCAAGACACACAAAGAAGGTAGCAAAATGTTACATTTAGTAAGGTAGGAAAAGAATGCTCTACAGAGAGCAGACACTGAGGAGCTCACAGTGGCCCGAAAGTTACTGGCGGAAGTCTTTTGTATCCTTCATTCTTCAGACTGACGTCAGATCAACGCCGTCCTATCAAAAGCCTGCTTGATTTTATGCCAGAAGAATTGAAGGTAGCCTTTTCTGATTGGTCCCAGGGGTGGGAACTGTGTTCTGCGCATGCGGATTTCCATGACTGACAGCTGGTTGGCCACTCCCTAATCTCCTACCTTAGAAGGGGCTCCTGTGGGAAGACAGGAGACTAAGCATAGCACCGTGAAAAATAAATTAAAGAAGTACACCAAAACAAATAAGTTTGAGCATCAAAAATAGAGTAACTGATTACAACTCATGGAATAAAATAGGAATCCGTAGCTCTGTAATCCCAGCACTCTGGGAGACTGAGCCAGGAGGATCACAAGTTCAAGGGCTGCTTGGGCTACATAGTGAAACCGTGTCTTAAAACAATGAAACAAAGTATCTCCTCACCAAGTTACTATCTACAAAGGGGACGGGAGTAATTTGGCAGTGGAGAGGACTGGCAGAATCCTGAATCCTGTGACCCGAGCAAATACGAGTATCAGAGTGCCAGACAACGTGACTACTCGGCTTCCAGTGAGGGACACACAGCATCACATCAGCGGTTTCGCTGCCAAAGAATCTGACCGCGTGGAAACAACAGACGAACACGTGGAGGACAGGTGATTCAGGAGCGGCCTTTAGTCTTCAGGGAAATGTCAGGGTCATGAGAGATTGGAAAGATTGAAATTGGAAGATAAGAATTGCCCTTTTCTGACTTCGTGCGTGCGTGTGTGTGTGTGTGTGTGTGTGTGTGTGTTTGTGTGTAACTGGGGGTTGAACCAGGGCCTTTGGACTGAGCTATATCCTTACCCCATTTTAAAATTTTTATTTTGAAACAGGGTCTCACTAAATCACTAAGTTGCCTAAGCTAGGTTTGAACTTGTAATCCTCCTGCCTCAGCCTCCTGAGTGCTGTGATTACAGGCGTGTACCACCACACCTGGCTTGTGACTGTTTCAAAGTTAAGAAAAATACTGTATTTTCAAAGATAAAAAGGTCTTCCATGGCAAACAAACATTTTAAGCTAACTCAAAAGATAAGTGATGCCGGGTGTGGTGGCGCACGCCTGTGATTCCAGCACTCAGGAGGCTGAGGCAGGAGGATTACAAGTTCAAGCCTAGCTTGGGCAACTTAGTGATTTAGTGAGATCCTGTCTCAAAATTTTTTAAAACAGAGGAGCTAGGGATATAGCTAAGTGTGAAAGCCCTGGGTTCAATCCCCAATACTGAAAAAAAAAAAAAAGCCACAGAACTATAGAAATCTTTATGGGAAAGACTAGCAACCCAACACAAACACAGGCAGAAGGTATATAAACATAGTTCCCTCTAAAGGGAATTCAAACATCTTATAAATTTATGAAAGTTTATGCCATTTCATTTATAGAAAGAGGAATCCAGACGAAGGCGCCCAGTATCAGAAAAGCAGTGATCCCAGCAGCTGATAAGTGGCTCTAAAAGCAGGATTTCTGGATTGAGGTCAGAGTGCAGCCCACAGAGCTTTGCAGAGAGCACCCCGGCCTCTACACCTGCCAGGCCGGGGTCGATCCTTTGTCCCAGCCATGCGGTTCACCTCCAGTTTCTCTACACTTGAACCGATGCGAAACGATGGGAACCAAATGGAGTATTTGCAATGTTATTGATTGTAGCATTTTTCTTAGTTTTTAAATCATTGTAGCTTTTATTTTATTTTATTATTTCATTTTATTTTATTTTTGAGACAGGGTTTCACTATGTAGTCCAGGCTGGTCTTGAACTATGTAGCTCAGGCTGGCCTTGAACTATGGAGCCCAGGCTGGCCTCAAACTTGCAGTGATCCTCCTGCCTCAGCCTCCCGAGTGCTGGGATTGCAGGCATGTGCCACCATGCCCACCTTCTTGTTTACTTTTTGAGACAGTCTCACTATGTAGTCCAGGCTGGCCTTGAACTTGTGATTCTGCCTCAGGCTCCTGAAAGCTAGAATTGCAGGCAGGCGCCACTGCCTCTACTGTTTTTTTTTTTTTTTTTTTTTTTTTTTTTTTTCCTACTGGTTTTGATATTATATCTTCAATGTTAATTTTCTTTGGGGTTACCCTTCAATTTTTTTTTTATCTGTTCTTTTTAAACAAGATATGATTATGTCATTCAGGCTGGCCTTGAATTCACTATGTAGCCTAGGCTGGGCTTGAACTCACTGCTATCCTCCTGCCTCAGCCTCCCAAGTGCTGGGATGACAGGCGTGCGCACCACATCTGGCAGTTGTACATGCTATTATTGGGCACTATTTTTTTTTTTTAATATTTACCCAGGCTTAGTGGTGTACGCCTGTGATCCCAGTACTCTGCTAGGCTGAGGCACAAGGATCTCAAATTTGACCCCGGGCTGGGCAATTTAGTGACTTAACCTGTCTCTAAATAAAAAACAGAGCCTATCATAATGATGCATACTGTAATCCCAATACAATACCCCTCATTGTCCATTTGAGAGTTAGGATGTCACCAAGCTGGGTGTGGCGGTGCAGATGGGTGGCCTGGACTATGACTCAGGGAGACCCTGACTCAAAAAACCAGAAAGGGAGAGGAAGAGAGAGTTGGGATCTCAGGCAATGAGACACGGACATCGCTAGCAGGACCTCAGGCCACGCGCTCCAGGCCTGAACCTTCAGCTGCTGAGACGTGGCCCCAACCTCATGGGGGGAGGCCTCAAGCGGCTCCGATGGTCGATGGTCAGCGTGTCAGCAAGTTCCTGGAAGGAAACAGATCCGCGTGCTAATTACTGTGCCCTGAAGCTTTAGGGACTGGTGAAACTTGCGATGGACACGGCATGACTGTTTTCTCTTTTCTTTTGTTCAAAACATACGAGGCCATCTCATACCAGACCTGTGAAAAGTTCATTGACTGCATTCGCGATCGATGTTCAAATGTTTGGAGACACCTCCAGTTATGCAATTCCTGGCGTCCTATTTTTAGCTGTGAGAGTTTGGCAGTGAATGTTTAAGGGACAGTTAACAGTTTAGAGATTTAGTGATCATTAACAAGACACCAAACAGTTGTGAATTTTCTTCTCCATGCTACAAAAGCTTGTCAGACAGTCAGACATTAAAAGATTTCTCCATAATCTCTTTTTTTTTTTTGGATTTTTGAGACTGGGTCTCGCTATGTAACCCATGCTGGCCTTAAACTCATGACGTTCCTCCTGCCACAACCTCCCAAATGCTGGGATTACAGGTGTGTGACACCACGCCTGGCTGTCTACATAATCTTTTCAGCAATGATGCTGAGAGATAGCTGTCCAGGGGTTTAGGAGAAAAGGAGAGGTGCTGGTTTTATTTATTTATTTTCCCCAATACTGAGGATTGAACCCAGGGCCTTTACACTGAGCTACATCACCAGCCCCCCTTTTTTATTTTTCATTTTGGGACAGGGTCTCACTAAGTTGCTAAATTGTTCAGGCTGGGCTTGAACTTGGAATCATCCTGCTTCAGCCTCCCAGAGGGCTGAGATTATAGGGTGCACTACCACACTCAACTAGGAATTGGTTTCAAATTCAAAAGATGACAAACTTCTTCACATAACAAGGTGAATATGCTCAGAACTAAGAAACTGTGCCCTTAGAAATGGTTAAAATGGCCGGGCGTGGTGGCCCATGTCTGTAATCCCAGCACTTGGGAGGCTGAGGCAGGAGGATCACTGCAAGTTCCAGGCCAGCCTGGGCTACAAAGTGAGTTCAAGGCCAGCCTGAACAATATAGCAATACCCTGTCTCAAAAAGACAAACAACACAAAACAAAACAAAACAACAAATGGTTAAGATGGTAAATTTCATGTTATGTGTATTTGCTCAAAACTTAACAAAATACGGCCACAGTCAGTTTTCTTTGCCGGTTCTGCAATCGCAGGCTCCGCTGGGACAGGTCAGGGCGAGGCTGTGCAGTATGGGGCAGTGGTGTTTTTTTGTTTGTTTTTTGTTTTTTTGGTGCTGGGGATTAAACCCAGGGCCTTCCTTCTGAGCTAAATCCTCAGGACTTTTTAATTTTTTTATTTTGAGACAGGGCCTCACTAAGTTGCCCACTCTGGTCTCCAACTTCTGATTTTCCTGCCTCAGCCTCCCAGAGTGCTGGGATTGCAGGCCTGTGCCGCCCTGCTGGGCTTTGGCTGGCTGCGCATTCTTCAGTGGAGAATTAGTCTTCTTCTATCCAGAGTCGTGACAGAAACAGAGTCTCCTGACTGTTTTCTTTGTACAGGTCGGTACGGTTTTTGTTGTTATTATTTTGGTAAACTTAACACAAAATTTGCCATTTCAGGTTTTTTATTGGTATATGTTTGCAATGCATAATAATTATAATAACTTTTACACCCTTTCTCCTTCTGGCCTCCAGACTCCCCAAGTTTTGTTTTTTGTTTTTTGTTTTTTTTTTAGTTTTTTTGAGACAGGGTCTTTCTATGTAGCCCAGGCTGGCTTTTAACTCAAAGTGATCCTCCTGCCTCAGCCTCCAGAATGCTGGGATCACAGGTGTGCTCCACCATGCCTGGGCTGGGGTGAGTGGGTGCCCCATCAATCCAGGGCTTTGAGATTTTGAAAATGAGTAATTAATTTTTTTATTATGGGAATTCACCCATCATATGAAATTTACCATTTAGCCATCTTATTTATTTTTATTTTTTGCAGTGCTGAGAGTGGAACCCAGGGCCTTGAGCGTACTAGGCAAGTGCTATAGCTTGTTTCAGCCAAAAAGTATACAAGCCAACCGTGGTGGTGCACACCTGTAATCCCAGCACTGGGGAGGCTGAAGCAGGAGGATCATTGTGAGTTGGAGGCCAGCCTGGGCTGCACAGTGAGACCCTGTCTCAAAATAAATAAAATAAAGTGTCCAGCTCAGCGGCACTGAGTATGTTTACCGTGTTGTGGAACCTTCGCCTGTAGTTGCACAGCATTGCATCACCCCAAAAGGAAGCCCCATACCTCTGCAGCATTGAATTGCATCCCTCCAAAGACACGTTCACGTCCTGAGCTGCAGATGTAATCGAGTTAAGGCGAGGTCACGCAGGCTTAGGAGGAGCCCAACCCACGGAGCGGTGTGTTTACAGGAGGGAAGTTGGCCATGATGGCACACACATAGCTGTGATCCCAGCACTCAGGAGGCTGACGCAGGAGGATTGCCATGAGTCCCTGAGTTCAAGGTGAGCCTGAACTACATACCAAGACCCTGACTCACCAAAAAAAAGGGAAATTTGCACACACACAGACACACACACGCACACGCACGGAGAAGCTGTGTGATGTGGAGGCAGAAACGGGAGTGGCATCACCTACAGAAAGCCCAGGGGCGCCAAGGCTTGCTGGAGGCACCAGGTGCCAGAAGATCCTGGGAAGGACCCTCCCCAGAGCCTTCCGAGACATCGGTGTGGTTTCCAGCCACCAGAACGGGGTGGGGACCAGCTGCCTTGCTCCACCCGCTGTGTGTGCCTGGGAGCCTCACCGCCTCATCCCTCCCCCACCGCAGCCGCTCTGCAGATTTCTGTTTCTGACTTTTCCTATTCCCCAGGGTTTTATTTTGTTTTGTTTGGTTTTGGTTTTGGTTTTGGTTTTGATTTTCTGAGATAGGGTCTTGCTATGTAGTTCAGGCCAGCCTTGAACTCACTATGTGCCCAGGCTTGTGGCAATCCTCTTGCCTCAGCCTCCCTCATGCTGAGATCACAGGCATGCCCATCACACCCAGCTCTCTAGCGTGTTTTTTTTTTTTTTTTTTTTTTGTGGGTACCGGGGGGTCGACCTCAGGACCTCGGGTGCCTGCACGCCCGTGCCGCTGAGCGATATCACCGGCCCCTTTTTCGTATGTGGGTTCCGGGAGTCGAACTCGGGCCCTCGCGCTTGCCGCGCAGGCGCTTAAGCCGCTGAGCCATCTCACCGGCCCTCTCTAGCGTTTTTGACTCCACAGGTTTGGGGACCAGAACGTGCCTTCCCAGTACGTTTACAGCAGTGCTGATGCTGCCCAATGCCCCCACCACAGTGTGCTCAGGCAGTCGGCACTGAGTCCCTGGCTCCTCCTACCTTGTGGCTCCAGGTTTCAGCCTACAAATGCAAACTGGCTGGGCATGGTGGCGCACACCTGTAATCCCAGTGCCACAGAGGCTGAGGCCAGCCTGGGCTACATAGCAAGACCCTGTTTCGAACAAAACAAAACAAAACAAAAACAAATGCAAGCTGGAGTCACCCCCAGGCCCCACGGCTGGCCCTGGAGTCGGGATCTCTGCCCATCCTTTCCTTGGCAGGGTGGCCAATCCCCAGGACTGCAGAATAAACACTAGTTACACCTAACACTAAATCCCCAGTGTGCAGGAAGAACCATCTTGATGTTACACTTGACAATTAAATCACCTCTGCCCCTCGAGGGCCCAGGGTCCTCTCCCGGTGGACTGTCCCCCCACCATGGCTGCTGTCCACAGCAGGGGCTCCGCTGTGCGCTCTGGGCGGGGACTGTGTCCCATCCCGTCACACGTGGCATCTCATCCGAGGCCCTGCGGGCAGTGGGCTGGAATGGGGGGTCAAGAGGTCAAACAGGATGGGACCAGGAGTGCCCTGTGGGACAGTGACCTCAGGCAGGGCCTGCAGACAGAGGACAAGGACCTGCTGCCCGGAAGGGGCCTGTTCTGGACAGGGCTCTGAAGAACCAGGAGCTCAGAGGCCCCACAACACAGAAGCGTGCAGCTGGGACACAAGTCCCGGGTCTCCTGTCTGTCCCCTTCTCTCTGGGTCTCTGTCCACTCTTGCTAGGTCTCAGTCACACCATGCCCCCTCCTGTCCCTTGTCCCCACCATGCCCCCTCTTGTCCCTTGTCTCCAAGTCTCTTCTCTGAGCCCCAGCCCTGCATGGTGGTGACGTGGTGGGAAGATGGCCTGGTGGTGCCCAGCACTTCCTCGCCCCCTGGACTTTCCCTGACAGCTCAGCGGTCTCTTCTGACCACGACCCCACGTGTCACTGTCACCAGGCCTCATGACCCAGGCCATACCTTCCCAGGAGCTTTGTGGCCTTTCTGGTCTGTTTCTTTCCCTTGCCAGAGCCCTCAGGGTAGAGACACACACTTTCTATCAGACACCGACTTTAATTTCTTCTGTGCATTGAGTCTCTTCTGTGACCCTGGGAGACCCAGGCTTGCAGCTTTTGACCCCGGTCCTCCCCTAGCTTGAGGCTTGGAGGTAAGAGGAAGGGCTGAGACCACCGCTGCTTGAGGTGCAGTAGGTCAGACAACTGGGGACCTGGCGGGGCTGACATCCTGCAGCTGTCATCTAATGCTTTTTTCTCTCTTTTCCTCCCCCTGCCCAGTCTAGCATTGGAAATTGAACTCCAGGCCTCACACTGAGCTACCCCCGCCCACTCATTTTATTTTGAGACAGGGTCTTGCTAAGTTGCTAAATTGCCCAGGCTGGGCTCATACTTGCAATTCTCCTGCCTCAGCCTCCCAGAGTGCTGGGATTACAGGTGTGCCACAGCACACCTGGCTTTGTCCTTGCTTCCTTCCTAACCTGGAAATGACTTGAACAGCATGAAAATCTAGATTGTGGAAAGGGAAGGAGGCTGACCGACGGGCTTTCTGAAACTGGGCACACTCTGAAGTTCCTAAGTCCCAGGGTAGAAGAATGCTGACCTTTGTCCGGAGACCCCTGACTCCCAGCCTCTAGCTTTCCTCCTTTGGACCAGTGTTAGGTCCCTTTTCTTCTCTTCTCCTAGGACCCTACTTCCAGATATCCAGACCTATGATCGCGCAGGACTTGAGCACCATCTTTGCACCAAACCCACGCTCAAGACCCAGGAGTCTTTGCTGTAGCTCTGCGGGCCAAGATATCTAATTTCTTCATCCAAATACCCCAAACCACTACATCTCCCATGAGACTGTGGGGCTGCAGTGTAGCTCAATACCCCTCCCCCCGTCTTTTAAAATTTTTTGTCTTTTTGAGACAGAGTCTCACTATGCAGTTCAGGCTGGCCTTGAATTCACTGCATAGCCCAGGCTGGTCTTGAACTCGCAGTGATCCTCCTGCCTCAGTCTCCTGAGTGCTGGGATTACAGATGTGTGCCACCATGCCTGGCTGTTCCCCATTATTGAGGCACCTCTGAGCAATAGTTCCACAAGGGAACACAAGGGCAGGATGGGGGTGGATAAGAAGTCCTGTCGCGCTAGGCGTGGTGGTGCACGCCTGTGACCCCAGCTACTTCAGGATGCAGGAGGGTCACAAGTTGGAGGCCAGCCTGGGCACCTTGGTGGAAACCTGTCTCAAAATTTAAAAAAATATAAAAGGCTGGGGATGTAGCTTAGTCATAGAGCGCTTAGCTGGCATACAAGAGGCCTTGGGTTCCATTCCCAGTAGTGCAGCAAAACAAAACACCATATCCATTTACCCAAGAAAACATCTTGTTCTGTTAAAGAGCAAAGAGCAGGAATTGTCCTGCAGTCCCCGGGGACACCTTCTCAGAGTAGGAAAATGAAGCCCAGTGGCAAGTTGGGACCCTAGGCAGCAGCGGGGGTGGGGTGGGTGGCAGGGGTCACAGGGTTAAATAGACACATGGCGCAGAGCCCAGCCCTCCTTCCAACACTGACACACACTCCTTCGATCCTCCTCTGTCAGAGTCTTTATTATTCCAAGTAAGAAAAATAGAAAAATAAATAAGATAAATACCCCAATAAATAAGAGGCTAAATTAACAGCTTTGGCTTCAGGAAGCATAGCTGGGGCTTCGGCCCTGTAAAGGCCCCACCATGCTCAAAGGGTCCGAGGAGCCCACATCCGGGGGCTCAGGGGGCAGCATCCCCGGTGGCTCTGGGGGTGCTGGGGGCAGGCCTGGCAGTGGCAGAAAGCGGGCTGGTCCCGCAGGTGCTGGATCCTGGGACAGGGAGTCACTGGGGAGCAGGCGCAGTGGGAGGCCATGAGCTTCAGACTGGTAGACGTTGTAGCCGTCAGCAAGAAGCAGCTCCCGGAAGCTGCATGCCTCGGGGTCGAAGTGGAGCTGGGGGGAGAAAGAATAGGGGTCTGAGCCCTGAAGTTCTTCTGTACCCTCCCACTGCATGACTCAGGAGTGCCAGCTTTCCGGGCTCCTCCCTCAGACCCGGGGGTCCAGGCCCAGCCCCATCCAGGAAACCAAATACCAAGAACCGACTCCTCCTTTATCCCTGTCATAGAGAAGCCACCTGCTTGCCCCCTGTCTAGAATGTTCTAGACCAGGTGACCTTTAAGTCTTCCCTGGGGCAGGCAGCAGGTCCGGCTCACACCTAAGGTCATGGTGGCTCATGGCCACGGTTCCTAGAGTGTCCCAGAATGAACCAGGCACAGAGGAGGCTGTGTGGCCAGGATCGGGGGTACAATCTTGAGACTTGGCTGCTCAGGTTATGCACACATGTCCTGCCTTGCCCTCGCTCTGACCCTGTCTAGACCTCAGTTTCCTCAAACACTGCTAACAACCGATCGCCTGCAGGAGCTGCAGGGATGTTGGGAGTGGAGAGCCAGGGACACTAAGGCTGGCTGGTGACCGTGAAGACACGGCCCTGCGTTGTGAAGATGACAGCAGAAGTGGGGTCCTGAAACTCACCGATCCATACAGGGTCCCATCGGGCCTCTGGCACAGGAACCTGGAAGTCCTGACCCCCAAGATCTGAATAACTCCTGGCTTCAAGGCTTTTAGCTCCAGGAGACCTGGGGGAGAAAGTGGTAAGACCTCAAGCACCTCCCCTGACCCCTCTGTTCCAGCAGGGGGCACCCGGCCCCCACACTCACTTTCAGGGCTCCGGTGGGCAGCCCCCCGCACCGAGCCATCGGCCCTGATCTCCAGGTGTACTTCAGTGTCCTGGGCATCGTCTGTGTAGAGGTGCCGCTGCCGGACCTGGCCCCCAAACTGGAGGAGGGGGCTGGAGTCAGGGATGGGGCGTGCCTGGCAGGCTCCCATCAGAAGGACAGCCAGCGCGGGGACCCACAGCCCTGGGCGCTCACACTCGGCTCCGGCCCAGTCCATTAATGGCGCGTGTCCTCGGTGTGGTCCGGGATTCGAGGCTGGAGGAGCAAAGTGGTGTAGGATGCGGTCCAGGTCCGGCTTATCCGGAAGAGTAGATTCCCACTGTGGCTCAGGTAGCCAATGTCTCAGGTCTTCCTGCTCGTAGATTCCAGTTGCCAGGACACCCAAACTCTGGGGACTGATGCAGGCCTCCAGTGTTTATACTCAGACACACCGCCCACGCGCCCTCCCCACTCCGGACTGGTGATATTTGACCCACTTGGCCAGAGCCCGAATTCCACCGTGGCCAGGGCAGGCTGGAGGGATGATGCAACGGGGTGGGGGTATGTCAGGCTGGGGGCCTGCACACTGGGGTCTCCAGGATGAGGGAGACAGAGCCTGATTCATTGGGACTGGGGCGAAAGGGGCACAGGCCAAGATTCCTGGGCCAGAGGGAGGAGGCTCTGTGGTCCCAGACTCCTGGGTGTCAGAGCCAGGGGGCTTGGGCTGAGACACTTAGGGTCGAGGGAGGAGGCTTGGTCTGGACCCCCGGGTCTGAGGGAGGAGGCGGGGCCTGGACCCCCGGGTCTGAGGCAGGAGGCCTGGCCTGGACCCCTGGGCCTGAGGGAGGAGGCCTGGCCTGGACCCCCGGGCCTGAGGGAGGAGGCCTGGCCTGGACCCCGGGGCCTGAGGGAGGAGGCTTGGTCTGGACCCCGGGGTCGAGGGAGGAGGCTTGGTCCGACCTGGTTCTGAGGGAGGAGGCGTGGCCCTGACCCCCGAGTCTGAGGGAGGAGGCGGGGCCTGGACCAGGGGTCTGTGTCTGGAGGGTCAAGGATTCTAGAAACACCCTCCCTGGGTGACAGATGCTGATTTTATTCTACAAGTGGAATTTTTGTCCAATTTGAATTTCTATGTTCTGGGGAATGGAGGGTCTGACACTTAATCTGAGGAAAGCTGCACCTGCTTTATAAAAGAAGTCAGGAGCAGGTGTCCTGACCAGGAATTCCCCCTCCGGCCCCAGGCAAACCTCACCCTCCCCAGACCCTGCGCAAAGGTTCAGACCCCGCTCCTCCCTTGGCCTCCTCCTCCTGATGCAATCCTGGCGTTTCTTTCACCAGTCGGCTCCCTGGGCCCAGACAGGTGCTCCCGAAACAGCGGGTGAATGAGGAAAGAGGGGAGGGAGAGCGATTCCCGCTGAGCCGCCTCTGGGGTGGAGTGGGGATTGCAGGGAAGAGGCCAGGCAATTGCCAGAGCCCCCAGAGGGTGCAGCCCTGGATTCCTGGGCCTGAGGGAGGAGCGCGGGGGAATCGTATCCCGGAGGAAAGATCGTCAGATCCTTGGGGAGTCGAGTGAAATTCCCGTCTTCCGGCTGATCCTGGACAACAGAAACTGTTCCGGTCTGCAGGAAGCCTTTGTGCGCCCGGAGGCGGGGAGCACAAGTCCTCTTCCCCTCTGATTGTCGCCTTTCTCCTTCCAGTCCAGAAAGTAGCACAGGGGCGCCAGACCCCAGAATTCCCAAAAAGGAAGGGCCGGGGACAGGAGTTGTGGGATTTGAGTGCGGATGGGGCGCACGTGGGGACCTGGGAACCCAGACCCTGGAGAGCTGGTCCTAAAGAGCGCTGGCAAACAGGTTCTTGGTGCCCCAGCGAGGGCGCGGCAGCGGCGCTGGATGTCCCCCTGGGGACCAGACGCGGGGCCCTGCGCAGCGGCCGGGCGTGGCCGGGAGGAGCGCATCCCGGGCTCCACCGGCGGGCGGTCCTCGCGTGGATGCGGCTGCCGCCCGGGTGGAGCCCTGTGGGTGCCGAGGCCGGGCGGGGGGGCATGGGTGGGGCCCCCACCAGAACCGGGCTGGGGGGGAGTGCTGCCCTAGCCCCGGGCCTCTGGCGCGGCGCCAGATAAGGGCGGGGCCGCTCCCTGCTACCTGCCCGGCGCGCGGGGGCGGTGGCCGCGCCCTGCTTGTCCCCTCCTTCCGCCCAGGCCCTCGCTGCCAGTCGGGAGGCCGGCGTGGAGGCGAGGGCTGCAGGCCCGGGACCCCGGCGTCCGGGAAGTGGGGCGGATGTGGCCTGCGCTCCCTGCCCGCGCGTCCGGGCCAAGAGAAGCCGGCTCGGGACCCGCCGCCACCTTCCCGGCGCTCAGGTGAGTAGCCCTGCGGATGCCGGATGCCAAGTCCCGGGCGCCAGGGCCCTGCGCCTCTGCTCCAGGTGGCCAGGGCATAAGATCCCTTCTCGGGGCTCTCCTGTTCCACTCGCTTGGTCACTTCCTGTCTCCTTAATGGTGAACTGTGTCCCTCACAGACGGGCGCACCTGAGAAAGGGGTTGGTGGCCCGCCCTGCTACACGTGGAGGGTCGGGAAGTCCCAGAGGCAGGGACCTGCACCACTGCTAGCTTGGTAACCAGTAATTTCCACCGCAGCCCCCAGCATTCCAAGCTTCTCACCCCTTCAACCTAGGATTTAGGCTCCCAGCGTCCTCCTGCCTCGCACCCAGGAGTCTACACCTTTAGCATCCTCAGTCGCAAGCATCCCTAAATCGCTGGTCCTTTCGGCAGCCATGTGGGCGCCCAGGCCCCGCCAGCTCTGCCTGGGCTTCCTGCTCCTCTGCGTCCTCTCAGGGATATCTTTCTTTCTCTACCTCCACGACATCTTCCAAAATGGCCTTGGCCTATCTGCCCTGTGTCGGGATCGCCACTTGCGGGCATCCCCAGTGGCCATCTTATGCCTGCCGGGCACACCGCTGGGCGCCAACACCTCTTCCTGTCCCCAGCACCCCACCTCCCTCTCGGGAACCTGGACTATCCACCCCGATGGCCGCTTTGGGAACCAGATGGGACAGTACGCTACGCTGCTCGCGCTGGCCCAGCTCAACGGCCGCCGCGCCTTCATCCTGCCCGCCATGCACGCAGCGCTGGCCCCCGTGTTCCGGATCACCCTGCCCGTCCTGGCCTCGGAGGTGGACAGCCGCACGCCGTGGCGGGAGCTGAAGCTGCACGACTGGATGTCCGAGGAGTATTCCCACTTGAAGGACCCCTTTTTGAAGCTCTCCGGCTTCCCCTGCTCTTGGACTTTCTTCCACCATCTCCGGGAACAGATCCGCAGTGAATTCACCCTTCACGACCACCTTCAGGAGGAGGCCCAGGGTTTCCTGAGAGAGCTGCGCCTGGACTATGCGGGGTCCCGGCCACGCACCTTTGTGGGGGTCCATGTGCGCCGCGGGGACTATGTCTGGGTGATGCCCTGGCGCTGGAAGGGTGTGATAGGAGACCGGGCTTACCTCCAACAGGCCATGGACTGGTTCCGGGCCCAGCATGAGGACCCCATCTTTGTGGTCACCAGCAACGGTATGAAGTGGTGCAGGGAAAACATTGATACCTCCAAGGGAGATGTGGTCTTTGCCGGGGATGGGCAGGAGGACATACCAGGGAAGGACTTCGCCCTGCTCACACAGTGCAACCACACCATCATGACCATTGGCACCTTTGGCTTCTGGGCTGCTTACCTGGCTGGCGGAGACACCATCTACCTGGCCAACTTCACCTCGCCGGACTCGGAGTTCCTGAAGATCTTCAAGCCCGAGGCTGCTTTCCTGCCAGAGTGGGTGGGCATCAATGCCGACTTGTCTGCACTCTAGGCACCCGACATGTGGACTGGGCCTTGGAAGAAACTAGGGAGACTTTACATATAGATCGGATCCATCTAAAGCTGCTTTCTGGAGGCCTGGTGGCTTCTGGATAACCCAATGGGGTGATCCTGGAGCAGGTGGGCCCCATTTCTGGCATGATTCTTGTTGGCCAGACATGGAAAGGAGGAGGGGCTTTCTGGAACTGCTAGACACTCTAGAACCAGCAGAACAACTTTTTTGAGACAGGGTCTCACTATGCAGTTCAGGCTGGCCTTGAACTCACTTTGTATCCTAGGCTGGCCTCAAACTTGCAGAGATCCTCCTGCCTCAGCCTCCCGAGTGCTGGAATTACAGGCATGCACCACCACACCCAGCTGGAACTTCTTTTCCTGGTGGCTGGCAATGTCTAGAGAAGCTCATGGCAGCAGACGCTGTAGTACCCATCTGCTCTTTCCTGCCCATATCCCTAGGACTTCTGGGTGGCCGCTTCCCTTTTAGAGTTGACCATCTTTATCTTTTCTAAACAGGGTGTTATTTTTCCCCTGGGTCTTCAGAAGACTGGAAGAATTCATGGGTTATCTAGAGCAACCACGTACCAACTCCAGTTCTGAGTGATTCTAGAGGCGAGGTTGTTCTAGAGAGGGCCAGGTCTAAAGCCTGTAAAGAACCCTGCAGGGCCCTTCCAGAGGGGACAGGCTCTAGAGTTCTACATCACTCTAGGGAAGGATCTAGAAGCCACAGCTGGAAGGAAGCTCAGCACCCCACCACTGCCCGAAAGATGGGGACAGGGCAGTCTCGTGCCCTGTTCAGAGGCTCTGGACTAGCTAGGGAGTTGTGAGCACAGCCAAACTGGCCCAACACTCAGCTCAGGAAAAAGCTTCACAGCTGTGTTCTGAGCGGCCAGACTAAATCATAAGCAAGAGAGCGACAGATACAGTTGAAATGCTACAGCTTTGAAGTGCAATCTTCTAGAGATCCAGGGACACTTTATTTATTTTTCTTAAGCTCAGAACTGCCAAAGACAGAAATGGCACATTTTGGCTCTGGGTTTAGGATCAAGGAAGCTTCCTCCTCTGCAGCCAGACTGCTGTGGATCTGGGGTCCTTTTTCTGCAGGTCAGCAGCCTGCAGAAAGCTAGGGCGATTGTGGTCCTTGCCAACTGTTGGGTACCTCCAAGCTCCCAGAACCACTAAATCTGGCTTTGGGCAGGTCTGGGATGAATGGATCCAAGGGCGTGCAGACCCCCAAACCCAGCTCAAGCCCAGGCAGGAGCACAGTAGCTAATTAAGGAGGATGGGATTTGGACTCAGATTTCAGGAGCCCTTGCTGCTTTTTGGATGGGGAGGGAAGATTCCTTAGGTACAGTCAAATCTAATCACACCCCCATCCAAGAACCTACATCGCTAGTCTTCTCAGGGAATTTCAGGGTACATTCTCCACTCCCCTGCCACAGATAGGAGAGTGAGAATATGAATTAAAAGTCTATATCACCAATCACTGTCCCTGCAGATTTTTTGGAGCTGTGTGTGTTGCGTGTGCGTGTATGTAAAAGTGTAAGGATAGGTGGAGAGTTTTGGGGGACTTCTTTTGTTTTTGTTTTTTTAAAACAGGGTCTTGCTACTTAGCTCAAGCTGAGGTTGAACTTACTATGTAGCCCAGGCTGGGCCCAAACTCACGTCGATTCTGCCTCAGTCTCCTGAGTGCTGGGACTGATTACAAGTGTGCGCCACCATACCCGGCTGCAGACTTCCATTACTCACGCCTTGAGGTGTGGTACCTGCTCAGATCTAGCAGGCCTTTGCGGTTGGACTGGTGTGAGTTGCAGTTCCTGTTTATCTGGTACCCAGAATCATGCAGAAGAGGAGAAAGGCACTTTCCAGGACCCAAAAGTCTAAGTCGTCAGTATCTTCCTCTGGGACTGGCAGTATCGATCCCAAATCTCCATTCACTAGGCTCTCAGCAGTCGCCAAGAAGGACGAAAAGGTGGAGGAGCTGGTGGGCAGTGTCATTATTGAACTACATTTCCCATAAAGCTATGGGGCTGGAGGCACTAGTTTGGTATAGAGAAAGAGCCCCCAGGGCCTTCTGGGAGTCATAGTGCTAGGTTAGAAAAAGCTACATCTCGCATCTTCGTGGCTGGGCGCTAGGGTTTCCAACCAGCCAGAGTGCATAAGCCGGAAGCCTGGGTCCTGGGGCCAAGGGCAGGGAGGACGCTAGAGGCTATAAATCGGACCTTGCTCGCGGATGGCTTCCCTTGCATCAGCGCCGGGAA